>OV049926.1:145958831-147187133 GCA_920104205.1 Eupeodes latifasciatus | reverse complement strand
TTCACTATTTTAATTAATTTTTAAGACTTTCATAATTCATTACAGAAGATCGGTTCGACGGATCAATTTCAAAATAAACATAAAAAATGTTTTATTTTTCTGTAAAACCCCAAAAACTAAGGATTTGGATCAATACCAGCAAATCCGCAGAAGACTTACGAAAAGACCACAATAAATTGCTTTTCTAAAATTTTTCAAAACTACGTAGATTAGTCAAAAAAAAATATTCCTTAAAAACGTATTAAATTTTCTTGTATTCAAATTAAAAACAAGTTTTTTTTTTAAATCTGATATTAAATTTTATGTGTCATCATTATTTGACGAGATTTTGGTGACTAAAGACAAAAATATTTTTTAAGTTATTCGAGATGAAAAATCTTTAACAAACTAAAATTATAAGACCCAAGAAAAAACTGAAAATAAAGTTGAATTTTTAGATCTATTCGTTATTGTCAAATTTGATAGAAGCACCAATTTTTGTTAGAAGAAAATTCGACTTTTCAAAGAACAGACATTAAAATGAATGCATGTTGAAAAATGAGTAGTTGAAATTTGAATCCATTGTTTGAATTATTTCAAAAAGTAACGACCAGCTTTTGAAAAAGATACAAAATTTCAAAAATGTATCAAAATTTCAAAAATGTATCAAAATTTCAAAAATGTATCAAAATTTCAAAAATGTATTAAAATTTCAATACGATTGTATTTGCATTCAAAATTCCTTAATCTTCCTAATCCTTTTTTTTTTGTCAATTTGAAAAATCATTGGCGCAAAATTTTAGACGATTTAGTACGATGTTAAATCATTTTTAGTATGATATTAAGGTATGTTTGTTTTGTTTGCTCCACAATCTGTCATTATTTAGGTGTGTTCATGTTTTTTTTTTTAATAAAATGGTTTTAGCGTGTTTAAAATTAGTGAAAAGTTAGTAGATTACTATGTATATAGTAAATTGTTAACTTGTATTGTGCTAAGGCCTTAATAATAATAGGTTGTTTAAAATTTTGCGCCATTGTTTTTATTTAGATAATTCGAATGGCCCTGTTAAGCGTTTTTCTATTTAGCTAAACAGCGCCGAATCGATATTTATAGAACAACTTCGGTACTGTTCGTTGCGAGTACTATGCTGGTTGAAGGTCCAAAAGAGCTTAGATACTTACGGTTACATTTTGTAAAACATTGACAAGAGTAAAATGCAAGTGATGTATGCAATACAACGATAATCTTAACGAATATTTTGACAGCTGAATGTCATTGGTAACTTTGACAATTGTTGCAAACATAACTAATTGTCATCCAACTGTCATTGCATACCCTTAAGAATGGTGTTAGGGATTCAGTTTAAACCCAAATAACGAAATGTTATAAGTTATGAGCTTTATAAAAATATAATATTAAATATAAACTCTAGTTGAACATGAACAAAAAAAAATTACAGACAGATCTTGTTTGACATTTATACACAAGAGTTGAAATGTCATATAAACGAATTTCTTCAATTTATGGTTATAACTCTTTTGTTGATTTTGAACGTAAACAATAATTTAGAACCTATGGCCATATTAATTTAAAATTTGTTTGTCAAAAAACTGTCATTTAAATTTCATTGTTCAATATTATCACATGAATTTTGTTCCTCGAATTTGTCATTTCTTTCCTCATCTGATGATTGTATTGCAAAATTATCACAAGTTTGTTTTTGCAACATTGTTTTTGTATATTATTGTCTATTTATCTTATAAAGAATCTAAAGTATGCATATTAAGAAATATGACGCAGATCACGCGCCAGTACCGTTATACCACCATATTTGTTTATTAATTTATCATTGTTTTCTTTTTATCTACATACATACATACATAACTGTATACCTATTATAGAGAAAGATACTTTGCTTTGGGATATTATGATTGTACCGTTGTTATATTTGTATAACTTTTATGTATATATATTTTAAGATACTTTCTTGTGGGCATTTTTGATGACGCGTCGTTTATAATATCCTCTGCCTACCTTAACTACTTATGGGAATCGTGTTATACCAAACATTTTCCAAAGCTATATAGCAACGCGTATAATTTTGTTTTTTATTTTTGCAAATATGTATAATAACTGCTCCCACATGTGGTGTGAGATACAGTTATGAATTAAACATGGTGTTTCCCTTTTTTTTTTCTCGCTTTGCGTTGCTTTGCTTTGGTGTCTATATCTTTTTGACTTGCAGCAAATGGGCGTACTTATAATAAATATATGAACAAAAATATCTTACCGCCAGCATAAAGTCAGTTCATGCGAATAAGATAGTATTTCGAAACAATATTAAGGCCGCCTCAAGAAAGTACATAAATGTTAAAAAATATAAAAAAAAAAATAAACTTCACGATTCTATCTGCAAAAGAAAAATTCAAAAAAAAAAATTAAAATGCAAAAAAAAAGAAATGCACACAAATGATGATAATAAGAAAGACGCAACATTCTTGCCAACTGAGGCATCTCAAAATTTACTGATTCAGAAATTCTACTAACAGACTTCATAACGGAAAAGTATAGAAGCTACGGTCTTCAGGTTCTACTTAGGTATACTTAGGTATATCACTAAAAGTTTAATATTTAGTTTTAGAACAAAAAAATGGATTCTAATGACAGCTAACAGGTCTTTGAACATCAATAATCTTTCCACGCACGACATTTCAAGCTCCGATCAGCATCGAAAGAGTTGAGACATATTTAAAAACCTTTTCATTAAAGAATCCAAATTCAAAATCACATCAATAAAATTGCGTAACAAATATATTTTGTTTTATTATAATTTATAATTTATAACGCTTTTCCAATAAAGTAAACAAACAGAGCTTATGTAATTGACAGCAAATTCGCTGTCACTTTACCCCTGTTTTTTAGAATTTATCTTGTTTGTTTATAATTTTGCTCTGATACTGAGTTCTGGTGTTAATAAACTCTTTTTTATTTTTGTAAAATGTGTTTGCGTAATTAAGTGTAATAAAATCTTTCAGTTGAATGATCAAATAAATCTTCCGACGACGTACGTAGGTACGATGATCTCCTGCCCTTAAGAAAACTGTCAAACTCGATTGTGTCAATTCTAGTGTTGACATTTTTGAAAATACATAATTGAGTTTATGAAATTTTGCTATGAGATGTATTTAGTCACTATTCACCTCACAACTGTCAAAGTAAATTTGACATTTGCCGCCATTTCAAAGAACAATATAAAATATTTTTCGATAAAGTGACATTGCCAAACTAAAATTGACATTTGCCGTCATTTGTAAAAGTTTTATAAAATTTTCCGATAAAGTGACAATTTTGTTCGTCACCTTGAAAAATAGTATTGATAGTATTTAAGGACAACCGTAGGCGTTCAAAATTTGTAAGGATTAGCCATCTTTGATTTAATTTTATTTTTACATTTTCAGGGGTATTTTTGAAAGAACAAATATATGAAAATCTGGCAGCACTGTTCATGACCCACATCATTACATTGAGATATATTTGATTTCAACTTGAACACAACATGAAGCTAGAACCTCCGTGTAACGAAACGAGGCTTCTTGGTCGATTGCTTGGTTAGTTGGATGGTTTGTGGATTCAGATAATATTCGAATGTTGTGTGACGGGTATTGGCAAGATGCATCCGTGAATGGGAGCACAACAAAACGTACCACACGCCGCCATGGCCTGGTACTACCGCCGCTACCATCACCACCGCCGCCAATACCGCCACTGACTGTACCACACATTTTCTACTTCACTTTAAAGTACGAGTATGAATATCTCAAGAAATTGGGATTTAACGAGTACGCTTGAAGACTTATACATGAGTATATGAAAATCTTGTACTATTTTTACTTTCCTAGTTTTCTTGTTTTCATATATATTTTTGTAGTTTTTGTTTATTTTTAATTTAAAAGCGTGTACTTTGCTTGATCCCTTTTTTTATATATTTTGGAAGAAAACATGATTCGGATAGGAGCGACGCGACGTGAGTATAATGTTTTATATGCAATTTGAAGATTTTACGAATCAATGTTCTGATGGCGTGGAATAAGTACATAAGTACATATAAATTCTTGTGAGGGCGGGGGCGTATAGCAGTAAAATCAGTTGAGTTGAGATGAGGGAAAGCTTAATTGATTTGAAGAGACTTGACATTTAAATGTAATTTTTAAATAGGACAAAGAATAAGAAATTGAAGGATTTATTTTTGTATTAAAAAAAATTAAAAATTTAATGGAAGATGAAAAATGAGAACTCAAATTGCAGCTGTTGAGAGAAAGTTAATTTTGAAATCAATGCGAACATTACATTGGAAACTTTGCAATATAAAAATTAAGTTTAGAGCGATATTTATGAAACTTACAGAATTTAAAGTAAATTGAAAAATTTTCAAATCAAAAAGTGTCAATATCAGCTGTTGTTAAAATTTTTATTTGAGGATTTTTAGTTTTTTTAGATTTTCAATTTTTTCTATAAGGATTTCCAATTTCTATAAATAAAGTATAATTCCGAAGATATGAAATTTGAAAGATTTTTAGTTTTTAACAATTTTCAATTATTCAAAGATTTTTATTTATTTATTGATGATTTACTTTTTTTTATTTCATGAAAATTTTCAACTTTTTAAAGATTGCACATTTTTCGGAGATACTTATTTTTTTTTTGCAGATTTTCAAGCTTCGAAATAGTTGAAGATTTTCTTTTTATTTTGAAGAATTTTAAAATTTGATTATTTTTATTTTATTTTTTTAAAAAAGATATTTTGAAGATTTATTGAGAATTTTTAATTTTTTGAATAATTTCAGTTTCTTACAGATCTTCAAATTGTTGAAGAATTTTAGTTAATTCTTGAAAACATACATGTTTTAGAAGATTTTTTTTCAATTTTTAAGTATATGTAACTATTACAGAACCATTCAGAGGTTGCACAAAACTGTCGTTATAGTTCTCATTTTGATAATGGTTAAAGAATTTTGAGAAAATTCATTCCTTTAATCTATTTTTCAGACTTCACATATATGTAACTATTACAGAACCATGCAGAGTTTGCACAAAACTGTCGTTATAGTTCTCATTTTGATAATGGTTAAAGAATTTTGAGAAAATTCATTCATTTAATCAATTTTTAACACTCACGTATTTCATTAGAGCTTCGACGAAATTGGAAAATTTACATGACTATTGATAAATGGAATATGTTTCTGTAAAATGTCGATACAAATGTTTCAGAAAAAGTTCCATACACATTGTATGACCTTTTTTAAAAAGATTCTTCAAAACTTGAGCCATCATTACTTTTTGCCGAGAGATATTGGTAACCAGAGACAAAAGGGTGTTTTTTTCCATTCAAAATAAAAAATAGCAAAAATAATTGGTAGAACAAAAAAAAATTACTGAAATACATTTTGACTGATATTTTTAAAGTTGGTCTTATAAGGTATTAAGATATTAATTAAAATCATATCGAATTACATTGAACAAGAGACGATAACTTTCAACATTTTATAACACCGCAGGGCATAATAAATCAAAGAAGCCAAATCTGATCTTAACATAATTTTTTTTTTTTTTTTTTTTTTTTTCAGAAAAAGTTCCTTCTATTCATCTCGTACTATACATATACACTTTCCCTAATGGTGGTACAGAATAGTTTATATTAAAGCTTCCTACTACGTACATATGTATAGCCATGCTAAATTCATTGACCTTTTATGCATAGCACTGCACATTATAGGTATATAACTATTCTATTGTAAAATTTAAAAAAGAGTGCAAAGTAGAAATAAAAACAAAAGAAAAGGGAGAAGAACAAAAACAACCCTTTTCTCTATGCAAGAATTCGAGGAAAGACGAGACGACTGAAGCGAAAATTATGATATGAAGAGTGTTCTATTAATATGTCGATGCACTATTTCTTCAAAAACACCACGCCACCCACATTCTTCTCCACACAGCAAGCTTTCCATCAACATCAGTGTTTAAACCTTTATAAAGGAGACTTATGTCAATACCCACCTTTCTCTCTAGGAAGGTAGGTACCATTTCTCAGACTAAACTACTCCTACCTTCTTGTTATCCTACACTTTTGCCCAATTCTGTTGGGTTGGGTTCGGTTCGGTTGGGTTTGGTTTGATAAGGTTGAAAAATCTATATTCAGATAAGTCATTTAATTTTCATCGTATATTCTTATATATCTAATAACTGGTGTACTGTATAACTACCATATAGTATGGGCTAGTGGTGATAAAATAGGGTAAAAGGAGACGTTACGAGTCGCCTAGATAGATAGATAGATAGATATAGGGATTGGGACATTGAAAGAGGGATGTAAACTCGCCACACTCGTCCCAATAAAATTATGCAAACTTTTCTAGGGTAAATGACAAGCTAATGACGAAGAACCAGCTTAACAACCAATTCAAAAGTTGTTTTCAAAACGAAACGACTTAATAGGTAGGTACCTACGAGCATATACTTACATATCTACTACAAAAAGGACTTAAGAGTATTATGATAGAGGTATATATGTACTCGTATATATATAGTCCTAATTTTCCTTCCGATGATATGTCCCCTCAAATCGTTTATTCATTGTTTCAGGATGGTTTAAAGGACGAAAAGGAGACGACTTCTATATATATACCTAAACCATATCAAATATAAAGTGGTAAAGATTAGCATTTCTTTGAAAATGATATAAGGGACTGACTATAAGAACGTAGATAATATATTTTGACAATGTAATAAATGTACCTAACATTTTGAAGAAAACAAAAATTACAAATCTTTTTGACAACAGATTTAAGGGATCTTTTTCAATATTTTAGGTAGAAGATTAGTTTTCTAAAAGATAATGAAATATATACAAAGAAATAGGACTTGCGACTTATACCTTATACATTTTGCAAATTTCGATTCGAAATAGGGCCTAAAAGTTCTTTTTTACAAACTAGTTGTGATATTGATCGAATTTATGTAAAATTAAATTTCAAATATTATCCTGATGAAATGATATGGGACTCAATTTTTGTTTTTGTTTTATTTTTCAGTCCTAAAAAGGTAAAAATTTAGTTCAAAAGGCTCATCTTGCATTTTTAACCTTGAAGATTGAAGGGCGAAATCCTTATAACTACAATTTTAACAATACCCCGGTATTCAAATAAACCTGATTTCAAAATTCTTCGTTCCAACACGGTACCTTCTAAATTTTGACACAAAACTACTTTTAAAAAAAATTGAATTTACGACCAACGAACAATAATCACAACTTGTATTTTTAGCGAAGAAGAAGATTTTAAAAAGACTTCTAGATTTCAAACAATGAAGTAGTGTAGTTTCTGCAAACAAATAGTGAAACAAGCTGCAACTGAAATATTAATATTTTGTGAGAGCTTAAAAAAAAACAGGAACTAAGGATTAAAAACTCTCAAGAATTCCTCTGAATAAGAATTAAAAAAGACTAAGATGAGAAGTTTTCATTTTCTTTACCATCACATAATAGTTAAATATACCCGTTCCAGGTTTTCGTTTCAAAATGTCGTCTTTTGAGACATTTTTCATTAAGTACCTTTTCTCAAAGTCGATTTTAATTAGTTTGTATTCCAGAGAAAAATATTATTTAATTTCTTACAAAGGGAAATACTTTAGTTTTGAACTTAAAGTAATTCCCACATCGTAATTTTCTCACTCCGTAACTATTTCAAACTAATTTTTTAATATTAAAACGTGTTTTTCTTATATGCATGAGATGTTTCGAAAGTAGTATTGTCTATGATTTCACAATTGAGAATGTCACAATGCTTTGACATTTCTGTTCAGTAAGACTATTTGGAAACTAATCATCAATCGTTTAACGTCAAATCAATGCTTTACTTTGACGAAAAAAAAAAAGATTGATTAGTTTGGAAATTTATAGAGCAGAAGTTCAGTGATGAAGCTTCTTTTTAATTAAATAGATTTCGTCAACAAGTAAAAGTGAGTATAAGGCCCAAAGACAATCCACTAGCCATTGACGAATCACCATTATTGACTGTTTGATGTTTTGACGGTATCATCAATACTTATTCCTCTCGAAATGTGGAAGGAGCTGCTATCGAGCCATGATGACTAATTTTACTTTTTCAAAAATGAATCAGCTGAACATCGAAGACATGTAGTTCCCAGAAGATTGTACAACTTGTCACATAGCTTGTTTAGCCTTGATAGTATTTCAAAATCTATTAGGTATTTCTAAAAGCTGTCCTTTTAACTAGGCCCATTAAAAGTAGGACCATAATACCACTCGATTATTTTTTATGGGAATATGTTGAGACAATTTATTGAAAAACATACTAAAAAAATTGGACTTATCAATTGGACAATTTAAATCGTAACCACATATATTTGCTGAAAATCATATAAAGTTGATGTCATGAAAATATCAACCAGGGCCCTGTTTCATAAAAAATTGACAGGTGACAATTCCATTAACTTGTCACTCTTGTCTGACAAATCTGTATTTCGTGAAATATTGACAGGTGTCAGAAAAATACATTGACAAATTTGTCATGACAGTTTTTCATTTTCACATACTAACCTAAACTTACTGACAAATACATATGTCGTGACATTTTCATCGTATAATCTTAAAATGTGTTATGATCGAAAAATAATGAAATATAGAACAAATACTTTGCATTTTGTTTCAATTTTTATCGATCTTCGACAACTTTTTTCGATATTATAAATAACAGAAAGTTTGCACTCTTCCAGTTTTAAAATGTCACAGTTTACAAAATCATGTTTTATTTATTAAAAAGTAAGCTAAAGTTGGTTTTAAAATTTAAAGACATTTTATTCACAAAATTATTGTCAACACTTGACTGTAACTGAGTTTTCTGTCGCAATTGTCAATTAAATACTGAAAAATATGTTAATATTGTAATTTTTTTTCATTTCGTAAAAGAATTTTCTGTATAAATTTGTCGGAAAATTCCTGACAATTGTGAAAAAATACTTGACAATTCATTGCCATGAAAATTTCTTTATGAAACGGATATTTTCCTACAATACTACAAAATTGTAAAATTGTTTATAAAAGAGATTTTGACAGTTTTCAAGTTGTAAATTAACAAATTGTTACATGTCATCTGGCGCATTTTTCAATGTTTATAAAATAGCCCCAAAATAAATATAAAACATTAGTTCCAACAAAATTTCTGTCTTGTATTATTATTTATTTTGTTAGCCCTTAAAAAAAAAACAATTTATAGTTGTTGCTATTTCTTAATGCATTTTTTTGAAATTTTTTACACGTGTAACTAAAGAGAAGCGGTATTTTAAAAATTAATTTCAAAAAAGACTAAAAAAGCTTAAAAATTAAATCAATTCGATGAAGGTACTGACAACAATGTGTTGCTTTATTGGTTGACTAGATTAATTAAAATTTAGAACCTGTGATTTAACACTCCTTGAGTTATTCCCAAGTCCTTATTAGAAAACTTCTTTCTAAGTATTGAAACTTTCATAAGGAAACCATTTTTGCTTTCCAGGAAACTACAGTGAAAAGAACAAATATTGTAATTTGTCACTATAAAGTGCCATAACAACTTGGAAAAACCCCAAGTACAAAAAATCAATTTTCTCCTACGTAGGAAAAACTTTTATTTAATATTAAAACATAATAACAAAACATTCACCCTCAAAGGAAAATATAGAACTTGTTCTTAAAGTAAACCAAGAAAACAAATAGGAAAATTGAAATAAAAATAAAAGAAAAAAAGAACTAAAAACAATTAAAAATCTTTTCTTTTTAATTTTCCATTTTGATGAAGTGACATGAACTCCTACACTCAATCATATATAAAATAATATCTTACTTATGCCCTAGCCCAAGCCCAGTCCAACCTTCAGGTGTATGAAGGGGAATTATTATTATTTCATTATTTATTATTATTTTTATTTTTTTTTTTAATGAAACCTCTCATCCAAGAAATTTGTTTGAAAGAACAACAAATTAAAAAAAAAATAATAATAATTTTCCTCTTAATCACACAAAGACAAGAAACCAAAGCAGAAATTTAGTTGTTCGAAAATTTATACGTACAACTTGTGTCACGTGTTTATGACCATGATGATGATGATGTTTCAGAGAAAGTTTTTATAAATTCGAGAATATTTCGTAAGCTTTTTAATTTAAACAAATAATAAAGAATTTTCCATCAAATTAGTTCTACTTTCATTTAAATTTCGAATTTATCTACTCTCTGGAATAAATATAAGAATTTGATATCAAATTAAAAAAATATAAATACTAGATATTTGATAAAAATGCATCACGTCATAAAAATTGTTTATCAAAATATTAGAAAATAAAAATAGACTCCAGCTGTGTTTGTTTTTAATCTAAAACGATTTATCGTATTTATCAGTGCATTTCTTTATTTTGAATGTGAAATCTGACATTTCGCTTCTGACAGCTAAAAAAAACTTGCATGTTTGTTACATCTGTCAAAAGGTATGTATGTTTGACAAGTAAAATGAAAACTTTCAAAAAGAAAAAGAGGAAAAACTTGTTGAACAAAAAAAATAGGAAAAACAAAATATAGAAATCAAGGATTCTTGTAGGCAGAAGAAAAAGGATTTCTGAAACTTTTTTGTAAATTTAAAATGACATTGTCAAGATTGTTATGCGAAGTTACAAATGTTTTAAAAATAGCAAAAAATTCTTTTCAGGGACTTTTTCTCTTTTTAAATAATTCAAAGAATTTTTACTGTAAAAAGGACTACCTAGATTCTCCTCATTTCTTTTTTCGTTAACAATTGTTGCTGATATAAGCAGATAATATTTCAAGAAAAAGGACACATGTACGTCATAGAAAGGTATGTATAAGCATAGAATTATTTTTCTTTTGATTAGGAATTCTATACCAAAGTCATATATGGACACATGCCATGATGATGAAGATGAGGATGATGATGATGGTTAATGGTTATGCAACTCTTTTTTGAAGTGACATCCATGAAGTTGTTAAGTTGTGAAGGAAAAATGTGTATTTGTCATGAAACATGTGACTGCTGATATAATCATCAGTTGTTATGACAAATCATCTAATACTAGTACTCGTATCTATGTAGTATCTCTTTTCAAGGTACGATGTTTCCTTTACCACCATCATCATCATCGTTCAGCCAGTCAGCCATCAAACCAGCCAACCACCAGCAACAAAACAAAGACGATAAGGATAGATAAGTCACATGAACTTAATCTTATTTTCAATGATTTTCCCGAAAGATACATAGATACTTTTCGTATATGGGTTGTTATTCGACAACAACAACAACAACAACAACAACAACAAAACCATGATGGAACTTCCATTCAAATATGTTAGACATGTGGCTTGCGATGGCTATTTCCACATTGTTTCCTTCAATTTGAACGGAAACGTAATCCTTGTTGTGCAATCATTGTCATTGCCATTGACGTCGCTCGTCGTCGGTCGTATAAAGAAGATCGATTTTGAGGGAGATACATTTTACTCCTTGTTTTCAATTTGCTGCGGTAAAGCTATGTATATTATTGATTTGAAGAAGATTTGAAGCTAAAACATTTTGCTTAACTCAACAAAATTATTAAGTTTCCCCTTCACGACACTTTTAAGGCTTGAAATTTTGTAGAAAGTTTATCGCGCTTCTTCCATTTTATGGCTAGTTTAATTGATGCGGCTATTTGGTTTTAATTGACTAAATTTCGCACCAAATTTACAGTGCCGGGAAATAAGGTTTAAGTGTAATAAGACCGACCAACTGTTGGAAATTAGCTTTAATACACTTTACAAAAGTAAAATGAGGCCAATTCTTGGAATTTGGAAATAACCTCATCAGCTTAAATAGAAACAGTTGAATTATCAATTACATTAATAACGTCATTGATAGTTAAGACAAATAACAAAGGACCAAGGTGGCTCCCTTGAGGTTTGCATAAATGAGAAAGGAGATTGATAACCTGAAAACAACTCTATACCGGCGCGGCGGTTCTTAAGGTACGATTTGAGCCATGAAATAGAAAAGGGTCGGAATGGTGGCTTTAAGTTTAAGATAAATAATTGGGTGACTGATTTTATCAAAGATTACACCAAAGTCTGTCGTTATAACGTTCACATTATTCCCTTTCTCTAATTCGTTGAACATTAAACCACCAACACGCTTATGAGGTAATTATCACAGCTTTATCAGCCAGTGTTAGTGATGACCGTGAATTATAGATTCGGCTCCATACGCAGCAATTTGTAACTCCACTACGTGTTGAAGACTTAAGGAGTGAAGCCTTACAAAATACAGCTGGTGCAAAACTTGAAGTCGAATAATTTACAAATACGCCGAAGTTTTGGTGAATGAAAAGTTTTGGTGAATGAAAAGTTAAACAAAGATCTACTTTTTTATCGAAAAATTGTAGCTCATTTTACACATTAATAAGCCAAACTGACATATTTCATGTGAATGATACAAATGTAACCAGAAAAAGTCACTGTTCAGAGCAGATTAAAGATGATGCAAAAAACATTATTGTGAATGCTGAACGGTACCTCACGATGATAACATTTCTTTTTTTGTTGCGCAAACGAAGAGCTTGACTGGCATGAAATGTAGTCTCAACAAGACGGTGCTACACTTCGGTGAAAAGTTAATTTCACGTTTAAAGTTGGTCAATTGGTCACCTAGATCGTGCTGCGATTTAATCCCTCTAGACAATTTTTTGTGGGGCTTCGATTGACTCGCTGGAAACCAACTTTGAAGAATTTATTCTTGAGATACCGGCCCAAATGTTAGAAAGAGTATTCTTACATTGGACTTAGTGGATTAACAAGCCTATATTTGCATGAAATAATCTTGAAACATTAAATCTTTGACGTTAGGCAAAAAGGACTTAAGTCAGAAACTGGTCACACAGACTCAATGAACTTAAGACGTTAATATCAAAACAAATACAAAATGTTCTGTCTTATTTTCTAAAGACTATATTAATACAATATTTAGCAGTTGTTCTAGTCTAAAGTTTTTGTTCTTAAACAAAAGAAACACAAAATATAAGGATGTTACACCAAATCAAAAACATAAAATGCAATTTTTGACTCAAAACTTTTTTACCCAATGCCAAAGAAATTATACCGACCATTTTTCTGAATTGTATTTGATTTTTTATATTTCGGATAGCTTTAAAAAACACGTTTTTTTTTTTATATATAAATTATTCAGTGTACATAAATATGTATGTTTTTTGATTTGTGCAGTATTTCCACTATGACTCATTGTTAGCAGTATCGGCTTCAAACGATTGAATGCATTTAGAATTTCTTATAAAATTTGAAAAAAAGGATTACAAATATTTACCTAATAGAAAAATTCAATAAAGTCCCAGGTATTTCCATGACACACTTCAAACATTAACTACCAATTTCTGTCGCTGGCAAAAATGAATAATTTCGACTTTTCTAAATAATTTTATGCTGGTGATTTGTGGTGCTTTTAAAACTCCAATAATAAATTTGTCATTCAACTTCAGGTACCTCAGGTTTCCATATGAAGTTTTAAAAAAAAATAGTACGGGAATTGAAATTGACAGGATTTGAAAACCTTGACTTTTATTTAAGCTAACGACAAACTTTCTTCAGGTTAATTTTACTACCTATCAAAAAAAAAAAACATATTGTGGTACACTCAGGCGTATACGTAATTTTTTATACCTCATTTTTGTTTATGTGAATTGAATTATATTTTATGTTTAAAATGACCTTACAGGTTATAACTTTCATTAAAGAGTTAATGTTAGTTTTTTTTTTATACCTGCATATTAAAATTTAATAAATTAATACTTCATAGAGCGGGCTACAAACCGCATGCGACTCTCATTCGTGTATTACTTTATTATTATTCTCTTCTGTTGCTTAATTTTATTATTTTTTTTGTGTTGTTCTCTTGTTTTGTTAAGCGCACAATTTTATTCCTTTTTAACAAACAAAATTTACATTTCATTTCATATGCGAAACCTAAATAAATACAAAATACAATTCCGACATACAAAAGAAAAAATTTAAACCCTCATGTTACTGCAAAGTGTAGGTACTGTGTTGCAATAAAATAAACAGAAAATATTCAGATTCGCATATTGTACTCTCAGATACATTTACAAGTAATTTGATTGTTTTGTATATGAAACAATTTTATTTTGTAAAAATTTCAGTTCTTTTTTATTTTGTTTAAATATTTTTATTTTATTTTTAATGTACTCGTATCCCTCTGTTGTTGTCAAGAAGTTCAAATCCAGATCAACTTTTAATATATTATTTTGTTTTTGTTTTCTGTTTTGTGATGTGTATGAGTTATTCTTTGTCTGGACAGACAAAAGAGCAACAATGTGCCCTGTTTTGCAGTTGTTTTTGTTGAATATAAAATAAGGAAATGTCATAGAGACATCAATTTATAATTAAAATAACAAAGAACAGTACAAAAATAAGATTAGTTACTGATAAATAACAAAAGATAGAAAAAGAAGAATAGAAATTAAAAAAAAAAAAAAAACAAAAACACAAAAAAGGGATACTTTTGTATTTTATTTAAAATATAAAATAAATAAATGTTTTCTTTTTCGATATAAGTTCATGTACTTAATATACGTTTTTAAATAAAGATAAATAGGTTACCCGAAGTATTAGGTACACTGTGGTTTTTACATGATAGTATTTAAATATGTTTTTTTATATCCATAAAGAGGAAGACTAATGTAAAATTAAGTGAACATTAAAATTATTCTTTCCTTTTCAAAGGTAACTGCTCAGTAATAACTTTTTTATAAGCAATTCACTCTTTTTTTTTTAATTCCAACAAAGCTTTTTTTATAATTTGAATCTAGTAAAATTACATGAAATAGTCTTAACCTTATTATTTTGGCATTTAAAATTTAATTAGTGGGTGCGTGTGCTGGTTTAATTGGTTTTAAAGTGCTAGAGAAAATAACATTTATATTGTTTCACAATTATTTTCAGAAAAATTAGTGAGTATTGGGTGATAATACTTTTGTACACCACAGATTCATATTTGCTTTTTTAAGTTCATGTAATGGTTACATATTTTTTTTAAACCAGTGGCCAATCTTTGTAGAAAACTTTTGAAGTTTTTGAATTTTTAATTATTGGTTGCTGAAATATCAAAAAAAATCAAAGACAAAATGATCCTTTTGTCGAATTAACGACATCTCGGCGAAAAATGTTCGAATCGAACTGAAATTTTCAAGTCCGTAGACCAAAAAGGACATTTTGTTTCGGATATTTTCTTGAGATTACTTGACAAGAAATTCAAAAACTAGATACTTAGTGCTACAACATGCTTATTATTCCATACATTCGTTTGGTACGGCATAAGAACGAATCTCTAACCGTACGACTACAGTAGGCCTCGAGGGTATATTGATTAGGATTCCTGGTGGATCGAGTATTAAGATTGAAATGTTTAAGGGGATAAATGCAACTGACTATTTCCCTTGAGAAAAATCATTTAATACAATGGTTAAAAAAAAGGTGAGACAAGAAACTTTACAACCGTGTTCAAGTGACAGAAATGATTTTACCATGACACTATCACCAATCAACACTTTCCAAGAAACTTAAGATAGTTAAAGGAGCACCAACCCAGAGATGAGCATTACACCAAAGCTTTAGATGAATATATGTAAGTCTTATAGATAACAGCCAGTTCAGAGGGGGAGACAAACTTCTTGCATCGCCATAGGAAAACCAAACAGCATGTGGTATTTTTGGCGACATCACGTATGTGATCGTTTCACAAGAGGTGGTTGGTGATACACATACCGAGAATATCGAGATGTTCAGTCGCATTGATCCAAGTGTCATCCATGGATAATGGCAAGGGGGTATATCTAGCTTTAACGATACAAGACAACATTGGGTTTTCGAAGCATTAAATTCCACGTGGTTTTTTATTCCCCATTGTACAATGCTGTTTAGGTCGGAATTTAGTAAGTTTATCATATTTTTTCGTTGCAGTTCCACATCCAAAGAAGAGGGATGTGAGTCTGAAAACGAATAAGAAAAGATAAGAGTACTATAGTCAGCGAAACAATGTATTGGATTAGAAGTTTTAGACAGGAGATCATTAATAAAAATGAGAAAGAGTGTTGGAGATAGAACAGAGCCCTGGGGTACACCAGCATTTATTTTATGGACTTCAGACTTGAATTCATCCAACACTACTTGTATTTAACGATCCGAAAGGTAATTACTAATCCAATGAAGCAGTGATGCATGAAAACCGAAAGCACGAATTTTCGATAAGAGAACCTGATGCCAAACCCTATCAAATGTTTTTGAAATATCAAGTGCAATAATCTTACTTTCTCCAAAGCGAAGTAAGGATTTGCTTCACTGTTCGGTAAGATGAACCATGAGATCACCAGTGGACCTATTGCTACGAAAGTCGTATCGTCGGTCATTAAGAAGCTTTCGATCTTCGAGATATTTCTTGAGCTGATAATTAATCAGCGTTTCCATGACCTTGGAAAGAAGGGACGTAAGTGCAATCGGTCGGTAATTAGAGGGTGAGGAAGATTCGCCTTTTTTGGGGTTAGGCTGGATAAATGCAGTTTTCCATCCGCTCGGAACGGGACCTGAGGAGTAGGGCAGATGAAAAAGCTTACGCAGTGGTTTTGCCAGCGTTGAAGAACACCTCTTCAGAACAATAGCGGGGATACCATCCGGACCAGCGGATTTATGTGTGTTTAGATCTCTAAGTACTCTTGCACAGGAAGATTGGTCCCATAGAATCACTTACTCGCTCAAGTGCAGGCGGAGTCATAACAGTCACTGGCAGCGTAGAATTGGCGGCAAAAAGATTATCTTTCTCTAAAGAGCTAACAAAATGAGTGTCATTGACAACGAGGAAGAGGAAGAATTCCTCATGTTTTTTACAAAGGACCAAAAATGTTGACTGCCTTTGGGACATTGCAGTATTTTTTACCGTAATTTTTGGTCATGTAAAAATTTGGTCCGTCGAATATGGGCGTTGCAGGCCTTCCAGGCTTGTTTGAACTTTTTCCGGCTTTCCTCAGTAGGGTTAGCTTTATAGCAACGGAAACTTATTTCTTTGGTCCTAATAACCACTTTACAGCTCGCATCAAACCATGCATTTTCCTTAGGTCTGATGCTTTTAACCCTGTTCGGGATAAAAGTTCTCATTCATAGGAGAATTAAACTTGTGATCATATCAGCGATGGCGTCAACGTCACTATCGAGGAAGCATAGTGACCATTAAGAGATCCTGAAGTAATTATTGAGACCGTCCCAGTTGGCTTTTTCTTATTACCAAACAGTTCTCTTAGGAGCTCTTTCTTTAACTGGACTTGATCCCATCCCATAACAATACCACTATCCAACAACTCACGTCTCATTTTTACTGAAATACAGACGTGGAACCCAATTGTCTTTCGATGTGGTATGAAAAACACTCTAAAAAGAGCCCGTTTCTACGAGCAAAAGAAGCTGGTGTTTATTTGAGGGTCATTTTATTTCATAATTAGTCCGAAAAAGTTTCCATAAATCATATTTTGTTATTTTAAAATAAGTTATTAATACAAAATTGAACCAATAAAATTTAAATTTTGACCCATTCTGAAAATTACAATTTAGGACCTATTTGAATATTATTCCATAAATTGCAGTGAAATTCCGAAAACAGAATTCAATGTAAGCAAACAAATTAATTTTTCGTTTGTTTTTTTGATCGTGATTTTGTTCCGATTCCCGGAACAAAATAAGGAAATTTCGTTACGTATATATGCATCATTTTTAGATTCCGCTTGTAATTTTGGTTTTCAAAACACAAGTACGGGGGACGCCATATAAAGCACGAAACAAAACACAAAACTTTGTTCACTCTCTATCCGGGTGTTTTTCAAATCTACGTATATACATAATGTATGTTTTTCATTACACAAAACTTTTGAAAGGTAAACTAAAAGAAAACAACAAACAAAACACGAACGAACGAATATACGAATATATGTATATATGTTTGAAGTAAGTGAAACCCCAATAATGGAACACACAATGCTTGTTGTTTGAATTAATAATTAGTTTTTGAAGGAATAACTATATTAAGAAATTATAATTGTAATTAAAATTAATGTTTGACTTGGGATTTTTGAACATATTATGCGCATATATACTTTGATTCTATTTAGATTTTAAGAAAACTTAAAATATTTAGTATGTAGTTTGGTTCATGCATAACTTGAAAGTGGGTAACGTTGTTGAAAATTGATTTCAAAATTTAAAATTTACATAAAAATATGGTGCTGATGGTTTGTAGAAAATGTAAGTTTGTTTATTTGATAATTTTGGTAAATCTTGAGTAACTTTTCTGAATAAAGAATATTTTCAAAAATAAGTTAAAGTACTTTTTGAAGTTTGACAGTTTAAGGTAAATTTGTTTTAGGAATTTGAAATTAGCACCCAATTTCAAAAACTAAAGAAGTGAATTGATTTGGAAACTTTTCTTAAGATAGCAAACTTTGTTCGTTTGCAACTACAGGATATTTCTGTTTTGCAACATTTTCTAACATTTTAACAGCTTTTTCTTTAACATAACATCGGTTTTATTAAAAATCCACTTATAAATAATTTTGCATAAAAATGAAGTTAACTTATGCCACTGTCTTAACTAATTTCTATGACCGGTGTATAAGTCCTACTTTTTAATTAAAAAAAACATATAAAAATACATTTAATGTAAACAACATGTTTTGTAATAAAAAAAAATATTAAAGGATTATAAGCGCCATATTTATTTCACACCAAGTTTGATTAAGTCATCATAAGATAAGTCTTTAAAAGGATTTACATTCACCTGTAACACCTGTAGACCACATCGTGACATTGATTATAAAAAAAAAACTAGCAGACAACAAATTAAGTTAATCTTGTACTAAATTAATATGAAAAATAAAAAAAAAATATTATAATTTGTTACATGTTAAGTTAATTCAATTAAATTTTATCCATAAATTTAACAAATTCTAGTTAATAGAATGCCATTTTTTGTTTTTAATAAATGGTCTTGGTTTAACAATTAGCGTGGGAATAAACCTGTTTACTATAATTAACATTTTATGTAACGCTATAATCTTGTTTGTAATTACATTAGACTTTACAAAAAAAAAAAAAAAAAAAAATGGAGTTTATGAGAATTTTGTTTTAATTAAAAATAAAATCATATTTTTAGATTTTTCCTTGAATTTTGATGCAGCAGAAATTTGATATACCGTACTCGTAGCACTTATTGAAAAGCAGCATTTATTGAGGCTTAAATTCTTGTCGAAGGTAAAGCGCAATTATGAAAGTTTGGTAATTAAACAAAATATAACATACATACATAAAATATAGTACCTCTTTCACGATTGAAATCTTTGTAATCCCGATTTATAAAAGGTTATTAGTGTTTACCTGAAAGAAAAAAGAAAAAATTATTAGAATTTAGTTTGGAACTTTTTCATTGGAATTGTTTTTAATAATTTTATATATATGTACGTGTCAAAAATTAGGAGAAAACAACTTGTTAAACAGTTTCAGTGTTTTTTTTAAAGCTGTATATTTTTTTTATTGAAAAAAAAATTAAAACAATACATAATTTCAAAACAGTAACTTTCCGAAAAAAAAATAATTTTATTAAAATAAAAACTTCAATAAAATATGGAATTCGTACAAAATAAAAATGGAATTTTCAACAAAAAAAATTGGATTTTTCGACATAAAAAAATATTCAAAAGTAAAACGAATATTCAAAAAAAAATGTCAATAACAAAAATTAAATGTTAAACACAAATAAAATGGAATTTTCCACAAATAAAATAGATTTTCCAAAAATTTGCAATTTATAACAACAATTGAATTTTGAGCGAAAATGGTTTTCAAAAATATATAAAATAATTGAAATGTTTACTCAAAAACAGAACTTTCTAAAAAAAAAATGTCTACTTCTACTTCAAGCAACATAATTTTCAAGAAAAAATTTTTATTTAAAAAAAATTGAATTTTAAAAATTAAAAAAAAGAAAATTTCAACAAAAAATTGATTTTTCAATAAACTGGAACAAAAAAAAGAATGAAAACACGAATAAAAATAAAATAGAATTTCCTAAAAAGATGTAATCTACTGAAAATGGATTTTCAAAAAAATTAAATTTACAGCAACAAATATCAAAAATTTTTACACAAAAATAGAACTTTTAACAAACAAAAATGGAATTTTCAACAAAATGGAACTTTTATTAAAAACTGATTTTTTAACAAAATAAAATGGAATTTTAAACAAGAAATTGAAACTTGAAAACAAAAATTGAAATTTGAACAAAAAAGAAACTGAAGTTTTTAATTTTTTTTAAGAAAAATACTTTTTTCATTTAAAATCTTATGAAAATGATACAAAAGTGATAAAAAAAAGTTGACAAAAATTGAATTTTCTACAAACGGATTTAGAAAAAGAGGAATTTCCCAAAAAATGGAATTACAGAAAAAAAATTAATTTTTAAAAAAGAAGAATTAAATTGAAATTTGAACAAAACAAAAGATAAATGAAATTTTCATAAAAAAATTAAACGTTCAACAAATAAAATGAAATTTAAAAAAAGGGGAATTGATTTTTTAAAAAAACTGGATATTTCAATGCAAAATTAAATTTACTACAAAAATTAAATTTTGTACAAAAAGATGGAAACTACAAATATTGAATTTTCAGCAAATAAAAATAGAATTTCCAAAAATTACAAAATTTAAATTTTCATCGAAAAATGGTTTTCTAAAAATGGAAAATAATTGATATTTGTACGCAAAAACAAAACTTTCTTTTAAAAAAATAAATTTTCGACAAACAAATAAAATTGTATACAAACAACTGAATTTTCAACAAAAAATTGTATTTTCAGCGAAAAAATTTAAATTTCAACAATAACTGGAAATTTTAACTAAATCGAACTTTTATAAGAAAAAATGATTTTTGTAATTATTGTTTTTAACAAAAAATTAAATCCTAAACAAAATTACATGATAAAAATAAAAGGCAATTTTAACCAAAAAATTGAAATTTGAAATTGAACAACATATAAATTTGAACAAAAAAATTGAATTTTCTTCAACAAATATAGAATTTTCAACAACAAAAAACAGTCTTGTCATAAAAAAATGGAATTATCCAAAACAAAATACATTTTTGTTTTGTTTCTTCTTTAAATTCCTACTTTATAGAAAATATATTTTTATTTATGATTATGATACAAAAAATGTTGAAAAAGTTAACAAACAAAATTTCTCGTCCTCTCAACTAAAAATTAACTTCCTTCGTTATAATTAAGGCTTTGATAATTTATTACAGAAAATGATATGTTGATGGTTTATTTTTTTAAAGCCTAACACCAAAATATAATTTCTTATCATAATACAAAAGATAAAAAACTATTTTTTCGAAAGTTTTTTTTTTTTAATGTTCTTATTTTTTTTTTTTTTTTTTCATTTCAATTTTATTTTTTCTTAGACATTTAAGCACAAGGGCTAAAAAAATGGTAAAAAAAATAACAAATTAATTCAAAGTTTTTCATTTGATTTACTGAGGTAACGAAAAAGATTTTTAAAAAATACTAACCCAAAAAAATCTTAGGACAACATAAACTTGTTAATTTTTATTGACAAGACATCCTAAAACACTATTTTTTATACTCAATTTAAACAAAAAAATAGAGAAAATTAAAAAATTGTATGGAACATGTTTCATTCTAGCTTTCGAGCTTTTTTGTTTTATCTTAAAATAACGAATGCTTTAAATACATTCACTTTTGACAGGCAAAAATGAAGTTGTTGAAACAAATTGAGAGATTCTGGTAACTTAAGTTTGTGACTTATGATTAAGAGCCACAAACATTTATATGATAAAACTTTTCGAAATGTGGTTCGATAACTTCACAACTTTTAATCCGTTTTGGTCAAAATAATATCGCTTACAAAAAAAAAAAAAAACAAGATACATACAGTGTTGGCCAAAACCAAAGCAACTTTAACTGCCTCGATTATTAAATAATTAAAAAACAAATTAAGGATTCAATATACATATATATGTATATTTTTATTTTTTAAATTTAAATAAATATTTACAGTTTCGAATGGAAAATAAAATATAATTGTTTTTGTAGTTCATTAAATATAGCACAATTAGTACAATTTGTTCACTATTAGGCTGGTCAAAACAAAAGGAACTTTAAAAAAGTACATAGTATTTTTTTAGTCTTGCTAAAATATTGCTAGTATTTGGTAGCAAAGCCCTTGTTTTTTATCACTTCAGCACATCTTTGAGGCATGGAGTTAATTAAATTGCTTATAATGCTGTTTGGGATACTTTTCCAAGCCAATTTAATTTGATCAAAAAGATCGTTTTTATTTTTGCAATTAATCCTTACAATTCGTCGATCTACAATTTCCCATAGAGTTTCTATAGGGTTGAGATCTGGGGACTGTGCTGGCCATTGTAAAACGTCAATCCAGTTTTCTTGAAACCACGTCTTAACCGTATTGGACGTGTTTTTGGGTCGTTGTCCTGCTGAAATATTCATTTCAGAAGCAACTGATCCTCAGTGTGTGGCAGAATTATATTTTGCAAAATGTCACGGTACACAAAACGATCCATTGTACCATCTATTTGGTGAATCGGTCCCAGTCCTCCGTGTTTTACAGTAGCTTTGGTGTAATATGGATTTAGTGACTCTTTGGCTGGCCTGGATTTGTAAAATTTTACTAATCGGTAAATCACTGATTTTGGAATGGAATATTTTTCCGATATTTTAATTTGACTCATTCCATTTTTATATTATTTTATAATTTTTTCTTTTATTTCGTTATAGTATTTGTTTCCTGCTATTTTACAAAAGTTAGCTAAGAACACTGATCAACTTGCCCGTGAACTGAACAACAACTAATAAATAGATTCAAATGCACTCGTTTACCAAAACCTTTAATATGAGCAATGGATTTTGTAGTTAACGGACTAACTGTTCTTAATTTAAGAAAAAGAGAGATAGCAATAAAAAGTTGCTTTTGTTTTGACCAATAAAAAATTGTCTTACTTATGTATGTCATATTTAATGAACCGTTATGAAAACTATTTTCTCTTACGGTCTATTTAGAAGTAAATGCATAATGTATTAAATTTTAGAAAAAAATTAACACGATTTTTTTAAGTTATTAATTTTTGAATGACATAAATATGGATATATTTTTAGTTGCTAATGTTTTGGCCAACACTGTATATCTAAACATTAAAATTAAATGCGGAAACATTGTAAAAACGTGATACTGATAATCAAACTTCTTCATTTAGTGTTTTTGTTTTTGTTTTTTTTTTTTTTTTTTTATTTCAACAAAAAGTAATTGCCCAACAGGATCTTTAATCACACAAACGAAAAAAAAATTGATAAGTTTATTGACTTTTTTCAACAAACAAAATAAAAGGAACATAAACCTGAAAGACTGTCATTGTTTTCAAATCCAAATTAAAAAAAAAAAAAAAAGTTCATTAGCCGACAACAATTTTGTGTGATATTTTATTTTCAAAGTAGACATCTATTTTTTCTGCGACGCAATTCTATGCCAAAAATTTATCTACTTATTCACCTACTTGTAACAAAAATATAACAAAAATATACAAACGAAACAAAAATTCTTAAAATTTACACCAAATTCCGTTTCAGTAAAAATCAAAAAAAAAAAAATATGAGGTATGTACGAATGGTATTTTTCCATATTTATTTTTAAATTATAATCTTTTGCCAATTTTCTACGTGTGATTTTTTGAGTTGTACTTGCGTCGGTCGTCGTCGTCAAAATTAAATATACAAAAATAAGAATAAAACAAGGAAATCTAGAATCTAATTAGGAATCTTCTTTTTGTTTATAAATAAAACACATCCGTGTTACAGGCATCAGATTTTCTTCTTTTCGAAAAAAAATATTTTTCATACTCATCATCATCAGGTGAACTAAATTAATGGGAATTAAGTGTAATTTTCTTTATCCGTCAGCAAAAATAAAATTTTCCTCATAAATGACGAACCATGTTTTTATAATATATAAATTTTATCCATTTTAAATGAATCTCACTGATGCCGCTTTTCGTGGGAGTGCAATCATCCTCATCCTCATATATGATGAGGATTCTAAATCTAAAAAATTTTCATCCGCATTCAAACATATGAGAAACATAAGATATAAATGACAAATGGATACGAGGAGTGGGGTTTTGGAGTGTTGCAGTGTGAGTTAGTTAAGTGCAATTTAGTGTTTTGAAATAAATGTTAAATTATGTGAGCACCCCCAACTGTACGACCGACGACGAGGCGTCAGTTTGAGCTAGCTGACAACGAAGACGACGACAGCGACGAAGAGAAAATCCAACTCCTTAAGGCAATATGGTGACGAATTATACCCACAAGCAAAAAAAGAAAGAAAAACACCCAACAATTTATCACAATAGGAAAAGTAATCCCACCTACTTCAAGCCTCCAACAAAATGTCGTCGTTTGTTGGCGGGCAGGCGTATTGAAGCTATACAAAGATTTCTTTTTTGGTTTTTCCTAAATGTATGAGGAGAAATAAAAATACAATATGTGGGTTCTATGGTTTAATTTTTCATTTACAATATAATGTAAAAGCCATTGAACAAATGACGACGACGCTTATTCTATAACCAAATTTTCATCATCATGATCGTCATGTACATATTTGGCAATCTGATGCAGGTTTTTCTATTTTTAGTTCACATCATCGTGGTGGGCTATTTATAAAGACAATTTTCCTCAATTATTTTATGGAGGCTTATTTTGCTTACCTTATTTTTGGTTGTTGTTATTTTTGGCATTTTATTATTTTTATTATTACAATGAGAAAATAATAAAAACACTTGAGGGACTTTTCCATACATAAGACAATGGAAATAAAAATAAGTAGGTATAACTTTTTTTTTTGTTGATTTGGCACAAAGTGTCTTTTTTTGTTTTACCTCAGTCTACTGGGTGATCATTTTTTAATTTCCCAGAAGGTTCAGGGCTAGTATTTATTTCAAGTGGAAGGGAATTGAGTTTTCTTAAATCGAATTGCATCGATGTTTTTATAAGATCAGATCTGAATCTAGATCCGTATAATCCGATACTGTTGAATTTGTGAATAAACCATTCAACTCTCTGAAAACACTGATACTATCCGTATTTCAGGCATCCAAAACAACAAATCCGGATCGGTTTTCCAAACTTTAAGATCGAGAAGTGGATATCCGGATAATGTTTAATTTTCTGAAAGTTAAATGAGTTTATTCCGATAGTAATCTATTCGGATAACACTGGCCGGCAAAATTAGGCTTTTTTTCTATCCAACAAAGAAAACAATACTTTCCTAAGGGATTAAGTTGTCCTGAATCCGAATGTAGCCCTATAATTTTTGTATCACATCAGGTTTTTAAAAACTGGTTTTTCAAAAATGCAAATGCAAAATACTAGTTTTTGTCTTCTAGATGCAATTTCAAACCATTTTAGTATCTTACTTACTTTCTGAAAACTATCATTTGGTATAAGTCATCATTTAACTCTGTATGAGATTTTGAGAACTATAGAATTTAATGCTTTCATGATTTTGAAAATGCGTTTAGGAGCTAATTTTGTGTATTGATTTCGAACTTTAATTTTACCGATTTGATTTTAAAAATACCCGTTTCCAACATTTTTATATACATACATACTAGCTGACCCGACAAACGTTGTGTTGTCATATAAATAATTTCTAGAGAATATTTTGCTAGAAATAAATAACTTATTGTAAGTGTGTAAGGATGTGGTATATAAGTGGGAGAGGTATAGAGCACTGTAAAAGGTGATAAAATATTAAAATAAAAAATCACTAAACAAATTTTTTTAATTTATTAAAATTAATTCTTTAAAATTATATACAATTCGACAGAAATTTCCAGATTTCTATACCTCCCAGATCTTTTTGGGAGGATAGGACATTCCTGGAAGATGAGTCAATCCATTTCTATACAGATGAGTCAAAAACAAAAGAACGGGTTTGTGGGGGGGTGTACTCTGAACGACTGAAATTAAGTCTCTCATTCCGCCTTTCCAATCATTGTAGCGTGTTCCAGGCGGAACTTTTGGCGATAAAAGAAGTCTTGTCTTGGCTTAAAGAAAACGTGATATCAACATCTGATATCCGTATTTTCTCAGATAGTCAGGCCGCTATCAAATCTCTGGATTCTGTCTCTACAAACTCTATAACAGTCCATAACTGTCGATCATCTCTAATGGAGACAGCACAACAGTTTAATATTCACCTTTGCTGGGTGCCGGGCCATAGAGACATTCCAGGTAACTGTAAGGCAGATGAACTCGCCAGGAACGGTACAGTACAGCCCATCCTACCACGTTTGGGACGTACTGGCATACCAATCGCTACTTGTAAACTTTTGCTAATGCAAGACGCTGTGAGGAGGGCAGGCACCAGGTGGAACAACATCACCACGTGTCAAGTCACAAAAAACATCTGGCCAACACTGGATTTAAAACGTTCAAGGTGCTTGCTCTCTCTAAGCAGATCGCATATAAGCTCGATAATAGGTGTCATAACCGGACACTGTCTAATAGGAAAGCACGCCACGAGATTAGGCGTATTCTCAAATGATTTCTGCAGAAGCTGTATGGACGAGGAAGAGGAAGAAACAATTCTTCATCTTCTCTGCACATGCCCTGCTCTGGCTCGAAAACGCAAGAATTACCTAGGAGAATTCTTCTTTAACGATCTAAACGATCTAAATCATGTCGGCATAATCAGCCTCTCACGTTTCGTAAGAGACTCAAACTGGTTCCATTGAGCTTAGGAAGTAACCTCAAGATTCATGTGGTATCACAATGGGCCATTAAACTGGCCTAAGTGTGTCCGTTTCCATCGTGGACATCCACAATAACCTAACCTAACCATATACATATCGCTAATTATGACTGTACTACAAAAGAACAATATCAATCCCTTAATGCAACAGAGTGAACAATATTTTGTATAATCCCATCTTTCGCCAATACAAACAAACTGGAAGGTTTGCTCACTTTCGAGCACGCCACGTATAATTGTCCGTGTGAAAAACATGAAGTGCTCAAATGTAAGCAGCAGACAATCATCGTTTGGCCTTGAGACTTATTGATAGTTATTGCAAATGCCAATAATTGGAAATTGAAGGCGTTTGAATTGAATTGGCACATCTGTGGGCATAATTGGGATTCGCGGTAATAATATATTTTCACCTCAGAATTTGTCATTTAGAATTATGGCTTCGATAACATTTTTCATCAATTTTTTAATTACTAATCGCGTGCCGTTGCACAACCGTGGTGGATTCAAATGACGAAAAAAAATTACCGAAGATCCAACCTTCAGTTGTAAATTTTGCGGTGGAATGCCTGGTAAATCTAATGAGTTCAAAAACTCAGCTAGATAATTTACAGCTTCGGTAGCATCACAAACTGTATCAATAGATTTGTATGACACCAAGTCTCCTGGTAACAAATGTTGCCTCTTGAGATTTAATTCGTTGACATCCACATGTTTTGCTGCTAAAATTGTTCTTTCTGACGGCCACTCATGATTTGTATATTGTCTATGTACATCGGGAAATATTTGGTCAATGAGTGCATCTTGTGAATCAATAATCGTGCAGAAATCGACCGGTAATTTTATGCATCCAGTTTCATCTGTAGTAACTTTTCCGTCGCCTATATCTATCAACAGTTGTTTTAAGAATGTTTCAGCGGATGGATCTTAAAGCATTTGAACACGCATATTTACTTTCAGTTGCGATGATTTTAAGCACGCGTTGATCTCATCAGCGTACGTTGAACGAGGAATAACGGGAAGTGTTTGTCTCAAATCAGTTGAAAGCAGTAAAATAGTGCCGCCAAATCAAATAGGCTGTCGTTGTTTTTTTATATCTTTCAATGTCCTGTTCAACGCCTCAAGCGAATGTTTGTGTGCAATAGTGCATTCATCCCAGATGATAATTTTACACTGTTTTAGCAAAAATAAATGTCATAAATGGTTCTTTGTTCTTCATTCATTAGTGTGACATTGCGAGCAACAATCGCTGCCAGTTCTACAGTATGTATTGTAGTTAACGATCCAATTCAGTGTCTATTAAATCAGATGCATTTCGATTTGGTGAATGCATACCGAAATGACTGAGTGGTAAGTTGGCAATGATAACGCAAAGATCTTCAATATCAATCAATGCTTCATTGTACATAGCATCATTGAATACTATCGTAAGATCGTTGCACCGTGTACGATGTTGATGCAATTAAACCATAACACTTAAAAATATAAAAAATAGATAAAAACCTATTCTCAGACCTACCGAGTATATATGCAAAATTTCATTAAAATTGGTTAAGCCGTTTCGGAGGATTATGGCAACTAACACTGTGACAGGAATATTTTATATATTAGATTTTTTCAATGTATTTCAAAAACTTCATGTGAATATCTTTTTTAAACGAATGATTCGTTACAAATACAAAAATTACTTTTAAACAGTTTCGTCTTTTTCTGCTGAGCCCTTTTAGCATAAATGATTCATTTTTTTAACATTTTTGTAAGTCAAGTAAAATCTAACAACTTTTGAAGATTTTTAAAAATTTGTATAGTGAATATAAAATACATGAATTATGGATTTGGAAAATCATCACAAATTTTATTAAAAACTACTTTAGGAATTTAGATAGCTTCAAAAATCCTTATACATGCATGTATGTCTTTTGGATTTTTAAATATTAATATTTCAAAAACCTGACGGAATAGTGATTTTGAAAACGGATTTAAATTAAGTAAATCAAAAACCATCGGAAACGTTCAATTTGATTTACGAAACACTTTGAACCAAAATTATTGGTTCGAGAAATATTTGGGGTCAGCCTAATTTTGTACTTGTTTTTTAAATACTCGTAACTTCAACAAAATTGAAAACCCACTTAATTTGTTTAAAAGTGCTTCCTTCATAACTTGATATTATTATCTGTAATACAAATTTAATTTGAAGTTGATATCTTAGCTAGTTTTTGAGATATGGTTTACAAAAGGGTATCATGAACGTAAGACGTACAAACGTTCCTTGAAATGTCGAGAAAAATCGGATATAATACAATAAATTTCCTTTGGAAAGTTAAAAAACGGGGACATAGTGAATAAAGCAAATTACTGTTCGTCAAATTATACTTCACAAAGTTTATGGAGCACTAAAACTTTGCGTCAATTTATCCGGATCTGATATTTGAACTATCCGCACATAAAACATATGTATGCGGATCCAGAATCGAACATTCGAACTATACGGATGTTGCCCAGGATGTTGACTGTTAAGATTCAAATCTATTCGGTTAATATAGAAATTTCGTATATTTCATTAAATTAGTTAAGGTTATCGTTTTGGATATCCGGATCCAGACCAGAATCTAATTTATTGCGTGTTCTCTTTGTATACTTGCTCTTTGATTCGTATTCTATTATAAGTCCAATAATAACGTAATAAGCCAACTGGATCCGTTACTAAATCTTTATCCGGATGTTCCTCACTACCCGGATAGTTTGGATCTCGATTCTTTCATTCTATCCAGACATCAGAAAACATTCAGACATCTACACAGTTCTACACAGAGAGAAAAAGGACTATGTACATAAAATCAATAAGATTGCCTTATTGTGATATTTTGCTTAGAAATCTTTTTAAAAGTAATAATTAATATGATATTTCTATAGAGAAAACTTATTAATTTTATGAAGAAAATCTTTTTAATAAGAAAATTCTCATTTAATAATAAAAACATAATGAATACCTTTTAAAAAGTCAATCACTTTTAAGAAGTCAAACTTGACGACTTGTTTCTTTTTTTTAAATGCTTAGAAGGAAATTCTCTTAAATCGATAAGTATTTTCCTATAAAAATGCATATCTACATCCCGTTTATTTTCTCATGGCGCGTCTGCAAAAATGATAAACAATAAGAAAACCTTATCCCTTTTCTGTTCTAATAAGATTAACTTACTAAATGTTTGTATTTTCGCTGATAAAAAAATCTTTTTCAATCAAAAAGACCTGAGAGGTAATAAGAAAATCTTATTAGTTTGGTGTCATAGAAAGATAAACTTATTAAAATTGCTGTCCATTCCAAATCAAAAAGAATTCCTTTTTAAGATTATAAGTTCTCACATATTTTATACACGAAACGGTACTTTTCTTTGCCAAATATAATTTTTGTTTTCAAGTCTAGAAACGTCCGGTGAATTTTAAGAAAAAAGTTAAAGTAAGTGTATAAAATAGATAAAAATGGATCAAAATATTGACAATGTAATCGCGAGTCGAAGTAAAGATGAAATTGTGAGTGAAGCAATCAATGTTCCATGTTTAATGGAATAATGACGAAATTGAGAAGACCTCGCAAATTTTTCTCCCCTGGGGCCTTATTGATTTGGTATCCACGTTACTTAAAGTATTTAGAGTAAACTCCATTGACGTTCTCGAAAAAATGGAGATGGAAGACGTCGACTTCGACTTCGACAGTTCCGGCTACTTTGGCGAGTGGAGGAAGGAGAGGTTAAGTTATTTCGATATTCAATAAAATCCTGTGCCACAAAGTTGCTTAACCATGTTACACAGGCGTCAAAGATAAGTTAAGGTTGTACATATAGTAAGCTGTGTTCACACAAGCCAATTCCAAATGAAGGAATTGTTTTTTGTTGATTTTCAAGCTGTCCTTGGGTAGATTTCCGATATCAGCTGTGTTGACCTTGGTGTGAATACAACTTGATAAACAAATTCTTGTTACTTTTGAAACAAAATGCTCTTATTTTATTTTTAGAATACACCTTTATTGTGTGATCAGTGTACGCTATCATCCCCGTCGACCCGAAAGGTTCTGAAAAGATTTCCAACAATTTAAATTCAGCCACATCTTCAAGAGCGTCAACCAATTTGTATGTTTCTGAGTTAACAGAAATAGATCTAACTGGTCTTTTTAAGTCATCTGTTAGAGGCCAACTTCTCTTGGCTAGATGGACTTAAGGTAGCTCGCCCGAAAAAATACTGATGGAAATAAATTAATTTCTTGTCGTAGTTATGTTTATTATTACTTTTTATTTATTTACTTTTATGAGAAAACATGTTATTTTTTTTAAAGAATATAGAATTTATTTATTAACCAATTATTATCATTAGTCCTTTTTTGTTACCTTTCATTGAAAAAAAAAAACAATAAATTGTTCAAAAAAAGATATTTATTTCGTCTTTTATTTAAAAAAATTTAGCAGAAATTTTGTATTTATTTTTTATATTTTTCAACCATAGGTAAATGAACTTTTTAATCGTTTCTAAGAGAGTTTCAATCTTTTTTAATAAGATCTTCTTATTCTTTCAACAAGATTTTCACATGCTTTTAATAAGTTCTTCACATGACGTATTCAAAGCGTTTTTCATTTTCTTCCAATCAGATCTTCTTATTGTTAGTAAAAGATCTTCTCATATTATCAATAATGTCGTTTTATTGTTTCTAAGAGATTGGCTTATACTTTATAATACGTTTTCTTATTGTTTTAAAAAGCAGTCCTATTCGAACGCAATAAGATATCTTCTTAAAAATAGGTGGATATCCGATAAATTGGGCATCTAGATTTTAATAAGGTGTTCTCTATAGTTTTAATAAGACTTTCGTCTTGGATGAAAACCACAGAGAAATCTTATTACTTTTCTTCTATTTTATGTGGCACTTTTTTCTCTGTGTACTCAATCTGAATATACACATTATTCGCTTAGTTTGAATAATAATTGTGTCATTAATATCTATCCGGATAAATAAGTAATTGTAAACATACATATTTTGGGTAAGAGCACACTGTGAATTTAAAATTAAGTTTTGAACACATTTCTTTGTGTTATTTAAAGAAAATTTCTCAATTTATCTCAATGCGATTATTATCGCTACGTTTTTCATAAGATAAAGAATTTATTATATTCATGTACCTACTTATGTTGACCTCAGTCGATACCTACTTTAAATATTTTAATTAAAATAATTCAACCATATTATCGTGAATTATTATTTGTTTGTGTTTCCAATCTCAAGGAAAAAATACGACATCTATAAGCAAACAACAAAACAAAAATATATGACCGCAGCACCGTTCGTCGCCGCCGCTGAACTGTTTGTCAGAGATTCATAATAATAATTAATTAATAACATTGGAATTCGAAACGCGGTCGTCCTTCGTATGAATTAAAAAAAAAACTTTTAAGTACAAACAAAACAAAATAAGATTCGAACAAAATCTAGAACAACTTTTATTTAATTTATATTTTTTTTTTTGTTTTTTTTTAAAACATTTTCAATTTGCCTTTTCAATTCAATTCAATTTATTTATTGTTTAGAGTGCCTACCTATAAAGTTGTTTAAACCTGAAATTAGTAGGTTAACACGAGCATCACATTATTTTATACTTAGGAATTGGATAAGGTAATCTCTATGTACATTTATAATAAAATCACGATTTATTTTGTTGTTATATTTGTGTAAATACATATAATGCAAAAATATGTAATCACATGATGCTTTCACAAAAGTGAATTTAAGTTTATTTTTATGTCTTAACTTTAATTTAATGTTACAGTTGGACATTTTATATTAAATTTTGAATAAAATCGATATCGAAATACGATGGAAAAAAAAACTTAAATGTGGGCGTGGCTAGGTAGGTGTATTGTTGAATAGAGTTAAGTTTTTTCTTTAAAAACCCTTTAAAAAGACAAAAACAATTTGACAGCTTACAGAAAGTTTCTAAAATTTGACATTAGAACTATTAATTTTTTTTATTGGTGTTTAAGGATCAACAATTAATAAAAATTACCTAAAAACTTACATTTTTTCATTTCATTTTCTCGAATAATTCAAAATTTGTATCATAAACTGACAGCTGTGAAATTTTAATTTCAGGACATATGACGAAAAATTCTAAGTTTCCCTTAATTTTCGAAAACCCTTTATAAGTTTGATGTGAATCATAAGAATTTTAAATGTTTGATTCTACTTTTTCATTTCTTTTCCCTTTTTGGATATATTTTACACCACTGTACTCCCCAGTATCTACTTTGATTTTATTCTCAATGTAAAACATTGAAGTTTACATTAATTCATAGTTTCTATAGTGAAGTAAAATTAACTAAGGTTTTATACATTGTAGCTATTTTTAAGTACGGTAATTTGTTTATATTGCTTCATAAGTCGGAAACACAAAAACCTGTACTTACTTGATGATGCTTGATCAAGTAGGTGAATTCTACATGCTGTTTAATTAACGTCTTCCTCTCTGTACAACAACTTTAAGTTAGGTACTATAATTAAAAACCCTTAAAATTATTTTCATGACCATGTTTCTCTTTTTCTTCTTCGTCGTTTTCGAATTTAAAAAAAGCTCTCAAGAAAATATAACTAAACGCATATCCAGATCACACATGATGGCAATAAATTCAATCGTAATTTATTATACCCATCCAACACCAATTCAATTACAACGCAACTACTTTTTAATCCACTTTAAAATAAAAAATATACAACAAACAGTTTTCTTCTTTTATTTTTTGTTTAAATTCATGTATAATAAATTTTGCGTTGCAACGTCTTTTATACTCGTACATAGGTAGCCTTTCTGTAGAGCTCCTATAGTAAAACTTATATATGTATGTACGTCTGGAGCTTGATGTTGTAGAAATGCAAGGTAAAAAGTCATCTGAAGTTACTCCGTCGTATAACTTTTTACGTTGGTTTGATGAATTTATTTATTTTTGTTTTCTTTTTATTAACAAAAAAAATCGAATTCAAGTTAAAGCAAAAATGGCACAACATCATCACGTTATATTTATTTTTTTTTAAACTGGTCAAGGAATTAAAGCTGGAATTCAATACTTATATACCCTTTCATAGGTGCTGGAATATATTTTAAATAAAATATTTGACTTCCTGCTAAGAGGAAGAAACAAAACAAACATAAACAAAAAAAAAAAACGAAAACATACTCGTAAACAAGGATTTTCAATACAAAATTTTCTCTCCGAGATTTAATGATCGAGGTGAAAGAAGAAAAAAAAACATCAAAACAACGAAAAACCTAAACGATGAAGAACAAAACAGGGTTGCCAGGCGATAGTCTTTTGGAAATCTTATTTTTTAAAAGTTCAAATTAACTCGACAAAATCCCCTCCAATGTCCAAAAAACATAGTTTTAGTTTTTTCTAGCAAACATTTGAAAAAAAAAAAAAAAACAGAAGTAAAATGAGAATAAAAGAGGTCCCAGGATCCAACCTTGTGGAACTCCTTTAAGAAAATGTTGGTAACTCATTGTTTAGCAAAATAGTTTGTATTATAGGCTATCGGCCAATTAACTTCTTGAACTAGCAAACGATGTGACTTCTTTACTATTGGATAATTCATTAAAGTAAACAAATGATTCATAGCATTTAAAAAAAATCCAAAGGTGAAACCTTTGGAATTTCATTAGTATTGTAGATGGAATTGGATGACTCACTGTTTATCAAAACTATTTTTTTTTCTGTAAATTAAGCAAAATGACTTCTTATTTATAGCTGATTTACGAAAAGCAAAAAAGATCCTGCAAGTAACCTGGCAGCACTAATTTTCTATAATTTATATAATTAGGTCGTTTATTCTTCTGAAAAATAACTTATAGTCGGGACGATTCAACAAATGACTCATATATTTAAAGCTGAAATACGCTAAACAGAAGAGGTCCAAGAATAGAACCTGAAATAATATGACTAATTATTTAGCACTCTTAAATTTATAGATGAACTACGAGAAGTCAAAGAGGTCCAAGGATGTAACCTGGGTGCGTCTTTACTATGACTTAGATTTTTAGCTGAACTCCGAAAAGCTAAAGAGATCATAAGATGCAACCTGGTGGCACTAATTTTCTATAATTTCGTTGATTATGTTGCTCCATCTGGAAAATAGTCGGCGCTATCGAACCGATGACTAAAAAATTTATAGCAGAACTACGAAAAACAAAAGAGGTCCAAGGATGGAACATGATGGTACTCTTCTATAAAATGGATGATTTATTCGGCAGCAGCTTATAGTCTAGGCTACCAACCAAATAAGTCAACAACGAGAAACCAAAAATGTCAAGGATGAAACCTGATGGCACTCATTATTATGACTCGAAGATTTCTAGCTGAACTACGAGAAGCGGGAAAAGTCAAAGAATGGAACCTAGTGGTACTAATTAGGTTCCATTCTGCAAAATATTTTTTAATAAGGGCTATCGAACAGATGACTCAAAGATTTATAGTCTTTCTTCTGGAAAATGGATGGCTTATTCTTGAACAATATATGTACAATATTTTCAACTCTATGCTACCGAGAAAACTTATCATAGACTTACATGCAACTACAAGAATCAAAGAAATCCAAGGATGGACCTTGGTGGTACTCCTCTAATACTCCTCTAATACTCATAGGTAAGCAGAAGATGTCAAAACATCCAAACTGGTCGTACCTACTTCTTTACTATATTAACAAAAATTCCATGACCATTTCGAAAATTTTCGGTTGTATGCCTTTAATATCTTCAACGCGTTACATCTTAAAAGTCTTGAATGGATTGAAAAGCATTGGCATAAGCCCTATATTTCGCATGGCCCCAAGAAGAAAGTGTAAGGGTGTCAAATCACAAGATCTCAATTTCCAATTGTGATCACCTCTTCAAGAAATACCACGGTGAATAGTGAAAATGTTCACTATTTAAAAAAATGTAATTGTGTAGTTGGGCTAGTGTCGTTCCAATTTTAGTACTGGCATAGTTTTTAATTGTAAAATGTCAAAATAAGACAGATTCAAAAGTGACAACTGCCCAAATATCGTGCTATTCAAAATAAAATCTCTTATCAAAAAACTATTTAAAAACCCTCAAAAAAAAGTCTAATGTCCGATTTCATAAACAAACACTAAAAGCACTTTTATCTAAAAGCTTTTTAAATTTTATCAGGCCTTTACATTTTTTCAGTTTCACCAAGCTTGAAATAGGAAATGTGGGAGATTTTTTTTGTTAAAATAGTAAAATAGAGTTCTCTTTACAACCCTGTAAAAATAAAACCCCTTTTTTCTTTCTATTAAGCGAATTATGTGAGAAAAAATGAGAAAGCATTATATGTTGAAATAAATGACAAGAATCGCAAAATACAACAGTGTAAACTTCTTCAAAATCAAAAATCGTTTGTCGTTCAAAAATAAAATATGAAAATGGATTCTTGTAAACGCGGATGAAGATGACCAATCTAATATTCTAATTAAAAATTAAAATCATAAAAACGATATTATAAATGCAATGTCGAATTTGTTTACCTGTTCATTCTATATCTCCAAATATTGAGAATACAAATTTTACAAAAGAAAACATCAGATGTCAATCTGTCATATTCATTTTTTAATGACACTTTTAAAATTTATTGAGCCAAAAATGGGCATTGAGTTTTAAAAGGTGTTTAAAAGCTTGTTTACTTTAAAAACGCTTGTTGAAACCAAAATATCGCATTTTACAGTTTAAAATCCTGTTAAATGTATAAAAGTTGTTTATGAAATTAGGCATAAGGCCTCTTTCACACGAGACGGTTTCGTCCGTACGATTAAAATCCGTACGGTTTTTATCCGTGAGTCATGGATAGTAAACTAATAAAATTAACTAAAGCTTTCACACTGGACGGAGACGGGTTTTTTCCGTACGGACGATTTAAAACATCCGTCTCAATGACTGAGATATACTTCGGCCGTGTACGTTTTTTTTCCGTACGGAGAAAATCGTCATGTGTGAAAGAGGCCTAAGGGTATTTAATCATGAGATCGTGGTGTCTAATTGTTTTTGCCACTTCGAAAAATGACACAGCCAGAAAAATGTCTTAAAACATAGTATTTCGAATTGTGACTGAAAAATTTTACCCATTTTTGGAATGAATTTTAACAATTTCAATGCATTGTTGAATCGTGTATCGTTACATTTTTTTAAATGACATAACTTTTACTTGTCAAATGTAAAAAGATGACAGCTTTTAAAGTGACAGCTGCATGCTTTTCAAATCAAAACCTCTTATTGAAGTAAAAATCTTTGAAACAAAAATTTTCCAAACAGTCAGACAATTTAGTGCAAGTTATTTAAATTTGTGGATAAAACACAGAACTAAAATAAATAAATGAAAATACTACTTATTGACAGAAATGTCACCGACTTCACGTCACGTCGCGTCGTCGTGTCATTTGGCAACCATATTGGAATTTTTAAAACCAGAAGAATCTTTCTGCATAATATTATTTACATGAAGCTTTTGAATGCGTCTCTGCTGCGGTTGTCATCATCATCATCAGCATCGATTGAATTTATGCACAAACATGGTCAAGCAGTAGCAGTTTCGAGGTGACCGGTTTTTTAGCATATTATTTTGATTCTCTGTATTTCTTGTTGCTTTTTTTGTTATTATTATTAAAAGTACCGACGACGACGCCGAAACAAAAACAAACAAAACAATAAAAAAGGAGGAGAAAAAGAAAACAAACCAAACTTGAGTTACAATTTTTGTATTTTTTGGATTTTGTTGTTTTTGTTTTTTTTTTTTTAATGGCCGAAGGTGTACGTGTTTTGTGGCCGTATGGCTTGTATCAAAATTGCATTAAAAAAGATTAAACTTCTCCGGCCGAACCGCACCGTGTAAACACACTTTTGTCAAGGTGACTTTGGAAAGAGAGAGATAAAACAGAGAGAGTGAGAGAGAGAAAGGTAAAATCAGATACCTTTCCAAAATGTATCTACATTCAACTTTTTATTATTATCTGTACAGTACATACTCGTTTATCTTCCACTTTTACGGCAATACACGAAAACTTCAAAAACAAAATAAAAATCACCGCGTTTTTTATCTTATTTTTTTTTTTATCCTATTTCATGGTTTAATTTTATTTCCCTTCTTTTTACATTTTGTTTCTGGTTTTTGTTTTTTGAGGTGTGCTCTCATTTCATTCTTATTTTTTAAATCAGCTTCAAAATATCGTTTTATGCAGCTTGTCAGTCTTTCATTTTTATAAATTTTTCTTTTTATACAAAATAATCGAAGAAGAATAAAAAAAATCTGATTGAGATAGAATTTTCTTCTTTAAATATCTACCAGATGCTTTTCGCGAATGAACTTAAGGACGACGGCAAAAGATGAAAGGAGAAAGGAAGAGGATGTGTATATATTTAAAAAAAAAAATAAAAGTATCAAAAGGCAACTGGGAAAATAATTCAATATGACGATAATAACATGTCCTTGAGGAATGAATATAGCGTTGAAAAGAAAATAATTCTAAGAAAATCTCTCTTTTGACAAGAAGCGGAAAACTTAGCCACTTGACAACAAACATCAATGCGATGGAAGGATGAACAAAAATAAAGTTTAAAAAAAAAAGAAAAATAATAAAGAATCTATTGAAAATAAATAAAAGGACATTTGAGGTGCTTATTGATTGATTTGTCTTTTTTTTAATCTGAGTGTTTCAGTTGATATTTAGTACCTTTTTGGTTTTTGTTTTATTTTGCGTTTTAAAAATAAGAAGGAAAATAGTGACGTCTTTTGTGGGTTAAGGACTTAATAAACACTCGTTTAGAAATACTTCACTGATTGTCTTCTTTTTTTGAATCAATAAAAAAAATATTTAGACATTTGCTTTGAAATGCTATTGATGTATTGATAAGCTTAAAAACTGAGAAAATGAGGAGATAATCTGTAACTTAAGTTATAAGTCTGAAAATATGTTTAAGTCCATCACGTTCGATACATTTTTATATAACTTAGGCTCTGATATCTTCGTACCGCATAATGTGGGATATTCGCAAAAAGTGGGTTATTTTCAAAGTAAGTTTTAAAATAAAAGCTTTTTACTAGTAACCAACATTCCAGAGCATAAAATCCCTGAAAACAAAGTTCTAAATCAGAAAATCACAAGGAGTAAAATACAAGAGTATTAAATTCCCGAAGGCAAAAGATTCTACAAATTAAAAAAATACCGATAAATCCCAAATCCTGAAGTTTAGATTCCTTGTAAAAATACCTAATTTCACTCATCTCTCCCGATACAATGTATAAATATTTCAGTGCCACAATATGTCTCATTGTCATTCTAGAGGAGGAACTGATCCAACCACTCATGAACCCGCAACCCTGACTCGAATGCTTACATGGGCCTCAGTCTCTGTCCAGCATTAGTCTGTTGTCTGTCCCTAATCATGGAAATCCGGCTTGAAGGACCAAAATGTTCCTCACAATGTAATACTAGTTTGTGGTATACATAAATAAATATAAAAAAATCAATACTTTAATTTTAACAATCTTTACTTTATTTTGATAAAACACCTTTTTTTAAATCAAGAATTAAATGGAAGTGTTCATGGTTCTTATATTTAACCTCCGTCTAACCTTTTATCATTAAATTGGTATAACAACCAAAAAAGGTATTGGTTCAGAAGTTGGTGACTTTACACTAAAATATTATATTGATGGTGAGCTGATATCCACATTATGACAGCATCCAACAATTTTTAATCAAGGAAACTTATTAGTATGCGAAATTTAAGATAGAATCAATTTGGATGTGAGGACTTTGGATGTGGGGCTTTTGGTTCTAATGATGTGATGAGTTTTGATTTGGGGATTTTGGCTATTAAGTAGGTTTTTTTAGACATGAAAAATTACGTTAAATAGTTTTCGAATTCAATCCCCGAAAAACTTTGGGATGGCAACGTTTTCCCCCCAATCTTATATCCCCAAATCCAAAATCTCTAAAAAGAAAAGTCCTATGTCAAACATTTTACTAAGAATAAATACTTCCTTCATTTTCATAGTCTTTAAAATCCTTCGTTTTCTTAAATTTTTAAAAGGTAATATCTCAAAAAACTGAGATGATATAGAGCGAATTTGAAGTTGGATTTAAATAAAGGACATCTATAAACCTTCAGAAAAGTATAACTTAACTGCAACTTACAAAAGCTTGTTCAACAGGGTATTCATTGTTATTTATTCATGGTTAAAAAATGTCATGAAATTGCCACAGAAGAAATAGTATCGGTATACGTTCCTGGAAATTGGGTATTTAGATATTTGTTTGGGGACTTTGGCAATGATAATTGATACCTTGGAAATTTATTCTATGTAGATTTACTCTTTACGGAAAGTTGGATTATTTTTTCTGGAGATTTTACCCGATGGTGATTTTATTTTTTTTTTGGAGATTTCGTACATCTCACAAAACTTTACTTCTATAAAACATCAAAAACACCCACATCTGAAATCCTTATACATAAAATTTCTTTCTTTGAAAAATTCTGCAACCAAAATCCTCATCACCACTTTTTACACATCCAAAATGTCCCCAAATTTAAAATTCCCATATCAAAAATCGCAGATATCAAAAATCCCAGAAATCATATTTTATGTGATTTATTCATAAAAACTTAAGGAAGTGCATGAAACAATTACTCTTCTTAGCTTTATTTTGTAAATAAAATTATATAAAGAGCGGGTATTTTGACTATGTGGGTTTTCTTTTCTGTTGTCAGTTATACCGTTTTAAATCCCGGATTCTATAGTTTAGAAATCTACCTAAAACGTTTTAGGTTCGTTAGGGTTTTTTTTACAAATTATATGTGGGTTATTCGAGGGGATTTTGACATTGAAGATTTTTGTTTCGTTGAAATTGGGTTTTTTTTTATTTTTTTTATTGTAAATTTTTACTGTTTCAAATTCCCTGATTCCAGTTTTAAGATCATTAGAACCATGTTATTTGTGGGTTATTCGCAAAAAATAACCTTTTTAAAGGTCAATTAATCAAATAGCCATAAAATTGGTAAAACTTTATTATTGGGGAATTAATTAGTGTATCATATTTATCCAGGGCATCCTGTATACTTTGAACTACGTTCAAGTTTCTTTTTTTTTATTGATTTCCCATCATAACAATATGCAAACACTCTTTTCTGAACTTTGCTTTCAAAAAAAATGTTGTTTCCCTTGAAACTTTTCCATCAGGTAAGATATACCCCGTATAAATATTACAAATATTTATAATGAGGTTCATCATTAAAAAGAGGAAAAAATTAGCTTCTGGCCAAAAGGATCATTTGGACTAAGTTTTATTTAATTTAATTTAATATAAAATTTTGTTATTTTTCTCTCTTTTTTTTCTGTTTTGGTCATCGAAAATATTTCTCATCATTTACAAAATTGAAAACCCTTCTTTATTTTGCGTTCTCTCTGAAAATAAGTGAAATACTTTTCAAAGTATTTTTTATATATATTTCATCTTATAATTGCGTTCAAGGTCCTCTTCGTCCTCTTATATACATATGTATATGTATATGAAAATATTCAAATCATCTCACCGTACAAACATACATATATATCTATACTCCTATCATAAAGGTCAAAGAAAAAAAAAGTTAAAACCCTAACAAAAATAAATATGAAAATAACTAAGTTTATACTCTCGTGTCCTTCCGTTGCTACTCTCACATAATATAGATTTTGTCCTTTTTATTTTTGTTGGCCAAGGTAAAATTTGAGATTTCAGTTAAAGTTTAAGTTCCAAATAAATTGAAAAAAAAAAAGAAAATGTAAAACGATATCATCTCTGGATACGGATCTGAGTCTGGGGATAGGATGTGCGTAGAATGTTTGGAGTAATATGTATGTACTTTCTATCCTATTTGCATATACCCACCAGCAGCAGCATCACGTAGAGTGTAACCTTGTCGCAATTGCACGTCATGCATCAGATTACGTATAGATTGTGCTGGATGAACACACATCCTATGAGGTTGTCGCCGTTCTCCTGCAACACTTAAACGGACTGTTTGAACGACAGGACCTTCGAACTTTGAATTTACGAGAGAATTACAATTTTGGGAATGTTGTCACCAAAAAGATTTTCTTGACCACAAATTGTGATGTCAACCACTGGGTAAACATCAATTAACCGTGAGGTTTGTCAGCACCAGAAATCGAACTCGTTTAAAGAACAAATTATCATTCAGGTTTGTAAGAGAATGCAATCTTTTACAACTATTGGTCGAATTCAATCGAATGAGTCTGATGATCGATTTGGCACTCATGTAAGATGTAGTATAGTTCAATTTGTAGAACAATCAAATTGTTGTTGAGCATTTAAACACTTCCGAAGTCAGCACATTTAACAGGTGTTTTTTAAGAAGTATAGATTAGACTATGTTCGAGCTAGCCGTTGCGGTCATATTTCAGAAATCATTTCTTAATTAAAATGCCGGAAGATTATTTTTCCAATTAAATAAAATGTATAATAATTTGAAAAAATCACCGTTTTTGCATTGCAAAACACCCTTTACCAAACACTGTAAAATAAAAGAAGTGGTCCATGAAGCGTTTGGAAGCGTTGAATTGTTCTGGTGTTAAGCGATTCAAAATGCAAACTTTACTGAATATAAATGTCAACACAGTTTGACATTCTCAACTTCTAACAACCATAGAAACTTCTCATGTAGCTTAAGAAAAAAACACCCTATACTATCCAAAAGTTCCTTAACCTATTCTATTTTGTTTAAAAAGAAAACCAATCAATTTAAATCAAAATTTATAATATGACTCTATTCTCTTCTATAGGCAAATAATAGCTTCTAGGTAAACAAATTAAAATATCATAGCTATTTCTTCTATCAATGGGTAAACTAAACTCGTACCCACATTAAATATACATACAAAGGTACCTTATTGTGTGTCTAATGTATGCATAGGTTCAATTTTTTTTATTGGCTATTGATAAAATTGAAATTGCTTTAGAGCATTGAAAAATCATAAAATTAAAATAATAATGGTGTGTGTTGTTCATTGAACAACCCTCAACGTCTTCTGTTTGTCCGTAGAACAAACGAGAACTTCGTTGTTCCGAAAACAATTACGATTATTACGAAATAATGGTTAGTTCATGGTAATACACAAAATAAAATGAAATAAAATAAATGAAGTGTTCACAAATGAAGTGTTCACAAGAATATTGTGGCTTCACATAAAAACGTACAAAGTTGTAAATAAGCAAATGGAAATGGAAACCTTGCTTATACCTTCACTGATATTCATAGAGACGTCTTTATTTATTTGGATTGAAACCAATAAAATGGAATTTTTTAATGGTAAATATAAGGAAAAGGTATTGTTTTCATAAAAAATGAAGTAAGTTGTGTGAATTGAGAGGAAAACTATTGGAATATTTAGAAGTTTGCTTATATTGTCCTCAGATAAAGTTGACGTCAGAATTTGTAAAATGATTCGGGGTTTCAAGAAACCATAAGAAATCTCCAGAACTATTAAGATAGATAGATAGATATAATCTCCCGAACTATTAACAAACTTACGTATATATTTGCTGCATTTTTGAAAAAATAATGTTTTGTCGAAACAGACAATTACATTTCCCCCTCCCCTCAAACAATCGAGCTCAATTTCGGACGTACTGTCAAGTATTGATGTTCTTTTTCAGCCGTACATCAAGAATGTGGAATGCTTTGCCCAAATCTTTTTTCCCTTTTAATATACTCAAAAATTAGAAATCAATGTTCATGGGTATCTCTTCTTAAACCTTCCCTATTTGCTTAACACACAGTATTCCTTAAACAAAAATATTCAAGATGATTCGATGAATCACCCATTTTAGAAACAAAATTTGAAAAGTAGCGTAAGTTGATTAATTTTATAACGAAGAAAAGTACTAGTGTTTAAAGCACTAACCAACCAACAGATTTTACCCATAACCCTTTTAAATCTGGTGTCATAGAACTGGCCAAAGGTGTTGTTGAGATGAAAACACCTTCTGATAGATTTTTTTTGGTTCTGTTTGTGAATCTAGTTCATCCTCAAATGGCTAAAATAATGACATGTGATAAACCAAAGAGCCGATAAGGGTAAGGGACACCGACACTTTGGCCTAAAAAACAAAATATTTGCGTCAACCCCCGAGACCAAAAGGACAGTGAGAAAGGATATCAACATAGGTGTGATGAAAGCAAGTGTAAGGAGGTCACCACCGCCACTACCCATCAACACGGAGGAGGCGTTTGAAATTGGAGACAGATAGCAAGGATCCAGACTGGTTTTAAAAAGTTGTAGTTATGAAGACTTAGATCCCCATCTCGTACGACTGTAAGAATTTAAGGTTGGTTATTCCATGTATTTTGGGTATACTCGTATGTTTCATTATTACGAGTATTATTTGATTTAGAGTTTTACAGGTCCAGAAAAAAAAATAAATTACGTAATTCAACCAGGTTTTTGATCTGAAATAAATAGTTTGATGCCTTAGTTCGAATTAGACTTTATCTTTTTTGAGAATAAGCAGAGCATAGTCTAAGCTAATTTTCAGTAAAATTGACTGTGGCTTTGCCATTCATCCTCAAAACTCATTTAAAATGTTGTCACTTAAGAAGAAACCACTTAACTGAAACGTCAAAATACCATGGTCTTTCTTCCGCTTAAGCGGGTTTTTCACTTTAACGAACTGAAAATGTGGTAAAAATGATGAACATAAAATCAAAGTATTCAGCTTGGTCTGTTTCATTATTTTATTTTTAATGAAAAATGTAAAATTTAACTGAAATAATTGCTCAGGTATATCGGGGTTTTTTTTTAAGCGGGTTTCGCTTTAACAGAGGGGTTTTTAGATACACATGATGAATGGACGAATACTCGAGTAGAGATAAGCCATTTTTTAGCGGTGTTTTACTAAGCGGGTTTTATGTCAACTGAAAATCCCTACAAAAAACTTACTCTAGAACTTTTTTTTTAAACTATGAAAACATGTGAGGGTTTTTCAAACTGCATATGGAACCAAATAAAGTCGCGAAACTTATAAAAAAAACTCTTGAAACCCGAGTGAATTATTGAAAAATATTTAACTGATATTAGGATTATAAAGGTTTGGAGATACCTTTTAAAATCATAATAGTATTTGTTTTTAAAATTATATCGTTTCGAAAAAACTGCAGTTTTTGTTTTTAACTCTGATGTGATAGCGAAACTATAAAAGATATTTGAAATCCGGAATGCAAAATCTGATAAAACTATGTTTTGTATTAAAAAAAAAACTATAAGACTAGACTTTTTTAGCTCTTGGACACACCGCTGCAATGTTTCATGTCATTGGTTGTTTTATCAATAGTTTTATAAAAAAATGTTGTTTTTTTTTTGTAAGTAGAAATTTCCATTCTTCTGAAATTATTCAGCAATAAAACTTACAATTTCGTAAATGCCCATTAGTTTACTCTTGATTTTATTCTCGGACGTTTTGCAAAGTATAGAAAAGTGTTTTTAAGCCGCACAACAAGAATGTGGAATGTCTTCTTTTTTAAGAACTTATTCAATTGTATTCGTAAGCTCTTTAGTGTCTAAAAATTTGAATAGTAAATCAAATTTAATAGTGTGTTCAATTAAGCGGCAAACATTGCATTTCGAGAAGAATGTTTTGGAAGGAAGGAAAATAAAGCTCTTTCAAACTTTCAATTTCATATCTCTTTGAAGTGTATGCTTTCCAGCTTAGGTTCTCTTTTTTATCAAATCTTTCATTTTTGACAGAATTTAGGTATAACAGATAAAAATATACACAAAACCCTTTGAAATGACATCTTTATATAAAGGCGTGACATTAAGTTTATTTTCAACTCAAAGGAAAAATACTGAACAACAACAAAAATATGTCTGCATGTGCTACAAGTAGATACAATTTAATAAAACTAAGTAGAAAAACTTATTTTCTTGTATATTCTTTTTTACTATATCACCTGCTGTGACACCTTTTAACTATAAATTCTACTTTATTTACACAAACAAAAATTCATCGCGAAAGAAGTAGGTTGGTTTGGTAGCTTCTTCCTATAGACAGAAATAATACAACTAAAAAATCTATATGTACCTTTAACTTAGGTAGTCCTTGGAACTTGCTTCATTCTTGTATATTTCCATTTTCTGCGTTGCAATGATTTTTATTTTGACGTCGAAAAGCATCTGCTTGTGACATAAAACACCGACAAATTGGTTAAAGTATCTGCTGTGCTGTTCTGTGCAATGTGCAGTGCATAGGTACGAACGAACGAGTATACCTATCCACATCAAATCGACACTGACTTTATATGCATTTCCTCTTCAGTCATTTCTCGCGTCATGTTGTGAAGAATATACGAGAATATATCCAAAAGATAAACAACCAGACGCTTGACACACTTTCATATACACAGATACATATACAAAAATATGTGCTGTACATAAGTATCAAAGTACAGTAGGCTTGCCAGATTGGGCTATTGAGCTATTTATCAGAAATTTGACTATTTATCGGTAGCTGGGCTATTTTTTGAAATTGAGATATTTATCGGATATTCGGCTTTTTTCTGAAATTGGATTCTTATATCAAATTTACCTGAAATTCAGCTATTTACCGAAAATCGGCTATTCCTCGAAAATTGGACTATTTTCGAAAATCAGGTTATTTAAAAGAAATTTAGTTATTTATTTCAAGCTGAGCTATTTATCGGAAATTGGGATATTTATCGGAAACTGGGCTTTTTATCTAAAATTGGGCTATTTATCGAATATTACGCTATTTTCTGATGATTTTCCTATATTTTTGAAATCGGGCTATCTATCGAAAATTGAGCTATTTTCCTGAAATTCAGCTATTTACAAGAAAATTTGACAAACGCCAGAGATTTGTTTATTTATCTGAAATTAGGCTATTAATCGGAAAGTGGGATATTTTCGGAATTTGGGTTATTTCTCGGAAATTGGGCTATTTCTCGGAAATTGGGCTAATTATTGGATGGGCTAGTAATCTACAATTGGGATATTAACCGGTGACTTTGCTATTTATCTGAAATTGGGATATTTATCGGTTGGACTATTCATAGCTTGCAATACTTTTTACCGCTGGTGGTTTTACTATTTATCAGAAATTGGTATATTTATGAAAAATTGGCCTATTTGCCTGAAAGTCGGCTATATCTCGGAAATTAGGCTATTTCTTGAGAATTGAACTATTTCTTGAAAATTGATTTATTTATTAAAATTTTTATATTTATCTTAAATTGTACTTTTTATCGAAAGTTGGGTTATTTATCTAAAATTGTGCTATCTATCGGAAATTGAGCTATTTATCTGATGTTTTGTTATTACCGGTGATTGTGAAATTATTGAAATGAGAATATCGAAAATATTTACCTGAAATTCAGAAGTTTTTTTTTGGAGAAAATTGGGATATTTTTCCAAAATTACGGCACAATTTTACACTTCAGAATTTTTTCAGAAAGTAGTTAGCTTACAGCAAGCGTCACACTACGATCAGAGGCTCATCATAAGTGCATGTGTTATATATATATCATAAGTTTGCTATAAATAGCCCAGCTTTAATCTTGGGCGATAATTTTCTTCGCACTCATATTTATGTATGTTTAATTTTCGGTAGTTTTTTACAAGATGTTTTATTGAAATTGAGCTATTATTTTGAGCTATAAGTACTTTGAAATTGGGCTATTTAGCTTGTTCAGGACACATGGTAACCCTGATATATATGGTACTAAAAACGCCGCGCTAAGCTGTTTATGTTTTTAACGCGATGCAATGGTTCAACTTGGTTATACGAGTATGTACCTAGTGACAAATCTAAATATGTACAATAAATATTTTTGTATACCATATTAAAATTGCCTTTAGCTCAATTTTAAAACTTGAATTCTGTCAAAAACAAAAATACAAAATAAAAGAAAAACCTTGTTTACTTCAGGCTGAAGAGTTGTTATCCCAAAAATAAAATAAAGAAGCAAACAATATTCACCATCACATATTTAAATTCGAAAATAAAAACAAAATTCTGCGATTCAGAATAGTCCTTGAGAATATGTTGTTGGTATATTATATACACACAGAAGATAACTTTATCATCGCATACTCATCGAAAGTAAAAAAAAAAAAAAAATAATGAGAAAACGCCATGAATATTAAAGTCAAAGAACATCATCACACGGAAAAACACTGAAATTCCCCAACAAAAAGTCGAACCAATTTGAGGTCACAGGAGATGGGTTGAGGGGATGTGTGTTAGCGTGAGTGGAGAAGCCCTCATTTTTAAGTGAAGAATAAATTCCAAAACATTACCCTGTAATCCTGTATAGTATAAAGTCTATAGGAGGTGCTTGTATTTAGTACAGGTAGTACCTCCAACCAGCATGTTTATGTTCCTGTCGGCTTTGACTTATCATCGCAAATTGGATTAAAGGTGTGTACCTACTTGACTTCGTATAAGCATAAACTACATAGGTATACTAAAATGCGCATAAACAAATTAAGAGATCGAAGTTTATACAAAACAACATAATAAATAAAAATAAAAATTACTGTAGACAACAAATTCCAATAGCAGAAGCACATATAGTAGTGGGTGACAGAGGAAGAAGTGTCAAAGTGACAGGCACGCATTGATGTTAGAAATGTTAAGCCAAACAAATGAAAAAAACATACAAATGTTCACATGTATGTAATTATTTTTCAATTGGTTTACAACAAATTGGCAAAAGACTTCTAAAAGATGTGGGCATCAACGCCACCACATCAGCACCACCTTTATTCTACATTACTAATCTTCGCAAATACAAAATAGAAAAATAAAATACAATTGCCAACAAGACTTAGATTTACCCTTGATTTAAAATATGTCTTGTCTCGTCTTTTGCCCTTTGTTGTTTAAATAAACCAAAACAAGATAGATAAGGCCACGATTGAGCCGCATGGAAATTATAAAGAATCACATGTATAAACAAAAACATTTATATTTTTTTCTTTATAATTTTGTATGGTAAACAAATTCAGAGACTTGTTTTCAATTTTAAGAACCTTTAAATAGATTCAGATTATTAAAAAAAAAATTCGCCAAAAACCGGCCAAGTCAGGAAAAACTGGAATAACTTCTTATTAAATTTAATATACAGGCTTTTCCAATAAGAGGTTTCATTGTAACACATTAGCGGATGTATGATAACTTCACGACAAGGTTCTTCAAGACATCTTAATAAAAGTACTTTAGTTTTGCAAATTGTGACAACATTTTTGTAGTGAATTTAAAAAATTTCAATGCGTGTTGTAGTTCTTAATTGTTAAATGGCATAAGATCACAGTTTCGAAAGTGACAGCTGTCAAATAGTATACTTTACAAAATGAAATTTTTTTTCGAACATCCTTTCTGAAGTTTTCAAAAAACTACAAAAATCATCAGTCATTTTAGGATTTGTAGGTAACTTGTGTAAACATTTTTTTTGAATCACCAAAATTGGTTACGCAGGACACTTACTTTAGTATTGTGTTTTAGACAACGGTATAAAACATCCTTATTGTGCCTTTATTGAATTTGTTTTCATCTTCATGTGGAGAGATGATTTTGAATGGAAATAAACTAACAATTGTGTTCGGATTATTTCGAAACTCAGATCAATTTCCACGAACATTCTCTATAGGTTTGTCATGCATTCGATGTCATAACAAAAACGAACGCCTATATTTAAGAAAAAATAATTTAAAAAAAATGATTTCAAAATTCCCAGTATCTAAATAATGGATTTTGTATTAAATTTCTTCGAATCAGCTTCGGCATGGGTATCCCTTACCTCCGTACGAGAGCCCTTATGCCAAAGAAGACACAAGTGTACAGCGTACATATTCATTTTAATTCGATATTACTATAAAGTTACAGTGTAACCAGAGATCCAAGAACATCCAGAAACGAAACATATGCAACAAACCAAGAGTGTACTATACAACCTTGGGTTGTTTGGATTTGTTTTCGATGAAAGAGTTCACTTGTCACAGTCTGGATTTTGTGTAAAAATAAAAAATATAAAATCCCAAGAAAGAACGAGAAAATTACGATGCATGTTTTACAGTAGGTATACATTTTTGTCCTGATGGATAAATTACACAGATCGGTTTTGAAGTTTTTTGTTCCTCTTCTCTTCGAGAACTTCTGCTTCTCTGATGGAAATCCACTTAGAGTGATAACAACAAAGTATTTAAAAAAAAAAAGAACTGAATACGATGCCTCCAGTCTGGTGCCTTAATTTATATGGCCTTCCCTTCCAAAACTCTCATGCGTCTTAACAAATTTTGTTTAATCTGAATCTTGTCAACAAAACTCTTTAGATACTTTTTATTTCATATAACATATACAATATACATATACTTTTTTTCAAGTTTTAAATTTCATGTGAACGAATAAAAACAAAGCCAAAACAAGTCAAGAAGAAGACCACATCACAAAATAAATTTAAAAAATTTAAAACACGATAACAATACGTAGTAGATAGAAGATAGAACTATACTATAGTAGCAGATAAGTGCAAACATTAACTTTTTATGTTTTGCGCAATTTTTGTATACTTGGTGTTTCGTGATGTGTTTTATTTGTTTTTTCTTATTTTATTTTTGAAATACGTAAAACTCATAAACATCAAAAACACCATTCATGTTTTTTTTCAAGTTTTTTTTGTTCTTCTTTAAAATGGCAGAAACTATTTATAAAGCAAGAATAATGTATTATTTTTTTCAACATCTCCACAATCTTTTGGAAGTTTTTTTTTGTGTTTTGTTTTGTTTTTAGGGAGCTGCTGACAGGTTACTTACTTTCATGTTCATTTTGGAAACATTTTTAAATTAGAAAAGCAACTTAGTCGATGTTTATACTGTCTCATGCCAAAAGTCAAATTAAATTTTTGTGAGAAAATTTTACAGTTCTCGTCTTCTTTATACCAGAATTTTGAATATGAAAAAATAACAATTCTGTTAAATCAATTTCTACAAAATGAGAATAAGGTTTTTAAAAAGTACGTCTTTGATTCCTGTAGCCCAATAGTTCAGTTAATAACAAGTACAAACAAATTAATATCATATTTCTTTAGGAAATTTAATAATCTTTAATTTTGTAGAAGATTATTTTTTGATACGACAAATAGTTTTCAAGATAAACCCGAAAAACTGAAAAAAACGCATGTTTCTCTTCACTGCCGCTAGAGTTATTTTATAAACTATAAGAGATACGAAAAAATTCATGGAAGCTTTTTTTTATAAAATTTAATGAGCTTTAATTTTGTGGAACAAAATTTTTTGATACGACAAATAGTTTTCGAGATAAACGTGAAAAACTGTAACAAACTACATGTTTCTTTTAACTGCCGCTAGAGCTCTTGGATTCTTAGGGACTTTTTTTTTTGATCATCACCAGACATCCCTTAGTAAGTGTGCCAAGTTTCAAAACTGTTGTTTTTTTTTTTTTTTGAGGTGAAGGCAATTTTTTTCGTTCATTGACTGGACTAAATGGCATAGACACACGAAAAATGTTACAGTCTAACTAATTATCTCCAAAAATATTTACGAGTATACAAAAGGAGATATTTTTTTTACATTAAAAAAAAAAAAAAAAAACAATTGTAGGTAAACTCTTATTAAAATTTTTGTCTAAAAGCACTGTCACATATTGGCCCAATCGATTGTTGATTGATAGCAACATTTTTAAGTTGCTAGCGACTTTTTTTCAAGCTAAATTAAATTGAAGGATTATAAACTTAACCTTTTAACACACGGGTAACTCATTACCCCACGATGAAGAATCCAATTGAACAAGATGTCTGGATATTTTAAGGCTTTTAGATGATTGCATCATGTTAATTGGAGAGTTCGTCAACATTTCTCATGGTTTTTGGTTAATTTAAAGTAGATTTAAAAAAAGCATATTTGTATGGAACAACGGTTATGGCCACACTGGGGTAACTAAGGCGCCAGTTATAGCTATCATTGGTTTTCATAATTGAAAACAAACATTGGATTTTTTTTGACAGGTCGTTTATAGCTATCACTAAAAATGTCTGTCATTGAAAAAAAAATTCCTGATTGAAATCCACCGAAAAAAAATTACTGACAGAAATCTGTCATTGGAATTGTGTGAAATTGGAACAAAAATCAGTGGAACGATTCCTTCCACTTTTGGACATAAACAAGTCAGCTGTTCAGGAAAATGAATTTGGGAGCGGATCGAAATGCTGTATTTTAAAATACTGTATGGTCAAAATTCTGTATGATACTGTACGATACTGTATGGCCATAATACTGTATGGTTAATATTCTGTATTTCAAAATACTGTACATTTAAAATACTGTGTCTCAAAATGCTGTATTGTCAAAATACTGTATCTCATAATACTGTATAATACTGGAAGTTTTGACAGATCAATTAGTTTGGTGCAATTGTTTATGAAATTGTTGATTATGATAGGAACAATTTATGTACAAATGTGAGAGAGATACAAATAACTAAGAAGAAGAAAATGAGAAAGAGAAAATAAAAAGAAGATACCATTTATGTATATTATTTTTGTTTTTATTATTTCAGTGACTTATAAATTATCATAGGTACACATGTTATTGTTCAAGGGATGTATATTAGAATATTATGCTAATGAAAAATTATTATGATGTTTTCTTAAAAAAAAATTATTCTGTTTTCAAAGTTCTGTATTTCAAAATGCTGTAAATAAGGCTAAAAAATAAAAATCGTTTTGATAATGTAAAAAAGTGCGCACTTTTTTACATTGTCAAAACGATTTTTATTGGGAGCGGCTCAAAATGCTGTATTTTAAAATACTGTATGGTTAAAATTCTGTATCATACTGTATGATTCTGTATATTCATAATACTGTATGGTTAATATACTGTATCTCAAAATGCTGTGTTGTCAAAATACTGTATCTGATAATACTGTATCTCAAAATTCTTCTTCTCAAAATGCTGTATGAGCAAAACATTATCTAAAAATACTGTATTATTGCAAAATTCCGCTCTTAAGGTTCCATTATAGAGAACAACAAAAGCAGAACTCGATTTATGTATGTATGTACATTATATCATTTATTGCAACTTCAAATTTCACTTAATTCTTAAATTTGCATTAGCTTTTAAATATCAACGAAATGAACGAACACGTGGAAGTTTTGACAGATCAGTAAGTTCGATGTAATTGTTTATGGAGTTGTTGATTGTGGTAACAACAATTCATATACAACTGTGAGAGAAATAACAATTAATGAGAAGAAAATGGAAAGAGAAAATAAGACGAAGATACCATTTTTTTTTTTTATTAATTCAAAGACTTATGAATTATCATATGTTATTGTTCAAGGGAAGTATATTAGAACATTATGCCAATGAAAAAATATTATGATGTATTCTTTATAAAAGTAATCTGTTTTTAAAATTCTGTATTTCAACATGCTGTAAATAGGCTGACAAATACAAATCGTTTTGATAATGTAAATGTGCGCACTTTTTTACATTATCAAAACGATTTTTATTTGTCAGCCTATTTACAGCATTTTGAAATACAGAATGTTGGTATACAGAATTTTGAGCTACAGTCTTTTGATCATACAGTATTTTGTACATACAGTATTTTGAAATACAGTATTTTGAGAAACAGTATTTTAAATACAGTATTATGATCCATCCATAGTAGTACCCGTGGCATGATGGTTAGTGCGTTGGACTGTCATGCCAAAGGTCTTGGGTTCGATCCCTGCCTATGCCATCTAAAGTTTTTTCGCGGGTACTGCCTCTTGCGAGGAATTGACAAATTCTCCAAGAGTAATTCTTGTCATGAAAAAGTGCTTTCTCAAATTAGCCGTTCGGAATCGGCATATAAACTGTAGGTCCCTTCCATCCCTGTCAACATTACTCGCACACAGGAATGGTTGAGAGTTGTAAGTCACTAGGCCCTGGTTCTCTACGGACTGTTGCGCCACCCGATGTATGTATGTATTATGATCCATACAGGATTTCGAACCCAACCCATTTTTATTTTTTAGCCTTATTTACAGCATTTTGAACTACAGAATTTTGAGATACAGCATTTTGATCAAACAGTATTTTGTACATACAGTATTTTGAAATACAGTATTTTGAAATACAGTATTTTGAAATACAGTATTTTGAGATACAATATTTTAAACACAGTATTTTGATCCATACAGTATTTCGATCCCAACCCAATGAATTTCCGTACGGAAAATAGAAAAATACATTTTTAGAGAAAAAAAATAAATGCGCAATTACACTTTTTTTGTCAAAAAAAAAATTCTTTGTGAGATTTCCGATCGATCAGTATATAAATTTCATTTCTTATCAAAGGGAAACACCGTCAAATATCGATCCAAAAAATTTTCCGGATCGATTTCAATGATAGCTATATGTAACTGGCCCCTAATTACCCCAGACATGCATTATTTTGGCTTCTATGTAACTCAAACTTGCCTGACACCATCAGATGTCATTTTTTTTTTGAATAATTTAAAAGGTTTAACACCCTTAATTCCACTTTTTCTAAGCCTGGGGGTACGAATCACTCCGTGTGGCCGTTAACCTCGTAAAAAAATGCAATTTTCTTACCAATAACCATTTCAATCATTTTTATTTTCCATAAAACGCCTTATTTCTTAAAATATTGTTCGGTAACAAACGGTGTATGCAAATAAAGTGCGAACGGTGTAGGTGTACCGCAAGGTTCTCTTTTGAGATATTTGCTTTTTTTGTTTGCTTTGTCGTTAATAGTTCTATCCTTCATTTCTACTGAATTTGAATATTCGCAACTTCAAACCATCTTTCCTTTCACCCTACTTGAAGAATACGGATGTAACATCCATGCAAATCTAAAAAATTGAGCCAATAAAGCAAAGAAGAATATGATTTCAATGAATTCTAAATTCTAAATCAAAATACATTGTCAATTTTAAAAAAGAAATCTATGTTTACCTCCTATTACTTCATCGAAACTGTTTCCACAGCCAAGAATTTATCATCAATGTATCTGTAGGCTTTTTTTTACTTTTTTACTTAAGGTACGATTATTATCAAATCTTACAATACTTAGCTCTATTCTACTAAATTTTCACGTGAAAATGAATATTTTGATATCCACAAATCGAATATTGGTAAAAACTTTGTTATGAAGTAAATTAACAAAATGGATTCTCTTTAGATTTTGAAAAAATATAACATTGAATTCGTATTCAAATCAAATTTATTGAAACATTTATGTACGTTTAAGTTGACACTAGCCAAATATCTTGCAATGGAAATTGTCCGTTCACACTTTTGATAATGAGTTGATTCGATTTTGCGTTCAAGCCAAAGGTTTCTTAAATACGAAAATGAAGAAAATGTCACATGTCTTAAAGAACAACATCTGACAGTTTCGAAAGTCTTCTGACAATAACTGACATTACAGTTTTTGGCATTTTGGCACGATTTTAAGACATTTGCGACAGTATTTAGAAATCTAACATTACTGTATGATCCAACAATCGTCTGTACTAAGCTTTATAGATGTGAGATCTGTAATAAATATTATTTTAAATGATAACGATGAAAATTTAATCTTCTTTTCAACAATGGCAATGCTTTTGAACTCTGGAAATTCTAATTTTTCCAACAAAAATTGCTACCTGTTATTGAAATTTTAATCGTAGGGAGTTATCGCGAAAATTGAGAATAAGTGGATTACGTTAAACAAAATATCGCTTGAAATTAATTGTTATGGGGAAATCAATTCCAGGAAAAAAATGTATATCACTGCGTCATTTCTTAGATTTTTATTCGGGGGTAATTTAGTTCCAGAAATATCCATGATACCAGGAAATATTTCGAGGGAAAGAAATTACCCTCTTGAGATTTCCGATAGGGTCCCAGAAACTAGAACAGAGCAGACATTAGTGCCGTTTTTTTTAATAATAAGCACACACTCAAGGGATATTACTACCCTTATAATGCAGAGGCACAGTGTGAGCACTAGGAAGAGGAGAGAGGGTTTAAAAGGAGATGTCGGTGCACATTGGTTTTTAATTCCTGAATATTGCAATGACTAGGAAAGACAGAGTGTGGTAAGGAATTCCACATTCGCATAGTACGGCTAAAGAACGAATCTCTGCATTTGACAGTACGGACGAAGTTGGACTCGAGGGTATACTGATGAGCAGTCCTAGAAGCGCGAGTATTACGGTTGAACTGTTTAAGGGGAGGAATGCACCTGGCTTTTTCACTAGAGCATAAACCGTTAAAATAACTGTAAAAAAGGGTCAGACAAGAGACCTTACGACTATGTTCAAGCGAAGTAAATGAACTTATGATGATTTTATCATCTATCAATTTAAATGCTCTACGTTCAATACTATCCAAGAGGCTTAAGTAAGTTGCAGGAGCACCAGCCCAGAGATGGGAATTATACTCAATACGTATGTAGCAGTACCCGTGGCATGATGGTTAGTGCGTTGGACTGTCATGCCAGAGGTCTTGGGTTCGATCCCTGCCTATGCCATCTAAAGTTTTTTTCACGGGTACTGCCTCTTGCGAAGAATTGACAAATTCTCCAAGAGTAATTGTTGTGCTTTCTCAAATTTGCCGTTCGGAATCGGCTTAAAACTGACAACAGTACTCGCACACAGGAATGGTTGAGAGTTGTAAGTCACTAGGCCCTAGTTCTCAACGGACTGTTGCGACACCCAATTTATTTATTTTTTGGACGTATGTAAGTCTTGTAGATAACAGCCAGATCAGAAGGGGGAGACAAACTTCTTGCATCGCCATAGGAAAACCAAACAGCTTGTGGCATTTTTGGCGACATCGCGTATGTGATCGTTCCACAAGAAGTGGTTGGTGACACACATACCGAGAATATCGAGGTGTTAAGTCTCATTAATGCAAGTGCCATCCATGGATAATGGCAATGGGGGTATACCTCGCTTTAACGATACAAGACAGCATTGCGTTTTCGAAGCATTAGATTCCACGCGGTTTTTTGATCCCCAGTGAACAATGCTGGTTAGGTCAGAATTTAATGAGCTTATCATATTTTGTCGTTGCAGTTCCACATCCGAAGAAGAGGAATGTGAGTCTGAAAACGAATATGAAAAGCTAAGAGTACTATCGTCAGCGAAACAATGTATTGGATTAGATGTTGCAGACAAGAGATCATTAATAAAAATGAGAGAGTGTTGGAGATAGAACAGAGCCCTGGGGCACACCAGCATTTATTTTATGGTTTTCAGACTTGAATCCATCCAATACTACTTGTATTGAACGATCCGAAAGGTAATAACTAATCCAGTGAAGGATGGATTCATGAAAACCGAAAGCACGCATTTTCGATAAGAGAGCCTGATGCCAAACCCTATCAAATGCTTTTGAAATATCAAGTGCAATAATCTTACTTTCTCCAAAGCGATGTAAAGATTTGCTCCACACTGTTCGGTGAGATGAACCATGAGATCACTATTGCTTCGAAAGCCTTACTGCCGGCCATTAAGAAGCTTTCGATCTTCAAGATATTTCTTGAGCTGATAATAATTAATCAGCGTTTCCATGACCTTGGAAAGAAGGGCCGTAAGTGCAATCGGTCGGTAATTAGAGGGTGAGGAAGATTCGCCTTTTTTGGGGATGGGCTGATTTTGTACTGTGTCTGTGGATTCAAATTTTTCCACTAGACGCTCAATTGTTGATCTGCCAGGACGATTATGACGACCATAAATTGGACGTAGCGCTCTTAACATTGAGGCCACTGACTCCAAATTTCGGTAGTAAATTTTAATAATTTCGACTCGTTGTTGGCTCGTATATGTTTCCATCATAAAATGCAAACCTTACTATAAAGAGAAATGTCAAAAGAGCGGAAAGAAATATGGCGTCGTTTGCTATCCCTGTCGCTCTACTTTTGTAGCGTCCCTGTTGAAAAACCCTGGGGCCTGATTATGGGATTCGCGGCGAATCGTTTTGCTAGCGAGTTTGCCATTTTTCAATTATTGCTTTCGCTTTCGCCTTCTTCGTTTTGAATTCGACCAATTAACGAATGCGATTTCGTGGATTCTTTCTTGATTGTGATTATATAAAAATGTGAGTTAGCTTTATTTTACTTTATTTAAATATACACCATAACGGATTCTATTTTTTAAATTTAATATTGTTTATTGAATAATCCCTGTTGTTTTTCCTATTTTATAACTCATGCTTTTCATATACTTTACTGATCATTTCAAAAGCTTTAAGTAAAAAACGTTGTAAAAATTGAACTTTGCACTAGTTCATAAGATTTTTGTATATTAATGTGCTTAAGTGTCTTAAAAATAAATTGAAAATAATTCTAAGCACCTTCATGTGTAGTATCAGAACTACATACATACATATGTATATATGTATATTTATCAGTAACCTATAAGATGCCAAGCCACTCAAGTCGATACCCTTATCTAGATAATTGTGTCGTAGATACTTGTAAAAAAAATTATACCCCTAAGCCTTTTTCAAATATGTATTTAAACAAAAAATTATTTAAATTCTTTAATTTAGAGAGATTGTATCTTAATGTAAATCTACTGCTTTTAACCAAAAACACTACAAGCACCTTAAAATAGTATCTTAAAGATTTCCTAGTTTTGTATTTCGTAAAATTTGTTTTTATTTTGTTTGAATTTTTTCGTTTAACCAAGTTCCAAGTTTCAATAGAAGAAATTTTAAACCAGTTTAAGATTTTATTTTGTATCTTTTTTTAAATAATTTGTTTTCTTACTTCATTTCGTTTTAATTTCTTACTTACTATTGCGTTGTGTTTTGTTATTTCGTTGTTTACTTGTTTTTTTTTTTTGTATTTGTATTTCTTTTCTTTCGAAGAACGTATAACGTAGGACGTGGTTATTCGAAAGCTTCAACTATTTAACAAGCACTATCTTATGTTGTTTTCTATTTATATTTATCTTGTTTCTTTTTTTTTCTTTTTATTTATTATTGCCATTTGCCATCGATAAAATGTTGTTTTTTTTTTGTTGCCTTTCATTTTGTTCTTCAATTAAATTGATTAATCCAAGAAGAGGAGGCGGCAAGGAAAATAAAATTAATTTTATTTTTTTGCTCTGGAAATTGAGTAAGGCATACAAACAAATTCCCATCATAATAGAAAAAAGCACACTCACAGGCACCAAACAACTGCGACTTATATTTTAAAGCATAAATCGCAGTTTAGCGAATTAGTTATAAAAAAAAAAAAAAAAAAAAAAAACATTTATTTGAAAAAAATAACACGAGTTTTTTTTTTTAAATTACTGTCATGTGGTTTGATGATAAAGTTGGGGTTTTTTTTTCGTAGTTGAAGTTGTTTTGGTTGTAGTTCGTCTGCTTTGGGTCGTTCCTCAACCAAACCACTAACATATTTACTCAAATTAATTTTATTTGTCCACCTAAATAATTCACAAGGAGAAAATAAAATTGAATAAAATCAAAAAGAATAAAAAAAAAGAATTAGGAACCAAACCAAAAAATCTCTTAACAAAAGTTTAACTTTAACACCAATTCCGAGAAGCGTTGTTTTTTGTTGGTTCCTTTTGGTGCTGTTCATGAATTAAATATTTAACAATTTAATTTGATGGTATTTCAGTTTGATTTTTGTATCATTTTTATTTATTTATTTTTTTTTTGCCTAATGTTTCATTTCAATGAGACTGACATTTTGATTGGGCTACAAGGTCACTGAGGGAATGAATGCTTGGTGTTCGTGCTACGCTCTGCTCCACCAAAATACCGAGATTGTCGGGGTGGTAATTTTTGTTTTTATTTTTTTTTCTTTTTGTAAACAAAAACAGAACAAAAAATAATTTGTCTATATTATTTAGTGGTTTTATTTTATTTTTTTTTTTTTGCTATACATATTTATTCACGTAGGCAAAAAAGATAACGAATATAGAAAGACAACAACTCAAATAAATAAAGAGACGACTGGAAAAGAGTGCGCTAAAAAAAAAAAGAAATTCAAAAAAACAGAAAACATGTACTTAAAAATACGAATTCGTTTCGAACTCATCATAAAATGTTTGCGAAATTGATTGAAGAGCTGTTAATAATTCAGTCTGTGTTTCTCGATTGATAAGGATTCTCACGACGAGTTTTTGATAATGGAATTTTTATTTTATTTTTTGTATTTATTTGTGTCACTTTATTTATTTTTGAATGAGAAATAAATTACACATTTATAACTTATACGTGCCCCAACTACCATCCATTTGAACACGATGTTTTTTATTTATCTATAACCACTTTTTTTGATCGAAAATACGGGTAGGTACCCCGAGATATGGAAAAGATAAAAATAAATCGATGTATTTTTTTCATAAATAAAATAAAGCGAAATTCCTTATCACCAGCAGCGTTATACTTAGTATTTATTTGGTTTAATCAAAATGATATGATGTTGAAAAAATCGACACAATTAAATATACATAAATGTAATGTGAAAACTTAGTTAAGAATGATTTGGTAATGAATACAACCCAGACGTCTGCTAATTGAGAATTACCAGTGGAGAAATTTGAACTTTAGATCTATGTATATTGTATACTCACAAATGACAGTGACATCTGTTGCACATTAATACAAATGACATCGCACCACAATCGAAGCAAATAACACAACTTTTTATACATTTGATATAAAAAAAAATTTAAAATGTATGCAAACAATTAAAATACTAAATTTAAACATTAAGTTTCGAAATTCCAGACGCAAATAACCAGAAAATTCCAATTTATACATATTATATTCGAAATTCACTCGAAATTTAAAGTATTCATAATTCCTCAAATTCTTTAATCTTTCATTTAGAATTTTAAATTATACAAATTTCAAAATATCAACCGTACAATATTCAAACAATTTTAAATTTATAAGAATTCAAATTTTGAAATAACAAACATTTTGTTTATATTCCAAACTCTTTGCCAATTGACCAACTGTCAATTAGAGTTTTTATTTTGCAAAGCCCGATATTTTGGCAGCTGTCACATTTTGACATTTGACAAGTTAAAACTGCGCCATTACTAAAATTGGAAATAAATCTTTGAAATTACTAAAACTCACTCCAAAAAAAATTGTATTGTTGGTGTTCGCAAAAATACATTACTTTTTGGTTTTCGTGAAGACTCTTAACGGCTTCGGTTGTCTTGTGGCAAAAAGGACTTAAGTCAAAAACTGGTCACACAGATTCAATAAACTTAAGTTATTTATATCAAAACAAATATGATTTTTGTGTCTTATCGTCTAAAGGCTAAATTAATACGATATTTAGAAGCCGTTCTAGACTCAAGTTTTTAGAATTAAATGAAAGAGACAAAAAAGGCTGATTCACCAAATCATTAACCTACAACTCAATTTTTGACTTAAGACCTTGTTACCTAGCGCAAAAGAATTAGTAATGTGAATAATTGAAACCATGTGCGTCGTTCAAGAATAGCTGAAAATATTCCTGCTAGAGCAGGTAGTGTTGACGAAAACCCAGGGTTGTCAATTCTTGGCCAATCTTTGGAATAAGACATTCCAGAAACGAGATAACACCGTAACACCGTATTTTACATAAAGGCTAAGGTCCTGAGGCTTTTAAAGTTTAGTTAATACAAAAGCTTAAGCTGGTTAATTACCATATCCGAATTTCCATTGGAAAATCATCTTCAATGATGAGGTCCATTTCACTATCACCCCCGAAGGTTATTTTAATAAACAGAATTTTTGTACTTGGAGCTCGGAAAATCTAAGAATGGTTATTAAAATGTTTCTCAATTCTCAACGTTACATTGTTTGGTGATTTATTTGGATTGGAGTTGTGCTTGGACCTTACTTATGTATTCAAAAATGAGGTTTGCGCAACTTTTATTGTGAATGGATAGCGCTACCGATCTATGAATAATGATTAAGTATAAACGGAACTGAAAAATATTCACGTGGCATACTTTTGACCGATACTGTTTTCCATCGTTGATGGCATTCCTCGCTCTTTACAAAAAAAAAATAAAAATCTTTTTTGTTTTCGCTTTAAAAATACTTGTTTTGTATATCAAAAATAAACCTTTAATTGAAAAACCCTGCAATACCTAAATATTATGATTGAAATTGTAATTAACTCAAATTTCAATATTTTTGAAAATATGATGAATGATGAAATCATCTAAGAAATTTATAAACTTTAATTAATCATCAATTTTTCGTCCTTTATGGATTTTGAAAAAATATTCAATTTAATATACCTCCTACCTTAGTTCTAAAAACAGTCTTCATTAATAAATTACTATATTTAATTAGATATCTCCTGACCCTCTTACTGCCCTTTATCTAATGCTTCTCCAAGGTATCGAAATTACTCAACTTCCAAAATGATATAAGAACTCTGAAAGTTGGAACACATTTCCAAAAGTTCACTCAACCATGTTCTCATTTCGAAATTATCAAGCAATGAATGGATATGAGAATTAAACCAAATGACAAATATCCCTTTTTCCTTATTTCCTTCCATCCATATCGTATTGTACACCTTTAAACCTTTAAGATCTATGTATAGCTAAGGCTACATACCTTTTGCTAATGGCAAGTACTATCTACATATATAGTTGGTTTAGCTTCAAGTTGGTTTGATTAATTTCTCTCCAGGTGAATATACTTTGCCAATGGCAATAAATGGTGTTACTGACTTGTCATCACATTTTATACCTTCACTTTACTTACTTTGCGCCACGCCCTTGTATTTATTCACAAAAAGTATAAGAAAAAAAAACACTAACTTCAACATTATTATGCTGACTAGAGAATCATGAATTTTGTACGTGTCTCAAAATTCAAAACGAAATACAGAATATCCTTTCTAAAGGCCTATTTTTATTTTTATATATTTGTTTGTTCATTCGATTGCTTACATAAATATAATATATGAATTTTGAAAAAAGAAGAAAATAATAAACAAAAATACAAAAATATCCACCAAAGTGCTGGGACAAACTATATTGAGAACAACACCAACAACAACAAAAAAAAACACCAAAAATCTATACAAATTTCGAAATACTCGTATTTACATAAGTATTTTGTTTTCGTAAGTTGTGGGGGTTCGTTTTTGTCCTCTTTGTAGTGTCGCCTCGGTTGTCACCATTTTTGTTGATATTTAAATCCACCTTCGGTGTGAAAATTAAATGACTTTTATTTCACATTTCGTTGTCTTCATCTCTCCACCCTTACACTCCACCTACCCTCCAACACCCAACCCCTATCCGACTATGCGACTTGTTTTTCAAATTCATAAATTATATGCCTAGGGGTAATTTTTTGACACTGATGATAGGATTCAAGTACTTTTTTTTCTCCTCTGTGATGTGGATGTCTATAGTCGACTACGAGGACTTTGAGGGATGGTTTTTATATTGGAACATATTTCAATACCAGGAATGTCCACCACACTAAATTTGCACCATTTTTTCCCACGTCAATTTATTGAATTTGAAAGCAATTGTATGTGCGTGTGTTTTTGAACGACCGACGCACGACGGACAAATGGACTTTTGTTTGTCATTTAAATAGTTTTGCTGACAAAAACTAAAAACGCAAATACATAATATACCTAATTTCCTAGAAAATTTTGTGTTGAATTTCGTCAGAAAAATATTTTCCTGCAATACTTAAAAAAAAAGATAATCTCTCTTTCTTCTATTGATTTTTTGTTTTATTGTTTGGCATTTAAAGCCCCGTCCATTATAAAGAAGAAAACGAAGTACAGTGTATCAAAATAAAACTCGTACATAAAATTCGTTCTTAGAAAAACGAAGAAATAAGTAATATGGAACCATTATATTTCAAAATTTATATAACTGTCTTACAGTTAAGAGGGTCACTCTTCGATTTTTTAAAAAAAGTTTTAAAAAATCCACCTTTACCTTTACCAAGGCAAAGATTTCCTAAATTAATCGAAAAAACACCTCAAAGTTAAACTCGTACAGTGTTTTCTTTTTAAAGTTAGCCATGTTTAGTAATGATGTACATAGCAACAAATTAAGTTTTATTATTCATGCTGTCATTACTGTGAATAATTTCAAACATAAAATTTTTGAATCTGAAAAAATGGGTAGACAAAACGGCCAAACCTCTGTGTCTGTAGATGTGCAAAATCTTGCAATAATGCATTTCAAGAATGGGAAGACCATGCGAGAAATTGGTCATTTATTGAATCGCAGTCACTCAACGGTCCAATACATCCTTAAGCGGTTCAAAGAAGAAGGAGCAGTCCACAATAAAAGAAAAATTAGCGGTAGGAAAATTTTTAATGATGCGGATGAGCGATGGATACTTCGAAAAGTTAAGGACAATCCCAAAAATAGTGCTCCTAAACTAGCAGAAGAGGCTGAAAAGTATCTTGGTAAGAAAGCATGTCCAGAAACTATACGATTAATACTTAGAAAAAATAACTACAATGGACGTGTAGCCAGGAAGAAGCCGTTCATTAGTAAAGTAAACAAATTAAAAAGAATTGCTTTCGCAAAAGAGAACCTCTGCAAAGATTTTGCATATTGGAAGATGTGCATGTTTACTGATGAGAGCAAATTTAACCTTTTTGGCTCAGATGGCAAGGTCAATGTTTGGCGTAGGCCCAATGAAGAGCTCAAAGAAAAAAATTTAAGGGCAACCGTTAAGCATGGTGGTGGGTCGGTCATGGGGTTGTATGGCAGCATCAGGAGTTGGAAACCTGCATTTTGTTGATGGCATAATGGACCAACATATGTATCTCAACATTCTTAAACTGAATTTACATGCTAGTGCCGATAGACTTGGTATAAGAGATGGTTTCCAATTTTACCAAGATAACGATCCCAAGCACAAAGCTTACAAAGTGCGTCCGTGGCTGCTGTACAACTGTCCAAAAGTGATTGAGACACCTCCGCAATCACCAGACATTAACGTAATTGAAAATTTATGGAGTTATTTGGAAGACCGGGTAAAATTGTATCATATTTCTAATAAAAATGATCTCAAGAAGGTGCTGCTGGAGGAATGGAACAAAATACCACCCTCTTACTGTGAAAAATTGGTTCGATCTTTGCCAAACAGGTTTAAAGCTGTTAAGGACAGTAAGGGTCTTCCAACAAAACATTAACTAATTTTTTTTTGCCTTTTTTGTTTACTTAAATGCACTTGTACGAGTTTAACTTTGACGTGAATTTTCAATTTTTTAATAAAATGTTAACCTAAAACTTTGTTGCTTTTCTTTATTTAAATTGAATATTAACAGATAACATAGATGTGTTGAAAAAATAAAAATGATTGCTACAAATTTGGTTACCAATAGAAAAAGTTATTAGCAAAATACAAAACATAAACATGCTGTACGAGTTTTACTTTGATACACTGTATACAGAATTACAGAAAATAGTTTTGAGTACATGCATACGTTGCGTGTGTTTTATTTTCAAATTAAATTTGATGAATCATTTTTAAACAAAAAGAAAAGAACTAAAATTGGAAACAAATAATAGACATCAATTTATGTTTCTGTCCTAATTAGTTGAAATTTCCACGTGTTGGATTTATGTATGTATATCATTAAGATATGTTTGTATATACAGATGACAATTAATTTAAATTTAAAATGAGTGCTTGGTTTATTTCTATTTGTTTCGAAAATCACTTCAGAAATAACCAAGCAATAAATTATGACGTTTCGGTAAATCAGTTTAAATTAATAAATCTCAGGAAATTAATATAAAACATGAATAAACAAAAGTCATAAATTTAACACCCATTGTATAATAAAATGTATTCAAATCTAAAAAAAAAAAAAAACAATTTGACAAAAGACAGTTCGACGAAAGAGCAATAGGTCTGTGAATTTCAGGTCAAGTTCTTTCAATTTAATTATACTTATTTGAATAAGACATGACAAAGGCAATTATCAAGTAATTAACAAATCACCATTGTTTATTATAGTTTACATCATGCATGCGGCATCATCGATCCTTATTTCTTTCGAAATGTGAAAGGAGATGCAAATACAGCATATCATTGAAAAATCAATTTGAGGACAACTTTATTTCCAAATATGGTCATCGTTAAACCCTCAGAATTAACCCATCACGCATTGGAATCCACTATACAAGCCACCTTTAACGGCCAAAGTTATTGGAAAAAGTTGTGAAAAATTGGGCAAAAAACAATAGAATTGTCTACTTGATTTTATTATTTCGGAAAATATTTGTGTCTTGTATTATTATTGAAAGTTCTCAAGCTCTTAAAAAAAACACCCGATGCTTATAAGCTTCAAACTCGACATTACGTCTTTTTTTTTTTAATTTAAAAATCGTCGCCCTAGTATTGAAGTGCCGTATACGCCATTTTTACATTTTTGGGAAATCGCTTTTGAATGTTTCGAAGTCTATTACGAAAAAACTAACCGCTGACATTTTTTGATTTTTTTATATGATATATAGTTGAGAATTCTCTTTCATATACATATTATTCATCATCTGTTAGTCTTTTAGTTTTCAAAATATTTAAATTTTTGTCCAAAATGAGTTTGCCGTATACGCCATCAAAATCAGAAGTTAATTTCCTCTTCATACACATACGTCAAAAAAAAAAAAAAAAAGATTCTGTATTCTCACTTTCTAAATTCAAAATTGTTTTTCATAATAAAAGGCACAGTTTAAAACGGAACATACATTTTATTTTAGAATTCATTTTTAACATTCAATATGAAAATATATCAGAATATTGTACATAGGTACTTTTAAAAAGTACGTTACAGTTCATATACGAATAGAAAAAGAAAAATAAACTTAAAATTAGTGACTTCAACATTTTTGTACTTTGATTTCTTAAATATACGAGAAAAATGGCACTTTGCAATTATTGCAACTTAATAAAAAAAAAAATTAAAATTCTTTCATAAATTAATAAATACATTAATTATGTTTACATAGTTTAAATAAGGCTTCGTAGTATAATTTATCTTCCGAAGACATGAAAGGGAAGAGACTTTTTATATCTTCAAGTTTTTCTTTGAATATGTTTTTAGTTCTTTTCTGAATAACTTGTAAGTCCTAATCAAATAAATTTTTCGAAGTTCCCAAACTGGTTTTGGTCGCTTCTTTAATGATTGAGCACGTTTCGTATCTTAAATTAAATCCCTCGCATTTCTCTTGAATGAAACTTGAAACAAATCTGTCTTTTCTTATTTAAAAGAGTTTGTTTTGGTGAAGGGTATAGATGCATAGTTCAAGTGAGAGATGTTTTTGGATAGTTCATGCTTTTAAGTTGTCGAAATAGTGACAAAGGACTGTGCACTTCAATGTTTTTGAGGTGTTTGTCTATGACACTATGCACAGAGTCTACCTCCTGTATAAGTGAATGGCCGGGAAATGAAAACTTTTGGAGTATTGTTCTTAAGTTTGGCGACTTGTGGAGAAAGCGCATTAATACGGTAGTCATAATTTTATTCCTATTTTGTGGCACACAAGAATCACTCCAAAGGGTCAGCACTTCAATGTCCTCATAATCAATCAAAACTTGTTTCAAAATTTTGATTAAGGCACTAGCAATATCGTCACCAGTTCTACCGCTATGCACCTCACTCCAAATAGCACAAAAGGTAATTTTTGGCTTTTTAGAGCTTTATACTGAAATTTGTATGCACATACGTCAAATCAATACTGAGCGATCATTTTATTTTCGATGACTTATGTTCTTAGACAACAGAGCTGTAAAAGAATGCAATCATTTGGTATTTCATCGCGAAAAGTCCCATTCATTTAACTGAATTTTGGGAATGCATTAACATTGCTTAATGCAATACTTTAACTTCGAAAACAAATTCCCAGTTAATTTTGAAGTCTTTTGTAAAAAAATCATTTAGAGCAGTTAAAAGACTTAAAGTCAAAAGAATGCATTACTTTTTACTGCTTGCATTCTTGTAAGTCTTTTAAAAGTCTTTTACATTCTTTGCATTCATTAAGTCTTTTGATTGGATTCAATGTAGTGCAGTCATTTGAATGCTTTGAAGTATTTTTACTGCTTGAAGTCTTTCTACTGCTTGAAGTCTAAAGACTACTTTTTATGAATGTATTGTGCAGAAGGTGTGATCATAGGCTAAAACATATAAGGTGGCTTCTAAAAAAAGACGTTTGTGTAGGTGTTCTCAGTTCGGGCAGGAGAAACACTTTTTCAAAAAAAAAAACTAACTCAAATATAAACTAAATTATTATTAAAAACAACGTGCAACATTAGCCTTCCTTTGTTGTATATTTTTTTTTAAATTTCTGAATTGTATGCTTTCACTTCTTTTTGAATTAAATTGATTGAATGAAAACTCTTATTTTTTCTTATGGTATAGAAAAATTGCGGAAATGTGGTTTTAACGTTTTTATTCAAATAATGAGAAGTACAAGTTTGTGTAAATTGAATTGAAATGGCTGAGTTCGTTCAAACTTAATTTGATAGGTTTTTATTTAAATTTTCCTAACGGTAGCTATCATAATATACTCGTAGCAGCCCAATCAATTAATGCTAACTTCTTTGGTTTTTGAGAAAAAAATCATAAGGTCATAAGGGATAGAAATGAAGAATATAGCTACGATTTTTATGATACGGACAATGAAAGTGATATTGTAGATTTAAGACAGTCAGTATAATTGGTATAAATTGATACTAAATGATTATAAATGTATGAATTGTAATACATTTTCTTACAGTGATTCCAATTATATGTATAGCAGTGACAGTGACACGGAGGATGTATAGCAGTGACAGAGACTTAAGGAGAATAATATGAAAATATTTTTTTGATTTATTTTGTGAAAAGATGTTAAATGATTTGCTTAGTTTGTGTTTATTAATGTAATTTTTTGTATCTTTTTTTTTAATATAATTTATTTAATAAAAATAAATTTCGTAAATATATATATGTATAAATGGATTTTTTTTTAAATTTTGATAGACTTTGTATTTGTGAGGCTAACTACGAGTACAATATGAATTTAATAATCAAAAGAGCAAAGTAAATGCTAGTCGTAAGGAACCTGATGATAAACTATATAGATAGACTTAAAGCACTCAAAAGACTTCAAGCAATAAAAAGATTTCAAGCAGTAAAAAGACTTCAAAGCATTCAAATGACTACACTACATTGAATGCAATCAAAAGACTTAATGAATGCAAAGAATGTAAAAGACTTTTAAAAGACTTACAAGAATGCGAGCAGTAAAAAGTAATGCATTCTTTTGACTTTAAGTCTTTTAACTGCTCTAAATGATTTTTTTACAAAAGACTTCAAAATTAACTGTGATTTTTTTTTTCGAAGTTAAGTACTGACATGAAGTCAAATTATTCAAAATGTAAGTCTTTTCAATCATTTAACTGCAATACAAAAATGATTGCATTTTTTACAGCTCTGTTAGACAATAAGACGTACGTCAAAACAATTCGCAAACAAATTTTTTCGTAAATTGTATGAAAAATTTGCCGTAAATGCCAAAATTTGGCGTTTACGTCAAAACAGTACTTGAACTTGTTGATTTTGATGGATATACGTCAAAACCATTCTGAATATCTCAGCAACGAAAAGAGATAGACAAAAACCGATAACAGATTTGAAAAGAGCGCCCTCGAAAATATAAGACTGCATACCCAGTTCAAAATATGAGTTTTGGCGTATACGGCACTTCAATACTAGGGCGACGAAATGTCAACCTCACTTATTGTAAAAATAATTGTGCTGCGTTTTTTTCTTTTAAAAAACATTACTATTTAAGGACACTCTCATAAGTTTCACAAAAACAATCACACAAAACTCAAGAATCGTCAGATTAAAAAAAAAAATGTTCTGTTGGAATCCCTGATCGGAGAAAAATTTCGAATTATCGAAAAAAAACGTAATCATGTTTTTGTTGTTGAACAATATTCCAAAATAAAGTAAAGCATTTCCCTTATGATTAAATTTTGTAAATTAAAAGAAATGGATTATAATTTCTTTTTTTTTCAATTTTACTTTTAGTATATTCAAATAGAATTACAGTTGAAACTCGATTATCCGGGATTCGATTAACCGGGACGCTCTATTAACCGTGATAAAAATATTTAACATAAAAAAACTCTTATATCCGTTAAAAACTCTATTATCTTTAAAAGAAACAAAAACATTTTCTTTATCAACAATAAAGACAATTTTTTTATTATTATTATTATTATTATTATTTATTAACAGGTAATTAAAATTATATGGTAATACTTAGTTTAACGAGCCTAGCTGCGGAGACTATTGGCTCTTATTTAAGTTTTAATTTAAATTAAAATGTTTGCTTTTAAAAGAAAATCTGATATTTTGTCGATATTTGTGGAACTAGGGCTTTGGAGAATTTCATAAATACATTTATTTTTAAATAAATTTTTGATTATGGGTTGCAATACAGGGCAGTGTTCTAGGATGTGATTCAGGTCCAACCTGGTACTGCAATTTGTACAAAGTGGTGGCGGATTTTTTTTGAGGAGATGCTGATGAGAGGTTGATGTGTGTCCAAGTCGAAGTCGTACAAAATTAGAGATTTTGTGTTTGGAAACGTTTGTTGGGTATACGGGGGCGAGTTTATTAGGATTGAGTTTTTTGTAATGATGATGGTATAGACTCCAGTCGTGGGTTATGACGGATTTTGACTCTTTTGAATGATATTTAGCAGATCTTGTTTGGTGTGGATATTAAAGCTATATACAGGAGCATTATTGGCTGAGTTAGCTGCACTGTCAGCGTATTCGTTGCCCTGGATTCCTACATGTCCAGGGGTCCACATTAACTTGATATTGTTTGGTGATTTTGTGAGTTGGTATCTAATTTCTGATATGAGTTCAGTATTGTTGTTAGGGTTTTTTAAGTTAAGTACGGATATGCTATCAGAGCATATAATGTATTTCCCACGGTAATTAGACGCAGTCTTAGTAGCTTGTAGTATGGCGAATGCTTCTGCAGTGAATACTGAAGCGGATTCAGGCAGGTTGCCAATGCAAGCAATGGCACCATTTTCGAGTGTCACCGCAAATGATGTGTTTTCAGTTTTCTTAGAACCATCGGTAAATATAAATTTCCATCCATTCGATTTAAATTCGAATGAGATGGCTGTGTAGAGTTGGCGGTAGATACTATTGCTGGTATTTACTTTTTTATAACTAGCTAGAGTTAATATTAGAGATTCCGGATTGATGAACCATGGGGGAATACGGGGAGTAACTTGGCGCTCCTGTTTAGTTGGTAGTTCAAACTCAGCTGCTTTTATAAGAATCGTAGCAATGGCGGATGGGATCCTTTTTTTAAGTTTATGATCAGATGCTTTTTTGAAGTCGTTATCGATTATTGAATTTCTGGAAAACGACAGTTTCGCAAACAGTTTAGCAGTTATAGTATCTCTTCGTTCCTCTATGCTTGGAAGTCCTGCTTCTGCTAATATATTTTTTATAGGTGTTGTTGGGAACGCGTTGATGCTTCTCCTTGCTGAGGCGTGGTAAGTTGGTTTTATTATATTTAAAACTGATTTAGGACAATGCCCATATATATACAATCCATATTCAATCTTACTTAAAACTAACATTCTCGTAGTGTTTGAAAGGGTATTTATATGTACGTTACTTTTATTTGAAGCTAGATATCTTACAATATTAGTTCTCGCAGCTAGTGATTTCTTAAGATCTATACAGTGTTGTTTCCAAGAATACGTTCTGTTAAAGACTAAACCTAGAATACTTAAGTTACTAACATTTTGGATTTGTACATTGTTTATATTAAGATTAAGTTGTGCACAGTTTTGTTTTCTACAAATGTGGAGCAATTTACATTTTTGGATCGACAATTTGGTGCCTGACGTTTTCGACCAATCTATAATTTCTTCTAGGGCAATTTGAAACAAGATTTTACTTTTGTCAATATCATTAATTTTACATAAAATATATATATCGTCTGCATAAATGCAGTGATCTAGTAATTTTTGCTTTTTCAAAATTATGTTTATATCGTCGAATGCAATTATAAATAAAACCACCGAGAGAGGTGATCCCTGGGGTATACCGTTATACAATGGGTAGTTGGAAGAGTAGACGCTATTAGTCTTTACACAAAAAGTTCTATTTGTTAAGACAATTTTTTTATTTAAAACGTCTCATCTAAAAACCAACGGAATTTTGTATCTGTTGCATTGCATTTAAAAGACACGCAGAAAGAAGTAACGGGATAATAGATTTTTCGGGTTGCGTTTTGTTTTGTTTCCCATGATTGCATGGGTTTTTGTTCAGTTTTGGTTGGAAAATCTGATAATAGCGTCGTGATAATAGCTTCTTCTTTATTAAGTGAAAATGAATGTAAAGTTTTGTCCATTAGGGAAAAAGTTGATTTGATTAATAAACATAGTAAAAGTAGTGTGCCTGTGAAAATGTTAGCTAAAAGATATAAAATCCGCACCCAAACAGTGTATGATATTCTAAAAAACAAAGACAAGATTTTCAAATTTTTCGCAGACAGCTTCGCTATAAAAGGATTGGAGGCGCAAAACTCTCAAAAAAGCTGAAAACCCCAAAGTGGACGCAACAACTTATGAATCGTTTCGGCTCAACTTTCCATTACCGGAGCACGAATTTCGACACGCGGTTTTTTTTATTTGATAGATATGCACAAATAAATAAAAATTATAGCAATTTAAGAGCGAGGAAACTTTTATTTATATTTTAAATTAATTTTCAAAGTTCACTTTTTTACATACAAAACACGCAAAAAAGGTTGATTTTGACATTTCTTCCGTTTTTTGTTCAGTGTTGCCATACTTGTTTTTTTCGTTGGGGATTTCTTTGTTTTTAGTGCTTAAATGCGAAAAGTACTTTGCAATACCCAAACTCGCACCCACCCCAAATCCTATAGTGATTCCAAGCAGGGGTGTTGCAGGGGGGCAGCATGCCCCCCTTACATACTTAGCTCTTAGTATACCGTAGTATCAATTAAAAAAAACTTGTTTTAGGCTCAAAAAACGCAATACAAAAAAGTAGGGTTAAGTCCGAAAAAGAAAATATTTTTTTTTATGACTTAACGGTGTTTCCTCGCCTTAAAATTTAAAACATGTTCTATTGAGATCCCTACCTAACTGTACAAAAAAAATCAGAACGAAGTTTGTGCTGCGGTAATCGAAAGTCGCCCCATCGTTTCGACAGGAACGATTTCGAGGATTTCCAATTTCAGGGTAAATGATAATGGAGAAAGCAAAATTTTTTCATGAAAATCTAAACATAGGTTCTGACTGTGTATACTCTGAAGGATGGCTCGAAAAATTTAAAAACCGCCATGGAATTCATGAATTGAAAGCGATAGGGGAAAAAGAATCTGCTGACTACGAAGCTGCTACGCTTTTTGTAGAGGAATTGTCTGAATTCATTCAAACAGAGAATTTAATCAATGAGCAAATTTACAATGCCGATGAAACCAGCCTTTTTTGGAAATATTTGCCCCAAAACACTTTGGCATGCAACGACTAGCGTTCAGTTGAAGGACGTAAGGAATCGAAGGAACGACTCACTGTACTGGTTTGTTCTAATGCTTCAGGAACTCATAAATGCAAGTTGATGGTTATTGGCAAAAGCGCTCGTCCAAGAGCTTTAAAAAATGCTGGAGAGCTTCCAGTTATCTACAAAGCCAACAAGCGGACTTGGGTAACCCAAAAATACTTTCTTGATTGGTTTAATAAAAACTTTGTCCCAGAAGTTAAAGAGCACCGGGAAAGAACTCCAAAGTTTTATTGCTCTTGGATAACTGTCCAGCCCACCCAGACGTTAATGATTTTAAATCCGCAAATATACTAGCTAGGTATTTTCCACCAAACTGCACTTCTCTGATTCAACCAATGGACCAAGGCGTGATTCGGAGTTTAAAGTGTCATTATCGCAAAGATTATTCCAAAGCTAGTAAGCTCAGAAAACCGGATAATTTTTTTCAAGTCATTTAACATCAAGAATGCTTTATGGGGTGTTTCTAAGTCCTGGAATTTCGTTACCACCGATGTTCTGAAAAATGTTTGGCACAATTTACTCTGTCCCGAAAATGAGAAAGAATGTAAGTTTTATCGAAATCAAAAATATTTAGTTTTTACATCATCGACATTTCTAAACTTCCTCAGAACAAGATACCATTGACGAGATTTCAACAATTATGGAAGTCGCGGAGGATTTTGATGTCAATGCAATAAGAAATTGGGTGGACTAAGATGCGAATGCTTCACCATTTGCTGTTTTATCAGAGAACGAAATTATGGAGATGTTAAATAACCCTCTTTACAACGAGCCGGAATTCCTTTCTGATGAATCCGATGATGAAGACATTTCAAAAATTCCAATGGTTGATGCGATTAAGGCAAGTTCTACACTTTTGAGTTTTTTAGAAGAATCGAATTGTCCTGGAATAACACAACAGGATATAATGCAAGTTCACCGCATTAACGTTAATTTACTCAAAGAAAAATAACGAGTAAAATCACAACAGCAAACAACAATGCAACGTTTTTTTTACCTTTAAAAAAAAAGTTTTTCTTGAAGTTCCTAATAATCAATCTTGTGATTTTGTAATGTATGTATACAACAAAAATATGTACTGAATGAATTGTTAAGTTTTATGAATTAATTTAATGTTTGTTTTCGTTTTTTTTTTTAATAAAAATAAAAAATAAAAAATTTAAATATCAATTTCTGTTTTATTTTATTTGAGAAAAAAAAAGTTCTATTATCCGGGATTTTGAATTATTCGTGATGGGCTCCGTCCCGACCATCGCGGTTAATCGAGTTTCAACTGATTTGTAAAAAAAAAATTTGTTTCATTTACTTTCTATTTTGTTTTAAAAACTAAGTGATTATAATCAACTGACACGCAGTGTACAAATCTGCCAAAATTTGTGGCTTAAGTCATATTAATAAATTAATAATACCTATATTAAGAAATGTTTTATTGTTAAATAATTTATTAATATTTAATAAAGATTCAAGAAAATGACACACTCTATTCCTAGTTCATGCTTTATGCGTGATGTTGATAGGTGAACTGATTCCACAAAAAGAAATCTCAAAACGTTAAAGATATTTATTTTAATTGGGATAATAAATCTCCCTGAGAACATTTGATTCACTTCTAATTGAGATTTGTTTTTGTTTCGTTTTTTTTTTTTTTTTTGTTTGAAGACGTGGCTAATATCAACCGTTTAAATATTCTCGTTCTAGCAATTAGTTAACAATCATTAACCGTTCAAGCAGACCATTGGGAATATTCCAACACAAAACAAGTAATTTATTATGTTTTCTTTATTCTTAACATATGCCTAACATAAAAACAAAAACTTAAAGAAGACTACCTTCTTATTCTCTATCAAATAGTTTTAACAAATTTAATATTAGACTTTTGATGTTTTAACACAAATGTATCCCTATTCGACATTACCATCTTCTGATTACGACCTCAAGATCGTGATATTATTTTACGATTTAATAATAAAATAAAAAGAAAAAAAAAAACATTCATCACAATAACGACAACAAAAATGCACTTAATTTTTGTTTTATGTTTCAAGTTGTGCATGACTTTGATTTCTTATGGGTATGTACTTGACTTGACTTGATGAAATATAATGACATAGCTCATATATGTATGTACATACATTATATATACATTCTAATAAAATAGTGATTATTTGTATACTTGAATGTTAAATAGCTGATCATAAATCATTATTAAGCATTATTTTCTATGTAAGAAACAAAAAAATATAACATTCATTTGACATCAAAGTTGACTTAGATGTTTGTGCTTAAAGTGAATCACAGTTGGTGGTCTAGTTTCCGGATAAATGTACATTATTTACAGTACATAAACATAAGTGAGTTCTTTTTTTTTTAATATATGTAAGTAACTTTTGGAAGCACGTACATATGTTCGTACAATGTGTACTCAAATCAGAGAATATTAAAACAAAACAATTCTAAGAAAAATATTTGAACAAAACATTTAACTAATGATTTAAATGATTAACTTTAAAAATTCAGTCAAACATAAATTTGAATTTCGATTTAGGTTAAATTTGAATATGCAATTTAAATCAGTGATTGTTTGTCTGCAGATTGTATAACTTGAATTCTAACCCTTTACAATTGAATCGATCCTGCTCGTAATTAACTCCGACACAAAATTAAATTTCAACCCATTCGACATCAAGATAGCCTATAGAAACGACTCCAGACTGATTTGTCAATGTTCATGGATCATGAAAGCAGGTAGTAATAGAAGATTAAAATCACCATACCATACAACTCGACAATTAAAGTATTGAGCAAAATTTAAGACGATTTAGTAAAATCGTTAAAACTATTACAGTAAGTTAGAAAGCTAGAAAGATGATTTTGCAAATTTTAAACGAATTAGGATGTTAATTTCTATCACTTAACGTTTTACTAAAGTTTACTAACAATCACAAAATAACAACTTTAACTTCTTTGTATTTTTCTATTTTCTCAACTTGACGTAAAATCTGAAGTTGGCCAATTGTAGAGTTGACGTATACTTGAGGGACAAGTTGAATTTATTTTTCTTCACTATTGTAAATCTCAACTCGAGATTTGAAATTCAAAATTTAACCCGATTATGTTGTATTTTATTTTTCCTGGAATATTTTTACAGACAGTTGTGTTTCAACTTAAGATTTGAATGTACTTGATGGCTTAAAAATTAAATTATGTTCGAAAACCAACAGGTTACCAAAAATGGTACGTACAATATTACAAAGGATATGAAGAATTCCTTGTTATGGGTAAGAAGTGAAAAGATATTGCCAGACAATCCATTATCGACCCGCTTGGCCAGGCTTAACAAAATTTTTATAACAATACTTTATTTAAAATGTCTATGTTGTATAAGAAGCAAAATATAGCACAACTAAAAATTTAGATATTTAGCCAAGGACGACAAGGCTACTGATAGAGGTCCCTGCCTTAAGCAAGCCCATATAGAAACTGTTTACTATGTTTATTCTGTAAACTTACGGTCTCTGTTCAGCTACTGGTGATAGCAAACCAAACACATAAAACAATTTGAAAACGATAAAATTACCGTTTCATTTGTCGAGCTCGACCTGTAGACACATTTGATATTGGCTGCTTTCAAACACCAACAATTCTTTTTCTCCATCTATGTTTTCAGAAGTAGTCGATAGATCATTTTGCCATTAATATATTTCTCGGAACATTTTATTATTGAAATATTTTCTACCCAAACCGAGAATACAAACTTTCATTTGACAGAGAACTCTCAAGTTCGCACTTTCAATTTCTAAAAGTTCCAATAGTTAAAAATTTAAATCTGAAACAGTAAACTTTGAGTGAAGAAAAACTAAATCTAAAGTTGGGAATAAAAACCCTCAACTTGAGGTCAACTTGTGGTGAATAATATAGCTGATAGCCCGTTTAACAGATTTATAATAAGAGGGAATAAGTATTTTAATAGTTAAAAAATTAGTAAAGTTTTTCAATTGCAAAATGATTGGAAAACTTCGAAAAATTAAAATGATACGGCGCGCCGTATTTTAGGAATTTCAACACATATTTTGTTTTTGGCGATATATGCAGCTCCATACTAAAAAGAATTCTTAACTTTCATAAAAATGCAATATTATTTCTCTTCAATCGAAGAATCTTTTAACTTTTCTGTTGTTTAATTTTTAAAGTGACAAATGTATTTGAAAACTAGTTAGTATAAAAAAATAAATTATTTTAATTTGAATTTTTGTAATTTTTCGTTATTTGGTCTAAAGCCCTGCTGAGTTCAAATAAATTAAATTACTAGTACTTCGGATTTAAATTCAGACCAAAGGAAAAGATTTCACCACTTTTCAAAAAATATTTATAAAACTTGAAATAATTGTTTTTAATGTTAGAACATTCATCTTCTTATGGCTACCCAAAAACTCATCAAAAACTTCTCACAAACCAAACAAGAACAATTTATAATTAATCCTTTTTTCCTTTCTACTTAACACAAATACCCTAACCTACATAATACATACATACATAGTGTATACCTAAACATAATCCTTAAAGCATTAAGTAACACATCATTGGATATTTGCACCATGAGGTGGCAGGTACTATATTATATCTAATTTGTATATAATCTTCCTAACTATACATAGGTTTGGGGCTAAGGGTTGAGATGTTTTAAATTTTGAAAAAGAAAACAAAAACGAAAATTCATCTCAATTTCACAATGATTTTCAACATCATTTCCATGTTCATCTTTTTGTTTTAAAAAAAAAAGAAAAAAAAACAGAAAAAACTTGATACCCTTAAAATTAACATGACAAGAATAAATTAAGGTTGTTGCAAAAAAAACATTTCTGACATTAATCTCAAAAACTTGTTTTGTTTCTTTGTTTTCAGGTATGTATTTAGTATTTTTTTTTTGTTTTATTTTGAATTTTAATTCGTATATGAGTATACAAAAATTAAAGAATAAAAGGTATAGTTGATGTAGAATACTGGTAAAGATTAAGTCTGACATAATTACCATATTTTACTTTTATTTTTCTGTGACAATACCTTATGGAATTAAATATGAAAAATTATTAAGATAATTAAATTTACAAGAACAACAACACATCAGTATTTTATCTTATAGGTAGCCCATTTTAGTTTTATTTGATCTTTCGAGAAATATACAAAAAAGGTGAGGATTTAGTTTTATTTAATGGTACAGGTATTTAAATGTATGTACATATATCATATTAAATACAATTCCACTGTATACCTACCTTCTATGGTATTAGGAATATATAAAAACAATGGTAGGAGACATCTCAATTCCACATATGTACATACATATATACAGAGTAGGTCAAAAGTGACTTCCTAATTTAAAAAAAAAAAAAATCTTTTCTTTTTTAAGCTACATACTTTAAAAAGTAGCTTAAGAGAACCAAACTAATTAAATTTTATTTTAGAAATAATCAGGCGGATATTTTTTAACCTAAAGAGATTTCCGAGTTAATTTTAATAAAGAAATTTTACACAATTTCGTCAAAAGGGAGCTGTTATTGAAAACTAAAGAATAATTTGGAACGCATTCTTGCAAGAGTAATTTTCTGCCATTATTAAAAAGTTGGTCCGATACAAGCTTTCGAAAAATTGATATGAAACTTTCGTATATGTAGAACTTGGCGTATTTTTTAATCTCAGGTTTTTTGTATAAAGCAGAACTTGGCTCATTTTTTTACATTTATGTTTTTGGGGTGATTTGTAAAAATTCTAAAATAAAAAAAAAACAGGGGCCTGATTATGGGATTCGCGGCGAATCGTTTTGCTAGGGAGTTTGCCATTTTTCAATGATTGCTTTCGCTTTCGCCTTCTTTGTTTTGAATTCGACCAATTAACGAATTCGAAGGCGAGTTGAAATCCGACAGCTTTTTTTCGGCGGATTCACAGGCGAAAGAGTGTTTATTATTATTCACTGTTCGATTTCTTGGATTCTTTCTTGATTGTAATTATATAAAAATGTAGTAGTCTCCTGGACACCCCCCGTAATCTTGAGGATTCCCCAAATTCCTCCCTTTCAGAATAAATATACACCATAATTGATTCCATTTTTTAAATTTAATATTGTTTATTTGAATAAATCACCGCAAATTTCACAAATTCAATCAAAACAAAACAAAATTTGTGGAAAGCTGTCAAACCAAAAGTGTCAAATCAATGGAATATATGTATGTAGGAAGAAAAGTCAAACCAAAAGTGTCAAATCAATGGAATATAGGAAGAACTATTTTCGCTTCGCCGCGAATTCGTTAATAAGGAAATACGACGCGAGTCCAATTTGAAAGGTCCAATTGAAAACGACTCTCCGCGAACCTCATAAACCAGGCCTTACAGTTGTTTTATCTTTTTGAATACATTTTAATTATTTTAAGTTTTTCATTTAATACAAATTCTAACAAAGTTCCATTTTCCTTCTTTGTTTGTGAATCACGGCTCTACCGAATTTTATCTTGATATGCCTTGAATTGTAACAGTTCTAATAAAATCGGGTTGAATATCCACGCCCAATAAGGGTATATCCTCCAATTTTAAAGAAATGTCTTTGGATACACTTTGACCTTTTCCACTGTGCCCAATTTCATCATTGCACAAGAATGATAAATTCCTTGTGAATGATAACAAAAACATAAAATGCGTGGATATCACGCCCTCTTAGTGTATAACCTCATATTTTTGATGTTTATCTTTGTAAACACATCGATCCATTCTACTCTGCTTAATTTAATTGTCTTTAAACTCTTAGAAATGGTAATTCTATATCAAGCCTTGATTAAGAAAAAACAAAAAAAAATTAAATTTAGTGGATGGTTATACAAGCATCAGAAGTGTTCCTTGTAAATCCCACTGAGGGTATAATCTCAAATGTTTGTTTTTCCGTTTTTTTTTTAAATTTCATCTTTCTATATAAACGATACCAAATGCTTGAAAAGTAGGCGGATACCACACCACCTTGGAGTATAATTTCATATTTTGGATATTTGTATTTGTATACAAATTAATTCCTTCTATTCTGCTAATTTTAATTATTCTACAAGTTTCAATAAATCACAATCAATATTTAAAAAGTGGGTGGATACCACGCCCCCTCAGTGTATACATTTTATTTATGTGTACAATGTAGTGAATTTCATTAATCTACAATATTTAGAAGTGGTATTTTTAACTAATGAATTGTTTGTTCTTGTTTCGACCTCCTTTGTGCGAAATTTCAAGATTCTTACGATTTTTAAATAACTGTTTTTTTATTTAGCTACGAATTTGAAACTTAGTAAGGCGTATTGTTTGATTGGTTCTGAGGTTAGGGGGGGGATCAAAAATCGACTGAGTTTATTCCTTTAGAAAGGAACTAATGCCAAAACTTGGCTGGCTACTACTGAACCCTTTGATAAGCACCCTAAAAATTCAAATGCGACAATTAAATTTTTAGCTATCAGCGAGATATTTTTTGATTGGTGGAATTTACAAACTAATAAAACTCTCAAAACAAATCTTATCGATTCTGATCTTTATCGCCATAAATAGCCAATCAAGATAAACAAATACATAAGTCAGTCCTGTTTATCTAAAGCTTTATTTCTTTTAAAAGATAGAAAACAAAACATAAACATAAATTGGTAATGATGTTTTATTTATACAAAATGGATTGTAAGTAGTTTTCCATAAGATTTTCCCCACTAACTAAGATATAAATATCACTTAGGAAAAGCGTATAATTTTCCTGTCTACCTTGAAATCTCATCAAAGCATCGTCGCGAATCGCGTCGTCAGATTCAAAAACAAGCAAAAAATAAATTACATTTCCGTCAACAAACCGTTATTTTTGTTTCTAATTAAATGAAAATTTAATTTTCTTGATTAAAAAATTCCATCGATTTATTGTTTTTCCTGTTTATCCGGATGTGAGTGATTTCAAGGAATCGGCGGAGTAATATCTCATGCGAAGAAAAAAACTTGGAGAATTTCAACAAATTCTGAATTATAATTAGGCAGGTAAGGTACCTATCTATCTACAATCTATCCCTCATAATCTCGACATACATATTTCACAAATATAATAGGTATGTACTGTACATATATATTAAAAAACTCACCTGTATCACGCTTCCTTTTGTTAGCCTTGTGTAGCTGGTGTTGTTGTTGTTGTTGTTGTAGCAGTTGTAACTGTTGCTGTTGATGCTGTTGATATTTATTTGTTAAAGTACGTATATCTGTCTTGTCACTTGTTCCTGTTGCTGTTGCTGTTGCTGTTACGGATGTTGCTGATGTTAAAGATGATGAGGATGATGTCTTCACCAACAACTGACTATTCCCGTACTTTACAGACTTGTCGAGAAATATTATTCCGGGACGCTGTTGATGTTGATTATTATTATTGCTACCTGTCAGACTATTACCGTTATGAGATACGACTTGTTGCTGTAGCTGTTGATGTTGTTGAAGGGGAGTAGGCGCAACAGCTGACGGTATGGAGTTATATGAAGAAGCTGCGCTCAATGTGACAGCAGCGCCGCTATCATTACAGTTACTGGCCTTAATGTGACCAACAGCGGCAACTTGAGTGTGGGTCGATGACGACGAAGACGTGGACGTGGACAACGACGATGATGACAACGATGCCAACGGAGACGGCAAAGAGTCTACCAAAGGTGGTTGTAGCCCAGAGCTAACAAGATGATGATGATTATGATGGCTTGTTGCAGCGGCGGCGGCAGTAGCAGAACTTCTTGCACTTGACGAAATTGCTGTTGATGTTGTTGTTTCTGTTGTTGATGATAGTGATGATGATGAGTACTCCTGATGCAGCAGTTTTTGTTGTTGTTCTATTTGATTATGATAAAGAGGAGTTTGGTGATGGTGATTCACCTCAGCTATGTATTGCTCATTCAAATTACTATTTTCGTGCTGCTGTTGTTGATGATAGACACTAGAAACAACTGCTGCGTCTGATGACGAACCAAGATTCTGTTCTTGTTGCTGCAGTTGCAATAGCTGTTCGTCTAATTGTTGTTGTTGTTGATGACAACTACTATCGTTTGGATAAGTTGACAAAGTGGATGTGGACACAATTTGGAATTCGTTATTTATTATTTGTGGACAATTGATGTTACTGATGTTGTTGTTACTTGTCTGTTGATAGCAATCGCCCTGTATATTGGGGCGACTAGGAAAGTCGTAGTTGGACGACAAAAAATGCGAAGTTTTCATTTGCGTTTGAAAATTCCAAGCAAATTAATTGATTTCTCTCTCTCTCTCTCTCTCTCTGTCTGTATCTAACTCTCTCTTACTGCCTGGCTTCGTCTTAATTTCAAAACTTAACACTCGTCGTTGTTGTTATGGTCTCAAACTTAATTAGCGAATATATTATGTTGTAAATATAAGTATAGGGATATATGAGATCTTTTGTTGTTGTTGTGTTTAACATTTAACACTTCTTCTTTTTATTTTATTTTTGTTGCAAATACTTAATTCTTGTTGCACAAAAACCGAAAGAATTTATATCGACTTTTTTTCTCAAGTCATCACTCAAAACACACACAATTCTTTTGAATTCCAAAATTATTTAAATATTAAAAAAAAAAAGAAGATAAACGAAGGAAGAAAAGAGCTGAAAGAAGAATTTAAGGAATTTATTTTATTATAAAGCTTTTCAAATATATAAAATTTGGTTTGTTGTTGTTTTTTTTTATTTTGTCGGTGAAAAGGAATCTCTTTAATGTGTACACTCGTCGTCTTAGGGAAGATTTCACTGCACCTTTGAAGGTGAATTTATCGAAGGTACTAGTATAAGAAGGAGCAATAATAAAATACGCAGTTTTCAAAGCCAGACGACCCTATACCCTACAATTGGTGTGATATGGAGGATTGAGTTCTCTTACCGCTGCAGACGCGCCGCATTTCTATACACGTTTGAATTTTACTTTATAAGGATAAAAGTATATACACAGTACGACGACGGCGGTGGTAGAAGGAAAAAAATATACTGCGTCGCAGGTCTCTATACCGTTATGCTTCTACCTACTGTCGATGTTTTTCTTTCAATATTTTTTTGTTGGTATATTTTCTGCTTTTTATCCAAAGAGCAAGCCGACAACAAATTGTGAATGGAGGATAGGGAATCCCTATGAGTAGTCCTTCCTTCGTGCCGTATTGTTATGATTCATTCGAGGACATGCGCAGTTGAGGATTGAGAAATCTCTATATAGGTAGTTCTATGAAGGGTATGAGTATTGCCAGACATAACGAAATAAATGAATAAGAGTATACCTACGCCGCCGCCGGCGGTGTGATGCGGCGTTCATAAGGATGGTGGTCAGGTGGCTGGAAATTGGTGGGGTTTGTCAAAAAGAAAAAGGGAGAGAACAAAATGCTGAATGAAATTATTGCATAAAATTATGTGTCATGTTTTTTGTTTTTTTTTTTTTTAATTTGATTGTCGATAGCATAGAGCAGCACAGAGTAGAGCATGAGAGGGTTTGGTAATGTTCTCAAAACTTGATTACACAAATAGGTAGGTAGGTAGATATTCCCGGGCAAGCTGGTACCTTATCTCTATAGGTACCTACCTACTTATTGTTTGTGATTATTTTGATAATAATGATGATGTACCTTTCTATATTTAGGGAGGTAGTTTGTGTTCATGATTTCCATAACAGAAATACTCCAGCTGAACTATGAGACGCAGATGTAGACCAAAATAAACGTATTATTAGCGAAACAAGGTATGATGTAGTAGCTTAGTGAGTTGAAATCTTTTATTCTTTGTGGTAATTTCTCAAAATGTCGATTCGCAACAAGTTTATATCTACTCCTTGGGGCCAATATAGGTACCTAGAAACTCTGTTGCTTTGCTAAAGGTATACACAAATTTGAAATGATGAAATGTTTAGCAATTACCTCGAAAAGGTTACAACTTACAAGTTTTCAGATTTTTTTTTCGATGAAAATATAAACCATGTCCGATGGGAAATATGCAACTATTGGAAAATTAAATGTATCATGGAAATGAAGTATTTTGGACATGTAATTTGGAAGAAATCAAACTGAAAATTTGGCATACACCTCCAGAGGGAACCAGTATAGGTAGTTCTTCGAATTATGTAAATGATAAAGGTGCAAGAGATCGTTTATCGCTTTAAGTGCTTAGAAAGGATTTTTTTTTCAATTAATTGGTGGTTTATAAGCCAAGAGCTTAATCTAAGTCATGTTAAATACTTCGTTGGGATATGATGAAATTATCAAATGGAAAGGGGAACACGTTTTGAAATAAAGTTATGTCGAACAATAAATGACTTGTTGAGATAAAGTGCTATGATCTTATTGATTTAAATCCGTCCCACCATCAATTGACAGGCACTTAATCCTGTCAATGTGCTATTTCGTCAGGCAAAACATTTATAAATTGTTTTTATTTTTGTTAACATCACGTCTTTACTTTTTTTACCTTCTTGTTTAGCAACAAGAGTCATCTAAGGATAACTATACCTCGATACCTACTAGTATAAATAAAATGTGATTAAAGAAGTCTCATGAAAAATTGGAATTTTATTTTGATTATGAAATAAATCTGATGAAAGTTTTTTTTTTTGGTTACAAATGAAAAATTACAAAAACTTGTTACATATAAATCACGAAATGAAAGATTCGTGTGCAAACCAACGAACTAAATAAAGATTGCATAAAATTGTTGTGACTGTGACTGCATCAGAGAAAGAGTGCTGCACTTTTATAAAAATATATACATACATATATAAATGCAATGTGACGTTAATGTTGAACCAATATTTATAGTTATAAAGTAAATTAACAACAAACAACGAACGATTCAATTTTGTCAAAACGTGTGTAGGAAACAACATTTTCATTCAAAGCTACGACGATGTTGACGGTGACGATGACGATGGATGATGATTGCAATTGATCATAATCATTTTAGTTATGAAATGATATGGGTTTCCATTAGTATAGGTATAGGTACTTGGTTTTGGATTATGTAATTAACTATGCACATAATGAAATGGTAATTAAACAATATTTGTTTTTTTTTTTTTGTGAAATTAAGTCATGTCTATAAAAAAGTTATCAGATAAATATTTAAGGAGCAATAAACTTACGGATAAAATACATTTTTTTAATGAAAATGATTGCGTGTTTTGATAATTTCGGATTATGGGAGAAATAGCCTTAGTAAGTACAAAACTACCTAAAACACTACAATTCAAAAACTGTAGAATCATGCAAAAATGTATCATTCATTACTTATTAAAAATGAGTCTAAGGACTTTCAAAGAAGATTTAACTCTTAAAGAGCAGAGTGAGAGATTGAATTCATATACGAAGTCTGAAGTTTTGCAATTTCATTTACTTGGAGTCTTATAAAGGTTGATTTTTTAAAAGCTACATATAGGAAAGTTTTTCAAAAAAAAATACTTTTCAGAAAAATGCATGAAATCTTTATTTGAATCGATAGTACGGTCCATATAATTTAATGTTTGAAGATTATTTCATGCAAATGTTGACCTTGACTGCGCCTTAAATGGTCCATCCGCATAGTCCAATTTTGGCATACTCTTTCCAACATTTCGGCCGGTATCTCACGAATAAATGCTTCAATGTTGTCAATTGAAGTGGGCTTGTCTGTATAGACATGAGCTTTCAAATAGCCCCACAAAAAAAAGTCTTAAGGCGTTAAATCGCACGATCTAGGGGGCCGATTGACCGGTCCCGAACGTGAAATAAAATGTTCACCGAACTGGCCTCTCAATAAGTCCATTGTTGCGCGTGCTGTGTGGCATGTGGCACCGCCGTCTAGTTGAAACCACATATCATGCAAGTCAAGCTCTTGTATTTTGGGCAAAAAAAAAGTTGGATATCATCTCACGGTAGCGCTCACCATTCATAAAGGGTGTCCCAAAATTAACGCAAGATTTGAATTAAATAGAAAACGCCGTTTTTAGTCTTTTGATAGTTATATTTTTATTGACTCGTAAAGTACATAGGATAGGGTTATGTATGGAATAACACATCGGACAAATGGCCTCCACGGCTTTGCATGCACATGCGCACTCTTTTGTTGAAATTTTCCATGACCATTCTGCATAAATGTGGCTGAATTTCGTTGATGCAGCGTTGAATCTCCTCCTTTAATGCACGGGTGGTTGTGGGCTTGTTGACATAGACTTGTGATTTCAAATAACCCCATAAAAAGAAGTCTAATGGTGTTAAATCACACGATCTACGAGGCCAATTTTGATCACCGAAACGAGAGAGTACACGACCTGGAAATGTCTCATGCAGTAATTGAATTGTTTCACGGGCTGTATGACATGTGGCACCGTCTTGTTGAAACCACATATTGGACACATCAATATCATCCAATTTTGGCAGAAAGAACTGTGTAATCATGTCGCGATATCGAGCACCAGTAACAGTCACTGCTTGACCAGCATCATTTTCAAAAAAATATGGCCCAATTATGCCTCCAGCCCAAAATCCACAACATACAGTCACGCGTTGTGGATGCATTTGTTTTTCGACAATCACATGTGGGTTCTCCGAACCCCAAATGCGGCAATTTTGGCGATTGACAAAGCCATCAAGATGAAAATGTGCTTCATCGCTTAGGATGATTTTGCTCGAAAAATCAGGGTCCATTTGTTGATGTTCAATAATCCATTCAACGAACTCTCTTCTCTGTCCATGGTCATTAGGCTTCAATTGTTGTGTTAATTGAATTTTGTAAGCATGAAGACACAGATCTTTGGTGAGTATACGCTGTAGAGAGGTTCTTGAAATTTGCAATTCTTGTCCACGACGTCGAATTGAGGTTCCTGGATTGTCAGCAACACTCTCACGCACTGCTTCGACATTCACATTTGAACGGTTTGTTTTTGGACGACCAGTGTGTTTGGCGTCTCCAACGGATCCAGTCTCCATGAATTTTTCAATTAATCTCTTCACAGTTGACGAAGTTAAAACACTATTCCGACCATATTTTGTATGAAATTTTCGAACTGCAGCCGCCAAGCTTTCACTATTTTTGAAATATTCTTTAATAATGAAGACACGTTGTTCTCTCGTGTAACGCTCCATTTTTAATAACCCTATACTGTTAGCTGTCAAATTGCTTTTTTTTTCAGGGTTGCCAACACTTCACTGCACAAATGGCGGCAAATTCAAATCTTGCGTTAATTTTGGGACACCCTTTAGTTACGTTACGATTCGCATCATCTTTGAAGAAATACGGTCCAATGATGACACCAGCCCATAAACCGCACCTAACTGTGACTTTTTCTGAATGCATTGGTAGCTCTTGCAATGCTTCTGGCTGATATTTACTTCAAAATCGACAATTCTGCTTATTTACGTACCCATTGAGCCAAAAATAAGCTTCGTCACTAAGCACAATTAAGTGAACGAAGCGCGCGTTGAACTTTCTTTACAGAGCACGCATTTTGATAATAAAATTCAATAATTTGCAAGCGTTGTTCGTTTGTAAGACGATTTATGGTTAACTTAAAGACCAATTTGAAGATGTTTGACAGTGAAACAAAACACGAAACGTGTGTCAGCTGTTTAAACCAGCAGTGTTTCCGAAAAGATAATAGCTAAAAAATCACCCTTAAGTTAGGACTTTTATTATTGATTTGAAGTTAAGGGTTTTTCAATAAGATTTTTCATTTTGAACATTGATGGACTTTTAAAACTGTCATTCTTTGACATTTGACAAATAGAAACTAACCCATTGCTTAAAATTACTCACTTGAACAATGCATTGAAATTTCTTAATTCACTCCAAAAAGGGGTGATCATTTCGGATTCACAGTTCGCAAAACTGAAATATTTTTAAGTACCTATGTATGCGCGGCGGTAAGAACCTTCTCAGTCAGCAATGAAAATTAAGGACAACTTTTGTTATTTAAAGTATCAAAACAGGGTTCGTCGCTCAAGAACAAGAACAGTAAAGCGTATTTTGCAAAAAGTCTTAGGTCTTCAGTGGTTGGCCACCCTAGAGGTCGAAAAAAGTAGTTTTCTGGTTATTTTTTCAGAAAAACATAAAATATACAGAAATGGGGTTTTATTAAACATAACATTGACTGCTTAAAATAATTTCAAAAAGCCGGATGTGCAGCGTTTTGCAATGTATTTGTTTAAGGGTCCAAGGCCATACTAACAGCTCCTCTAGTTTTTAAGTTATCCTGAGTTGTAGATTTTTTGTCTTTTAAATATCGACTGCTAGAAAAGTACGTAGGATTTTTGCGGTACATTGATATTTGTACAAAAGTTGCACTTCTAAAGTGAACAAATATTAAATTCGCCTTCAAAATTGTAATATAATTATAAATAACAAATAAACTACGCAATGTACAAAAAACCGTGTACCTACTTAAAAGGTTTTTCTCGTCATTACGTTTTGGCACAACATTTTTAAAACCCGAAGGAACAATTTAATATACAAATTCGATTTTTTAAAAATGGTAGAATAACCCCCTAAAGGCTTTTAAAGTTCACAATAACACAAGAACTCAGGCCGGTAGATCACCAGCAAAGTCATATCTTCTTTGATTGGGTCCTTACAAAATCTCAAATTTGTATCAAAAAAATCATCTTCAGTGATGAGACAAAGTTTTAGCGTTGGGGATAAGTTCAACTCCAATGCTCCACAATTGATTTAAGAACTTAAGTGGAAAGAATTAGGGAAGTTATCGAAGACAAACAGCCGCAAATAAGCGAATTGGTCATAGAAAATTTCATGAAAAGGATAAGGTAATGCGACCATAGCCATGGCGGCATTATGTCTTCCTTTTTGCATTAAAATAAACATCCACTGAATTTTTTTAAAACACTCATTTGTTTTTATATCAAAATAAAACCTCTTATTGGATAAGAATTGAAACAAAGTTGTGGTTAGACATATTCCCTAAATCGATTCAAATTATTTGGCCGCTATTTTTCAACCAATATTTTCCGAAGGTGTAGTACCCGTGGAATGATGGTTAGTGCGTTGGACTGTCATTCAGAGGTCTTGGGTTCGATCCCTACCTATGCCATCTAAAGTTTTTTTTTTCACGGGAACTGCCTCTTGCGACGAATTGACAAATTCTGCAAGAGTAATTCTTGTCATGAAAAGTGCTTTCTCAAATTAGCCGTTCGGATTCGGCTTAAAAACTGTAGGTCCCCTCCATCCCTGACAACAGTACTCGCACATAGGAATGTTTGAGAGTTGTAAGTCACTAGGCCCTAGTTCTCAACGGACTGTTGCGCCACCCAAATTATTTTATTTTTATTTTCCGAAGTTTTTTTTTTTTGGCCTACTGATAAAGATAGAGACCACTTAATCAAGAGGTAGGTATTTAATCGTCTAGGATCAGGACGTTTGTTCTTTTGGCGAGGTTTTTAATGCGTAAAACCTCCTTTTCTAAGGAATTGAGAAATACTTCAAAAGTATTGTAGGCCCTCTTTATTTCTGGCATTACTCAAAAATAGTATAATTGAAAGTTTTGAGTAAATGGACCTTGGGTTTATATAAGCCATGTTGCGCCATTTGTTGCGTAATTTATTCATCTGATATTTAGGATTTGTAAAAGTATGAAAATGATCATTTTATCAAATTTTTTGACAATTGAGAACTTGGTTATTTCTTAAAGGGGGGCGTACAAACTGAAATTGTTCAAAGTTGGTCCAAAGTCTAATTCAATTTGAATATGTACAGACGTAAAACGTGATCATGGAACAAGATTATATTTTTCTTTTTTGAGTAGGTACATCAAAAAACAAGAAATGGCTTTTACTATAAAAATACCACTAAAATTTGGATCCCATAGGGCGTGTCAAATACGGTACCTATGTAGGTATATCAACTTTTTAAATTCTGAATTTTTACCATATTTTATAACTTCTTGCATTAGACAATCAGGGTCCGTTTAATATCTTTGATGTTAGACAAAAAAGACTTAAGTTAGAAACTGGTTTCAAAGACTCATTGAACTTAAGACGTTAATATCAAAACAAATATAGGTATTAATTTTTCTGTCTTATTGTTCAATAGACACTAATGGGTAGGCCAACTAGCTCATCCGAGCAAGGAAAATTAGCTTGGAGAAGCCTGTGAAATAAATTTTGTAACGTGGTTTAAAATAAGGTAATAAGACGCAGGTAGCAGTCTTTTAAAGGCAGTTGAAAAAGTTCAAAATATAGAATAGTCAAGAATTTCTATGGAACATAGCACAAGTTGAAAAAAATACCTATCTCGATTGAAGCTTAATAAAAACAAGCACAATTCGTAATACAACTATGTAGGTAGGTGAGTTTCAAAGAACTTCAAACCTACTCTCATTTTGCTTTATTTTATATATTTTGTGCTATGTCCCTTTTCTGGGAAGAAAACTGTATCAATATGTTCAAATGCACACCCTTTGTTTTTCTGATGCCTAGCAAATACAAACAAGTTACAAGGAAAAACCTATTTATAGAAGTTTCTTCTAGCAAAATTTAATACCTATCTGTGTTACTGTGCTAAAAACAAGTAATTTAGGAATAAACTGTTGCTGTTTACACGCACATACCTTATGTTACTTTCTATCTATATATGTTTATGTACATACCAACAAAGATATGTACCTATATATTTTACAATTTCAATGTACCTACAACCTTTTTTTTGCAGATCAAAAAGAAAATTCACAAGAACACACATAGGTATTTTATTCATAAAGAATATCAACTCAACCATTCACTAATGAGAAACTTGTTTGTGAAACTTTACTCTTTTTATCACAGAAAAAACCCCAACTTATACCTTACTAAGTCTTGACATAAAACTATCAAATTACGTCAATCTGTTTAGGAGTGATATCTGCTGTGAAGGTAGCAAAGAACCTTCTCTCCTGCCCTCAAGGCTGATTCATGAAATTTTATATACACATCAAATGGTTCACTATAAATTTTCGAAAAGAAGAGAACATGCCTTCATTATGGAATATATAATACATAACACACAGGTAGTACCTTCATACATGGTTACTAAATTATTCTAGTTAGAAATTATCACCCAAAACTTTTGCTTCACACAGAAAAAGTGAAGCCACAAAATGAACTTTTATTTAACTGAACTGAACTAAAGAGAGAACATATTGGAAGGAAAATACCTCCATAAAAGTGATTTACTTGAAAGTTACATTCAAGAATAGTTTAGTTACAGAAGAATCCATACGAAAAGGACCTACCTACCTCATTCCCAAACTCAACCAAATTAATGGTTAAACTATTCTCTGTCCAACCATATGGAAGCAGACAATAAACATGACTTCACCTCCACGTAGATACACTATACAATATGTATGTCTTCGTTTATTATAGATCAACCAAACCTACATTCAAACTCTGGCAACACCTTTTTTTAATAGAAAAAATGAATTGGAAGCAAGAAAAGAATACTCGAGAACTGGTGGGCGCAAAGCTGCCTTTCCCATAGAACAGAATTATTGTGCAAGCAAAAAAAAAAAAAGAAAGAAAGAGGTAAGAACCTCCATACCATACTGCTTTGCCTTCCGATGGCCAACCATTGAAGTAAAACTTATTGTTATGGGGTTACCTTCAATTTCAGGGCACATTATTGCTTTTTGGTTTTGCCAAAAGACTACAGACCAGAGGCCGAAAGAACCTAAGCCAAAAACCCAGAAAGCCATAAAAATAAATTCTGTATGCGTGGCGGGCATGCATAAACTTTCACGAAAATTATCTCAATGAATCCAGAAACGTGATCGTTGTCGTCGTTGCCGTGTCGGTGGACATTTATTCTTATATTTAGGAGCAGGAATAGGCTTGGCCATGGTTAGGCCAATAATAAAGACTAATCGGAGGAGAAAACAGCCTGTAATTAGGTAACAGGTGTGCTTCCATATGGAAACTTTTTTATTTTGTCCACCAATTGGCAAGCCACATTGACAACCAACCAACCGAACAACCGACCAACGTCGACGACCCTGGAAGATATTTCTTCTTTGTTTTGTTGGTTAGTTACACCAACAGACGGATGACGGACCACAACGACGAAGACGCCAAAAACAAAAGCCGGCTTGGGTTTCTCTTGAAAAAGATGTCAACCAGCCAGCCAAAGCCAGGTCATTTCTGTTTCTGGGCAACCAACTCAACTCACCTAGAATAGAAGAAGCTAGAAGGAAATCAGCAAGCAACACTCTACAAACAAAACCAAAAAGAACACAACCATATTGCTTTTGCTATATTTGCTATTTGCTGTTTTTCTTTGTTGTTTTATTGGATTTCTTTCTATTTGGTTGGATTATTATTATTTTGTTTCTACCGTATGTTCGTTCGTTTTGTCATTGAGCGAAAATAAACGTTCAAAAACGTAGGTTTATTTTTTGATTTTAGTTCTTTTTGTCGTTTTTTGCTTTAATTAAATTTCACTTGATTTTTATGCAATAGTTACACTGTGAAATTTAAACCACTACACTACCACATCACACACGTTTTTTTATTTTTGTTGTTAAATTTCGAATTAGAGTGACAGCTGCCAGAAAAGACGACAACGGTAGCGAAGCGAGAACGTCAGCGACAACGACAACGCCAACGAGACGAACAAACAAAAAAGGAAAAAGGAGAAAAAACGACGATGATGGTGGATGATGGTCGTCCGCCCGGGAAAAATGCGACCGCTCCCGAAAAAAAATGTTGAATCTTCAACACCTTCCCCCCTGTATTCCCTAATGTTTTCTAAACAAGGTATACTACACACACACACACTCAAAGAGATGGGCACAAAATAAGAAGGGGAAGCGTATATGGATACAAAACTTGGCAGAGTGGTGGTGAATGACGGCTGGTGGTGGATATTTTCCACATTTCCCCTCCCTAGGACGACTCACAAAACCACGACGAGTGTACAAAGAAGAGATTCCTCGTTTTTTTTTTTGTATTTTTTCACCATTAATTTATTTATATTTTTATATAAATTTTAATTCTTTTATTTTAAAACATAATATGTACACTTACGAGCACTTTAAGTTACAAAAACTTTTTGTAATTTAGAAGAAAATCACTGCTTTGCTTTTCGGGGGAAAATCGAATTTAAAAAGAAGCACGTCTACAGATTTTTCACTTCTTTCTTTTTTTATTTTTCTTTTTCGATCACAAAAATTATAGAGAGAAATATAAATTTCTAATTGATTTCACCACACATTCCAAATTAAATGGGAACTTAATTCTTATTAAATCAAAATCGAAAAATTGAAGAATAAAATGAAAATTATGATAAAATTAATATAAAATAAAACGAAGGGAACTTTATGAAGTTTGAATTTTGTGTGTAATTTTATTTAATGCGTTTGTTCGTGAACGCTGGCCATTTTTTTTGGTATTTTCCTTCTTTCTTGAACTACACTTCACTTCTTCAATCACAACACGGTATTCGCGTAGCGTTTTGTTGGTACACCGACGTTGGTCACCACACAGTCCCGTCTCACATTCGTTTGAGTGGTATAAAATTTTCAGCTCTTTCAGATGCGGATCCACTAGTTAAACTTGTTTGTTTGGTTGGTTTGTCGGTTAAATGGCACGGAAACGGGACGGCCGGACGGATAAGGTAAGGTTTGATGTTCGATTGAAATGTGGTGTGATGGTGGCGTGGTAGGAAAAAATAAAATGGAAGTGCGTGAAATTCGAAACAACTGCGCGAAAACAAAATGGTTGATTTGACATTAGTGTGGTGAATTTGTAGGGTGACATCTATTGGCGAGATTTATTGACTATGAGTTGAGACATTCACCGAGTATGGATAAATGTAATAGAAACGTTATATTTAGGGTCTGTTTCACTAAGTAAAAGTAGGTAACATTCATAATAGCTTTTCACAATCGGCCCTATCGAGGTAACCGTTCGCGTCGTCGTAGCGGAATTTTCTTCGATTTCCTACGTATCGGAGACATTTTACTTCGAGGTAGTTCTTCGATCAGGTGATCTTAAATTCTTTCCGACAAAATTTAACGCATGTTCTTTGCAATTAACTTCTTGTAATGGTTTTATTTTTGACAAATACAAACAAATTTTTCTCCAAAGTTTTTCGACAGGTTCTTGTTGCGGAAACTGCTTCCAGAGACCGATAATTTCTTTTGTATTTCTGTTTAATCTGCTCCAAAACAAAAGCAAACGCATTTTTATTTACGCGAAAGTTTTTCTCGAATCTGGAAGAGAATTAAAAGATAAGAATTGTAGAATTTCAAGATAAGCACTAGATTAAAAGATAAGTTTTTTAACGCCGCGTAGGATAGTTCGCGTAAGTATTTTTTTCGTTTCTCAATTATATCTTATTTTTTTATTTCATCAATCCTACAATATCCAGTTCTAATTAATAATGCTTGTATTAAATTGGCTAAATAAATAAATAATACTGTGCTTACATATGGAGGGGACTTTATTCGATAGTTTTGAATTAAGAATCCGTGCATCTTATTTCATTTTTTTAAAACGCTAGCGCAATATAATTACAAAGGTTTACTTTTCATAAACAATAACATGGTTTAAAAAGCAAATGTTGTTTAAGTATTTGTTTATAACAAATGATCGAAAATTTCCGATGTATCGGTTAGTTTGCACATCTCAGCCTGAAATTAATATCCATCGCAATGCGTAGTCGAAATTCTGTAAATATTTGTCCGATGTAATCTACCTCGAACCGAAATTGAGTTTCCTCCGAAGGATGCGTTGCGAATCCGCTACGAGTATACGAGGGCCGAATAGCAGGGTTGGTCTAACTAGCAGTTAATGTGTCAAATAACTTATTGTGTGCATGAATACCCAATTAAGGACATAACTGATAGTTAACAGAATTAAATGTACTAAAAATCAAGGATATTCATAACTGTCTTTTTTAATTAAAATTGATATTCTACTCAAGACCTTAGACAATAAATTTGACGAGTTTGTTCCCCGCCTTATAGAGCCTCCACGAAATCTTTGATCGATGTAGACTTTTTTAAATACATTTTTGTTTAAAAAAAAAGAAGTGGGAAAGTCTAGGTAGCGATTGCGGGACATTGATGGTTCTTGCGAGACTAGACAGAATTCTATTGTCACTATCATAGCAGGTGTACTGTGTACATCAACTCTAATATTATTGATTTTACATTTTCCTTTGCTATGGTGATATTGTAGGCACCGACTTGAATCCGCAACCAGTGCGATAAGTCTCGGCATGAAATACAGCGAGTTTTGTCCGATTGTTTCTTTTTTCACTTTTTAATTATGCGCCACTTTTGCTGTTGACGAAGACTTCAAGCTTTCCTCAGCACTTTTCTTTGTCGTGCCTTGTGATGTTGTCATTTTTTTATTACATTTTATTATTTCTTCCACAAAGCTGATAAGAAGATCCGTTTCATCCTTTGAAAAATTTAAAATTTAAACGTCACGATTTTACAGTTTTTTTTTGCTTCCATTTGTCAAAATCTTCCCAACTGGAAAATTGAAATAATTGAAAAATAGTTAACAAATTACATACATTTTTGAGAATTATGGATGTGAAACGCACACTTCGCTAAGAGGAGGATTTAACTGGTAAGTAATTTAAGTGGAGAGTAACTAACCAGAACTTTACTTTTACATTGTGAAACAGGCTCTTATTGTTTTTTATTTCACTTAACTTAATTAACTAATATCATTAAGGCAGAATTATTAATTATATTGCTGTTACTTCTAGTTCAGACGAACAGGGCTTTGTTTTCATTATTGTCTTTGTAAATCCATTTATTTAGTAACTAATGTGGCCGCTAAGCAGCGCTGTGACTTCTTAACTTAACCCTGAGACTCTACAAGAGTAAAATCCAATCCAACTTCTCTTCCGCAATCCAGTGTTTTTTTTTTTGACTGGGCATATTATGTCTTGCCATGAGAAACCTCAAATGTCACAATTGACACAACGGTTAATCTGTTGTTTACTTTTAGTAACTTAATAGGTATAAAAAATATATAGGTATGACCGCACTCGACGACAATTGAAACGAAATGAAATTTTAATTTCAAAAAGACTGGAAAATGGACGCTCACCACTACATACAATACACACGTCAAATTTGATGACAGGATTTTGATCCGCTCAAAAAATCCAAACTGCGATGACCGGATCATGGACTGGATGTTGGATTGTTGGTCTCTATTGGATTATCTGTTGACAGGCCGATAGTGTCATCGGAAATGTCCAATGGTGACCCCAGGTAAGTTACAAGAAACTAAAGCTAAGTACAGACTATTGTCGATTTAAAATATTGTAAATCTGATAATAGCTACTAATGAGATGGTTTGCAGATGTTTGACGTACAGTTTTAAAGTCATACATCAGTTCGCCGACAATTCTCTGGTTTCTCAAAAAAATGTCCAGTATAAAAGATTTTTAGTTCACACTGACAGAAATTTGTTTACTATCCGTTGACAGCCACTATCAGACAAAATGAAATGAATAATAAGAATTGTGTGTTTAGACTATTGCAAGATACCTGACAAATACCGATTGTCGTTCAACAATTACCTGAGGATGATTTGTCTGCTGCAATTGTAAGACCAAATTTGTGTTCAGACGATTGTTAACATTTAGAACAATTTAGAACTGACAGATCTGACAATATTGTAAGAAGGAAGTGGAAGAAGTAACTAAGGTCAGAGATTAAGTCAGTTTTCGTTTTTCGGTAAGTAAAATTAAAAGAATCTATGAAATCGTTTCTTCAAAAAGAAAGAAATGTCAAAAGACGCTAAGATAATCTCAAGGCATATAGCTTAACCGTGTAAAAGTCATACAATTTTCTATTTCTTAGCTACACAAATAAAAGTGTCAGTATTTTGCTATAATAATTGTTTTAAAATAAAATAATTAATATTTGCAGTAACAAAAAACAAAAACAAAGCATATAGTTGAATTCATTTGCCTTTTAATTTAAGTGAACAAAATTAATTAAAAAACTGCATTATTTGAAATATTTATCACTGTTTTGAAACAAAACTTTTGCAAGAGACAAACTTAAAATAAGACAAAAAATGGATAAATTTGTGAGAACTATTTTATATTATAAAACTTAACTGTCAAACTCACCCCAACTATAAACTTATAAATATATTTTATTATTTATTTTAGATTTTTGTAGGAGCTTTTATATTTTCAGTCCTACTAAAAAAACCATGGCTCAATGTGATGCATTTGATGATCCAGAAGAATACTATTACCATCACACTATTAATGTGTACCAAACTTGCCTATTTTAAAGCTTTTTTCGGTCTTTATGTGAATTTATTAAACTAATTTCAATAAAATTAATTTTTCTTTAAGTGCATGTTTTCAATTTGTGTACCGAATCTTGTAGTGACTCCGTATCAAATGTAATATGACAAGTCTTCAAAAAAATGATAAAGATCTGTGCTCAAAAGGTAAAGGCTCTTAATCAGACTTAAGTAGTTTTAGCTGTTTATCCTTTTTTATAGTATCCTCTCTACAAACTATTTTTCTTTTTTTACGCTCGTTGATAAATCTTTTTAAACGAGAAAGTTATGACCTTTTGGAAAATAGCTTAAGTTTATATCACAACAAGCCTGAGCCAACGAGCCAGGCTCGATTCTGTCTGCTTACACAATTTTATATAACCATCTTACAACTATATTTATTATCTAACTACCTCAGTCTATCTCATACAATAATTGAAGGAAACAAATCATTAATATTTCTTTCCCCCTTTTTATTTTATCTGGTTCATTTGCCAACTTTTCTTATGTCCAATTGGACCGGGTCAAAATGGCTCGGTCGTGTGTGTCCAGCTTTACAATTTCATTTTTTACAATTTTCAGTTCACTATGACAGATGTTAAATTAACCGATCCGTTGACAGAGAATTGTCAAACAAATCAAAAGTTTTGTTCGAAATGTTTTTTAAATATTTTTTTATAAAAATGGAATGACGTTTCTAACAATATTGTCAGACAAAATTGTGTGTTTAGATGATTTAAGGACATTGTGGGAAAATTTTTTCTCTGACAGATTTGTCAATATTGTACGAAGGAATTGGAAGAAGTCACTAAGGTGAAAGATATAATCAGTTTTTGTTTTGCGATAAGCAAAATTAAAAGAATCTGTGAAATTTTAAGTCAAATGCGAAGATAAAAATGCGAAGTTAAAAATATTTATAAGATCGATTAGTACAATTTATGTCAAATCCAAAGGGATTTTCAAGTCCACTTTCATAAAAAATACTTAAGACGTATCAAGGATCGTTTTCTTAAACTACCTTTTTTCATCTGAAATCTTACTAATACCTAAAAATGCAAAACTATGCAAATCGCTTTCGATTTCAATTCGATGATAAATTTGAAGAATGTTTTAGTTTTTAAAATAGTGAAAATTAATAATTTAGCTAATTTTAAAATTCACTACGGACAATTTGTTGGACAGATCAGTTTGTAAATTTACACCGATATTAATTATATGACATTTTAAAACCTTTTTTAATGGTAAAATAATTTTTCGCAAGCATTTTTTAACTTTTTGAGAAAGTTTTCTAACTTTATCTTAAATCATATTATCTGCCGAAATATTGGTTGCTAAATAAAAAAGTATGTTTTTTTCCATTTAAAATAAATAGAATAGAATATTCCACTTTTTGAGCAACTGTCACTTTTGAAGCTGTCATATTTTCACATTTGTCAAGTAAAAACTACGCCATCTTTGTATATGAAATCTATAGTAGTTTTTTTTACATTCGCCGTAGCCTCAAGATGGCGTTACAAGTTTTGTATACAAAATTTTAGCAACAAAATTACAATAGCTAATGTCGTACAATACGTGCCGCCCCATAAAAACCCACGCTGATAGTACTATAGATTTTATATACATACAAAGACTTCATTACTACTTTCCAATAAAGTTGCCTTAACTGAAAGGCCCGATCAGATACTATAGAAACTTGCCTTACCTTCATAACCCTTATATCGTCTTAACCTGCCCATGGTTTAAATTCACTACAAAAATGGGGACCATTTTGAAGTTTAGTTCACAGTTCTCAGTTTTTGCAACATTAGTTTCCTGACCGTGTTATTTCTTGAACAGATTATGACAATTTAACCCCAAGATCTTGTTATTTAACACATTTTTAGGGTTCACGTAAAAGTCCTCCAAAAACTCTTTATCATGCAATTCAGTCTGCAAGAAGTTGGTTATTTTGCTTTAACTGTACCTAATAAGGAATAAGCCGGTTGGCTCTGATAGCACCCAAGGTAAAATGAACAACAAACGAATCTGTCTAAATATCTTGTTCTTGAAGGGAAGAATTTTTTTTTTAGATTCGTTACTATTTTTTTTTTTAGAGGAAGTGTTCACACCAATTATACAATCCTACTAGTAGTTTTGTGGAGCGAATCAATTGTCAGTTTTGACACTTGAACAATAGTTTAAATGTCAACAATCAACTCATTCTTTGGATCCTTGTTGTCACTTACAATTTAATATTTAAAAAAAATATGTTAATGTACCTACCTAACTACGTTGTTATTGCACCAGGTTTTAAGTTACTATAATCTCACCTTTTGCATCCCTTTAAATAAGTAACCTTCTTTTGATTATAAACTTTATTATATAGCTGTACTAATATTTGAGATCATATATCATACTTGAAAGTATTTTATTATAATAATTTAAAATGGAAATGCACATATTTAGCTATAATTTTTTACCATAAAATTAAATACCATAATAAAATTCATCAATCTTAGATTCGCTTGACCTTTGTCTTTTTGCAATAGAACATAAAAATAAAACACTATAATAAAATATCGTAATATGTATTTACTTTTTAACATGTTTTTACTTAATTTGGGCCTAAGATCTTTAAAAATTCAATAAAGCTATTTATACATATATTTATTCATAGCTATGTTAACCAATCACACTTATTTTATAGTATATATTTAGTTTAATAAAAACAAACAACCATAATATTGGCAAATCAATTCACCTACGCGCGTGTGTCAAAACAATATCTATTCAAAATTTAGTTTAGATATCCAAGATTGATATAAATAGGAGCTTCAGATGTCCGATCAATGTCATTTGTAACCAAATTATCATCGCATATCGCACTCTGATACGCAAATACTCTACCGTCGTTCTGTTTTTAAAAACCCAAAGAAAATATGAATACATTGGTAATAAATTAAAAAATACATATAAATTATAATAAAACGCGTTTCAATATATGTACTAATTTTCAAATATTTTAGATCATTATAACAACTTTAGTTGCAGCGTGTATGGCGCTTCCTCATGCGCCGGTTGCTCATTACGAAAGCCAAAGCAAAGATGCTGGATTTGAAGTTATAGACGTTCCATTATCTGAGATCGATTCAAGTGGTATCTCGGAAAAGCGTGATACCTCAACTATAGATGCCAGTGATCTTTTGAGAATTCAAGAAGTTAACGCATTGGCAGAATTGACCAGGGAAACAAGATCAACTTCCAAAACAACAATTAAACCAAAGAAACTGACATTGAAAGATCTTATTGGAAGGACAGCGGCTTAATATGAAAAAACTTGATTATGACATTGAAGTACTTACCGTGTGATTATTGAATTGAAGGAGATATCTACCTTGTGATTTTCGCAATTTGTTTTTTAGAGTTCGTGTTTTTGTGCACGAAATACAGATTGCTCCTAATTTAATTTTTTTTAACTTGTTTTTTAGTTTAATAAAAAAAAGATACAAAAATACCAAATTACTTTTTTAACACGTTTAAAGTGTAATTGTTTTTTGTATACAAAATTGGTTAAATAAGATTTTAGTAAAAAATTGATCTTTTTCATGGCCAATGAAACGCGAATGTTTTTTTTTTTGTCGGTAGAACTTGTATCAGTTGTAGCTGTTGAATCATCAAATGAATTAGTTGCAGTGTAGCTTTCAAATGCTCAAAACAACGACATGAGTTTGATCTCTTAAATAATGTATTTAAACATTATTTCTCAAATAATTTTAACACAATTTACATTATTATCAAAAAAAAAATAAATAAAGACATCATTATGTAAGTCAAACTGACAAATAAAAATTGTATTTGTTATAAAGAGAAGTAAATCATCAAAAGTGTAAGTTGATTGTCAACTGTCAAAATCAATACAAAAAATCGTTCACAATAGTAATCAATCTCCGTTTTGTTGTAATATTAAAATGACTTTATTAATAATGTCTGCTTGAACTAATCATAACCGTGATTTTTTCGGCTTTGAGGAAATTAGGAGTTTCCTTTAGTAAAAGAATTCGACTTATTTTCAATTATCTTTTTTTCCGTTATAAATTGGCAAATTAGCTCTGACTGACGTTGTTTGAAGTTCCATTTGACAAAAAGAAGATGTTTATTAAAATATATATTTATACCACATCACAAATTTATTTAAAAATTGAAATAAAAGTTGATTGTAGCCAAATTGATGAGATATAAATTTTAAGAGTATAAAAATTAATAAATGGCTTAAAATAACGACTTTAAGAAAATGACTTAATAAAAAATTTTAGATTTTAGATCACTCTTAAATGATTTATAAGTAAGTAACTGTTTGGCCAATCTCATTCAATTTGCAGAGACTTTATGGCTTTAAACAAAATAACTGAGACTCCTTAAATTTGTTCGTTAACTTTCGCTTAGTTAAGCGACAACCATCCAAATGGCTCCGAATTTATTTATATGTCAAATTTTAAGATTTTAAGCAATATTCACATGAGCACGACCAACGACCAACGAATGAACGAATATTCGTCGATTTTGACATTTCTTTCACATGTGAGTTTTTAATTCGTCGCGAATAAAGTTTGACAGCCGAACACCATTCACCACCGAAACCAAAACAAGAATGATTTTTTTAGGTTAAGTACGCGCGATTATTTTATTCGTTGCGAGTGTGGATAATATGGAAGGCGAATAAAGTTTGACAGTTCGTATCAACTACAATTTTTTTCGCGACGAATAAATTTGTTTTCTTAAATTTATTAATATATGATATTGAAAAGTAAAAGTATGCATCATAAATCAAATAGAAACTATATTGCTATCGTTTTGTTAAGAATTTGTGTGGAAATATGTCTTCAAACGTATATAAACTGACATTTTGAAATTCATTCGTCGTTCGTTGGTCGCGCTCATGTAAATACTACTTTACTCATCCAAAATCGTTATGTTGAAACTAAACGACACGTTAAATATTGAACCAACCTTGTGCAACTAGCCCTTAAGGACTATTCTCATGAGGGCGGCCAGCGACCTACGAATGAATAAATATGTAAATGTGATTTGAAACAATTTATAAACCTAAATTCTATGCAAATTGAAAACAAAAAGGTAGAAATATATCTAAAGTTAATCTTAATGTAATAAAATTTGGCTTTTTCATTTTAAAAATAAGAGAAATTTTAGAAAACATATTGTTCGTCGCGAATTGCAATCTGATTGTAACTATATGTAACTGTCAAACTCAATTCACATTCCACATACGATTCACACTTCAAAAAATAAAATGATCCCGCGCGTCTTAACCTAAGAATTTCATTCTAATATTTGCTGTGCATCTTCAATAATAACGAATAAAAACAAGGCATGTGAAAGAAAGGTAATAATGGAATATTCGTTGGTCGTTGGTAGCTCTCAAGCTTTAAAGACAAAATTATTGACGCAACATTTTAAACAATCTATTGTTCAGGGTTTAATAATTTACTAGTAAGCAATTTGCTAAATATTAAGCTATTTACGAAGGGACTCCCAAATTTGACACTTTCATTTTGCTAACTAGCATTTTATTAAAAAAAACAGCATCCAACATGACTAAAAAAGTGACAATTCGTGAAAATAAACACAGCAAATACGCTTAAATGGACTTATATTAATTGGAATTCCCAACCTTTAACTGGTCCATCCCATCCACTGCTCTTATAAGAATAATTCTACAGATGTCATATGGACTTAGCGAATTGCTACAACTTAAAGCAGCCATTCCGTGATTTAAATTTTAGGAAATTGTTAAGAGATAGCAAGGTGTTAAAATCGTTTAAAATTAGGTAAATCATTTTTTATTATCTTTAAGTAAACTGCTAAAAATGGCGTTAAGATTTTACTAAATCGTTTAAAGCATTGTTTTTAGAATAAAAAGCTTATAAAATTTGTGAAAAGAATATTATTTCTAAAATTTTAGATTTAATTCTTAACATACAGAACCGATTTAAAAACAAAAACGAAGTTTTGACATACACTGCATCAAAAAATTGCACGTATGTACATCAATCGATAATCCACGTAAAGACCTTTTTTGTAGACCACAGAACTATAAATCCAATAGTAATCGGTGATGTAAACATTAGATTAGGTGAACTGCAGCAAGACATTGAAGATGTGCATAAATTTGTTTTTCAAGCAGGGCTAGAAAATAGACGGTCTAAAGATAAAATTATTAATTCAAGAGGAAAAGAGTTTCTGGAATTCTGCGAAGATAATGGCTTAATTATTTTAAATGGAAGAACCAAAGGTGACGAAGAAGGAAGCTTTACATTCATGAATAATGTGGGTAACTCAGTGAATGATATTTGTGCTGTATCGCAAGAACTACTGATGTGCGTGGAACGATTTAGTGTAGAGGAAGAGATATGGTCTGACCATATGCCCATAAAATTGTCCCTAAAGCATATTTCTATACCCAACACCACAACCAAGTTTAATCTGTTGCCTAAATTACAGTGGAATGATCGAAAAAAAACTGAGTACCAAACAAATCTTAATTTTAATTTGCAAAATCTAATAATTCAGAAGGATCCAATCGAGCTAAAAGACTTAACCGAAATAATAAAGAACTCAACAAATGATCAGAGCTGTAGCTCAAAATTTAAGCCGAAGAATAAATGGTACAATTATGAGTGCGAAACAGCCAGGAAAAAAAGTTATAAATTACTCAATATTTTTCGGAAAACGGAAAACCACGAAGATAAAGAGAACTATCTACGAGCTCAAAAAGAATATAAGACTATTTGCAAAAGGAGTAAGTCCACATACAACAATCAGCTTGACCTCAAAATAAGCAGTGTAAAAGACAGTAAAGAGTGGTGGAAGTTGGCAAAGGAAATACGTAACCAAGATCATCAAATCTTCCCTCAAATTTCCGCTCCTGAGTTTAGAACATATTATAGTTCACTTCTTAACCCAAATCAAACGGCAAATCAGATTTTCTATGCACCTAACTTAATTCAGGATCGGGATCTGGATATGTCTATAACTGTAGATGAAATTATAAGTATTCTAAAAAAAGTTAAACTAAACAAAGCACCAGGAGAGGACAGGATTACCTATGAATTCTTCATAAATGCAACAGATGACTTCTTGGAGCAACTAGCAGCAGGATTTAATAGGATGTTGAACGACTGCAAAGTAGAAGAAGCCTTTGTGAAAACAATTATCTTTCCCATATTTAAAAAAGGGGATACAAATCAGCCGAGTAATTACAGGGGAATCTCCTTCATGAATTGTGTGGCCAAGATTATGATGGGAATTCTCAACGAGAGGCTGTACAAATGGGTGGAGGCAAATGATATATTAACAGAATTTCAGGCGGGCTTTAGGAAAAAATATTCGACGGTGGATAACATTTATAATCTGGCATCAATCGTTCATCTGAAGTTGGCACAAAAAAAGAAGGTGTATGCATTTTTTGTCGATCTGAAAGCTGCATTTGATAAAATCTCAAGAAAATTGCTTATCTACAAACTACACACAATAGGAGTTTCGACTAAATTTGTAAACTTGATAGAAGCCATATACTCCAACACACAATCAGCTGTTTGGACGGGAGAAGAGCTCTCCGAATATTTTGAGACACTTTTTGGAGTCAAACAGGGGTGCTTGCTATCACCGTTGCTTTTCGCATCTTTAGGAGGAGGACTCTTTATTGACTTGTTCAACATAAGATTGCTGCTTTATGCAGACGATATGGTTATTCTGGCGGATGATGTCACGGTCTTGCAGCAGATGATAACGCAACTGGAATGTTACTGCATTAAATGGAGCCTAGAAGTAAACCTTTCTAAATCCGAGATAATGGTGTTCAGAAATGGTGGAAGGTTATCTAGTCATGAAAATTGGACATTAAATGGAGAACGAATTCGAATTGTCTCCAACTACACTTACTTAGGAGTTTTACTTTCACCAAAGATGTCGTTTTCAAAGCACGTAGAAAAGAGAAACACTGCAGCCAAGAACAGCATAAACTCGACGTGGCAATGCTTTCTAGCAAAAAGAAATGTCAACTTAAAAACCAAATGGAAACTATTTCAGGCGGTTTGTAGAGCTATTCAAACCTACGGTGCTCAGATCTGGGGCTTTGGAATGTTCGAAGAAGTGGATAAACTTCAACGCTATTTTTTGAAACGAATTTTAAAACTGCCTACATTTACTCCAAACTACTCTTTGGCAATGGAAACTGGGGCAGAGGACGGACATTACTATACCCTTGATCTTCACCTCAGATATATATCGAAAACAATATATGTATGAATACAGTGCAAAGAGACTACCGCATCAGCTAACAAAAATACTTTTGAGGGAAAAATTGTTCTGGGTAAAGGAATTAAACAATCTTGGATATTGTTTTGGACTGTGTTGGGATGAGAGATCTATTTCTCAAATTGATTGGATCCAAAAAGGCAATGATCTATTGCGGCTGTTAAAATCAGAGGGTCAACAAGCAAACCTACGAAGGGCATCTGAGAGCAGTACGCGCATCTACAAACATCTGGATCATTTAAGAGGACAGATTTACATTAACGATGGTTTCGCACTTAGCAAGATCACCTGGATTTTTAAGGCAAGATGTGATTTAATCAAGCTTAATGGAAACGGGTTTGGCCAGAACGAATCAACATTATGTACTGTGTGCAACTTAAGGGAGGAAGAAAACATCCAGCACTTCTTGGGCAGATGTCCGGGTTTAAAGGAATTTAGGGTGGCCTTCCTTGGGAAAGTTTGGTTAACAGAAGCCGAAATAATCCAGGTGCTCAATGGAGAAAACAGCACCAGTTTTGAAGGACTTGCGAATTTTATCACTGTAGCCTTACCATACCGAAATGAACTAGTGAGAGAATATAACCAGTAAAAAATTTTTCTTAAAATTATCAGCAAATTTTGATTTTAAACTAATAATTGTTATAATGTTTATGTAAATTCAACTACCCGACAGACGACGTTTGTCAATGTCGTAAGTTTTGCATTTTTAACTTCAAAAGAAACTTAAAATCTTATTTGAAAATGTTAACTTCTAGATATTAAGTTGGAAATAAAAAACATTTTACTACTACTACTACTACTAATCCACGTACCGATTGACTTTATTTTGAACAAAAAATGATACATAGATGTAAGTACAGTATTAATAGGTAACACAAATTTCGACCTCTCTTCTTGTAACTTTTTTTTTCATAAACATATGTTTCTATAAGTATAAAAAAAATTGCACGTACACCAAACAAATGTACGTATACGGTTGTTTTTTCTACAAAAATGAAATAACGGTTCTTTTCCAAGCCAAAAACTCGTACGATCATGAGGATGAATCTCCTACTCAGTCTGTTATGTTAAATTGATCTGGCTGAAAGTGTTTTTTTTGCGTTTAAAAAAAATGTTTTTTAGTTATGGAATCATCACATAAAAAATTTCCTATTGAAATAAAAAAACAAATTGTGGATCTCAAAAAGGATGGAAAAAGTTATTCTGAAATATCATCCATTGTTAAGTGATCAAGATCAACTATTCAATGCGTGATAAAAAATTATGAAAAAAACAAAAGTTTCAAAATGGCCCCAGGAAGAGGTCGAAAAAAATTTTAAATGACAAAATGGAACGCAAAATCGTAAGAATGGTGAAGGTTGAACCAAAAATAAGTGCTCCTAAGATAGCTGCAGAAATCACAGTAAGTCATGGAATATCACTTAACCCACAAACAGTTCGGAACGAAAAGAAAATCCGAGAATCGGAAATAAGAAACAAAAATCAACTGAAAGCCGTTTTAATTGAAGAATGGAACAAAATTCCACCGAAAGTGACTTCAAAACTAGTCATATCCATGCAAAACCGTTTAAAGAATGTAATTAAGGCAAAAGGTTACCATATACTAGGTACTAAACGAAGCAATTAACTATTAAACTTTAAAGTGTAATGTGCAATTTTTTTATGTTAATTTTAGTTTCTTCCCTTTTTGTTATTGTTTTTTTTATTTCTATGAAGTCTATGTAACTGAATTTTATTTTGTTTTTACTTCTATCATAATAAAGAAAATAATTACCTAATGAAAAAATAAATATATAATAAGTATTTTTGTTAAAGTATGTGCACTAAACAGTCAGATGTACGTGCAATTTTTTGATGCAGTGTATGTCACTTTGATGACATACATATATGTCAACTTGCATCAATTTAAAAGCATATCCCCACTGATTTCATGAAATTTTCGTAGATCCAATGTTTAGGTAAGTCTATTATTATATTTTTAGTCTGATATCTATTAATCTAAATAATCATGAGTAAATTGCCATCAAAAGTCCAACTCCATTATGTTCATACTGTTTATGTCTCCTCATAACTTTTTACAAATAAATATTTATTTATATATGAAAAAAGAACATCTAAATGATTAATTGTTGCTGTTTTAGTACGATGGCACAGTAGCAATAATATTATTATTGATAATTAAAATTATTACTACATTACACATCTATACAATATGCTAAATGAACGTTGAATCTTTTTATTTCTTCAGAGTTAAATTTTAAAAACTTGACTCACAAACTGATTAGCAGATAGCATCTAAATTATGATGACAATACGCGATATTTACACCACGCCACGCCGCATCGCCACAAGTAAACAGTTATATATTTTATATACATATGGCCATAAAGAAATATCATTTAAGCCATAATATGATTGGTCAAGTGCTTTTTTTTACTGCGCAAGTACTTTAAGCTTACACCACATGATGATCAGCTTGAAAATCAATAAAAAGCCGATTAACTCAAGCATACGGATTCAGACAAAGTTTTGATATTGAATCGTGTAAAGATAAAAAGATGCAGAAATTGGTAAGTTCCCTGCACTTTTGCATCAAGGCGGGCTCTTATATAAGCTTTTTTCTTTAAATCTTTTCTAGATAATAGTCTTGGCATTGGCGACATGTTGTCTAGCCGCTCCTTTGGAAAAATCAAATGAACCTTCAAATCTCAAGCCTGGGGATCTAATTCGACCAAGTCCTATAAATCCGGATATTCCAAGTGATCCAAAGCCAGAGGAAAAGATAACCCTTATTACAGATCCAAAAGTTGAGCCTTTGACTACGTCAAATCCTACAAAATTGCCGGGCCCCTATGTTGTTCCTATCAGCGGACCACTCCTGCGTGCAAAGCGTGAAGACAAAGATTCTTCTGAGAGCGATGAGGATAGCAGTGAAGAAAAACAGAAGCAAAAGAAGTCTTCCCGACCACTTGTTACTCAACTGGCAGCTGCTAAGCTATCAACCACTCCCGTTCCAAGTACTACACACCCAAGTGTAGGATCCACATCTGGAGTAGGCACTTCATCTACATCAGCACATCCTAGGATACCGTATGCCCCGCACATCCATCAACACAATGAGCATCTCTTTAAGCCAACAACAACAGGGTCCCATTTAAGTGGTTCATCGTCTTCGGCTTCATCATCATCATCATCATCGACTTCAACGACGTCAACCACAGCGGCTCCTTCTCAAGACCACGCTAATGAGAAGCGTGATATTCCAGTGCCATTGACACGTAAATACCATCACAACGACGAAGATGCTGAAAACAAACACAAAAAGGAACCCTCATCAACAGCTTCGCCATCGCCATCTTCATCATCAACCGCCAAGGTGCCAAAAGAGAAAATCAATCAGGAAGATGAGGGTAACAAGGCAGAGCCGGCAGCGGTCGACCAACACCAGCAGCAGCAGCAGCAGCACCCAGCCACGGTTGCACTTCCCAGACCGGTTGCGGAACTATTTGCAAAGTAAGTAACATAAGATAATCATCAGTGATCATTCACTGATTAGACACCACTGCACAGTGCACTGATGATGATGATGTGACCTAATTTGATCATGATTTTCTTCTTCTTCCAAAGGAAACCTTCAACCGAATGAAGCAACTAAAAACTGGACAAGTTTTGTTTATCGAATTCAGGGCATAACGACTTTGACTTGACTAATTAACCAAACCTACTCTCGTCTGGAACTTGCTTCTCCTGCAAGCTTCATTTTTTCCTGTCGGTTTTTTGTTAATTTAAATTTAAAAATCATGTGATTTGTGGTGTTTGCATGGAACGAATGTATGGAGTATGTTTATGGACAGAAAGAAAAGTAATTTAAAAAATAAATAATATTATTTTAAAAATAAAATATCACATATTGAAGTTTAAAATTTTAACAAGTCGTCGCGTCGTGATAATATGATTAGCGGTTATTGCATTTGGATGTGGTGATTATTGAAGGTGCGCGAGGTTTTTGGTTATGCAAGTTGCAAGACCATATTTTTGCTTTCAATATTATGACTATCTGAAAGTTTTATATGGCTGCATGGAGGAGGGGGAGATTGATTCAATAAATAAATAATTATTTAATTTATGGGATGAAAAATAGTATTTCGTTTATTGAATAACAAGTAGCTGCGTAGTATTACTTATGGAAGAGTTCAATAAAACGGCTATAGCTAAAAAAAGCTCATTCGGTTTCGGCTTAAAACTGTAGGTCCCCTCTATTCCTGGCATTATTACTCGCACAAGGGAATATTTGAGAGTTGTAAGCTACAAGGCCCTAGTTCTCAGCGGACTGCTGCGCTACCTAATTTTTTTGAAACCCATAAATCCTCAAAAATGAGTGTTTCGTCCCACTGACTTTTTTTGCGCCGTCAAATATTATTGTGGAGATTTATTTGAATCGACAGTAAGATGCAAAAAAAGTCTAGTACACTGCCAACCACTAGAATGAGGACACACATTTTGGAATCGTTCTTCGCTTTTCTTACATTAGTAATCACTAATCACTGATTTTACCCGTGGCATGATGGTTAGTGCGTGGTCAGCAGGTGTCGATGGTATATCCAACGTTGTACTAAGACATTTACCGATGGAGGCAATTGACATTTACACCACACTCTTCAATAATGCACTGAATAATGCATATTATCCAGTGCATTGGAAGACCGCTGTGGTTCATCCTCTCCCGAAAAAGGGAAAGGACAACTCCAACTCGTCAAATCTTCGGTCGATAAGTCTTCTTCCGAGCATCAGCAAAGTTTTCGAAAAAATCATCAATAGGGCTCTGACTAAGTGGGCTGCGGACAACAAAATAATTCCGGATAAACAGTTCGGGTTCAAGGCGGGTCATGACACAATTCATGCTGCGTCTAAACTCGTTTCTGATATCCAATGGAATAAAACAAAACAACAATGCACAGGTGCTGTTCTGGTTGATTTGGAAAAGGCCTTTGACACCGTATGGTTAGAGGGTCTTTACCTAAAACTGAGCAGGCTTGGCATAAGCAAGCCATTGTTGTATATACTTTATGATATGCTTAACGGTAGAAAGTTTGTTGTCAAAAGTGGCAATGTAACTTCTACCACAACATTCTTAATTAAAAATGGTCTTCAGCAGGGAGCGGTGAATTCGCCGATTCTCTTCAGCATTTACACCAGCGATCTGATAGGTAGTCTTACAAAGGCAATTGCGTACGCCGACGATCTAATTGCGTACAGAACGGCTCGAAAGGTTGAGGTTATTAGAATTCTCTTGCAGCGTGATTTCGACAAGATTCAGCGATATTGCGACGACTGGAAACTGAAAATAAATGTCCAAAAGTCGGAGATAATTCTGTTCCGGACTCCGTTGGCTAGGGCCACGAGGGATACGTGCAAGAATTGGCGCAAGATGGTTATCGTTGATCTTCACGGGCAGCCATTAGCGAGCAAAAGTGTAGTGAAGTACCTCGGTATCTGGTTAGATCAGTATTTATATTTCGACAGACATATAAATGCTGCTCTGACCAGGGCCAGAGGAGCCTTCGCTCTGACGAAACGGCTGTTTTTTAGCAGTCGGCTTGACCCCAGAGTGAAGGTAATTTGCTACATGGCCCTCATACGGCCGATGATCGTTTATGGTTGTCCTGTGTGGTTCAACGTTGCTCCTTCCCAGATGGAGAAGTTTCGGGTATTCGAGCGGCAGTGTTTACGACGCTGTACCGGCTTGTACAGAACAGCCGAATCTTCTTACGTGCATTACTATTCCAACGAGGTCCTATACAACGGGGCTCGAATCAACAGAATTGACAATTTCGTGATAAAACTCGTCCGAGGTCACATTGCAAGAGCTATGTCTTCGACCAACAATTTAATTTTCGGGGCGTTCTATCCGAACGACGAGTATTTTGAGAGTGCACGCTTGAGCGGCTTCATTCCACCAGAGGCATTCCTCTTTTTAGACAGATGCGGTCTGATACAGGATAGATTGGCAGTTCCGTTAATCTACCACGTCAGACGACGAACCGTGGATAGGCGACTCCTGTACAATCGGGACGTCATGGCACAAGGCGGAGCAGAGCTCCTTCGGTTCAGTAGGGCTGTGTCCGAAAGGGACCGAACTGATAGGGTGAAGCAGGAGAGCCAGTTTTGGTGGCTTCAATCGGCACTTGATATTGGGTAGTCGGGATGGGGTATTAAGCCTTGGCCGGCTTACATACTTGTTTTATAGTTTTAGGGTTTAGTTTTAAGTAGAATAGGCATGGTGGCACAAAAAAAAAAAAAATACAAAATACAAAAAAAATATACTCAAAAAATACAAGAAAAAATCAAAAAAAAAAATACAAAAAATAATAATAAATACAAAAATAAAAAAAAAAAAAGATAACAAAATATGAAAAACCAAAAAACGTTAGATAGTTAGATTTGCTGCTGTGGTTGTTCTAGTTTTAAGTAGTTTGTTTAACTTAGAGTGTCCGTATGGGACCAGTAAGTTAGTTGTAAGTTATGGTTAATTAGGCTAGTTTTATGAATTTTTGTCTAGCTTTAAGATAGTCTTAAGAATGAATTAATAAAAATGAATTAAAAAAATGGTTAGTGCGTTGGACTGTCATGCGAGAGGTCTTGGGTTCAATCCCTGCCTGTGCCACCTTAATTAAAAAAAAAAAGAGTTTTCACGGGTACTGCCTCTTGCGAGGAATTGACAAATTCTCCAAGAGTAATTCTTGTCATGAAAAAGTGCTTTCTCAAAATTAGCCGTTCGGATTCGGCATATAAATTGTAGGTCCCCTCCATCCTTGACAACATTACTCACACACAGGAATGGTTGAGAGTTGTAAGTCACTAGGCCCTGGTTCTCTACGGACTGTTGCGCCACCTAATTTATTTAATCACTGATTTGAATTCAACTTCTAACAACCGTCGAATTGTGAATGGGGGCATTGTTTTCTTGTAAAATCCAAGGCAGAGGTCCAAAAATGTTTTTCATTTTTTTGTTCCCGTTCATTAATTTTAGACAAAAACTAAAAGTCGATTGTGCCATAGTAGGTTTAGGTTATAGCTCCTTACACCATAACACTTGATGTACGGCTATGATGTCTTTCCAAAATAATCTCATCCTTTCTCAAATCATGTAAATACAAGTTGAAAACATAACGCGTTTTCATTCACTGTTCCAAGAAACATGCTCTCTTGCTAAATTCATCCGATGTACTTTGTGCACTTGGCTCAAAATAGGTTTATTTTTTAGTTTTCTTCTCTGGATAGTATCACTTTTTAGTGTTGTCCTTTAATCCGTTGTTATTCTGTGTGATACCCAACTTTTGGTCCTTATTCTCTCATGATGTTGTTGTTTCTGTTTTGTAATTTTTTTTTAATTTTTCCAATATTTTTTTGGATCAGCAATATGATTGCTTACAACTTTCTTAAACATTAATTTAAACATGGCTTCACCTCATATGCTATCTGATAACAACAAACTAGAATTCAACTTTAGTAGGTGTAATTTTGAAAACCTTTTTAACTTATTATGTACGATCAATTGGGAACACTTATTTTGTAACTTAAATATTGACGATATGTGTAACATTTTTTATTTAACTCTTTTTGACTGTTTTTACAAAACGATTCCATTTAAAAAGACTCGAAATAACTTGAGTGTTCCACCATGGTTTGATTCTCACGTTAAAAACTTAAAAAACAAAAGGAACAAAGCTTGGATACATTATAATCAAACAAAAACTGATGATGATTATAGGACGTTCATTATAATAAAACAACTTTTCACTGACTACTCTAACATCCTATATGATGACTACATTCGGAAAATTGAATTAAACCTTAAAAATAATCCTGATAGTTTTCGGAAATTCGTTAATCGTAAGAAGATTCGACATCAAATAGTAGTTAGCCGAGAATAATTGCGAACATGTTTGCAAACTACTTCAAATATGCTTTTCAAATTTCACCCACTTAAATTCTATCAATTTCGTTATAAATGAAGATACTGGCGCACAATTTTAAACAACCTATTATTAAGGCCTTAGCACAATACTAGTTAACAATTTACTATATACATAGTAATCTACTAACTTTTCACTAATTTTAAACAATTTTTATTGTTTTGCTAACTAGTATCATGCTAAAACCATTTTATTAAAAAAAAAACATGAACACATCTAAATAATGACAGATTGTGGAGCAAACAAAACAAACATACCTTAATATCATACTAAAAATGATTTAACATCGTACTAAATCGTCTAAAATTTTGCGCCTTTTGTCACATTTGAGAAAAATGACATATGTCATACAGATTAAGTACGATACTAAAAAGAAAAAGTAGCTATTTGGTGATTTTAACTTTAGTAAAATGTTAAGAAGATAGTACGATACTAAACTCGTTTAAAATTATCAAAATCCTTTTTTTAACCTAGTATCATACTTAAAATGATTTAACATCGTACTAAATCGTCTAAAATTTTGCGCCACTGTCTTTAATAGTATCCTACAACTTGACGAATGTTTTGGTCCTGGTCCCGACGGTGTACCATCATCCATTTTAAAGAAATGTGCCACGTATTTAACACACCCGTTATTTCATCTTTTTAACACGTCTTTAAGTAACTCGCTGTTTCCTTTTATCTGGAAGAGCTCCTTTATAATACCAGTACACAAAAAAGTTCCTAAAACGAAATCATCAACTACCGACCTATTGCTAACTATCTGTGATACCTAAACTGTTTGAGTCAATCGTATGTAGCGTCCTTTCATTTCATTGTAGTTCAATTATCTGTGATAACCAGCATGGTTTTGTTAAAAAGCGTTCAACTGTTACTAATCTGTTTCACTTTACGTCCTTTTGTTTAAATGTTTTTGAAAAACGTCAACAAGTAGATTGTATCTTTACTGATTTCAGCAAGGCCTTTGACAAATTGTGTCATAAAACATTACTTTTAAAACTATCGCAGCAAGGTTTTAACGACTATTTCATTAACTGGATCTCCTCATATTTACAAGATAGACGTTATAGTGTTAAATTTCGTAATGAGTGTTCAAGTTCATTTGTTGTGAATTCTGGTGTCCTCCAGGGTAGTCACCTTGATCCTATTCTATTTGTTTTATTTATAAATGACTTGGTTTCGATCATACAAAATTCGTCTGTCCTGATATATGCTGATGACGTTAAAACTAAAAAAAAATACTTCTACATCTGACTGCCTTCTCTTGCAAGAAGACTTAATATTATTCAGGGAATGGTGCAATAATAATCGTCTTGTTTTAAATGTTGACAAATATAAAACCATGAGTTTTACACGCAAAAAAAATCCAATCGTTTTTAGTTACATGTTTGATTCTTGTCCTTTAAGTAGAGTATATGTATGTATTTTCTGACTTGTTTGTTGTCTTAGATTCGAAACTAACATTTAATGAACATATTAACTTCATAGTTAAAAAAGCAAATAGAGTTCTGGGTTTCATTAAGAGATTTGGCCGTGATTTCCATGATCCATATGTTTTAAAATTACTTTTTGTTTCATTTGTGAGACCAGTCCTGGAATATGCTTGTACAGTATGATCACCTTACACGTACACGCCACAAGACTCGAAGCCATTCAGAAAAGATTTTTGCGTTTTTGTCTACGATCTCTTCCGTGGCCTCATGATTTTCATACATTACCGCCTTATTCTCAAAGATGATTTTCATACATTACCGCCTTATTCTCAAAGACTTTCTCTCATAAATCTTCCTTCTTTGACAAATCATAGGATTTACTTGCAGTTTTGTTTTATTGTTGGAATAATAAACGGACAAATGTCATCACCATCAGTTCTTGGTAGTTTAAACTTTAGTTTTAGTCGTTCAAGTATAAGACTCCAGAAACCATTGAATACTAATTTTAGTAGATCAAACTATGGTGTACCCGTGGCATCATGGTTAGTGCGTTGGACTGTCATGCCAGAGGTCTTGGGTTCGATCCCTGACTATGCCATCTTAAGTTTCACGGGTACTGCCTCTTGCGAGGAATTGACAAATTCTCCAAGAGTAATTCTTGTCATGAAAAGTGCTTTCTCAAAATTTTCCGTTCGGATTCGGCATATAAACTGTAGGTCCCCTCCATCCCTCACAACTGTACTCGCACACAGGAATAGTTGAGAGTTGTAAGTCACTGGGCCCTAGTTCCCAACGGACTGTTGCGCCACCCAATTTATAAACTATGGTGTACATAGCCCCTTAAATCAATTAATTGAAATCTATAATAAATTTCACACTTGTATTAAATCACCAAATGATAATATAAAAAGTATGAATTGCAAATTAATATTTTTCAACAGTCTAGTTAAAGTTTTAGATTTTATATATATTATATTAATAAGAACTGTTAACGTTAGTATTTAACGAATTATAATAAATAAACATTGCATCTGTTAAATCTCCTTGCTGCCTTTCTGTAGCTGTCAAAGTCTTCTCTACCAAAAAATTCAGATCTTTAGATTTGATCTTAAATCAAAAATAAATCAATACATTTTGTCATATGGAATGCAAAAATAAAGGAAATTTGTGTTTTGACAGATGTAGATAAAAAATAAATTGATTTATTTTAACCATGGAAAAGACCATAAATTTAGAAATCATTGCTATACATACCTCTCCAAAAATTAGTCAAATCTAGATTTAGCCAAACACTTTAGCCGAGTAGTATACAGCTCTAGCTAAAATTTTATATTTTGAAACAGTAATTTGCTTTGTTTGCAAAAAAGATTGTATTGCTTCAATGTTTTGAGTAAAAAGCTTCACAATTTGAAATTATTAGGAGTCACCTTTCCTTGGGCACCAATTTTGGTCAATTTTGCAACATTTCCTTTCACTTTAAAGTTTAAAGTCAAAAATGACTTTTCTGAATGTGATATTTGGTTTGTGAAGAACAGTATTGATTAGGATAGATGTGAGCCAAGAGAGCTAATGTGTGAAAGACTGACTCCACGAACATGAAAATGTTCGTTTTCATATCTTCGTTATGGCACTTCCTATAAATTGTTCTCTATATGATGTAAAGTTGACTCATTTTATAATATACATACATACATATCTGTTGATTCTCGGAAAACTTTTCAAAATCAGTGCTTCAAAATTAATATTAAACTCAATTGGCGCCTACACAAAATTACACCACAATTTTAATTTCAAATTAGATTATTCGTTACAATAAATGGCTATGAACACAGCCTGTATCCGAGTCATTTCAACAAAACACATCCAACTTCGCTTTTCATTTTTCCTCTGTCACTCTGACATTTTGTTGTTTAGACAAAAAAAAAACTTGTAAACTGACGTAGCCAAAAGCCAATTTATTTTTCCGATATTTTTGTGTTTTTATCAGAATTATGGAAAAATCTTTAATATTATTTGCATTTACTGCACTTATTAACTTTGTACGTCTTTCTTATTTTATTATAAGTATATATAGTAACAAATTTTCTTTTCAGTGCGCTTCCAATGCAGAATTTACAACACAAGACTGCCGGGAATTGGGTTACATCAAGAGTCAATTGATGTGCTCATCCTGTGAAAAATTAGATGAATTCGGCTTAGAAAGTCTTAAGTGAGTACCAATAATTGTATACATTTATTCAATTTCTAAAGATTTATTGGTGTTATTTGTTTTTTGTTGAAAAAAAAAAGACCCCACTGCTCTGAATGTTGCAAAGAAGATAAAATAGCTCCAACCTTGAAACGATATCCCAGAGCAATTCTTGAAGTATGCACTTGCAAGTTCCGTGCATATCCTCAAATTCAAGCATTCTTGCAGAGTGAACGTCCACAAAAATTCGTAAACCTTCAAATTAAATACGTTCGAGGCTTGGATCCAATTATTAAGCTTTTGGATAAAGATAGAAATGTTAAGGAAACACTTTCAATTGCAAAATGGAACACCGACACAGTTGAGGAGTTCTTCGAAACACATCTGGAAAAGAAGAAAAATCCAGTATATTTGAATTATATGTAAAGCTAGAATTATATTCTTTTATTAAAAATATTAAGAGATTTTTTGCCACTTACAAAAAAGGATACTTTTATTTTTTTTGGAAATATTAAAGTAATAGAGAACAGGTAGCACCATGCAGATAGATAGATAGATAGATAGATAATTGATTTTTATTGATTTAAAGATTATTTTACAATTATTACATAAATATTATATTACAAAAATCAGAATAGCATGGCATTTGCCGTCTGCCAGATTGACAACTTTAATAAATTAAATTACTGTAATTAACAACAAAAAAAAAACAATAAAAAGATGCAACATGCATCTTTCGCATTTCAAAATCCAACCAATATCAAAAATGCTTTTAAATATCTTTGTGTCCTGATCGAACTTTTAATGCGAGTACAATTTATACGTTGTTCCAAAGATAACCCGTGACTCAGGAGTAACATGTAAACTGACAATAACCACGTAAACGGACCTTGTACCTAGTTTAAATTTCATTTGACCTATCGAACTCGACGAGTAGAAATTACTGAATCACGAATGCCATTAGTGCATTGCAACAGGCTATACAAATTATTTAAGTAGTCCAACTATGAAGATATGCCTCTTTGAAAACGTTAAAGGCAAAACGGTGTTTTTAAGGCTGTGATGTAAAGGATTGGGATTATAGAATTGGAAAATTATCACCGATTTTGTTGAGAAAAGAACTACTTTAAAAATTTGGATAGCATCAAAAAGCCTTATGTGTGTGTGTATTTTTTTTTTTTATTTTAAGGAAATATCTTAAAAACCTGAGGTGATTTCAAAGTTGGATTTGAATTAAGACCACCAAAACCTATCGGAAAAGTGCAATTTGATTGCCAAGAGAAACCCTTTTTGACCAATATAATAGGACAGTAACAGAATGACAGACAATGATTTCCCAACAAAGATCACAGATTTTGTCGGCTCACAATCGGAAAAACCTCCTTGTAGAGGGCCAGGATCGTTGGTTGTTGAGTCGATTATAAAAATGATATGATGAAGATGATGAAAATACGAATAAGTAATAGATATGTACGTGATGCTTTGATGATTGAAATACTCGTAAAAATAAATTTTGAATATTCGGCGTTTATACAAATACATACATATATGTTCGAAACTCTGAATGTACTTGACGGTGACGGTGCAGCATAGTTATTTTAAATTAACATATACATAGGTACATACAATTTGGCGTATTTAGAAACAACTTCATCGCACCTATCAATGAAGTTTCGATTGCTTTAATGTTCAGACTCAGAAATGACTTAAAAAACTTCCGGAAAATCCATATGATATTGTAAAATCAAAAGTTGCTGCTGCAATTTCCGGCACTCATATTAAAATACAATTAAGTATCCTTGTTATTGTTTTTTTTTTGGTTTTGGAATAAATTGTTTTGTATTTTAAAGTGGGCTTGATGATCTGTAAACGTCCAAGCGAGTTAGAGTTTTTAAAAAAAAAACATTTCAGACATTTTATTTTACTTTGAATACATATGTATAAAACTATGAAACAATAAAACAAAACACGGTTTCAAAATTTAAATTCGTAGGTATTTAAGATTTTAAAATTTTTACATGTTGCATATTTCGAAGTGAACTTATTTGTTACTTTACTAAGTTCCACATAAGTTATGGTAAGTTCCACTTAAAAGTCATGCGTGATTAATCTTTGAACAATATTAATTATACGAATCATCAAACGGACCTTAAGTATTTGGGGTAGTTTAGGAGAAGACAGTTCCTTTTCTTCTATTTTCAAAAGTCCCAGATATCTGTGTCGCTGGTGAATGATAGTATTATACGTACAAAAAAGATTTCTGAATATTTTTTTTTATTATAATTGAACTATTAGACTAATGGAGTTAGTTATTGGTCAGGTTCAGAAAACAAAAAGGACTTCATTTGCAGGCAACTGCATTCTTTGAACGTAAATTTTGACCAAGGCAAATTGTTAGTTTTCGAGTGTCATGAACTTCAAACTTGGAACTTTACTTCACTTACTTCTACCTTCAGTTCATCGTACAAAAACTTCCAAAAATATAATTGTCTACAAAACACTCCTCAATCAATTTACAAGCCCATCACGATTTGTATTTTTTATTGCAAAGGAACATTACTTACAAAAACACTCTATATGTGTTTTTGATTACTTATTTCTTTTCCAATTTGACAAGGAACCCTTTTATACAAAACATTAAATGGAATTGTGCAGAAAATAAATAAACCATATAGAAGTAAAGTTCAGCTTTCAGTTGAATGAAAAAATACGATCAGTTTTCATTTTGACATAAATTGACTTGACTTGATAGGCTGCGTTCAATCTCTGACAGATAGGGTATCCGGATACCTTTTTGTTAGTGTTTTACGTGTAAAATAACAGCTGATCAAAAACAGCTGAGATGTCAGAAAAGGTATCCAAGAATTTCAAGAAACTTGAAAATTGATTTCAGCTTTTTGTTTTTGTTGGTAAACAAAAAGATACAAAATGTTAGTTGAAGTTGTATTTGAGGATGTTCTGTACATAATAGACGATGAAGAAGCTGTTTGCCTCCGAATTTTAGAAGGTAATTATGATCTATATTTTTAAACTTAAAAAAAAAAAACGTATTTAAAACCGGAGATTTCGCAAGTAAGTTAATAATCGTATAGAATTCCAATTGAGCTAAGAGGAAAATTAACATAGATTACAGATTAAGGTTATCTCTTATTTATTAAATTGTTACGCACCTATCAATTCATCATCGTCCGATGAATCAGTTGAATTATCCATTAAATGTTTTATCTTACAACAATTTTGACTTCGAAGCTTAAATGTTTCTCTGCTTTTTGTGAACAGCTGAAAGTTGTTTTTATTTTTTGACAGCTATCTCAATACAGCTATCTAACTCGTTCAACAAGGTATCTAAAAATCCACCTATCCAAGATACCTTATCCAACACGAGATTGAACGCAGCCATAGTTAGGGAGATTTTTCTTAGTGTACACGATTGCCAGGTCTGACTATCATTGTCAGATCTGCAACGTCTGACAATGTGTGAAAATGAGCTGACAATGAGCTGCGCTTATTTGTGTGTACACAGTTTGCAGATATCTACAAACATCTGCAAATCTGTTGCAAAATATTTGTCTGACAATGGCGACAAACTAATTTGGCCAAATAGCTAGCAATAGATTTGCAAACATTTGTAGATTTTCTGCCAATCGTGTAAACACCAAATCAAATTTTGGATCTGCAAATTTATTTTCAGCTCATTGTCACACATCGCATCAATCAGAGAATTTGTCTGCCAATGAATAAATTTGCAAATGTTCCTCAAACGGTATCTGCAAATTTATTCATTGTCAGACGTTTGCAGAAACGTCAGAAAATGAAAAAAATTTGGTGATCTCCCAAGGAATTCTGTGTACACACGATTGCCACATCTGCAAATTAATTTGTCTTCAAAATGATTGATGAACAAATTTTTCTGCAAATCAATTTGGTGTGTAGACGGTTGTCAGCTTGCGTGTACACGATTGCCAGATATCTACAAATTAATTGGCAGATATTTGTCTGCAAATTAGGAGCCAAACCAATTGTCTGCAAATTAATTTGGTGTGTACACGATTGTCAGCCATTCGAGACAAATTTTTCAGTGACAGATCTGGCAATATTTGCAGATCTGGCAATCGTGTACACTTAGCTTTACTTTCAAGTCCCTTATGTCGCCTGAACTTGCCCATTATAATCTTTATTGAATGCCAAACTATAGTACATTATATAGGGTTTTCAAATTGGAGCGGTTAGATTTTGGAACCCCGTGGCTGCCATTTTGTTTTGGTGACATCTGTCAAATCTTTTGTTTATTATTCAGTTATTTATGCCAAATCATCATGGAAAGTTACATGATTGAACAGAACGTTCAAATGATAAAACTTTATTACTATCAAAATGAGTGTTTGTTAACGCAAACCATTTTATGGTAGACGTGGTGGCCCTTCACAGTCGAGTCTTCAACGTTTGGTGGCAAAATTTGAGACGTTCGGTTCAGTAAACAATCAGCCAACACCCGTACATTCAAGGAAGGCAAAACCGGCAGAGAACATGCCACGGTCCGTGAAAGTGTACATCAGACCCGAGGCAGTCTATTCCTCGCCGTGCACAAAAAATCGGCCTTTCGCAGAATCCAATTTTGCGTCGGGACTTGGGCCTACACCCGTACAAGATCCAACTGACCCAAAAGCTCACTTTTGGCCGAAAAATCATCTTTAATGACGAGGCGCATTTTTGGATGAATGGCTGTATTAACAATTTTGTGATCGACAATTTCTTGGAAAGCATACAAAATCGTTAAATTCAAGTAATACTTTTATCCACAAAATAAACGCTGGTGTGCCCCAGGGCTCCGTTTTGTCTCCGACACTCTTCCTTATTTTTATAAATCATCTTATGTTTGAAACTCCTACCCCACTAAATTGTTTCGCCGATGACAGTACCCAAGGCTTTTCATATTCGTTTTAAGTTTCTTATCCTTGTTCTTCGGATGTCTTGAATGGCAGAGTATGATAAGCTCATTCTCATTCTCGAATATAGGGAATCAAAAACCGTGTAATTCTTCGAAAACTTAATACTGTCTACCGTCGCAAAAGCGTAACTTTCCTCCAATGCCATTACCAATGAGTGGTAATTGCATCAAGGAGACTGAACAGCTATGTGCATCACAAACCATCTATTATATATTATTCGACATATTCGACATCGCCAAAACTGCTGCTAAGTGTTTATTTTTTCTCCAACGATGCAAGAAGTTTTTATCCCCTTTGATGTGGTTATAATTAACAAAGCCTAAAACTCGAGTATAATTCTCATAATTGGGCCTAGTGCCCCATCAATAACGTACTTGATAGAATTTAAAAAAAAGAACTCTAAAAATGATAGGGATCCCAAGCAACAATTTTTGGTAAAAAAAACGGCTTACAAACCGATTTATAACCCGAGGTTATTTACCGAAAAGTGATGAAATCGGTAAAAATCACGTCTGGGAGACGTTCCAGAACCATTACCCGAAATGGTCAGTAACTTTTGAATTTGTGTTTTTTCTTGGTAACAGAAAACCGATTTTAAAGAGTTAAATAATAACATCTTCTAAACCTGGGTTTTTGTGTGGTAACAAAAAACCAGCTTTAAACGGTAAAATAATAACTGCTTATTGGAGATTAAATGTAACCGATAAGAAGCGGTTAATATCTTACGTTCCGTTAACGTTATTTTAAAGCGTTATAATGACGTATTTTATTTACCAGTTATTACAGGTAGTAAAGAAACCCACAAATCGTTTTTTTTAATACCTGGTTTCAACGTTGTAATTAGGTTACTTAAAAACCATTATTTTTCGTCGGTTAGAATTAGGTTACCAAAAAACCCAGTATAATTCCGAAATCAGTTATTTTATAACTTATTATAACTTTCCTGAAAATAAAATTCCTTTTAAATAAAAAGAGGTTAAAAAATTACTTTTTATATGTTTTTTATTCATGTTTAAACTAAGCATTTATCTACTTTAGGAACTTAAAACTAATGCATACTTAAATATATATATATTTATATAACTTAAGATTAATACAAACAAATTTAATCGGTTGCTGCCCCGTCGCTGTAAATAAATACACAAATTTATTAGAAAAAAAATAAAAGCAATATTCTAAATACATTTTTTTTAAAGTTTATTATAGCTACATTAATATATAAATATAACTATATAAAAAGAAATGTAGGTAAAATTAACTTACATTTTTGCTAGCCTGAAACGGACCTCTTTCAAGTACGTTTTTATGTATGCGGATCCTTCCGCATCGCTAAAGTTTAGGAACCTCTTCCTGACCGCCTCAACCATCACCCCAAAAATTTGCTTAAACACATCGAACCGTTTTTTGGTGGCTGTCCCGAACCACGAGTATTCGAGTAACAAAGTGTCTTCAAACATGCACCTGGACATTGTGCAAACAGTCTTATTCGCGCTTACTCCTCCAAATGTGCTGAGTTTCTGAATCTATTTAAAATAAAAACAGAACGAAACGAAAATTTGGAAAAAGAATATCACCGTTTAAATGTGCCGAAAAAGTCACTGAACTTGCTTCTACGAAACCAGTGTGAACTCAAACCTGGTTCAACGATTGATGAAATCCTTTATCCTTTGCTGAACTCCTGAGTGCTGTCCAGATATAACCGCAGCATTATCATACGCTTGACCTCTACAGTTGCTTATATGTACATATCAAATCCATCTGCTTCAAGCTTGCTTAAAATCATAGTAGAAATTCCTTCGGCCGTTTTATCTTTTTGTTTCTTTAAAATCTATAAATCTATGTTCCACTACACGAACTTCCTGCTTTTCAATCACAACGTATCTTAAAACCTGGCTTGTTTGGTCCTTATGTGAAATGTCTGGAGTGCTGTCAAATTTAATAGAGTAGAATTTGGCTTTTTGCACTTGCTTTTGAGTTAGGAGTAGAATCTGGCGTCTCAGTAATAGAAACCTTTACGTATTTACTCGTAAGTAAGGCTCCTTCATCTTTTTTAATAATTTCCAATTTGGTTCTCCTCTTATTACGATATGACCCACCACTTTCTTTAACTCTTTTCATTTTGGTTCTTTAAAAGAAAATATTGATACACTTAGTGATAATCCGTTTTTAAATCTTGTGTTTTATAAGTAAAAGAACAATTGAAATTGATAATTAATGTGGGAGGGGTGCGCCGACAAAAGACAGTTTTGTTCAATAAAACTGATTTAAAAGTTTTATTTTAAATACTAAAATATAAGTACAAATTCAGAATTTAATTGAGTTATGAAAAATATTATACTAAAGTTAAACTTTAAGCAAAATTAGCAAATAATATAAAAAAAAGGTCGTTGCGTCGCGATGATGTCGTAACCGTAGCGTGTTCGTAATTGTTCTTCTTCTCTGGTCGTTTGTTCTTTTTGTCTCGCTGGTGGTTTATTTGACTGTCGTATGATTTAGCAACGGTGCCAAGGATTAACAGAAGATGATGGGATGATATGGTATTGGCACATCGTTTTCCGGCATATGGACTAGGGGTATTGACAGTAAGCACATCCTACATTAATATTAACACAAAAAGTACTCACTTTTCCGGAATTAAATTTTTTGTTTAACTACAGTTACAATAATATGAACTATTCAAATAGACACACTACTACTGCAACTGCTATTTTATTAACTTCCCCTAGGAAGTTATTGTAATGGGTCCGATTTGTCGAATTCAAAATTTTGACATTTCTCGACGTTTCAAGGTCCCTAGAGTCGAAATAAAAGATTTTTAGAAAGATGTCTATGCGTGCGTGTTTGCGTACGTTCGTGACGTTTTTTTTTGTCGTCCAAAGCTCAAGAATCTCTTCTCGACTTCAAATAAATTTTGTTATACAGATAATAATGCAGAAAGATGCAGAAAGGGCTCTCAAGAAAATTGCGTGAATGTTTTTTTTACCATAGCAGTTTCAAAAAAAGGTGAACATTTTGGGTTACCCTATATATCTCACGAACCAATGACGTTAGAGACTTGAATTAAATTTTTGTTATATATCGTAACGTGATACCAAACAAATATATTTTCGGGAAAAAATCCAATTAACGGTTTTTTTTGTAACTCAAAAACTGAAAAAAATGTCACCTCGAAAATCTTATGAAATGAAAATTGATTTTATCCCCAAAACAATTTTGTGCAATGAATAATAACGGTTTTGATATGTGGTAAAATTTTGAGAAAAATCAAATTGACAGTTTTTTTTTTATAAAAAATAAGACCCTAAAAAAACATAACTCAAAGTTGGTAAAAATTGAACTTCGACTTATGTAAATATCTTTTCAAAACTTTGAGATTGTGGCTTCCAACTTATTTAATCTTATAAAAAATATTGTTTTTAACTTTTGGTAAAATTTTGAGAAAAATCGAATTGACAGTTTTTTTGCAAAAAAATAAAATCATAAAAAAAAATTAATAAAAGTTAGTAAAAATTGGTTTTCGATTCAAATAACTTTTCAATACTTTGAGACATTGGCTTTAAACTAATTTTTTTTTAAATATTGTTGTCAACATTCAGTAACATTTTGAGAAAAATCGAATTGATAGTTTTTTACAAAAAATTAAAAACCTAAAAAAAAATTAACTAAAGTTGGTAAAAATTGATTTTCGACTTAAATATCTTTTCAATACTTTGAGATATTGGCTTTAAACTAATTTTATCTTATAAGAAATATTGTGTTCAACATTCGATAAAATTTTGAGAAAAATCAAATTGACAGTTTTTTTACAAAAAATAAAACCTAAAATAAAAAAACAATACTAAAACTCGGTAAAAATTTACTTTCGACTCAAATAGCTTTTCAAAAATTAAAAACATTGGCTTCAAACTTATTTTATTTCACAGAAAATATTGTTTTCGATATTCAGTAAATTTTTTATAAAAATGCAACAGTCCGTTTTTTTCATAAAAAAATAAAATCTACAAAAATAGTACCTACGCAAATTTGGTAAAAATTGATACATATAAACAACCTTTAAGCAAGACAAATCGACAGAAGGGATGGGAAGTTATCAGTGTGGGTCGCATCCCAGCCTCTTTTTTGTATATGTTATTGTCGTCCCGTTGCTCGAAGTCATTGCTAAAATAAGGTCTGCAATAAAAAATGCATACCTTAAAAACAAGGAATAGCTTAACCTATTTCCATATAATTTAAATAATTTTATTTTAGCGCACAAAATTAATTTTAAAAAACAATTTGTTTGCGAATTTTGGCGACCCCGGAACATGCTGCCCGAGGCGGACCGCACCCGCGCTCTTCCCACGCTACACCACTGCTGAGATGCCCCTCTTCAAATCTGAGATGCTGAGGTGTCTATTTAACTTTAAGTAACGAGTAAGGAGGTCTATATTTTCTTTTACTAATTGTTAGACTGATACAAGTTAAAAGTTTACAGTTGCTTAGCGTTTCTTAGCCTTAAGAGTGCATTCCAAACCTTACAACACGAGTTCTTTCTATCTTGTTTGGAAAAAGGAAGCAAAAGTTAAAACTTTAAAAAAACAAAAATATTTTCTACAACGACATAATGTTACCCTCCATCAGGGTCGTGAATCACATTTTCAAAACTATACAAGACAAAAACAAACTATTCTAGAAAATATAAATAATACAATAATTCATAATGTGTCGTAGTTGTATACTCATCATATTTTTGTATTGATTAAAAAAGAAAAAAAATAATTCAGTTCAAACTATCAAAGAAAAACATTAATAACAATGCCTGTACTATAATGACGATCTTCCTAAGTGTAGTGTCTATAATTAATATTATTAATAAATTATTTGTTATGATATTATTGTTTTTTTGTTTACTTTTTCATACCATATACAAAATTGCCCTAAATACATTCATAATGTACGATCTATGATGTACGAGTACTTATGTTTATTTTTATATATTATTGTGTATTAGCTTATCAATATTTTATAATTAAACAAAAATAATAATAATACTAATGAAAAACTATCAGTACTGTTTTTTTTTGTTGTTGTTTAATATTTAATCATTCGTTGAACTTGTATCTTTTAACTTTTCTGAAATAGAAACAAATAAAAATATAGACAAACATTCTCAAAACAAACAACTAAAGCACAAGCAGTTTTCCAGAGGCTCACCAGGCTTAAGACGTAGTTTTGTTAATCTTTTCAAGTTATATAAATAAATATAAAAATATAAAAAACTATATGAATATGAAAAAAGACAACAAAAATTCCCGCGCAATTTGTTTTAGTTTACAACTTGTCTTAAATAAATTAAAATTATATTATTCCCTCACCCTTTGCCCTATTCAAATGCAAAACAACAAAATCGTCGTCTATTGAATGTGTGGTTCTAAACATTCATAATTGGTCCATTATAAACAAAAAATAAAATATATAAATAAAATATTTAACATATTTCATAACGTAACCGTTATTGTTCCAATTATATTTACAGAATTCAAATTTTAATATGAAAATGGTTTCTTTTTGGTTTTTGTTGTTCTCTGACGAGCAAACTTTACGGTTTATTTAAATATATTTTAATGAAACTTGAAATAAGCCACATCAAGCTTTAAATTAAAAAAAAACAACAACAACAACAAAGAAAAAAGACAATAACAATTTTGAATTAATTTAACTATGAAGACTACGACGATGACGACCGAGCGACGTCAGGGACGGGTTTTTATATTAGATTATGATAATAATATGTGCAAGGTCTGATTAATCTGGTTTTTAAGAGAAGCGAGAAGTTAGTAACACTCAAGTCTTGAGTTCGATGTAAAATATATAAATATTTCTAAAATACAATAATAAACTTCCATTCCAATCAACTTTTATCGAACACACATTTTAAAAAGTTTTGAAAAAAAAAACGTCAACAATTTACTAAACGCTTTCATCTCTGATCTCTGCTGCTGCTGCTGGATTATTATCTAACTCTTGTTGCTATTGCCAACAATAACAATAAGTCGTTTACCTATGGTAATGGTAAGACTTTTAAGAATTGAGAATTCTTTGCGGTCTTATCTTTATCTTTGGGTGGTGTTTTTGAAATATAGAAAACAAAACAAAAAACATAATCTCCGGCCGTGACGTTAATGAGCGAGAAGTCGAACTCGATTTGTTTTCGTGCGTCGTCAGCGTCACATAAATCCGTCTCCAAGTTCCAAGAAAAAGAACTCATAATATAAAATGTTTATTATCGCAGGCCCTGAGCTGCCTAAGCTTAAGTGAGCTGTGCAAATGCAAACCAAACTATTTCTGGACGAAGGAAAGTGAAAACCGTGTCTAAGCTTCTGTCGTCAGTCGAATGACTTTTCGATGCGGTCGGAGCTAGTTATCAGTTTTTAATCCCGGTAGGGTGTGTCCAGTTCACCGACGACGACGCTAAGCGGCAGCGGTGACTAAAGAAAGAAAAACAAAACTTTAAAATCAGGGGATGATACGTGTTGGAATTCAAAATCAAAAATTAAAAATATTTAATCGAACGACATAACAATCAAAGTTTTTTTTCTAGAATAAAGAATTAAAAACTTTTTGCAAATTGGAAATGCATTCTCATTTATGATTCTCATATTTAAAACAAAAATCGAATTACAAAAATGCTAATTGTGATTCGGATTCAAATTTGGTATCGGTGGCAGTTGTGGCGTTGGGTATGGGTTCGCTGCTGATAATAAGCTTCGAGTGGAGCACAGCACAGAACACACACGAAGCGTTGGTGGCAGCAGAGCGGCACGGCGCGGCGGCAGCGGGCTTCGGAGCGGTGATGATATTTTGTTGTTTATTGTTAGCACAATTAACTCTTTTGTTGTTGTTTTTTGCTTTTGTAAATATTGTCGTGTTTTTCTACGTTTTTGTATTTTTTTGTTGTATTTTTGGCGGGAGGTATAGGTAAGGTGATAGTTTGTGCTCACACACGTGTGTTGTGTGAACAGAAATTTTGAAGCCTAAGCCGCACGCGTTTTGAAATTTTTATTATTTTTGATCAATTTGAATATTTTTTGTTGTTGATGCCTGCGGCTGGCTGGCGGGGGGGGGGGTCAGGTGGTTTAAATGGAGACTTATTGGAAGACTATTGGCAAATGGGGAGCAAGAGGGTTTAATAACTGTGATTCATAAATTATATTATGAACGAAAGATTAACAAACCCTGATAAGGAAGCATTTTTTTCCGCTCTTCAAATAGAGAGCGTGTCTGGTGTCTATCAGCGAATACCTATAGTTTGGGGTTTGGAGGTTTTGAATAGAGGTGCTATAGTAGATGGGGTTTAAAGCAAGACGTACATACCTACATATATGGTACGATATCCTCTGGGATTCACTTTTTCCAAATCAACACATAATAAGTGAGTCGATTGATTTATTTTTATTTTTGATTGAAGTGTTTTATTGAGATATCAAAACAATTTATTGAGAATGGAATGTAACAAAAGCATTTCCGGAGCTATTTTTGAAGCAATACTTTTGTTTGATAGAATGAGTCAGTTTATTATAGTTTACCAAAAATAGACAAAGACCTATGGCCACCGCCGCCGCCGCCGTCGTTTATGATTCTTAGATGAATCGAATTTGAACCTAAGATGTTGATATTTTGGCAGTTGATCAAATTCAGCTGTTCAGCTTAATAGTTGATTTCTGTTATCTTTGTTATTTTTCTAGGAATTTGATATCCATCCATAGGGCAATAGTACATTAATTTCTTATAACGGGTGCTTTTTAAGAGGTATAAATCTTTAAGTTAGTAGCACTATTTTAACTGGTGGCTATTTTATTAGCTGTTAAGTGATTTATTCTTAGTTTGGTTTGGCATTTCAAGAATTGAAGCCAAAAGATCATTTAGCAAGACGTAGATTTGGTGAATGGGCCCAATTCAAGATCGTAATTTATCCCAATTTTCATATGCGACTTTTGTTAAGCGATACTTCAATTAACAAAAGTGCCGTATTTAGAGAGATGATACTTCTCAAGTGCATGTTGACACATCGTTACATCCACGAACACTGGTGTGCTTTATGGCTAAAACACAAACACGATTTAGCTTCGGCTTCGTCTGCGTTACGATGGGCCTGCTTCGAGGTTGCTTTGAATGACATTTCTAAAATGAAACTTCTGTCATTAGCAACTGTTATTTTTTCACAAAAGTTTGTTTTGATTTTTCGTGCAGTAAAAAATATGAATTTTGAAATCAAAAAAATTAAATTTATCGCGGAAGTAGCTTTCACAACCTATAGTGGGTATGTTCAGCTCATGGAGCAAGAAGAAGCGCAGACTCAGAGACGTTGGTTAACTTTTTTTTAAATAACCAATGTGAATCCCTCCAAAAGCAGTTGTATTTTGTTTGTTGACTTTTTTTTACAGCTGTTGAGCTGTCAAACAAAGCAAATGTTCAGTTTGAACTAGAGCTTCCGTTGGGAGTCACATTACGTAACATTACGTTCTTCTCCTTACGATTGTTAAACGAAACGTGAGGTCAAAGCTTCATTGTGATAGCATGCATTGAATTCATATGGCTGAACTAGTAAACGTCAGGCGAAGCCGAAGCCGGAGCGTGTTTGTGTTTCAGAATCTTTAAAAAAAGATACTGGCCAAAACATTACAGTCAATAGTGACCGCTACTCAATTGAACAACCAAGATGTGCTGGAGCTGTGGTTTCAACAAGATGACCGGCGCATCATGTTACACAGCTCGTGCCACAATTGATTTATTGGTTACTATGGTTACTATGGTTACCGCATAGTTTACGTTGCGGACCCGTCAATAGTCCTTCATCAAGATCCTCCAATTTAACACCGATAATCTGAAGCGATAAACCACTTGGAGGACAACATTCACCGCGTCATTGCCGATATACGGACACAAATGTTGCTAAAAGTCTTATTGCCAGAATATTATATTTCTTTGTTATATTACATTTCAAAGTTCAATACCTCTAAAAAAACATTTTTAACAACCTTTTTCACTACAAGTATGACAGACTGATAAGTAGACGAACGTCCCGCCGGACCTACATATTTCAAATGTCGAAACAAGATTTTTAATTACATTTTTTTTAAGTAAAAATCATGTTTTCGACAGCTTTAAAATTATTGCAAAATAACAATTTCAATGGATAACAATTATAATTCACTGGATTTTTACCGAAAAACATACAAATTTGAAATTAATTGTCGGTTTCCTTCAAATTCAACCATATGTTAAATCAACTGTTCTGTCAGAAACCTACATATGTACATAATCCAGAAATTCTTGGATACCTTTGGATTCCATTTTTGACATCTCAGATGTTTTGGATCAGCTGTTCCTTTACACGTAAAACCCTAACAAAAAGGTATCCGGTTACCCTATCGGTCTGAGATTAAACGCAACCAATTGATCCATTTTTGACATTTGATGAATTATAATGGCAGGTTCAGACAACATAAGGGACTTCATTTGCAGTCAACTACTTTCTTTGAACGTACATTGGGCAGGTTCAGACAACACGAGGGACTTCATTTGCAGTCAACTTCATTCTTTGAACGTACATTTTGACCAAGGCAACTAGTTAGTTTTTCAAGTGTCATGAATGTCAAATTCAGAACTTAACTTCACAAACCTCTACTTAAAGTTTATAGTACAAAAACAACCATAAACATTGTTCTCTACAAAACACTGATCAGGCAAGCTACAAGTCTATCACGATTTGTATTTTGTATTGTAAAGAAATATTACTTATTTCTTTTCCAAATAGACAAGGAACCCTTTTACATTAAATGAAGCTGTGTAGAAAATGAATAAATCATAGAGTAATAAAGTTTAGCTTTCAATTTAATGAAAAGATATAATCAACTGTCATTTTGACAGAAGTAGACTTGACTTAATAGTTAGGGAGACTTTTCTTGACTAACTTTCCAGTCAACTTTCCAATAAATTTGCCTTAATTGGAAGGTAATTTTTTGGCACCTGGCCAATCAGATAGATAGATAGAAATTTGCCTTATTTTCAAGTCCCTTATGTCGTCTGAACCTGCCAATTTTGACCAAGGCAACTTGTTAGTCCGTAAATTGTCATACATTTCAAATTCGGAACTTTACTTCACCAACCCTTACTTTCAGTTGATGGTGCAGAAACAATTAAAAACATAAATAAAACTTCTTAGGTAAAGTACAAGTCTATCTCGACTCGTATTTTGTACTTTAAATAAATATTACTTATTTCTTTACCAATTTGATAGGGAAAATTTTTACATAAAACATAAAATGAAATTGTGCGGAATATAAGTACATAAATAAATCACAAAGTAATAAAGTTTAGCTTTCAGTTAAATAAAAAAAAACATGATCAACTGTCATCTTGACATAAGTAGACCTGACTTGATAGTTAGGGAGATTTGTCTTGACTAACTTTCCAGTCAACTTTCCAATGAAGTTCCCTTAGGGGCCAGTTATAGCTATCATTGAAATCGATCCGGAAAAATTTTTGAATCGATATTTGTAGGTGTTTTCCTTTGATTAGAAATGAAAATTATATACTAATCGATCGGAAATCACAAAAAGATTTTTTTTGAGGAAAATTGCGCATTTATTTTTCTCTAAAAATGTATTTTTCTATTTTCCGGACGGAAATTCATTTTCCTGAACCGCTGATACTCTTATGTTCAAAACTGAAACGAATCGTTTCACTGATTTGTGTTCCCATTTCACACAATTCCAACGACAGGTTTCTGTCAGTAAAAATTTGTCGGTGGATTTCAACCTTACTTACTTACTTACTTAAGGTGGCGCTACAGTCCTGTGTGAACTAGGGCCTCACCCAACAAACTTCTCCATCTAGCTCGGTCCCTAGCTAGATGTCTCCAGTTTCGAGCTCCAAGTTGGGTGAGGTCACTTTCCACTTGTGCGCGCCACCTGATCCGCGGTCTTCCTCTACTGCGCTGTCCTGTGGGTGTGGATTTAAAGACTTTCCGGGCCGGAGCATTAGTTTCCATGCGCTCTACGTGACCCAGCCATCTTAGTCGTTGGACTCTTACCCTTCTGGCTAAGTCTAGGTCGCTGTACAGCCCGTACAGCTCGTCGTTCCATCTTCTCCTCCACTCCCCTCCGATGCATACGGGACCGTAGATCACACGTGGAACCTTTCTCTCGAAACGACCCAAGGTGCTTTCATCCATTTTTCATTTCAACCAGGAAATTTTTTTCAATGACATAAACTTCTGATGATAGCTAATAAGCGACCTGTCAAAAAATTTCAATTTTTGTTTTCAATTATGAAAACCAATGGGCAGGTTCAGCCGACATAAGGGACTTGAAAGTAAGGCAAGTTTCTTGCATCTGATTGGCCAGCTGCCAAAAAATTGCCTTCCAATTAAGGCAACTTTATTGGAAAGTTGACTGGAAAGTTAGGCAAGAAAAATCTCCCTTACTATCAAGTCAAGTCAACTTATGTCAAAATGAGAATTGATCATGTTTTTTAATTTAACTAAAAGCTGAACTTTATTACTCAATGATTTATTTATTTTCTGTACAACTTCATTTAATGTTTTCTGTAAAAAGGTTCCTTGTAAATTTGGAAAAGAAATAAGTAATATTTCTTTAAAATACAAAATACAAATCATGATGGACTTGTAGCTTGTCTGAGGAGTGTTTTGTAGACAATAATGATTTTGGTAGTTTTTGTACTATGAACTTGAAGTAGAGGTTTGTGAAGTTAAGTTCTGAATTTAAAATTCTTGACACTTGAAAAACTAACTAGTTGCCTTGGTCAAAATTTACGTTCAAAGAATGAAGTTGACTGCAAATGAAGTCCCTTATGTTGTCTGAACCTGCCCAATGATAGCTATAACTGGGGCCTTAATGGGAAGGCAATTTTTTGGCAGCTGGCCAATCAGTTAATAGAAACTTGCCATACTTTCAAGTCCCTTATGTCGCCTGAACCTGCCCAATCAGAGGTTTAAATTAACTGTCAACTATTACTAAATATTTAAATATTCTCTTAGCTTCTTGAAAGTGTTCTGAGTTCAAATTCCATAGACCTTTAAAATGTTTTCTTTGTTTTTCACATTTTTAAGCTGACCTGGAAAACAAATTTTTAGTAAGTATTTAAATAAAAGGCTGCCGGGCTGCACTAAATTGGAATGTTTTGATTGATATGATTTTAAATACTTAAAAACTAATTTTATAATCAATTAGATTTAAGTGTTATTTTCTTTTCTAGCTGGAAAAATATCAGTACAAAAAAATCTTACTCACCATCTTTTATTTATTACTTAGACGAAGTTTTCCCAAATGAACTCTCAACAATTCAACATCAGAAAACAACACAACGCGGTGTAGTAAACTGCTGCTTCTAGTTTTTTAGTTGTCGTTGTTGTTGTTTTTGTTATTATTGTTGTTGTTTCTGGTGGTGACTATTAATTAACTCGAAGTGCAATTAGTAACTATTTTTAATAAGAACTCATATACAATTCAACAATTATTCAAATTAATAAATTAGATATGATGTATGCACATACATTTGTAAGTGTATAACTTTTACTTTGTGGAATAAATTATGTCTCTTGACAATCAGACATCTTGTCGTAGCTTTTGCTATAATAATAATAATTATAATTATTTTATTTTCTTAGGACACACTCGTAACCTAGTTTGAAATTCTTAATAAAAAAAAAGAAATAACGTTTAAATATTATTAGACTCATTGAATGTTGTTTTAATTAAATATAAAATAATTATAATTATTTTGTTAATTATAATAATAAACTAAGTGGAATGAATTGAATGACTTCATAATATGTTTACCAGAATGAAAACTTGTTCCACTAAAATCTACACTATATTAATATTATAAAGAGGAAAGATTTGTATTTTTGTATGTAACGAAAAAACTCAAAAAGTACTGGACCGATTTTAATAATTCTTTTTTTCATTAGAAAGCTACATTATCACTGAGTAACATAGGCTATATTTAGTACTAGATTACTACAGAAATCTTTAGAAATTCCTATTAAAACCAACCGAAGGTGTAAAAAATAAGCCATAAAATGTCTTTCACCGCATACGCTGCGAAGAGTATTAATGATAGGACAACAAAATGTTTTCTAATTTAGTGATTCATGGTCATTTTAATTAGCATGCTTATAACTTAAATATCTGTACCTATTTATGTCTAATCGTGCGAAGCCGGGACGGGCCGCTAGTTATAGATAAATTCTGAACAAACAAAAAGACACGTTTTTATTAGGTATTAATTATTATTTTCTAAATAATGGGTCTTTTTTATGCTTTTGTTAATAAGAAGACTTTCGATTTGGTTGACCATTCTATTTTTATAAAAAAAAAATTCCAAAAGAAAATGGGCTCACTTACATATGTATGTAAGTAACGTCCCATATCAGGGTAACGCACTTATGTATATCATTTGAAAGGTCTCATTATCAATGCTACAGCTTTTTATTACGGGATAGTTCTGGATAGCGTGCTGGGAAACTATTTTAACAATTTAACATTAAGAATGAATGCATCTTTATTGATTATTGTTTTAACATTAGAAGGATGCCACTAACAAACATAAATATTAGCACAAATATTTGGAATTGTTACTTAATTAATGCACTAGTTTTCTTGCAGGAGATAAGGACTTAAGCCCATACCTTTCATGTGGTATTAGATCAAAAAGTAGTTAAAAAATTATGAGGTAAATCAAACGATTTACGATATTCTTGCAAAGTGACTTACTTATGCGCTGAGTTACTATATACATACATACATTGAGTTAAATAACACGTTAAGGACGGACTACTGAATTCGGTAACAGCTTAAGTAAGTTACCTTGTTAGCCATATGTCTTAATTTGGGCTCTAAGGCCCCTTTCACACCAAACGAATCCGAATCAATCTGGATCACTCCGAATCAAGTTGAATCTGATTCGTCATCTCCACTCTTTCACACCAGCTGAATCATAAATCGTCATAAATCGCACTATTTTCTTTAACTTTTAAAATTAATAACTCCACGTCCATCGCGTATAGTTGTTGATTCAAGACTGACCGGACGAGGAATCTGACAGGTTGAATCAAGTGCGACCTCGAATCAAACCTGATTGAACCAGATTCGTCCGGTCTGAAGGCGGGAAAAGAATCCCTTCACATTTAAACGGAGCGCTCGAAGCCGAATCTTGGTCAATCAGATTCAACTTGATTCGGAGTGATTCTGATTGATTCGGATTCGTTTGGTGTTAAAGGGCCCTAATTCTTCTTGATTCAAATTCTCTAAAGGGCCCCTCTGCCTCTTCTATGTACATATATGTACAATCATCTGAAAAATAAAATTCAAATAATTTAACCCTGGAATACCACATGATTCGCTTTTAGAGCCACTTTTGATTTCACTTTTTATAATTAAATCCTTAACATCCAGATGATGTTAAATTATATGCAAGGAAGCAGATGAAGACCTAATCTACATAGCTTCACATAGTTCACTTGTGTTAATAGAAGGTGATCTACTTAGAAACTCAATCCTTTAAAAAATGTGTAATACAAAAAAATCAATTCTGCTGAGTTTCCCTAATTATTCTAAACGGAGATGACATAGAACAATGCGTAAAACGTAATTTTGAAAGAACCAAAACGAGTAAGCTTCTTTTCTATCATATCAACACTGGTATTGCAATGCGTAGGCTTACGGAATGAATTGGGCAAGTGCAATAATGTCTCCGTTGGGTACCGTAGGTGTATAGAGTAATGAAAAACGTCGCCCTTAACGAAGAAAAAAAGATCAAAAATAAAATCGAATCTGAGAAGAAAGCCAAAAGATCAAAACTTTGGAATTAACTCCCCAGACTTAAAAAAATTGGGTGGCGCAATAGTCCGTTGGGGCCTAGTGACTTATAACTCTAAACCATTCATTTGTGCGAGTACTGTTGTCAGGGATGGAGGGGACCTACAGTTTTAATCCGAATCCGAACGTCTAATTTGAGAAAGCACTTTTCATGACAAGAATTAATTTTGGAGAATTTGTCAATTCCTCGCAAGAGGCAGTACCCGTGGAAAAAACTTTAGATGGCATAGGCAGGGATCGAACCCAAGAGGGTTGAGTCAGAATAGATCAACATCGCAGTTCGTCAATACCCAATACATTTTTTTTAGCGTGGACTTAAATTCGTACCGAAGCAAGATTGTCCTAAATAGATCAACTATCTGCTCCATTTTAAAAGTACCCGTTTTCAACATTATTTTTTATACATATTATTTATTTTAAAAAATTGATATAATTCGTCAAAAAACAAAATGACTTCCAAATCGTTTTTTTTTCTGTTAAAACCCCTTTTAGAACTCAACGTTTTAAGATAAGTGATTGTGAAATCTTACAACGATTTTTTCGAAAAATTTATAAAATACTAAAAATATTTAAACTAATGTGGAAGATAAGGATTAAAGATTTAGAAAAAATCAAGTATTTTATTCAAAGAAGAACAACTTTCTGAATTTAGATAGCTTTAAAAAACACATATTTTTTCGAACGTTTAAAAGCAATCCTACAAAAACCTGATGTGATGGAATGAATTCGAAGTCAGAGGCCATCAAACCTTATTATAAAGTGAATGTTGATTATCAGAAACAAAACCCTGCGTTGTCCCATGGAATCACTTTACGAAAATGAACCATGCTTGGTTACATTTGTATTTGTAAGGAATTTTGAACTGGAAATTTTAATCAGACTACATAAGGGACTTGAAAGTTAGGCAAGTTTCTAGTATCTCATTAGCCAGCTGCCAAAAAAATAACTTCCAATTAAGGCAACTTTAATGGAAAGTTGACTGGAAAGTTAGTTAATAAAAACCTCCCTTGCTATTAAGTCAAGTCTACTCGTACTTCTATCAAAATGACAGTTGATCATGTTTTTTCATCCAACTGAAAGCTGAACTTTATTACTCTATGATTTGTTTATTTTCTGCACAACTTCATTTAATGCTTTCCATAAAAGAAAAATTACTAATACATATTTCTTTACAATACAAAATACAAACCGTGATGGACTTGTAACTTGCCTGAGGAGTGTATTGTAGACAATAATTTTGTTGGCACTTTTTGTACTATGAACTTAAAGTACAGGCTTGAGAAGTTAAGCTCTGAATTTGAAATTCATGGCACTTGAAAAACTAACTAGTTGCTTTAGTCAAAATGTACGTTCAAAGAATGAAGTTGACTGCAAATGAAGTCCCTTATGTTGGCTGAACCTACCCATTTTAATTGGGCAAGTCAAGTCGACTTAATAGTTAGGGAGATTTGTCTTGACTCACTTTCCAGTCAACTTTCCATTAAAGTTGTCTTAATTGGAATGTAATTTTTTGACAGTCGGCCAATCAGATACTAGAAACTTGTATAACTTTCAAGTCCCTTATGTCGTCTGAACCTGCCCATTGATAGAGAAGTAAAAAAAAAGTGGATCTGGAATTACCATCTTTGTTTTTAAATTTTCTTAGGACCCAATAAACCGATTGTAATAAAATTTCTTCTGAACAAGCTCTTATGTTGTTTTAATGATCAAAAATGTCTAAGTTCTATGTCTCAAAAAAGGAGTCAACAATTAAAAAATCAAATCGATCACAAAACGAAAACCACTCTATAACGATATTTTTGAAAACAAATAAGAAAATAAGTTTTTGAAGAATCCTTATTTTACAGGTATATTTTTAGATCTTAAAACATAAGTACAATAATTCTTTAACAGACTCTTTGGGTATAGAAGAATCCAGGGGCCTGATTATGGGATTCGCGGCGAATCGTTTTGCTAGCGAGTTTGGCATTTTTCAATTATTGCATTCGCTTTCGCCTTCTTCGTTTTGAATTCGACCAATTAACGAATTCGAAGGCGAGTTTGAAATGTCATAATGTTTGTTGGCGAGTTGAAATCCGACAGCTTTTTTTTGGTGGATTCACAGGCGAAAGAGTGTTTATTATTATGCACTGTTCGATTTCGTGGATTCTTTCTTGATTGTAATTATATAAAAATGTGAGTTAGCCTTATTTTAATTTTCTTATAATTTATCCACAATAAAATATAAAATTTTGAATAAATCACCGCAAATTTCACAAATTCAATAAAAACAAAACAAATTTTGTTTGGAAAGCTGTCAAATCACTGGAATATAGGAAGAAAAAGTCAAACCAAAGTGTCAAATCACTGGAATATAGGAAGAACTATTTTCGCTTCGCCGCGAATTCGTAAATAAGGAAATACGACGCGAGTCAAATTTAAAAGGTCGAATTGAAAACGATCCGCCGCGAACCTCATAATCAGGCCCCCGTCGTGCATTTTGTATAAAAATAAAATTTTCAATTTGCTGTATTTCAGGAGCATTTTCAAAAAGAACTTAATCTACTTCGATTTACCAAGGCAGTAAATATAAGTAAATATACCAAGGCAGTACATATAATAATAATATATAACAAAACAGGTGTTCCTCAAGGCTGTGTTTTAAGTCCATTATTATTTTCCTTATTTATTACTGATGTTGGAAATCACATCCCAGGAGGTATTATGATAAGTGATGTTTATATTAAGGTCCTCATTTATGCAGATGCTCTCGTTATTATGTCAGATAACCCGTTTACTCTAAAGCTTCAAATCAATAAGTTACAAGAGTACTGACAGTTGAAAGTCTAAAAGGTTATAGGTTATCGTCGCAACTGGACTCTTGGCGACAATATTATCGAAGTTGAGGATGAATTTAAATATGTTCATGCACATGTTTTAAAAAAAAAACGAAAGTTACCAAAATTACTTAAACAGCATGTCGTTAAATTTTTGTAGTAAATACTTTGTTGATACTATTTCCAAAATTAAAGTCTTCAACTCTACAGTAAATAGATGCCTCTGCTATGGTAATAGAAATATACGGTTAAGAGCATTTAGAAGAAGAAATTATTTTAAATTGTATTTTCTTTACGGCAGACGACATATTGTCATGCTTTGTAATAATTTAAAAAAATGATGTTATTGTGGAAAACAAATTTGAAAAAAGAGGCTGGGATGCGACCCACACTAATAACTTCCCATCCCTTCTGTCGATTTGTCTTGCTTAAAAGGTTGTCTATATGTATCAATTTTTACCAAATTTGCGTACTATTTTTTGTAGATTTTATTTTTTTATGAAAAAACGGACTGTTGGTTTTTTATACAAAATTTACTGAACGTCGAAAACAATCTGTGAGATAAAATTATATTGAAGCCAATATTTTTAATTTTTGAAAAGCTATTTTTTAGTATTGTTTTTTTTAGGTTTTTATTTTTTGTAAAAAAAAACTGTCAATTAATTTTTTCTCAAAATTTTATCGAATGTTAAAAACAATATTTTTTATAAGATAAAATTAGTTTGAAGCTAGTATCTCAAATTTTTGAAAAGATATTTACGTCGAAAAACAATTTTTACGAACTTTTATAATTTTTTTTTGGTTTTTATTTTTTGTAAAAAAAACTGTCAATTCGATTTTTTTCAAAATTTGTCTTAATATTCAAAACAATATTTATTATAAGTTAAAATTAGTAAGAAGCCATTATCTCAAAGGTTTGAAAAGATATTTGAGTCGAAATTCAATTTGTACCTACTTTGAGTAATGTTTTTTTTTTGGGTTTTTATTTTTTATAAAAAAAAAAACTGTTAATTAGATTTTTCTCAAAATTTCATCAGATGTCAAAAACATTATTCTTCGTTGCACAAAATTGTTTTGGAAATGAAATCATATTTTAATCGTAAAACTTTTGAGGTGACAAATTTTTTTTTTCAGTTTTTTTGATTTATAAAAAAAACCGTTAATTGGATTTTTTTTCGAAAAATATACTTGTTTTGTATCAAGTCACAATATATACTATAAAATTTAATTCAAGTCTTTAGCGTCATTGGTTCATGAGATATTTAGGGTTAACCAAAATGTTCACCTTTTTTTTAAACTGCTATGGTAAAAAAAACAGCCACTCAATTTTCTTGAGAGCCCTTTCTGCATCTTTCTGCCTTATTATCTGTATAACAAAATTTATTTGAAGTCGATATCTCTTCTGGTTCTTGAGCTATGGACGACGAAAAAAACGTCGCGAACGTACAGACGTACGAACGTACGTACACACGCACGCACAGACATCTTTCTAAAAATCTTTTATGTCGACTCTAGGGACCTTGAAACGTCGAGAAATGTCAAAATTTGCAATTTGACAAATCAAACCCATTACAATAACTTCCTATGGGAAGTTAAAAATAAAGAAGGAATTCAATTGAATATAACAAAATCTATATGGGGTCTTATTTGCTCTTCTGACATAAGGTAACTTTTAGTCAAAACCCTTTTGATGTCATATTTTATGTTTCACCTGTTCAGTGTTCACACATTGGGTCATTAACTTTTTTTTTGTAAATATTCGGCATCAAAAATTAATCCCTCAAGCCAATGAAGGTACTGACTTTACACCTCTAAGCTCTTAAATGTTCTACTTGACAACATCGGTGTCAGAGCTTGTACAAATCTACTTAATATCTTGTAGACCCCTCCCAATTTACGCCCGACTTATTAATCATCATCATTATCAACAAATGAATGAAATAAAACGAATGTGTCAACTTAATTAATTCTACGCTGCGTTTTCCAAAAGTCGTTAATTTGTTAATTTATGAAAATTCTATCTATCTCATAAATAATTTAACAACAATTCTTAATAATATTTGTATTCCAATCACATAATTCACTCGCGCTTAATAAAAACTGTCTCTAAAAAAGCAACAAGAGTATCAATGAAGTGTCTCCTTTAGAAGAAACGACAACAGCTCAAAATTAAAAAGAAGATAATCTGCAACCAATGATGATTCCTCAACTCTTATCGATCGACTTCAATCTTCCAAAGTAATCACAACAAAACAATGATGATGATCCGGAAGAAAAAACAAAGAAACAACAAAAAGAAGACGAAGGAGAAAAACAAAAAGAAAAAACATCTTTCCATCTTATGGTACATATATATTATTTTTATTTAATGTTTTTGGCTAGGAATTATTCTTTTTTGTTTTTATTTTTTAATGTTTTTTAAAATTTATATTTATTTTCAAAAACAAAAATAACTGTGTTACTTTTTGTTTCTTGTTTTTATTTTATAATTTTTAAAATTATTACATTTACAATATAGGTACATCGAAAAAATAAAAAAAGAATAAACATTTTCATATATTTTTTGTTTTGTTTTGTTTATTTTATTTTTCTATAATATTAAATATAATTTCTTGTTTTTTAAACTTTTACTTTGTTTTACTGGTTGATTTTTATTTTTATTTTAAGTTCATATTCCTACAGTATAGTTGGTTTTCATCTCTTTGTTAATTTCAATCTCTTTTTCGAGAGGAGTAATTTCTTTTTAAGAAATAAAAAGCTCCCCTCCAGTTCGCGTCTTGGACTCGTTTTTTTGTTTTTATTTTGTGTATAATATATTTTTGTTTTTTATTTAATTAAATTTACTTATTTCCTTGCATAACTAATTTAAAAATTTAAAATTTAAAATTTTTTGTCGAATGACTTTTATTTTTATTTTTATTTATTTTTATAATTCTCAGAAAAAATTGAATAAGAAAAAATTGTATATTTTTATTTTTATATTTTTTAATTTTTATTTATTTATATTTAATTATTTAAAATCTTAAATTTAATAAAGTTTGAAACTTTTATCTCGTTTTTTTTGTTGTTTTTTGTTTTTGTTTTGAAAAATAATTAAATTTAAATTTAAACGTGGTGCTGGGCGTTTTGTTGTCGCTTCGCTTCGCTTCGCTTTGCTTCTCGCTCGGTCGTCGTAGGGTACCCATTCCTGTTCCGCTATCTATGATCTATCTATCTAATATTATATCTCTGCTGCTCCTCTCGTTGCTTAGCTTAAAGACTAATAATTGGTTCCAATTAATTAAGCGATCCTTAACCTGTGTTTGCTGTTTTGCTGTTTTTTTTTTTGTAAGCCTTGAGTTCGACATCAACATTGGCGTTAACTTATTTTTTAAAAGATTTAACTCACCTTCATCTACTTCGTCTTTGTGTTCGTGTTCTTCCCATCAGTTGAGGTCTCTCCGAAATCCATCTTCTATGTTTGGGTCTGCTATCATGGAACTCGGATCGGAGAGCATCTGCAGACCGGCCGGGTCCATCTGGCCAAGGTCCAGGTCCAACGTATCGAAGATTTCCTTGGAGTAGTCGGTGGATGAGAAGTCAGAGAATACAATTGACGGGATGTTGGGCGTCGTCGAGGTGGGCGTGGTGGAGTTGTGCATGTTGGAACTGGTGTTGTTGGCCATTCCACCACCTCCGCCGCCGCCACCGTCATTCGTATGATGAGACTTTTGTTGCTGCTGCTGTGCTATTGATGAAATGTCATTGACTAAGTTCGAGTTGTTGTTACTGGGACTATGCGGATTGGGACTGTGCGGGCTGTGTAGGGGTGAACAACTGGCACTAGCCGTCCCCGCTCCTCCTGTCTGACACGACGATGAATTGTTGTTGTTGCTGCCGACGACGACTCCGACTCCGACGCCTCCTCCTCCACTATTGCTGCTAGGACTTAGATTACTGCTACTGCAGTTGTTAAGTGAATTCTGGTTGCTCAAGCTCAGGTAAGGATCACCGCCGCTGTTTCCGCTATTCGTGTTCGTTCCACTGACAACTTTCGAGCTACCACCGCCTCCATTACCATTCTCAGTGCTGAACTGCTGGTGATGGCCGAAGAAGGAGTCGTCGAATTGCAGCGATTGCGAGTAACTGTTGTGCGGTGAGTGGAGGTCCTGCTGCAGGCTGGTCGGGATGTACTGCGATTCACTCTGCGCCGCCGCCGTATCCACCAGCGAGAATTCCGCGAAGTGGTTGTGAAACGAGGGATTCAAGTTGTTGCTTCCGTTGCTGTAGTCGCCGCTGGGCGAGAACCTGTCGTAAGTTTGAATGTTTTTGTCGCTGTATTGTTGCTGCTGTTGGTGCTGGTTGTGTCGGATGGGACTGTTGGGGGCACTGTTGTGCAGGTCGTGGGGCGAATTCGCCACCATCAGACCGGGGCTGGCTGATCCCGCTGGCGAGGGCGGATTATGGTGCTGAGGATTTCGGTATTCCGTCAGATTGCTACTGCTGGTCGCTACGTTATTTGAGGCGGGAGATATGCTTCCACCGCCACCGCTATTGCCTCCTCCAGTTGTGGGCAGATTTCCATATGAACTGTGTAGCGTCGATGATATGTTGTTGGGCGATTGATTCACCATCACGGGGAGATTTGTAAAGGACAAATGCGACTGGCCTCCGCCAGGAGAGTGTTGTTGCTGTTGCTGCTGATGCAGTTGTTGTTGTTGCTGTTGTTGTTGAGACTGCGACTGCTGCGTTTGGTACGATTGATTGCTAAACGGGCTCTGCGACTGCTCGCGTTCGATTCGCATATTGTGCTGTGTGATGGCGGATGGTGAAGGCGATGGCACATTTGAGAAATGCACGGAGGTGAGGTCGGGTAGCGAACCCGTATTTGCCATAGCCATGGCCTGCTCCTGCAGCGTCTTATACACGCTATTTGTTGGGCCACATGCATTAAACTGCAACTGCGACTTAACCATCGAACTCTGCTGATGTGGATGCATATTATGGTGGTTCATCTGTACCTGCTGCTGCTGTTGTTGTTGGTGTTGTTGTTGCTGCTGCTGTTGTTGGTGGTTCAGTTTGTGGTGATTGAGTTGGTTCTGCATCTGCATCTGCTGGAGATTACTGCTGCTGTGCGAGTGCTGTGTCGCAACCATGTGCTGTTGTGGTTTTCTCCTTTGTGCTATCGGGCTGTGGCCCACGGAGGCGGCAGGGGAATGAGATCTCTGGTTCGGATGATATTGCTGTTGCTGCAGATATAGTTGCTGTTGCGGTGACGTACCGTAGATAGGGTTCTCTGGGCCCAAAATTAAACTCTGATGGATTGCCGAGTCTGAGTTAGAACGACGCCAATTGTTGTCCATCGAGGGTGGCGAGAGGTAGATCCCTTGATTGCTGTATGGGGAACGATCTGTCTTACGGTCAGAGGGTCTTCGCATAGGGCCCACTCCCACACTCCTACCTCGGGATTCCCTGTAAGCTGTCGGCGAACCACTTCCTCCGTTTCCATTTCCTCCCCCTCCACCACCACCACTGCCGGGAATCGGAATTCCACCACCTGAATTGCCTCCTCCTCCACCAGAAGATTGTTGCTGTTCGGGACTCAGACAACAACCGATGCGCTGCTGGGAAGTGGACAAAGGCTCGTCTCTCTTCGTCGCGAACACCTCTTTCATGATTTTCTCGAATTCTGCCGTGCCCTCGGCTTGTTTTTGTTTTTGCAGAGCGATCTTTTCACTAAATTTGCGCGGATTTGCCATACTGTCAAAAATTTAAATGTTGTTTTGGTTCTTATTTTGGGTTCTGGTTCTGGATCAGGCACTGTCACACTGATTCACACACTCCTATAGCTAAAACTTCACAAAAATATGTCGGCAAGGCAATGAATGGCGAGCTTTCGTGTCGCTTTCGTCGTCTATTTCTTCCTTTTCATCCAATGCTGCCGCAGCGGCAGCGACAGCGCAACGCCTGCTTCCCTCGCTGCTTCCTCCAATAAGCAGAAGCAGAATCTGAAAAACAAGCAGCAGCGAAAAAATGTCGCCTCCTTGCCACCTTCTCTTCTCTTTTATTTTCAATTTTATTATTATTTTGGATTTTTTCTCGATAACTCGTTGTTTTGTCGTGGTTTTTATTTTTATTTCGAGCCTATTTTTGTTTTTAACTGTTTTTTTTATTGCGTTTTGTTCGCAGTTCGCACTGTTTGTCCGTTTGTCAGATTGTCGTCGTTTTTCGGAGGCTGGTCTTTGCTTTATTTTTGCCTTTCTTTTGCTTATTTTTGTTGCTTTCGCTCGACTAAAAACAATAAAAATATATTTTTCTTTTTAATTTGACACACAAAACTAATGACACACACTTGGTTTGGTTGGTTGGTTGTTGGTTAAGCAGGGGAGCTGAGCTGCTGCTGGTGCTGCTCTTGTAGAGTTTTTGACGAGTCGATAACCAGCAGAGGCCAGCACATATCAAGTCAAGTCAAGACAACGGCGAACGGCAACGGCAACGACGAAGATGACAACGGAATCGACGACGACGACAACGAAGAAGACGACAACGACGACAACGACGACGACGATGAAGACGGAGCACGGAGAAGGAAAAAAATAAAATATAAAATTCTGCGTGTTTTTCTCTAGTTAGAGAGAAAAATATATTTTTCTGTGTTTTTTAATTTTGAAACGTTATTTCGTTGGAAACTGTGGCTGGTGCGAGAGAAATTATTCTTTATTTTATTTTCTTTTATTTTTCTAGTTTTGATTTGAACTACAATCCAAAAACTACTTGCACTTGCACTCCACTCTCATCCACTGTGTTTCTGTTTCACTGGCACTTCTGGTGCTGTGGTGCTGGTCATCTCTTACTCTTGCTCTTGCTTTTGGTATTATAGAATTTTATTTTTATGTTTGATGGAGCAGCGAGTTTGGATGAGTTCTATCTCTTGCGCACTGATGGCATAGAAAAAAGTGGGATATAGATTATTTGGAATACACTAGAGTTTTGTTAGTAGATTTTTCTTCTTCTAAATAAGAGAAAAATATATATTTTCTTTTTTTATAATAAAAAGAAAAAAAAATTTTAAGTTCTAATAAAATTCTGGCTGTCAGTTTTTCGAGATTTGTCACATGAAGTTGGTTGGGGTTGCAGAAAATTGAGAAGAGGTTTCTATGTTTTGTGAAGTCGAGGAGATGTTGGAATTACTTTTGCGCAGTAGGTAGATGAAATGACATTTTTATTTTGTAGGGTAGTAATTGGATTATTTGGCTTTATGGTAGAAAGTTGAAGTTTTTGAAAATTCCACAACAAAACAAGAGTTTTTTAGAGGAATAAGTTCAACGGAATTCGAATGCCGCCTTATAATCAATCAAATTCAATAACATCATGTTTTTAAAAAACGCACCTTAAAAATTTTCAAAAACATAAAGATAAACACAATAAATTGTATGATGATTTTATAAAATACAAATCTTTGTCTTTAAAACACATTTAAAAAATTATTTCAATATCTTAAATAGTTTTTGGAAATTATAATTAGTTATAAATATTAATTTGACTCTGTATGAAGTTCTGAGAAACTTTAAATTTATTGCTTTCATAGTTTTGAAAAATACGTTTTCGAGTTAACTTTAAATTCTAATTTCAAGTCCAAACTTTGTTTTTAATTACCTGCTTAAATTTATAAGAATACTAGTTTTCAATATTATTTTTATATTTTTTTTAAATGTTTCAAAAATTTGAAATATTAGCCTTGTTTAGAAGATGGCAGATTTTTTACAATTATAAAAATTAATTTCAAACAGTTTTGTCTTTTTTGTTAAAAATCACTTGTAAAAATACCCCTTCGGGTAGGGGTTAAGAATTTACCCGAAGTAAGGTATGCTTGTCGTAAAAGGCGACTAAAATCCAATCTCCGTATACTGAGAACTACATAAGTATACAAAATATGCAATGGAAAAAACAAATAGATTAATTACCTCAGGTGGAAAGCCAGTTTCTCTGGCAAATCCATCCTCTTCGGAGGCAGGCTCTACGGATTCTGGGGAGAGCCATTTATTGCATTTGATAAATCCTTTCGCGAAAGCGCATAAGGTCCCTCGATCACCTCCATCTGTACCGAGAGTTACCGGCAGAAAGAGTCCACCGGTTGTGCCAAAAGGCACTAAAAGCGACTCACCGAAAACAAACAGTTTTGAGCAGGACAATTGTGAACTGCAAAAGAAGCTGAACGAAATGATAAGACTCTACGAAGAGCTTAAAAAAGAAGTCGAAAGTCTTCGTGAAGAGAACAAGATGTTAAAAACTTCTGAAAACATGAAAGTAAATACTCTAAGTCCACAACATCGAGATCGGCACGAATATGAAACTGATGAAGATGAACTTGCTCGGGAAACTGAAAAAAGTAGACCTTGTAAAAAACGGAAGGCTGAACATTCGCCTAAGTTTCAAAATCAGCTAAAACCAAATAAAATTACACGGAAAGATCAGTTTTCTGCGAATAAGAAACTTCCTCCACCGATAAACATCGTTGGTCAAGCGGATTATAACAAAATTCTTCCTATTCTAAAAGAAACGGCGCAAAAGAATTTCAAAGCTACATCCACTCACAATAATACGTGGAAAATTAACGTAAATGATTCAGATTCTTCGAAAAAACTCAGCGATGAAAAAATTGAATGGTATAGTTATTCAATTAAAGAAGAAAGACCTTTACGTGTAGTAGCTAGAGGACTTCATCCCTCTTGTTCAAAAGAAGACATCCTTTCGGACTTAAAAACCAAAGGATTTAAGATTCTTGACGCAACAAATCTTTTGAAGCGAGAAAAAGGAATCGAAACCGCTTATATAAAACGCGCTCTTCCGCTTTTTATTCTAAGTTTCGATAAAAATGAAAATGTAGACAATGTTTATAATATTAAAACTATAATGAATATTGTTGTAAAAATCGAACCACTAAGAAAGAACAAACGCCTTATTCCTCAGTGCAAGCGATGTCAAGGTTTTAACCATACAGCAGCTTATTGTCAGAAGGACCCCGTTTGCGTTAAATGCGCGGGAAAGCACATGACTGATGTATGCCGTCTTAAAAAAGAAACTCCGGCTACATGCGCGAATTGCAAAGGTAATAATCCAGCAAATTACCGTGGCTGTGAGGTCGCAAAGGAAATGTTAAAGAGGCGCGAAGAATTTAGTAAGAAAACTAAAAAAAATACCTCAAAGCAAAACAAAGAATTAAAATTAAAAACCAAGACTAATACTCAAGCGTCGAGTAAAACGGACGGGAAAAATAATGAAAACGTTTTACCCTCAGAAAACATAAAAACAAAAAAGACGAACACGTACGCTCAAGTCACGGCGCCCGAAAAACCTAAAACTATTAAACCTGACTCCGTTCAAAATGTATTTTCCCTTATACTTGAACGATTAGAAGAACAAGGGAGAATTAACACAATTATTCTTGAGAAATTGGACAAATTTGAGTCGGCGGCTCTTAAAACACCAAATTTACCGTAAACATGGATCAGTTGTCCCAACAACTCAAAATAATAACATGGAACGCGAACGGACTTACCGCAAAAATCGAAGAACTAGAAACGGTTCTACTTAACGAAAGAATAGATATTTTTTTTTTGATCTCTGAAACTCATTTGAAAAAAGACTCAAATTTAAGTATTAAAGGTTATTCGGCTTACCACGCATGCCATCCATCCGAAAGAGCAAGGGGTGGTTCTTTCGTATTTATCAGAGAAAATATCAATCATTCGTTTGAGATAAATATCGAGCTCGATACAATGCAAGTTACTTCCGTTAGCATAAAAGTTAGACACGTATTTTTTAATATTGCGTCTATTTACTGTCCTCCTCGGACCCAGATAGACAAAAACGATTTTAAAGATCTTTTCAACGCTTTAGGTCCAAAATTTATTATTGGCGGCGACTTCAATTCGAAACATTCATTTTGGGGATCACGTTGCATTTCGACGAAGGGTATACAACTCTACAAAGCGGGTATTGAATGTAACGTTGAATTTTTCTCATCAGGAAAACCAACGTATTGGCCAACCGATACAGCGAAAACACCCGATCTTGTTGACTTTTTCATCGCAAGAGGAATGAACAGAAAATATATGACAGTAGATGATAACTTCGATTTTTCTACGGATCACTCGGCCGTTATCTTAACAATAAACAGTAACGTAATCGATACGATATTAAAATTGTCCTGGGCGATTTTAATGCCAAGCTAGGAAGGGAAGACATCTTTGGTGGAATAATCGGGAAAAACAGCCTGCACGACAACAATTCCGACAACGGATTCAGGCTCATAGATTTTGCTGCGGGGCGAAACGTCATGGTAGCCAGTACGCGTTTTCCACACCTCAACATCCACAAAGGAACTTGGAGATCTCCAGATCAATCTACCGTCAACCAGATTGACCATATTGCGATCGACGCCAGACACGCTTCCAGCATCATGGATGTCCGAACTTTCCGAGGAGCTAACATCGACTCGGACCACTACCTTGTTGTAGCCAAGGTAGCACTTCGGGTTTCCAGGCCCAAGGCAAAACAGGGAGATGTTGGGAGAAGGTACAACGTCGAACGGCTACAATCGCAAGAGATCGCCAAATCCTTCTCCGACCGAGTTACAAGTAACCTCTCTCGAAGTTCTGTGCCGCCAACACAATGTATAGAAAACCAGTGGCAACATTGCCAAGACGCACTCAGAGAAGCCGCCTCGGACGTGCTGGGTTTCAAGCGACCACCAACAAGGAACCCCTGGTTTGATGAGGAATGTCGGCAGGCAAATGCAGCCAAACAACAGGCACGCAAGGCGGCGCTGCATAAAAGGACGAGAGCTGCTCATGAGCTCTATGAGCAGAAGAGGCGAGAGGAACACCGACTTCTCAGAAGGAAAAAGAGAGAGCATGAGAAGCGTGCGGTCGAAGATGTTGAGAGGTTTAAAAGCAGAAACGAAGTTCGAAAGTTTTATGAACAGGTGAAACGAAATTCACAAGTACATAAACCTAGAACCGAAGGCTGCAAAGACGAAAGTGGAAACATCATAGTGGAACCGCAGTCAATGCTGAGGATATGGAAGGACCACTTCTGCAGACTGTATAACGGCGACGACGAACCGAATTCCGCTGTCAGGCAGGATGATCCATTCAACATAGACGACGAAAGCCAACAATCCCGTCCTCCCGACTTAGACGAAGTAAAGATTGCTATATCTAAGCTGAAGTCTAACAAAGCCGCTGGAGCGGATGGCTTGAATGCCGAGCTCTTTAAAGCAGCTGGAGATAAGTTGGTTAGGAGCATGCACCAACTTATCTGTAAGATATGGTCGGAAGAAAGCATGCCCGATGAATGGAACCTCAGTATTGTTTGCCCGATCCTGAAAAAAGGAGACCCTCTAAAATGCACCAATTATAGAGGAATCAGTCTACTTAACATCGCTTATAAAATCTTCTCTGCCGTAATATGTGAACGTCTAAAGCCCATCGTCAACAACCTGATAGGTCCTTATCAGTGTGGTTTTAGACCAGGAAAGTCCACAGTCGATCAAATATTCACATTACGGCAGATCCTGGAAAAAACCCAAGAACACCAAATCGACACCCACCATCTTTTCATCGATTTCAAGGCCGCATATGACAGTATCTACAGGGACGAACTGTATAGAGCCATGTCTAGTTTTGGCATCCCTGCCAAACTCGTCCGTTTGTGCAGGATGACCATGGAGAATTCACGCTGCTCCATAAAGGTTGGAAACAACTTAACTGAACCTTTCGATGTCAAAAAAGGTTTTAGACAAGGTGATGCGCTGTCATGTGATTTTTTTAACATCGTACTTGAAAGAATAGTGCAAAGCTCACACGTCAACACCAGAGGCACTATCTTTCAAAAGTCTGTCCAATTACTAGCATATGCTGATGACATTGACATAATCGGAAGAACTCAGCGTGATGTCAATGGGGCTTTTGTGAGTATTGAGGCAGAGGCGGCAAAAATGGGTTTAACGGTTAATGAGGGCAAAACAAAGTACATGCTGTCATCAAGAAAGGACCTACAACACCGACGTCTTGGTCAAAACGTCACCATCGACAGACGTAACTTTGAGGTAGTCAAGGACTTCGTCTACCTAGGCTCCGCTGTAAACGCAGAAAACAACACCAGCGCTGAGATCAAACGAAGAATAACTCTTGCTAACCGCTGTTTCTTTGGGTTAAGAAAGCAATTGAGTGGAAAAATTCTCTCTCGAAGGACCAAAGTGTCGCTATATAAGACCCTTATCATCCCCGTCCTGCTATACGGTGCAGAAGCATGGACTTTGACAAAAGCGGATGAAAGCACCTTGGGTCGTTTCGAGAGAAAGATTCTTCGTGTGATCTACGGTCCCGTATGCATCGAAGGGGAGTGGAGGAGAAGATGGAACGACGAGCTGTACGGGCTGTACAGCGACGTAGACTTAGCAAGAAGGGTAAAAGTCCAACGACTAAGATGGCTAGGTCACGTAGAGCGCATGGAAACCAATGCTCCAGCCCGGAAAGTCTTCGAATCCACACCCACAGGACAGCGCAGTAGAGGAAGACCGCGAATCAGGTGGCGCGCACAAGTGGAAGGTGACCTCACCCAACTCGGAGCGCGAAACTGGAGACATCTAGCTAGGGACCGAACTAGATGGAGAAGTTTGTTGGGTGAGGCCTTAGTTCACAGGACTGTAGCGCCACCTTAAGTAAGTAAGTAATCGAAAAAGAAAAGCCCCTAATTTTAACAAATAATAACACAAATTGGGATAAATTCAAAGAAGATTGCGAAAATAGAATTATACTGAACGTCTCTTTGCAAACTCCGTTTGAGTTAGAAGATGAAACAGAAAAATTTATAAATATTGTTCAAGAAGCAGCTTGGAATAATACTCCGATCTGTAGTAAAAAATCAAGGCAATACGAAGAAAAAATTCCAGAAGATATAAAAGAATTGATACGCGAAAAACGAAAAGCTCGAAAAGTATTGCAGCAATCACGTGCTCCTCAGCATAAAAGTGTCGTCAACTTTTTATCAAACAAGATTAAAAATTTGTTACGAGATTTTAAAAACAGCGAGAATTCTGCCTATCTTGAAAGCCTAACAGCAGACAAAAAAACGAATTATTCTCTTTGGAAGACGATAAAAGGTATTAAAAAGCCTCAAATAATGTCGGCACCTATTCGAAAAAATAATTCTGAATGGGCAAAAACTGATAAGGAAAAGGCGGATTTATTTGCTAAGCACCTTGAGGAAACGTTCAAACCTTTCGATGGTCAAGAGCTTCTGACTAATGACGGAGAGCTCCAACCAGCGCCGGACAATTTTTCTATCAGGAATATTACTTTGACTGAACTTGTCCAGGAAATAAAACGGCAGAAAAATAATAAAGCTCCTGGCTACGACCTGATTAACGGTCGTGTCCTCAAAGAGTTGCCTAAAAAAGCAATGGTTAAGCTCTTACAGCTCACTAACGCTGCTTTAAGACTTGCTTACGTACCCACGCAATGGAAAGTCGCCGAAGTAATAATGATCCCCAAACCGGGTAAGCCACCGAATGAGAAAAAATCGTATAGACCAATTTCTCTCTTACCAATTATATCTAAAATATTTGAAAAATTGCTTCTTAAACGAATGCTACCAATTATTGAAGAAAAACGTTTAATTCCCGACCACCAATTCGGTTTCCGGAATAATCACTCGACAATTGATCAGGTTTACCGAATAACTAACGAAATTGAAAAAGCATTTGAAGAAAAAAAGATTTGCTCAACTGCATTTCTTGACGTTTCTCAAGCTTTTGACAAAGTTTGGCATGACGGGCTAAAATATAAATTAAAAGTCTTTCCAGAGCAAATATATAACATTCTTGAATCGTACCTAGAAAATAGATTCTTTCGAGTTAAGCAAGGAACGGAGTATTCGGAGTTTAAAGAAATAAACGCTGGGGTTCCCCAGGGTAGCGTCCTTGGACCGATTTTGTTTGTTCTTTATACCCGAGATATACCCCAAACAGAAGGCACAACTTTAGGCACTTTTGCCGATGATACAGCTGTACTCGCAATATCGGATTCAATAGAAACGGCAACCTCTAAGCTTCAAAAGGCATTAAATAGCATTTCAGATTGGACAAAGAAATGGCGAATTGCTCTTAATGAAACGAAATCGACGCACACAAATTTTACGTATAAAAAAGTATATAACTTACCTATTTATATAAATTCTGTGCAAATTCCATACGCTAATGAAGCGAAGTATCTAGGCATGACTCTAGACGCGAAACTTAAATGGAAAGTTCATGCAAAAAAGAAACGCGATGAACTCGAAAATAAACTCCGCGAATTGACATGGCTTATTGGAAGATATTCCAATCTAAGCGTTTATAACAAGCTTCTTATTTATAAGCAAGTACTGAAACCAGTTTGGACGTACGGTATACAACTTTGGGGTTGTACCAACGAAAGAAATATACAAATTTTGCAAACATACCAAAACAAAGTACTTAAAATAATAGTAAATGCTCCATGGTATGTAAGAAATAGCGACTTACATAGAGATTTAAATATAAAATATGTAGAAAACGAAATTAAACAATTTGCTACAGAGCTAAGATCACGACTTAGAAATCATAGTAATAACTTAATCCAACAATCTGTTAGCGAGGCGTTCGTTTTTCGACGTCTGCACCGAACAAGACCTTCTGATCTAGCGCAAACAAATTAATCTCTCCACTCGAATTTTGTGGTATCTTCAGGTCCTCTCGTTGGGGAGCTTCCTGACAAAACGCGAACAAAATGACGCTAAAACTACTTGTTAAGCTGGACTTAGCTGTAGTAATAATATAGAAGATAAGGGAGGTGAGTTTTAGTCAGTAAAAATCTGACACTACTATAAGCATCGGGCTTATAGTGTCTCTGAAGATTTCTCACCTTCCTGCGGAAAAAAAAAAAAAAAAAAAAAAACTTGTAATTATTAACTTCCCATAGGAAATTATTGTAATGGGTCCGATTTGTCAAATTGAAAATTTTGACATTTCTCGACGTTTCAAGGTCCCTAGAGTCGAAATAAAAGATTTTTAGAAAGATGTCTGTGCGTGCGTGTGTACGTCCGTACATTCGCGACGTTTCTTCGTCGTCCATAGCTCAAGAACCAGAAGAGATATCAACTTCAAATAAATTTTGTTACACAGATAATAATGCAGAAAGATACAGAAAGGACTGTCAAGAAAATTGCGTGGGTGTTTTTTTTTACCATAGCAGTTTAAAAAAAAGGTGACAATTTTGGTTTACCCTAAATATCTCACGAACCAACGACGCTAGAGACTTGAATTAAATTTTATATTATATATTGTAACGTGATACAAAACAATTATATTTTTGGAAAAAAATCCAATTAACGGTTTTTTTATAAATCAAACAAATTGAAAAAAAAAATTGTCACGTCGAAAATCTTACGAACAAAAAATGATTTTATCTCCAAAAGAATTGTATGCAACAAAAAATAACGTTTTTAAAATCTGGTAAAATTTTGATAAAAATCGAATTGACAGTTTTTTCTAAAAAATATTAAAAACCTACAAAAAAAATTGTAAATGGTAAAAATTGATTTCCGACTTAAATATCTTTTCAAAACTTTGAGATATTGGCTTCCAACTAATTTTATCTTATGAGAAATATTGTTTGGAACATTCGATAAAATTTTGAGAAAAATCCAACTGACAGTTTTTTAACGAAAAATAAATACGTTAAAAAAGCATTACTAAAAGTTCGTAAAAATTTATTTTCGACTCAAATATCTTTTTTAAAATTAAAAATATTGTTTTCAAACTCATTTTACTCACAAAAAATATAATTTTCGACATTCAGTAATTTTTTTTATTAAAATCCAACAGTCAGTTTTTTCAAAAAAAAAAAATCTACGAAAAAATCTACGCAAATTTGGTAAGAATTGATACATTTAGAAAAACTTTTAAGCAAGACAAATCGATAGACGGGATAGGAAGTTATCAGTGTGGGTCGCATCCCAGCCTCTTTTTTTTTATTGGTATAGAAATGTTAATAAGAAACGGTTAGTACGTCGAAGATTCTGGCTACATCCTCTGGTCCACAGCGTGAAAAACGTTTTGAAAAATTTTACCTAAGCCTGAGAAATGACGGACAGAAATTTTATAATTATTTTCGTATGTCGATGGCTAGTTTTGAGAATCTATTATTAAGACTAGAAAAGGATTCTACTCTTCCACGTATGAACGAATTCGATGAAATTTTGTTCGTGTGAACGACACAATATAAAGATAAAAATACATTCGAGATTTATCGACTCATAGTGACAAGTTCGTACGGTATACGGAAAAAATTATTTCACGAATACGGGATTTTCCCGCATGGGTTTCGTGTGAACGTACAACACTCGCTGCCACTGCTCTATTCGATAAAATCCCGTATACGAGAAAAATATGGTCGTCTGAACGTAGCCTTATGCTATTATCATTTTCGAAAATACAATATTTTTTTTTTAAACAAAACTTCATAAAAACCTCTTTAAAAATATTTCAAAGCTTATTTTGAGTATTAAATTGAATTTTATTAATAACATGCCTTCCAGAAGAACATTAATTTTTCAAAGTTTATTCTGATGAAATTTTTCTCTGTTGAATTTATAATTTAAATAACCCTCTAATGAACTTGTAAAAAATCCCTTATGCAACTACATGCACTTGCACAATGCACGCATTCATTATATCTAATTTCAATATCACCACCTATCACAAGGGAATTATATAAATATCAACAGACAGCTACATATGTACAATGTACATAATATATAACTTTTCATAATAAATATTTCATTAAAGTTATTTATTTTCCACTCTATTAAAATATGTGAAAGTTGATTAGGATAATATACAAAAATCGATGCATACATATAAAATACAGAAAATAAAACCATTTTTTTCCAGGTAATAAAGGGTTTTCCCATATAAGAAGTTTCAATTTAAATAGTCATTACTTTTGGCAGCTGTTACTTTTAAAGCTGCCATGTTTTGACATTTGACAAGAAAAAAAAAAACATTTGTATGTGTATAAAAATGTTACACAATTGGTTTAAGACCTCAAAGATGGAATTCGTAAAGCTATGCCGAATTGGTAAAAATGTCGAATTGGTCAAAAAGGATGTGGTGCTGCAACCGTAGTAGCCATAGCAGTAAATTCACTGCATTTGTTTTTAATTATTAATGGCATATGTTCTTCTTTATAGTAAAATAAATTTCTACTCATTTCTGTTTAAAAATACTCAATTTTTTTAAATGTCAAAATAAAACCTCTTGTTAGATAACTCTATAATAAAATTAACTTGACATATCCATATAAATATTAGAAAAAGAATTACAGTACTACTTTGTACATTTCTTGTTTTAATGGAAATAATTTGTATTTCAAATTAAATAATTTTTTAAAGTTTAATTTTAATCTTTAGAATCAATTTCCATCTCAAAAAATCAAATACAACTTAATTAAACGTCAAATAACATTTTTGACAGCAATCCAATGAGTTTCTTAAAATTGAAATACTTAAAATTGATATAACAGTAGGTATGTATAAATGCGCAAGTATCGGGTGATTTTTTAAGAGCTTGAGAACTTTTTAAAAAAAAAAAACGCATAAAATTTGCAAAATCTCATCGATTCTTTATTTGAAACGTTAGATTGGTCCATGACATTTACTTTTTGAAGATAATTTCATTTAAATGTTGACCGCGGCTGCGTCTTAGGTGGTCCATTCGGAAAGTCCAATTTTGGGTAACTTTTTCGAGCATTTCGGCCGGAATAGCCCGAATTTCTTCGGAAATGTTGTCTTCCAAAGCTGGAATAGTTGCTGGCTTATTTGTGTAGACTTTAGACTTGACGTAGCCCCACAAAAACTAGTCTAAAGGCGTCAAATCGCATGATCTTGGTGGCCAACTTACCGGTCCATTCCTTGAGATGAATTGTTCTCCGAAGTTTTCCCTCAAAATGGCCATAGAATCGCGAGCTGTGTGGCATGTAGCGCCATCTTGTTGAAACCACATGTCAACCAAGTTCAATTCTTCCATTTTTGGCAACAAAAAGTTTGTTAGCATTGAACGATAGCGATCGCCATTCACCGTAACGTTGCGTCCAACAGCATCTTTAAAAAAAATACGGTCCAATGATTCCACCAGCGTCCAAACCACACCAAACAGTGCATTTTTCGGGATGCATGGGCAGTTCTTGAACGGCTTCTGGTTGCTCTTCACTCCAAATGCGGCAATTTTGCTTATTTACGTAGCCATTCAACCAGAAATGAGCCTCATCGCTGAACAAAATTTGTCATTTTCGAACATTTCGAACCGAACACTGATTTTGGTAATAAAATTCAATGATTTGCAAGCGTTGCTCGTTAGTAAGTCTATTCATGATGAAATGTCAAAGCATACTGAGCATCTTTCTCTTTGACACCATGTCTGAAATCCCGCGTGATCTGTCAAATACTAATGCATGAAAATCCTAACCTCAAAAAAATCACCCTTTAGTGCCCGTGGCATGATGGTTAGTGCGTTGGACTGGTATCGAAAGATACCTCTGCTGACACATCGGGTGATACCAAAACAGTTCCAGCAGCGGTAACGCAGATGACTGTAATATCAGGTTACACATCGGATCCGCAATGGCAATCATCTAACCTAGTGAAGCGACCCAATGCAGCTAAGCGAGCAGCCATGAAAGGAAAGCTGCAGCTGCCACTAAATAATACAGGGATGACGTCAGAGAGTGAAGTCTCTGAGGGTGACGATATGGAGACCCCCGTGTACGTCTCTGACGGAGGAGAAGGGGAGTATAGATCGCCGAAAAACAGATCTAAGAGCTCAACAAAGCCAGAGCCGTCGACAAAAAAGCCGTTGGAGGTGGATGTTGCCCAAATCCTCCAAGAAGAAAATACATTGATGCAGGCCCTGCAATCTAAACAGGCAACCATCAGTGAATATGAAGAATATCTTAAGAAACTGAAGGAGGAAATGCAGCCGCTCCTCAGTCAACTTAAGCAGAAGCAAGAGGCGCGCCGGCAGCAAGAGGCAGCGCAACGGCTACTGCACCAAAAACAAAAACAACAGCAACAACAACCACAGCAGCAACATCCACAAAGCAAGCCCGCTTCCAAAATCTCAGGAGCGGAGCAATTTAAGAAAGCACTGCCAGCAACAGCAGGCCCAAGTGTTGAGGGCACAACAACCTCAACAAAAGCCAAACAACGGCTACAAGAAGAAACAAAACAGCCGCAGCAACAACAAATCCTGCAACAGCAACAGCAGCAGCAGCAGAAACAGCAGCAGCAGAAACAGCAGCAGCAGAAACAGCAACAGCAGAAACAGCAGCAAAAGCAGCAACACCAGAAACAACCACAGCCCAAGAAGGAGAAAGTGCCACCAATTAGGACCTACCGGGTTGACCTGCAGGACTTAAAACAGGTATGTAAGTCGGCCACCAAAAACAATTTTGTTATAAATATATTAAATGAAAAAGAAAAGCGGTATTCGGTGCAGTGCTTCTCACTGGCCGAATACAACATAGTTAAAGAAGTGCTTAAGGAGGCCACAGCTGAGTTCTTCAGCTTCACGCCTAAAAGTGAAAAATTAAAGACGGTCCTACTGAAGGGCATAAGTTCCTGCACGGAACCGGAGGCGCTCTTAGCTGAGCTCCGCCAAAAAGCCATCGACGATCTCGATTTCATCGGGGTCAAGCCTTTCACTACGGTGAAGTCCAGGCGAGCGGGTTACAGGCTGCCAATGTTCCTCGTAACATTATCGCCCCAAAGTAGGCTTGAGAGTCTGAGGGAAATCAAATGCCTCGACTATCAAGCCATACACTGGGAGACATTAAAAAGGCACGACGACATTTTACAATGTACGAAGTGCCAGAGGTTCGGCCATGCCGGAGCCAACTGCAATATGCAGTTGCGCTGCGTCAGGTGCTCCGAAACCCACATGAAGGGAGAGTGCAAGCTGGGGAATGAGCGGGTTGAGGATTTGACCCAGCTCAAGTGTGTCCTTTGTGGAAACAAAGGGCACCCGGCTAGCTATAGGGGTTGCCCTAAGGTCCAACAAATCAAACAAAAACAGGCCAGTCAAAAAGCCGAAGAAAGTCGAACAGTTCGACAGGCTCCTACACAAAAATTCGTGGATCCCAAATTGTCCTACGCCCAAATGGTGTCAGGGAATGGGAACACGAGACAGGCTCCACCAACGGTTGCCCCAAAGGCCCCTGTGCCTAAGGCACCAGAGGTGCAGCCTGACATTGTAGCCTTGTTGTTGAACATTCAAGGTCAACTTACAGGACTGCAAAGTCAGATAAAGGAGCAAGGCAAAAGGGTAGACCATCTCTACTCTTTGTTGCCTGGCCTGGCGCAATTTAGACCATAATGGGCGCGCTGCCGGAGACGCGCCTAAAAGTCCTAGCTGTGAATGTAAATTCACTGATTAGGATTGAACGAAGAGCCAATATGTTCCAATTGTTGAAAGACTACAGTCCCGATGTGTTTATGGCTAGCGAAACTAAGCTAAACCACAAACACAAATTGACTCATAAAAATTACAATATCGTAAGAAGAGACCGGCCCGACTCCACTCAAGGGGGCGGTGTCGCTCTCTTTATACGAAAAGGCATTAATTATAAGGTCATATACAACAATGAATTGCGAAAGCTCAAGACGCTAGAAGTTTGCGTTGTATGCATCTCTCTCACTCAAGGGAAGCGGATGTATATGATTGCGGCTTATGCGGCTGGAGCTCCGCAGGTTACTTACTTTGCTTCAGAACTCGAGATTCTTTTTAGGGAACTGAAACTGAGCTTGGAAGAAAACTATTTCATCTTGGCCGGTGATTTGAACGCAAAACATGAAGATTGGGGAAATCAACATAGTAATCCCAGAGGTAACCATCTTTTTAATTTGATGAATCTTTACAGCGTTGAATATGGCGTTGACCTGCTGGCTACTGAAAAGCCATCGTATCCAAGAACCGGCTCCTTTCTGGATCTTTTGCTGTACGACACCAGACTGACAGTTACAGACAAAGTGGGTAATCACCCTCGAAACTGCTTACACACAGTCGAGTACGACAGTGATCACTGCGGACTGGCTGCTGTAATGCAGATTCCGAACGAACGCGTGGAGTTGGAGGAATACGTTGCAACGCACTCTTACAATTACAGTAAGATGCGCTGGCCTCGTTTCACCAACGCCCTAGCGAGAGAACTTCGTTCGAGTGACATAGCCCCACCAAACAACAGAAACCTGACAAATACAGAAATTGACCAACATTTACAACAGATGGACGAAACAATAAAACGAACGATGGAACGGACAATACCAAAGTACAAAGAACGGGACCAAATGGACGCTTACAGAAACGCGACTATTGACGCACTACGTAGGCACAAGAGTGGCTTACTGACAAGACTCAAAAACTTGTACAGACGACTGACAGACCCACACGACTTGGAGGTTAGGACACTGAAGTCGTCAATAAAAAATGTCAATCTGTTGATTAAGGAGAACTACAGGTTATCAATTAACAAGTACTGGGACCGCAAGATCCGGTCAGTTAATTCCAGTGACCCTAGTATGTTCCCTAAAATCAATAAGATATTTAGGAAAAAGAACGACAATGACCTTCCGTGTCTGAAACTCCAAAGAACTGAAGAGAACAGAGACGTACTCATGACAGCGCAAATAGATCCAGAAGAAGCCATCTTTGACGATGACTTTTATATAATTGAAGATCCGAAGGAAAAAGTGGAGGCGGTGGGAGCTGCTTTCCAGCAAGTGTACAAGGTGAATGTTAGCATTCGCCCCAACCACGACCTGGAAAACAGAGCCCTACTTAATCACTTTTATCTTCGAAATGATATGACACAATGGCGATCTGAGAACCGCGGTTTTATGCGGTTCGATGACGATTCCTTGGCAAATGCCATAATCGCCGAGCAAACGGGACCAAGTCCCTTGTTAGTGACGAAGGTTGAGCTTCAGCTCATCTTCAACTCAATAAAAAATAAAAAGTCAGCAGGTGTCGATGGTATATCCAACGTTGTACTAAGACATTTACCGATGGAGGCAATTGACATTTACACCACACTCTTCAATAATGCACTGAATAATGCATATTATCCAGTGCATTGGAAGACCGCTGTGGTTCATCCTCTCCCGAAAAAGGGAAAGGACAACTCCAACTCGTCAAATCTTCGGTCGATAAGTCTTCTTCCGAGCATCAGCAAAGTTTTCGAAAAAATCATCAATAGGGCTCTGACTAAGTGGGCTGCGGACAACAAAATAATTCCGGATAAACAGTTCGGATTCATGGCGGGTCATGACACAATTCATGCTGCGTCTAAACTCGTTTCTGATATCCAATGGAACAAATCAAAACAACAATGCACAGGTGCTGTTTTGGTTGATTTGGAAAAGGCCTTTGACACCGTATGGTTAGAGGGTCTTTACCTAAAACTGAGCAGGCTTGGCATAAGCAAGCCATTGTTGTATATACTGTATGATATGCTTAACGGTAGAAAGTTTGTTGTCAAAAGTGGCAATGTAACTTCTACCACAACATTCTTAATTAAAAATGGTCTTCAACAGGGAGCGGTGAATTCGCTGATTCTCTTCAGCATTTACACCAGCGATCTGATAGGTAGTCTTACAAAGGCAATTGCGTACGCCGACGATCTAATTGCGTACAGAACGGCCCGAAAGGTTGAGGTTATTAGAATTCTCTTGCAGCGTGATTTCGACAAGATTCAGCGATATTGCGACGACTGGAAACTGAAAATAAATGTCCAGAAGTCGGAGACAATTCTGTTCCGGACTCCGTTGGCTGGGGCCACGAGGGATACGTGCAAGAATTGGCGCAAGATGGTTATCGTTGATCTTCACGGGCAGCCATTAGCGAGCAAAAGTGTAGTGAAGTACCTCGGTATCTGGTTAGATCAGTATTTATATTTCGACAGACATATAAATGCTGCTCTGACCAGGGCCCGAGGAGCCTTCGCTCTGACGAAACGGCTGTTTTTTAGCAGTCGGCTTGACCCCAGAGTGAAGGTAATTTGCTACATGGCCCTCATACGGCCGATGATCGTTTATGGTTGTCCTGTGTGGTTCAGCGTTGCCCCTTCCCAGATGGAGAAGTTTCGGGTGTTCGAGCGGCAGTGTTTACGACGCTGTACCGGCTTATATCGAACAGCCGAATCTTCTTACGTGCATTACTATTCCAACGAGGTCCTATACAACGGGGCTCGAATCAACATAATTGATAATTTCGTGATAAAACTCGTTCGAGGTCACATTGCAAGAGCTATGTATGTCTTCGACCAACAATTTAATTTTCGGGGCGTTCTATCCGAACGACGAGTTTTTTGAAAGTGCACGCTTGAGCGGCTTCATTCCACCAGAGGCATTCCTCTTTTTAGATAGATGCGGTCTGATACAGGATAGATTGGCAGTTCCGTTAATCTACCACGTCAGACGACAAACCGTGGATAGGCGACTCCTGTACAATCGGGACGTCATGGCACAAGGCGGAGCAGAGCTCCTTCGGTTCAGTAGGGCTGTGTCCGAACGGCACCGAACTGATAGGGTGAAGCAGGAGAGCCAGTTTTGGTGGCTTCAATCGGCACTTGATAGTGAGTAGTCGGGATGGGGTTTTAAGCCTTGGCCGGCTTACATACTTGTTTTATAGTTTTAGGGTTTAGTTTTAAGTAGAATAGGCATGGTGGCACAAAAAAAAAACATACAAAAAAAAAATACAAAAAATACAAAAAAGAAAAATACAAAACAATACAAAAAAAAGAAAAAATTAAAAAAAAAAATCATGGAACAATCAAAAAAATAAAAATAAAAAAAAAGACAAAATATGAAAAACAAAAAACGTTAGATAGTTAGATTTGCTGCTGTGGTTGTTCTAGTTTTAAGTAGATTATAGGTAGAATAGGTAGTTTTAGTTAGCTTTAAGTTTTATATTAAGGACCTTATTTTAAGTAGTTTTTAAGTAAAAATAAAAAAGGATATTGACATTAGTTTTTGCTAAATTTTCTAATGAATACACAAATAAATAAAATGAATTGAAGTTAAATAGATCTTAGGGCCGAAAGGCATTAGCATTAAGTATTATTGTTTAAATTAGAGTATCCGTATGGGACCAGTAAGTTAGTTGTAAGTTATGAATAATTAGGCTAGTTTTATGAATTTTTATCTAGCTTTAAGATAGTCTTAAGAATGAATTAATAAAAATGAATTTAAACAAAAAAAAAAAAAAAAAAAAAAAAAAAGTGCGTTGGACTGTCATGCGAGAGGTCTTGGGTTCAATCCCTGCCTGTGCTACCTTAATTAAAAAAAAGAGTTTTCACGGGTACTGCCTCTTGCGAGGAATTGACAAATTCTCCAAGAGTAAACTTGTCATGAAAAAGTGCATTCTCAAATTAGCCGTTCGGATTCGGCATATAAATTGTAGGTCCCCTCCATCCCTGACAACATTACTCGCACACAGGAATGGTTGAGAGTTGTAAGTCACTAGGCCCTGGTTCTCTACGGACTGTTGCGCCACCTAATTTATTTATTTATGTATAAATGCGCGTGATCACATTTGACTGATTTTATAAAAAAAAAAACTTAAAAAGAAAATATAAAATTCTTTTTTTTTTCACTGGAAAATGAAATCAGGTTTTAAACGAAAGTTTCCATGTTGGATTTATTTTTCCGTTGAACGTGCAAGTTTGATATTCATTTGTATGTGTCAAAAAATGACACATGCCTAGCTTAACCCGTACACCTGTCAAAGTTCATATTCACATTTTGACACGCGCTTGCCAAAAAATATAAAATTTTAATTAAAAAATTATTATTTTCTCTCGAACAAAAGAGTCCTTTTTTCAACAGTTTTCACAAAATGCGCATTAAATAAATATTCACACTCATCATCGTAAACGTCATTATTACATTTCGTGGAAAAGTATAAAAACAAAACGAACATACTGTATGTACATATAATGTTGGTATATTTGCCAGACCCAAACCATCAGAGTCATGCAATGAACCTTGACCAAATTACGTGCCCTTCCACTTTGCTGCCAATCTTCGAATAAAATCAGCAGCTCTGAACTTTATTGCATGTCGAATTGGCCTCGCAGCACAATAAGAACATAGGAGCATTTCAAAAAAACAACAAAAACAATAAAAAATAAGGCGAAGCCATCACCTCGTATATTTGGAAATATACAACATATCTGCCGTTCAATGCTTTCAATGCAGTCGGATATTGATTGGTTTGGCTTTTCCTGAAATTTTGAATATAGTACTTTTCTACAAGGCAATGTTTATTGTACAGGGTGTTTTTTTTATCTTAGTTGCGAATTTATTGATGTTTTCAGACAGAACTGAACGAAACTTGACGAAAGGTAGAAACATGATTTTCTAGTGTTCATTTTCGTTTTTTTTTTCATACGTCTACTTCCGAAAATAGGGAAGAGAAATATCAAAAAGCAACGAAAAGTAGCTCTTCTCAAAGACAAATCTTTGAAACACAATCGAAAATATTGCACTCAAGTAAAGGATGTTAATTTATTATCCGTTTTAACTTTAGGAAATGTCAATTTCAATAAAATGAGTTGCAATCAATCACAAACGCTTTTTCATTGTAAAATGCAAAGTGAACGAAACTTGACGAAGAGTAGAAAATCGCAACTATAATTGACATAATATATTCTCCTACTGTCATTTTTGTTCATTTTTATCCATCTACTTTACACACGTACACCGAGATAAGAAAATAAATGTTATAAGATAAGGAAAAGTTGTTCTTCCAGACAAACACTTTGTAACGCAATTCAGCAATATTAAACTTAAATGACATAAACCATGTTTATTTTTTATTTGTTTCAACTTTATAATATAATGTCTATTTTAATGAGGAGGGTTGTCATTACCAATGAAAAGTGAACGAAACTTATGTTAAATATGTTTTCCCAGTGTTCATTTTCTTTGCTTTTCCGTCTGTCTACTTACATAACTTTAGTATATCGAAGTCATAAACTAAATGTCAAATATAAGTCAACGAAAAGTAAATCCAAAGTGAAAACTTAAAAACACATTACAAAGTATGGCACTTAAAATAAAAGAACCTTGTTTTCTTTTGTATTTATTCCAGGTTCAGTAAATGTCAATTTTAGCTCAGTGAGTTACCCTCACAACGCGTTCTCAAAAACCTTTTCATAAATATCATGGAAATTTAACGAAACTTAATGAAAAGCAGTAATCTGCAATTTGGTGAAGCACAAACTAGTGCGAATTGCTGCTTTTCGTTAAGTTTCGTTAAATTTTTAATCTTCATCCGATGATTAGAATTGGACCATATGGTGAAACTAGTTGAACAATTATTTTTAACGAAGGTTTAAGAATGAAATACGAAACACCCTTTCTTCAGAGATTTAAATCTACACGTACGCTCATTGCAATATAAAAAGTCCTACAAAAATACACAAAAATTCACTTTTTTCCTCTTTCATTTTTTACTTTCGCTCGAATTTTATTTTACCATAAAGGATTCGTGAGGATTTAAGGATGTTATGAACCTCAAAACCGCAAACCAGCTCCATATTCATCCAATTGTAAATCTATTACCGTCGAGCAAACACACTATACATGATATAAACAAAACAAAAACAACAACGAAAAAAACAACCCAAATTGCAAAACACTTGAATTATGGATCTGTAAAATTTTGAACAAACCATCAGCAAGGGCGGGTAGTGGTGGAGCCGGTATTGGGAATGGGGCATTGGAGCATGGAATGATGGACATCATCATCCGTGTTAAATCTAAAAACAACAATAATCCTGTCGATGCGCCTGGGATTTTACACAAAATTCCAACAAAACTTTGAACTGCATCCTGTGTTCTACTAGTTGACCGTCCATCAGCGCCACCGCTGCGAGTCACACGGGCTTATATACAGTACATGAACTGAACGTGTGTTTTTGGTATATAGGATGGATGTACAAACTATATAATGGATTACCTACATATGTATATATTTTTTGTTTTTGAAAATTCTAGCGTTGAGGCTGTTTTTGCTATAGTTTTAAATGCAATAATCTCCAACCACTTGTCTATCAGCTCAGCCAGAGCTCGATGAATTGAATGGCTATACTCTTTTTGGCCAAATTGCCACCACTATATACCGCACTCATATTCTGTTCATCATGCATTATGGTTTTAGCCATAACGATGATAAACATAAACAAAATAATACCACTTCAGATTGTGGGAAATAATTTTCGAGATACCTTATGTGGTTTCAGTTAATATCTACAAACAAAAATCAGGAAGAAGGGATATGCTCGTTTATTATAGTTTATCCAGCTTGAAAATGAATTTTGAATCCTTGAAGTTTTAAGTATTTCTATGGAGTAATTGCAAGGATCAGTAAACTGCTATAAAATGTTATAAAAAAGTGTAAGTCACTGAATTTAATCGACTCTTAAAAATTGTGAAATTATTACACCTGTCAAATTACTCGATACTATACTCACTGTCACTGCTATACCAACTTCTAAATTGGCATCCAGAAAAACAAGCGAGTGAAATCGATAGTTAAAATAATTATAAGTTTTAGTTAATCGCTCGTGAAGCCTTAGGTTTAAATAAATAAGATCTAATTAGACCTTTTGTCAAATTACTCGATGGCTGACTGTTCTGCTCGCTGCTGATTTGGCATTCAGAAAAGACGAAAGAGTAAAACTAGTTAGAAAGAATATGAATATTAGTAGGTATACTCTCTCATGTAAATGTAACCTAAGCCTTAAAAAACGAAAATATGAGTGTACCTAACTGTCAAAGGAAGTTAAAGAAATGTCAGAAATATACAAAACTTAAAATATATTATTTCTTAAAATATTCTAAGTAAAACTACGAAAATTTTAAAGTTGTTTCGTTTGCCAGTCTTTTTGGAAGTCGTCATAAGCAGTGACAAGCAGGAGCAAAAGATTTTGACAGCAAGGATTTAAAGTAAATGATTACTGCCCTTCTTGTTGCTGAATTGATTTCAAGAAAGACTAGCGAGTGAAAAAGCTAGTCAAAAAGATTATGAGTCATAAGTTACTCGCTCGTATAGCCTTAGGTTTAAATAAACAAATTATGTAAGGACTTGACTCTCAAAGTAAACTATGAAATGTCAGAAATGAAAACAAATTTTAAATATATAATTTTCTACAAATTTAGAATCCATACTTAATGAGATCTTTCGAACTCGATATAGTGAGTTAAATTACAACTTTTAAGAAAGTTATCTTATTCGATACCTTATTTAAATGCAGCAAAAAGAGTGGCAAGAAGAAGTTGAAGCTTTTGACAGTAAGAATTTAAAGTAAATAACCTAAATCTTCCTTTTCAAATTACTCGCTATTGTACTCACTGATCTACTCGCTATTGATTTGTCGTCAAGAAAGACCAGCTAGTGAAACAGCTATTTAAAAAGATTGTAAATTATTAGTTACTCGCTCGTATATCCTAAAGTTTAAGAAAAGAAAATTTGTTTTTGTACCTTAATGTCAAAGTTTAAGAAAAGAAAATATGTTTTTGTACCTTAATGTCAAAGTTGGTTTAAAAAAAGATTTAGAATCTATTTTAAGTGAAGTGAAAGTCTAACGAATAAGCACTCTATAGCGAGTCCCTTACACTAACAACTTTTCAACTAAATATTCCATTTGGAAACCATTATCGTTTTTAAGGCACGGAGTTATTTGACAAGCGCTATTTGACAGTTTACAGTAAGTTGACTACATACATACTTCTTGTCAAGTCACTTGTTACTTTACTCACTGCTCCACTCGTTGCTTAATTTAAAAAATTGTATGTATCAGTTAAATTCTCTATTAGAAGCCTCAGAATTAAAAAGAGAAATCATGACAAATTATATTAAAGCATTTCCTTCTTGTTTTAATATAATAAGTTATGATTTCTCTTTTATTTTTATCAGAAAATAAATTTAACAGTTTTAGGATGTTTTTAAAACTTTACGTTTTTCCAAAAATAGGTTATATTCTGATATTAAAAAAATCGAGTATTTTTAAGGGAAATCAATGGCAATGGCTATCATTTGTCTGGAATATTAAATGACCAATTCTCTAATTTGCGTTTTATGTCCTTGATAACTTCGAGAATTCCGTTTTTAAGGTCTTGAATTGATTGTGGATTGGCATGGATCTTATCTTTCACGTGGCTCTTAAAACAGTCTAAAATTGCGAAAGATCTCGGTGCCCAATTGTTTTCACCTTTTCGAGAAAAAATACGGTCAGGAAAATATTCTTGCAGAATTCCGAAATGCGTTTATAGTGTAATTTTTAGTCAATAAGTAATTTTTACTAACCAAATGTTAAAAGATGACAGATTCAAAAGTGACAGTTGTCCAATTAGAGGGCTATTCTTGCAACTGCGATCTGACGCTGCAAAATGTTCACCATTTTGTGTTAATGAAGAGAGTATTGTTCCATTTTTGGTAATGGCGTAGTTTTAAGTTGTCAAATGTCAAAAGATGGAAGTTTTAAGAGTGACAGCTCCCCCAACAAACATTACTTTTAGCCAACTAGTTGATGTTGACAGCTCAAGTGGACTGTCAAATTATTCGTTGTTTTTTTTTAGCTTCAAAAATTGTAGCGTTTGAAACCGATACTTACAAAGTTGAAAGTGTTAATCAACTCCTGTGGAAACTCCTTCTGTTTCATAAATCAAATTTACCCTATTTTTGGGAAAGGGTTTTGAAAATTCCATATATGTACGTTGTTGCTGTGGTACATAAACATTCCACCTGACTAAAAGCACACACATTTTACTCTACGTATGTATATGTATACATAATTGTGGGGAAAGAGAAAATTTTATTAAGGACACGTGTTAACGCTATTTGGAAAATTTTCATGAGAGAGAATGTTTTATCTCGCTTAAACTATCAAAACTTGAACGAATAATGCCAAAAGCAATTTTTACCCAAATTGAAATCCTATTTGTCCCGATTCTGATTATGACCCGATCTATCACAATATAATTTTCCCAGTCGCAATATAGACCCGTGTACCGCGTTATATGACCCAGGTTTAATATTGAAATAATTTTATACAAGGACCTAGAATAGAGGATATACATTGTACAAGGATATGTTCATTGTATACCACCTGTGCCAGAGAGAGTGGAGCAGGAGGTGTTGAGGAAGATATAATTTAATGATAGGCATTATATGAGTCTCGCTTGTTTCCTGATCGAAAACCCTAACCTGTGGTTTCTGGTACACAAATAATAATAATAATAATATAAAATACAATATTAAAATAAAAAGAAGAAAATTGTTGACAAGTCAATTGGACCGAAAATTAATACAATCAAACACAACAACAAAATAAAAATGTTCATATAGCAAAGGATATTGTTTATTATTATATATTTTTTTTGTTGTTTCCGATGCGTGCATCAATTATTTTTAATATAACGGCAGGCATCTTAATTAAAATTGAATATGGAAAATTAAAGTGGTCTCGCATATGGTAAGGGCTGATGGTTGGCAATGGCGATGGGTGATGGCGATGGTGTTCTGTTCGGGGCTCATAATGTAGACAGTGAACTGCGGCGGGCTGCGTTGCAAAAATTAAATAGGTATAAAATAAATACGCATACGCCTGAGTAGCCGGAATGACTTTATTGACATATTGGCATGTTTGTTGTGTACTGCATACGGCAAATAAATTTGTTTATTTTGTTGTTGTCACTGCTATTGAATGAAATAAATTAAAAAAAGAAAATGAAATGAAATGAAAAAAAAGTAATTTCATAAATTGGAACCGTGAACGTGAAGGAGCATCGATTATTATGATTGATTTGCATTTCGCAATGAAATGAAAAAAATGAAAACAAAATTGGATACAATTTTATGAAATCAAAAAATTTAAAAATAAAATTGAAATAATATATTTCTCTTCTGATGCTTTATGTTTAATTGATATTTTAATTTAAGAATTGATTTTATTTACAGCATTTATTGCTTATTGCTTTAATCACATTGAACTAAAAATATCGTTCAAGTTATTTTATAACGTAGCAGAGAGGAAATGTGGTGAACGATAAAGTTAGATTCTCTAATTAAAAGGGAGTCTAAAATTTAACGAAAGATTCAAATTTTACAGCTGACAGTCTTTGATTTTTTCAATCTGTCACCTAAAATTCTTCCTGATTTAGCAAGCTGTCAGTTCTTCTTCTGGAGCTAGAGGAAAAAATGATTTTGGATTTAAATTCTATCAGCCAGATTTCTGTGTTTTAAGAAACAATATTAATGTACGACAGTTGTACACACAATTTAAGACTTTAGATAAGTTTAACAAATTGTATTGATATTGTTTATGTTCATTATATTTTGACTAAAATTGACATGATAAAGTAAATCAAATCGAATTTGACGGCATTTGTGTACTTAATTTGACAGCTGACAGTTGAGACTTATAAATGGCGTTTTCGATCTGTCATCTAGAATTTTTCGTGGCCCCAAAAGTTAACAGTTCTTTTTCCAGTCAGAAAAAAATATTTATTGGTGTTAATTCCATCGGAATAACAATTTTCAGGAAAACTACATTTACATAACTAAAACAGGCACATTGTAGAATCCTTTAGATCTGTTTGATTTCTTTTGTAAAAGTCGTCAAATACTTGATACAAATTTAACATCACACAGAATAACTTTATGTATTCATTATTCGTGTTCATCATGGGTCTTTGGCATTTTGTCTCATTTTGAAGTTTATTGTAAAAAATCAAACAAATGAAGATCAGGTTCAAGCGAAAATAATTATAAGTAGAGTCCAACATTATAAAACACAGCCACTGAAATATTAATTAACAATAATACCCGTGTTTTGTTGGCAAATCTATCCATAGTATAGTAGGATTTTACACGAATAACAAAAACAATATCCATAGTATGAATAACACCGATAAAAGTTAGAGTAGAATCTCACTATGGATAGGTTTTTGACATTTATACGAGCCTCGAATGGATCTTATGTGATTTCGTTCTCAAATGTTGGTACGATTGGCATTGCATTTGTATCTCGATGGCTGTGTTCGTTGAGTAGTTATGCATTTGGAATCATGTGTGTTTTCCATTGGGGAAAAAAATCAATCTATTACTGTTGACATTATTTAGTTTTGTTAGTGAAAATGGACTAACTGGTCTTATTTTGCAAGAGAAAACAATAGAAAAGATATATATGTTATGCTATGTTTCCACCAAAGGTTTATCTCAGTTTAGATTAAATAAATCTTTTTTGGTGTTTCCACCGCACAAGAAGATTTAAAAATGATTAAGTTTGACAGCACTTTCTAAAATGCAAATGGTGTTTTAATGATTCTTATGAAGTGCAAGTGAGATTTGATTTGTATTAAACAATGAAGAACTGAATAGTTCAGCACCATATATGAATATGAATTTTTTTTTTAATTTGATTAAAACAAAACTATATTTTTTGTACACAAACATGCAAATAAACAGACCATAACGCATTATCTGTAAAACCAACTCCTGCACACAGGTTTTTCTTCACAAATTTCCGATCCCCGACCGGAATCGAGCGAATCAAGCTCATTTCAACTCGATTCAGTTATATCAAGAATTTAAGCGAGCTTCAAGCTCGCTTCAACACCACATGTTAATGTAGTAGTCTACGAACAAACCCCCTTCTTGAAGTTTTTATTTTGTGTCAAATTGATTGGTTAAAACTTTGAAATCGACTATCACCTTACACAGACGTATTTTCTTGATTTTGATAGTCAACTATCAAAAATCAGCTTACACGATTTCACCCCTGGTCTGAATTTCGCTATTTTTTTTTGGAAATTTTTTGATAAATTATTCTGGCAAATATTCGGTTGTATCAACTTTCAAATATAAAAACCGGACTACTGCGGATCGTTTTGTTGGCAATTTCTCACTTTACTATATATGGAATACGAAAAAAACGCACTTAATGACAATCACACTATCTCAGCTATCAATTTATATTTTTGCTTCACAAATGGCAATTAATTAAAATATTGTGCAAATTTTGAAACACGATATAGATTTAGGGTTTTTGATAACAATCCAAAAACGAGATCATATATACAGGGTAATTCATTTTTCGCCTTTTAAATGAAAATTAAATAAAACACATGAAACATTTTTATTCAATTACAATGTTTTTTGGACTTTGCCATAAAGTGAGAACAACAACATCATTCAAATGGATACCTCGGGAAGATTGACAGCGTGCAATTCTTTTGAGGTGATTCTTAACAACATTTGAGGTAATTACTAACCACTTTTTTTAAGAAAAAACTTGACTAATATTGGTTTATAATAAGTCTAGATTTTTTGGGTAGCCACACAGACAAAAATCTTAGGGTAGTTCGTCAATCGTCGTCACCTAAACGTAAAATTACTTTATCAGGAAACTTATAACGCAAAAAAGCACTTTAAATGACAGTCGAGTTTGACAGGTGTTAAATGTTAACTCTAATAACTTGATACTATGAAACCCTTTAATTATCGATTATTAATATTGTTTGCTTTTGTATTGCTACAATTTGGTTTCATTTCAATATTGACATTTCTACTGCATGACCAATCAAAAACACTGCCTATTTTGGGATTTTTAAATTTTCACTGAAATAAGTTCTTCTGGTTGACAGTTGCGTTTTATTGTTTATTATAATGAAAAAAAATAAAATCAAAAAACCCCAAAAAAACACTTAACATATAGACGAGTTTTTACTCACCGCTTAAAAATGTTCTTTAATGTTTTGTAAAGGAGGCTAAACAAATTTAAATAACATAACATGTGTGTCTTTAACTTAAATGTACACATGTAAAGGGCTAAAGTGACAACTTTAGTTATTAAATTATTGTAGAACACTGTTGTCCACCAAGGTATAGTCTAACTATTTAATTTGTTCGACTCTCTACATATGAAAGCATTCCAAGATTCCAAAAGTTTTCTAAATATGCCATATTTAAGAGCAAAACACAGTAGTTTAGAGGGATTTTGTTGCTTGCACGCAGAAATTAAAGAAATTGTTTTGAAACGTATAGCTTTTTTCCAAAAAGAATATATTGTTTTTTGTTGCCATTTCTATTAATGCGAAAAACGCTACAAAAATTCAAAAACCCAGAAAATTTGAAAGAATCTGATATCAAGAATTTGTTGGCTTTTTTTTGACGTAGTTTTTTCGGATACAATTTTGCGGAGTCTATTATTACTATCGCTATCAGTCTGCTTACTCGAAGATTGGAGCTGATGCTACAAAATATTTTGATCTTAAATGAGTCAACAAAACTTAAAAATTGTGGGGAGAAAAATGTTTGGTTCTTGAATTTAAGGAAATAGGTGCATTAAAGTACATCATTTTTTTTAAAATTAAATAAAAACAAATAAATTGTAAAGAAACTTTTGTGTGGTAGGTACTCACAAATTACACGTTTCAGAATCTCTTTTCAATTCAGTTCTCAAGAGATAAAAAGCTTATACTAATAGATATGAAACGTTCACTGTGTTATCAATCAGCCATTATTTTAACAAAAGTGCCAATTTTGCTGTTTTTGGGACATTTGTATTCTTGAAATTCGTGTTTAAATCTCAGTTCTAGGACATCTTAAGCAAATTCACTTCAAAAAGTAGAATTCTTTAATTTAAGATTTGTATTCAACAGAAAATGAGAAAGAAATGAAATGCAGGACTGGGACGCTAGAACTTGCTAATTTTCTCCAAAAAGTATGTTTAAAAATATTTCCTATATTTTAAGATTTAAAAATGTAACTGCAAAACGAGTTTTTCTCAAAAATGTAAATGTTATTTTATTTCTCAAAAAACCTGTATTAACTTAATTTTTTTTTGCAAAATCATTTTTATTCTTACATTTTGTCTTAAAAATATTTTTGGTAAGCACTAAAAAAAGTGCTTATAATTATTCATTGTACATTTAATATTCGTAAAAAAATATTCACCCTATCGAGAATTTAAAAAAATGTATATTTTTTCAAAAATAAAAAAAAGAGGCTGGGATTCGATCCACACTGATAACTTCCCAACCCGTCTGTCGATTTGTCTTGCTTAAAAGTTTGTAGGTTTTCCTGTTTTGTTAAAAAAGTTCTCAGTTGAATTATTCTTAAAAATTTAAAAACTACCAATAATAATTTGCATATAATGAAATAGTTTGATTTCGAAATTATTTTTTTGTTAACGAGATTTTTAGTCGAAAACCAATTTTTACCAAAGTAGCATTTCTTAAAAAAAAATTATTTCTTGTATAAACAAATACAAATTGGATGAATGAAATTAATTTTAAGTCAATATCTTCTATTGTTCACGAGATATCGAGAACCGAACATCAATTTTTACCAATTTTGCGTTTTTTTTGTAGATTTTAATTTTTTTACGAAAAAACGGAATGTTAGATTTTTATAAAAAAAATCTACTGAACGTCGAAAAAAAATATTTTCTGTGAGACAAAATAAGTTTGAAGAAAATATTTTTAATTTTTGAAAAGATATTTGAGTCGAAAATCAATTTTTACTTAGTTTTAGTATTGTTTTTTTTTTAGATTTTTATTTTTTGTAAAAAAACTGCCAGTTCGATTTGTTTCAAAATTTTACCGAATATTGAAAACAATATTGCTTATAACAAAAAAATAGTTTAAAGCCAATATCTTAAAGTCTTGAAAAGACATTTGAGTCGAAAATCAATTTTTACCAACTTTTATTAATTTTCGTTTAGTTTTTATTTTTTTGTAAAAAAACTGTCAATTCGATTTTTCTCAAAATTTTACTGAATGTTGACAACTATAGTTTTTAAAATATAAAATTAGTTTAAGGCTAGGGTTAGGGTTAGGTTGAAGTGGCTGTCCAAGATGGAAACGGACACACGGACATTGTGATACCACATGAATCTTGAGGTTTCTTCCTAAGCTCAATGGAACCAGTTTGAGTCTCTTACGAAACGTGAGAGGCTGCTTATGCCGATATGATTTAGATCGTTTAGATCGTTAAAGAAGAATTCTCCTAGGTAATTCTTGCGTTTTCGAGCCAGAGCAGGGCATGTGCAGAGAAGATGAAGAACTGTTTCTTCCTCTTCCTCGTCCATACAGCTTCTGCAGAAGTCATTTGAGAATACGCCTAATCTCATGGCGTGCTTTCCTATTAGACAGTGTCCGGTTATGACACCTATTATCGAGCTTATATGCGATCTGCTTAGAGAGAGCAAGCACCTTGAACGTTTTAAATCCAGTGTTGGCCAGATGTTTTTAGTGACTTGACACGTGGTGATGTTGTTCCACCTGGTGCCTGCCCTCCTCACAGCGTCTTGCATTAGCAACAGTTTACAAGTAGCGATTGGTATGCCAGTACGTGCCAAACGTGGTAGAATGGGCTGTACTGTACCGTTCCTGGCGAGTTCATCTGATTTACAGTTACCTGGAATGTCTCTATGGCCCGGCACCCAGCAAAGGTGAATATTAAACTGTTGTGCCATCTCCATTAGAGATGATCGACAGTTCTGGACTGTTATAGAGTTTGTAGAGACAGAATCCAGAGATTTAATAGCGGCCTGACTATCTGAGAAAATACGGATATCAGATGTCGATATCACGTTTTCTTTAAGCCAGGACAAGACTTCTTTTATCGCCAAAAGTTCCGCCTGGAACACGCTACAATGATTGGGAAGGCGGAATGAGAGACTTAATTTCAGTCGTTCAGAGTACACACCTCCACCAACCCCTTCTTTTGTTTTTGATCCATCTGTATAGAAGTGGATTGACTCGTCTTCCAGGAATGTCCTATCCTCCCAAAAAGATCTGGGAGGTATAGAAATCTGGAAATTTCTGTCGAATTGTAGTTGGGGGATGGTGTAGTCTGTGTGCTTTGGGATTGATTCTAAATAACTAAGAATAACGGAGTGGCCAATGTTGTTGTTAGTCCACTGCGACGAAGCTTTGAGGCGAATAGCAGAACTTGCAGCTATTTGTTTGCTAAAGATGTCAAGAGGTGTTAGGTAGAGTAAGGTGTCCAGTGCCGCAGATGGGGTCGTGCGAAGCGATCCACTTATACATAGGCAAGCTGAACGTTGGACTTTATTTACTTTATCTCGGTTTATACCTTTTTCTAAAGCAGTCCACCATACTGCCACACCGTACATTAAAATCGGTCTGATTACCGATGTGTATAGCCAATGCGTGATTCTGGGTTGCAAGCCCCATTTATTACCGATGGCTTTTTTGCAAGAAAAGAGAGCTACAGTAGCTTTTTTGACTCTTTCCTCTACGTTGCGTTTCCAATTTAGTTTTTTATCTAAGAAAAGACCCAGGTATTTAGCCTCGTCTGAGAATTTTAATTGGATTCTTTTAATATGGGGAGGGTTGACAAATGGAATTTTGTATCTCCTCGAAAATAAGACCAAATCGGTTTTGTGTGGGTTAACACCCAGTCCACACCGATCAGCCCAAAGTATTAGTCTATCTATGGCATTTTGTAAGAGTTCTTTTAACGTGTTAAGATGCTTTCCTGAAACTGCTATAGCAACGTCGTCCGCATAGGCTATCACTCTGAAACCCTCCGCATCCAGACCAGTTAGGATTTCATTCACCACTAGGTTCCAGAGGAGAGGGGATAGAACACCACCTTGCGGTGTCCCTCTACTAACGAATCGTCTGCTAGAAGAGTTGCCCAGTTTTGAGTTAATTATTCTGCTAGTAAGCATTAAATGAATTAACTCCCGAAGCGAACTCTCTACATTTAGAGATGTTAGTACAGATGTGATTGCAGATGTGTCCACGTTGTTAAAGGCACCTTCGATGTCAAGGAAAGCAACCATAGTGAACTCTTTATGATGGAGGGAATATTCTTTTCTTGTAGAAAGAAGCCAAATTAAAGTTTTAAAAATATCTATCGGTTCATTTTTGAAAAAATTCGAACTTTCGAGTTTTAACCAACAAATTTGTATGGAGACTGCTGTTATTTTTAGTGTTAAAAAAATTTAAAAAAAAATGCCTTACGCTAATCGGTTGAAAACCTTAATTTCAATCGACACAATGGGTTGGGCTGCAGGGGCCAGGACAGACAGACAGACAGACGGAATCGGCGGACCCACTTTTTTTTTCAAATTTTCTAGCATCGTAAAGTCATGTTTGATTAAAAGTTCGAGTTCGAAATTTTTTACGAATATTGCATTCGTATATATACTCGTAGTTCCTATATTTCGCAAGTAAAAATCACTTCAATGTTCACTATTTATATCAAAAAAATAAGATGGAATTGAAGGCTAACTTGAGAAATTTAAAGGCAACTTAATATAAAATTGACGATCTCTTATTCAAGGTTTCTTCTTAAGAACCTGAACATTTGCTTTTTTTCTTAGGCTTCGGCCACGCAATGAGCGACGAGCGACTGAGCGACCGAGCGACGAGTCGATGAGCGACCAATCTGAGCGATGGGTGGCCATTTTCTAAACGACACGTCGCTGAGCGATTAGTTGGAAAAAATAGATCTGTAATAAGATCGAGGTTCCGTAGATTTGGTGTACACCCCATAAATCGTGAAAGGGAAAATTATGGTGAATTTCATCATTTATTTCTGAATTTTCGCAGATTTCCAGATCGATTTTGCAATATTGTCGTATGTCAGTACCATCTTTTGAACAAAAAACACTATTTGTAATTAAAGATTAAATAAATAAAAACTTAACAAAACAATTACAAATTTGTCCAACTTTTTCCCACCCTTTATCGGTGACATTTTTATATTCCCATAGAAAGTAATCGGTCCGATTTGTCGAATTAAAAATTTCCACATTTCTCGACGTTTCAAGGTCCCTAGAGTCTAAATAAAAGATTTTAAGAGAGATGTCTGTGTGTGTACGTGCGTTTGTACGTCCGTACGCTCGCGACGTTTTTTCGTCGTCCATAGCTCAAGAAATAGTAGAGATATCGACTACAAGTAAATTTTGTTATACAGATAATAATGCAGAAAGGGCTCTTGAGAAAATTGCGTGGGTGGTTTTCTTACCATAGCAATTTAAAAAAGGTGAACATTTTGGTTAACCCTCGAAATCAATTTTGTATTATTTATTGTAACGTGATACCAAACCAATACATTTTTGGAAAATATTTCAATAAACGGTTTTTTTTTAAATCAAAAAAAAAAAAACTGAAAAAAAAAATGTGTCACCTCGAAAATTTTACGAACAAAAAATGATTTTATCTCCAAAACATTTTTGTATAACGAAGAATAACGTTTTCAACATCTGGTAAAATTTTGAGAAAAATCGAACAGCTTTTGGACAGCTGAAATTAAACTTTCAGTGTTTATTGTACACATCTTTTTTCTACGTCGCTCAGCGATCGATTGAAAAATTAAAACAGATTTGATTACAGAGCGACGTCGCTCTGTCGCTTAATAAATCGCTCAGTCGCTTAGGGTTTATGTGGCCGCCTCCATACGATCTCATGTGTTCTAATTTTTTTGCGTCGCTCAGCGACTCGTCGCTCGGTCGCTCAGTCGCTCGTCGCTCATTGCGTGGCCGGACCCAGAAAGAAATTTTATGAATATAATTTAAAGCATTACTAAAGTTACAAACATTTGAGTTGTTTTTGACAGAAAACCACTTTTTGGTGAATGTCGTTCAATTACTAACAAATCTTTAGATAAGATATTTACTTAACTAAGCTTTATGGCTCATATGACCCCTCCCCTCGATCGTCCATTGTTAAAAAGTTGATGAATTTATGCTGTGTTTTTGGAATAGGGCTGAATTTCCGATTCATATTAAGTTCTTGGTCCAGTCCTCAGTTAAAAGTAGTACTTTTAGCAACAAAGTTTGAGGAATTAAAATACAAATTTTGTTTTCATATAAAAAAAAAAATAGTTCATAATATAATGGGGGTCATATCTATTAACGCAATACGATTAGTTTTGAATTGAAGGGAATTCCTACGAAAAAACAAACAAATTATTTCCAAGGGGGGGGGGGGTCATGACCCCTATGACCCCCTGCCCCCCCTGGATCCGCCATTCATGGAATGAATCCCAGATTGCTGAGTTGGTCATTTGATTTCAACCATCCATGAAAATGTTATTTCACTCAAAATACGTACTACATATGTACATAATATAATTTAAACCAAATATTTCTTCCTGGAAATTCGTATTAAGATAAATCAATTGCCAATAAATTCTGTATAAAACTGCATTAAATCTCATTGATATACTTTGGAAATGCATCTTATACATAAATATATTGCTAAGCTGTCTTCCAATACCTAAACCAACATCTATAGGTAGATCCAAGTTATCAGCATACGAAGTATAGTGTTTATTTTTTAAGGAAACAACTTCAGGAAAATGAAAGCATTTTACTTTACAAAAAAAAGGAGAAAATAAAAAAAAAAACAGATGAAGCCAAATGGCAGTTGTGTGAGCGTATTTTTGTATATCCTTTTTTTGTATCCTTCCGCAAAGCCCCAAAAGCTACATCAGGACACTAGATCTAGGTAGGTAAGGTACTATGTACATACATATATTTGTACATATTTTTTTCTGCGCTTTATAGATGACGTTAAAAAGGAGCACCCACTTTAAATGTAAGAAAAATCAACAAACAAAATTCAACTGGTTTACCTTCAACCCCGCAGCTCAAGCCAACACCAACAGCAACACCAACGCTAACGCCAACACTAAGAGTGCATTCCAATTTAAAGAAGAATTTAACAAAATATAAAAAGCCATCCTCCTTTGGGTGACATCTCATAGCCAAGAGCTAGAGGAGCTAGAATGTTGGGGTTGCACTGTGCGCTCGACTTTGGTTCTGGCGCTGCTGATGGTGCTATGGAGTCATGAAAAGGTGCAAAAACAGACGCCCAGCTTATCTCTCCCTAGAGGTGAATTCCTTTTTTTACTCAGCTTTTTCTTTCTTCGTTTATTTTTTACAGATTTCTCATTTTAGTGAAGCGATTGCGAAACATTTTTATTTTTATTTTTATTTTTATTTTTACTCACCTCACAGAGAGTCTAGTGTGCAAACAAACATAAATAAAGATCCTTATCAGGACAAAATCAGGAGCAACACACACACAAAATGGAATCAACAAAAGTTTGTTAAAGGTTATATGATGGGGACAGGACGATACCGGGAAGGGGTAGACAAACCTAACAACGCAGAAAAGCTTTTTGCAATTCCTTTTCGAAGTGTGGTTGAATGAAGGTGTGAAAATTGCTGCAACACCCTTTTTTTAATATCCCTAACTACGTAGTTCATAGGAAAACAGCAACAGGGAAAAGATATGCTGCTTTAGCTTGGAGTTTCGTCCTTGGTGGTGGAAATGGGAAACATCGCTATATCAGATCGCTCTGGAACTGCGACTATACCCTCAGGGCAGGAGAAGTATCGTATTTTTTGAATTATGTCAAACAAATCAAAGGTGTGCCACAAGGGTGCGAATATGTCATTTAAGTTGATCCTGATCCCGATCCTGATCCCCAAGCAAAGCTTCTCTACGTAGTACATCATACAAAGGAACTTGGGGATGTAAATGCGGATATAACTTAAATATATAAAAATGTTTATGGAAAATAATTATTTATTCTTCCGGTGGCGGCATCAAAATCGCGATGGCGCAGGTGGTTATGGTGGAAACTGGAAATCATGGCAATAATATTCAAGGATACATGGAGTTAATTCTTAAACGTATTGTATTCTCTGTTTTGTTGTTGTTGCTGGTTGTTATATTGTTGTTACCTCAATAATGTTGATGGAGCTATTCATAGGATTCACAATAATCCAATAACACAACCCCATTTTACCTCCCTTAAGGGGGGTTGAAAAAAAATATAAATCTGCGGAAGTTTGATGTTTTTCTTTTTTTTTCCAATTTTTCATTGTGGAATTTTGTTTATGGCGGATATGTTCTGGATGTGAAAGAATTTCAATTGTTACACCGTCACCCAGTCTTGACACTGGCTGTGGAATATGACAAATATGTTGTCGATTTAAGTTTCATAAAATAGACGATTAAACTAGAAAAAAATGTAATTGAAAACATTCTTTAAAAAAAAGTAACAAAATTAAATTGAGTATAGGTAAACCTGAGGACCTAGAAAATTTTGTTGTTGTTTAAAAATATTTTGCAACATTATGGGATTCATTTGTTTGGTGTTTTTTATCTTGAACTGAAGGAAAATTTTGGTTAAAAAAAAACATCTTTTCAAATAGAAAAAGAAATACCCTTTAGTTTGAAATAAAAACTGATTTAAAGGTTTGACACATGTAAAACTCAGCTGTCATTTGAAGTGACATAATTTTAGATGATTGTTTGCTATTTATTATAATGGATCGCTTAATTATCGAACGAATGTGAATGTACTGAAATAGTTAAAATTAGAAATACATATGTCATTTTTTCATTTTTTTTTTTCGGACAGAGAATTAAATACTCCTTTACTTAAAATATAAACAGGCGCGCCTTAGTTGCAGCACCATATCTTTATCATGAAATTTTCAACAACCCAATTTACATATTTGCGGCTTTATGTTCTCACTAAATTCCAGCCTTAAGGTATTGAATTTATCGTTTAGCATTTGAATTTTTTTTAATTTTTACAATTTCAATTTCTCGCTGAAGCAAAACTTGGACTATACAATTTTCACCATTTTTGTAGAGAATTTTGACAATTTATCGTTCGATTTTTAGTAATAACGTATTTTTTCTTCCGAAATGCCGAAATATGACAACTTAAATGGTTACATCAGTTCAAAAAGCGAGCTAGATAAAATGAAACCTTTGATTGAAAAACTCTACAGATCATTCAAGTCCTTTTAAAAGTCTCAAGACCTCAAGACTCGAAAACCGTTCAAAGAGTCAAGATCGTTTCAGACTCTTGATCTATACATTTGTCTATGCTGATCTTTAGAGGGTAGGTCTAGATGTTTCGGGGTTTGGTGATGTTTCGAAGCGTTACACTTCTCCTCTTTCACAGTCGATGCAGTAACCACGATCGTTGTATACACAAATAAAGATGTTATAGCTTTTGCCACTCATCTGCTTTCAATTCACAGTGATTTTTCACAGAATAATTTATATAGCGAGGTTAAATAATTTGTCTTTTTCCGTTACCCTGTTTGAATACCAATCTTGTGTACATTAAAGAAAAGAATTCCCGATAACAGCTAGTGCCTCTAGTATAGGAACATCTCGGAATTTTTGTGCCCCGAAATACCTTCCCCCATTTAATTGGCCATCTACTTTTTTTAAGTGTATGATGGACAGACTAAGGCTACCCGTTTATTATCTAGCTTTCTGCTAGGGACACCTGTTTATCCCGCGGTAACCTTCTTCCCAGGAATTCACGGACATAGCTTGTTATCGCGAGACAAAGCACCGATTATCTTCTGGGCATGAAGGGAATTAAGCCCTGTTTTATTCCGTCCGACAGATTATTCTCTAGTTTGCTGCCAGAGACAGGGAACGCAATCCCAACAGATTATTCCGAGGTCACTGTCTAAGAGAATCTCCGACAAGCGTGGCTAGTGTTTCGATGATTATTGTGTAACCTTTGTAAGACCCTCAATTCCCGTACCACCGCCGGAAGCATTCTATTATTAAATTATTGAAGTACCGTGTTACTCTATCTTTATAAAGGGTGGTTTTTTAGCTACTATCTTTTTGGCAACACTTATTTAAACAGCTGACGCACGTTTAGTGTTTTGTTTCACTGTCAAACATCTTCAGTTTGGTCTATAATTTAACCATGAATCGTCTCACAAACGATTAACGCTTGCAAGTTATTGAATTTTATTATCAAAATGCGGGCTCTGTTAAGAAAGTTCATCGTGCGCTTCTTCCAACGAGCGACGAAGCTCATTTTTGCCTAAATGGGTACGTAAATATGCAAAATTGTTGATTTTGGAGTGAATATCAGCCAGAAGCATTGCAAGAGCTACCAATGCATCCAGAAAAAGTCACAGTTTGGTGCGGTTTATGGGCTGGTGGCATCATTGGACCGTACTTCTTCAAAGATGATGCGAATCGTAACGTAACTGTGAATGGTGAGCGCTACCGTGCCCAAAATGCAAGAGCCTGACTTGCATGACACGTGGTTTCAACAAGACGGTGCCACATGCCACATAGCACGCGCCACAATGGACTTATTGAGAGGCGAGTTCGGTGAACATTTTATTTCACGTTTGGGACCGGTCAATTGGCCGCCTAGATCGTGCGATTTAACGCCTTTATATGGACCGTACTATCGATTCAAATAAATATTTAATGAATTTTTTTTAATGTTATGTCTTTTTTTTGAAAAACTTTCCTATAGCTTTTGAAAAATCACCCTTTTTAAGTTGTAAATTATATGCAATAAATTGTTAGTTTTAGTGGTTAAGAAAATAAAGTATATAAAATACCTTTTTACATTAATAAATAAATTAGGTTGCGCAACAGTCTGTTGAGAACTAGGGCCTAGTGACTTACAACTCTCAACCATTCCTGTGTGCGTTTAAGGTTGTCAAGGATGAAAGGGACCTACAGTTTTAAGCCGAATCCGAACGGCTAGTTTTAGAAATCACTTTCATGACAAGAATTACTCTTGGAGGTTTTGCCAATTCTTCGCAAGAGGCAGTACCCGTGAAAAAAAACTTCAGATGGCACAGGCAGGGATCGAACCCGTGACATGACAGTCCAACCCACTAACCATCAGGTCACGGGTACTACATTGTTACATTACTAAAAATAAATAAAATGAACGACTGGGTCTCACGAACTTGCCCCTGTATGCAAAGAGTTTTATATGAAAAATAAGTTGGTCTTCAAAAAATTTAAATGCCACTTTATAAATAAAAAAAACTCTTGATTTTTCAAATTTTTTTTTGAAAATCGTTAGAGTGGTTTTTTTTTTTAAATTAATTTTTTATATATACAATTTTTCAATTTTGTTCTAAAAATATTTTTGGTATGTAGTTGTTTAGTGATTGTAAATATACACTCTACATTTGAATTTCGTAAAAAAATGTTGACCCGTTTTTGAGATATAGAATTTTGAAAAAAAAAAAGATGCGACCCACACTGATAACTTCCCATCCCGTCTGTCGATTTGTCTTACTTAAAAGTTTGTCTATATGCATCAATTTTTACCAAATTTTCGTACTATTTTTTGTAGATTTTATTTTTTTATGAAAAAACGGACTGTTGGATTTTTATAAAAAAAATACTGAATATCGAAAACAATATTTTCTGTGAAATAAAATAAGTTTAAAGTTTGTAATTTTTGAAAAGCTATTTTAGTCGAAAGTAAATTTTTACAAGTTTTAGTATTGTTTTTTTTAGGTTTTTATTTTTTGTAAAAAAACTGTCAATTCGATTTTTTTAAAAATGTTTTCTAATGTTGAAAACAATATTTCTTATAAGTTTAAAGTAGTAAGAAGCTATTATCTCAAATTTTTGAAAAGATATTTGAGTCGAACATCAATTTTTACCAACTTTTATTAATTTTTTTTTGGGTTTTTATTTTTTGTAAAAAAACTGTCAATTCGATTTTTCTCAACATTTTTCAGAATATTGAAAACAATATTTCTTATAAGATAAAATAAGTTTGAAGCCTTAATCTCAAGTTTTTAAAAAGATATTTGAGTCGAAATTCAATTTTTACCAAACTTTGAGTAATGTTTTTTTAGGTTTTTATTTTTTATAAAAAAACTGTCAATTAGATTTTTCTCAAAATTTTATCAGATGTTAAAAACATTATTCTTCGTTGCACAAAATTGTTTTGGAGATGAAAGCATATTTTAGTCATAAGATGTTCGAGGTGACAATTTTTTTTTATCAGTTTTTTTTGATTTATAAAAAAAACCGTTAATTGGATTTTTTTTCCAAAAATATACTTCTTTTGTATCACGTTACAATATATAATATAAAATTTAATTCAAGTCTCTAGCGTCATTGGTTCATGATAAATTTAGGGTTAACCAAAATTTTCACCTTTTTTTTAAACTGCTATGGTAAAAAAACCACCCACGCAATTTTCTTGAGAGCTCTTTCTGCATCTTTCTGCCTTATTATCTGTATAACAAAATTTATTTGAAGTCGATATCTCTTCTGGTTCTTGAGCTATGGACGACGAAAAAAACGTCGCGAACGTACAGACGTACGGACATACAGACGTACGAACGTACGGACATACAGACGTACACACGCACGCACAGACATCTTTCTAAAAATCTTTTATTTCGACTCTAGGGACCTTGAAACGTCGAGAAATGTCAAAATTTTCAATTTGACAAATCGGACCCATTACAATAAGTTCCTATGGAAAGTTACAAAAATTCAATATTTTTTTAAAAATCCAAACAAAAAAAATTGCACTTTTGATAATAAAATATTGTTAAGGCAATATAAGAGCTCATTCAAAAAAAAATTATTGAAATCGGTTCATGAGCTGCTGAGAAAATTAAAAAACAAAATAACGGTTCTATGAGCGGTATCTTTCCTGAGCAATACAAAAATATGGTTTTCTTATTAAAAGAAGCCACTTTAAAAAATAAAATTTAAAAAAAAATTAAAAAAAATCTTTTTGAGAAAATTCGAATTATCGTTTTTTGACCAAAAAAATTGTATGGGGGCCACTGTTAGTTTGGATCTTAAAATAAATGAAAAAAACGCCTAACGCGAATCTGCTCAAAACCTTCAAACTTCCAAGTTTGAACTCAATCGACCTAATGGTTTAGGCTGTAGGGGGGTGGACAGACAGACAGGACAGACGGACGGAATCGCGGTAACCACTTTTTTCGACTTCTCTACCATCGTAATATCATGTTTGATTAAAATCTCGAGTTCGGAATTTTGTACGAATGCAAAACTTGTCATATATGTTGTTCCTATATGTAGCAAGTAAAAAACTTTATTACAAACCGGAGTTTGAAAACTCTAAGCCCAAGTTTTTTGCTTTCTTTGGGAAGAACCTTAGATACCGACGAGTCTACCTCAGCCTCGTACAAAAAAGCACCTCGCAGTGATTTATCGAAAAGTCCAGACTTCTTAAGGCCAGTCTGAAAACTTCAAGCAATTGTCAAGACCTAAACTGACTTGGAAACTCTAGCACTCCTTCTAAAGCTAAGGACATTCTTTCAAATCTTATGACAAGTTTTTCATTCCTTTTTAGAAAACCAAAAATAACTGTTGTCTCCATTCAAATATGTATTAAAATCTTTTTTATTAAATTGGCTTCAATAGGTTGGGGGTTAAGAATATGATATACTCGTACAAACTTATTTTCTGAAAATTGCAAAATGCTATACGAGTTTTAAAATAGCTGTAACTTTAGGCAGGTTGGACATTAATCAGCATATGTATATATATTCTAAAAGGGAATTTAAAAATCTACAACTTCTTTCCTATTCATACTTTTCGTTTATGAATAGGTTTAGACAATATGATGCAATGTTTATGAATATTTTGACGTAAATTGATTTTTTTTTGTGAATTTCAACTTTTTCCGAGGGTATAGCTCGAAAACGGTTAGGAATTAGAAAAAAACATATGATATAAAAGTTTTAGATAATTTTGAGAACTCCATTTTATTCTCTAAAAATATTTCTCTCCGATGCACCGTTTTCGAGATATAAGCGAAAAACCCGAAATTCGTACCTTTACAGCCCCCCCCCCCCTCCACCCCCCGCTCATCACCTAGGAGTCAGGACTTTTGGTATGTTAACAACCTAAGCCCCCTAAACAAGTTTCTGAAGGAATCGCTTAGTTACCTGCTCACGCACTCTACACCTCATTTTGGGTCATTTATTGACTGGACTAAAACTTTTTTACGAAATTTAAATGTACTTAATAACTTCATACTGAAAATATAAGAACCGCTCTAACGACTTTCAACCAAAAATGTATAAATTAAGGTTGAGAAATGAAATGGGATTTAAATGTTGATGATAAACTTATATGTTTTACAGACGTATTTATTAATCTGAAAACATAGGTTCTATTTTGAAACAGACAAGTTCGTGCGACCGCGTCGTACATTTTATGTACACGCCTCATAGTGGAATTTTTATGTTTTCTGCCGTAATGCTCTCGACTTGAATGTTTTTGCCCAAAATCAATTCAATCAATGTCAACTTCATTCATCAAAACTTCTTTCCCTTCCCTCATTCCCACCCCTATTTTAATGTTTTTCAATTGGCAAGTGGTAAGATAAAAAAATATATAAATATAAAATTCAATCAAAAAGTTCTATAAAGAAATTATATTCTTTTATCACCACAAATAATGAGAAATGACGTTTCTTATCAGCAAGTTTATATTTTTCAATTCTGTTTTCTTCAAAAACTCTCATCGCATCCAGTCTCTGATGTGATGCATTTTTATATTTATCAGTCTTGTATATCTATGTGCTGATTTATTGTAAGACCCTTCAGTTACACCATCGACCGACGACCGACACGACGCGTGACAAGACAATAACGTCTCCTCTCGCAGACGTGATTCCAAAACTAAAATTTCCAATTTTCTCCGTAATCACACTTTAAAAAGACGTCACAGTGCTGCTTCGCATATCAAAGCCCAAAAATAGAACAAAATCAACCAAAAAAAAACAACTTTTCTTATCAAACTTACGCGTATCTGGAATTCCAATAAAAAACAACAACAACACCAACGCTGAAGACTACGACGACAACGACAACGACGAAGAACGAAGTCTTTGGGTAAAGTTGACAAACACCGTCGCTAGTCGTCGTCGTTTGCAGAAGGAATTTAACCCGCACAAAAAGGCGCACAGTTCAAAATAAAATTGATTTAAGCGGATTTAGCTGAAGTTGACTTCCTCCTAAAGCTGCACTCTTCTTCGTCGTCTTCAGTCTTCGCCAAGGACAAAATATATAGTAAACTATATGTACGAGTAGAGGAGGGCTCTGTACCCTTTTTTGTTCCCACTACCCAAAGGACAAGGTTCTTGAAGGCAAATACCACTTTATCAGCACAGATAACGAAGGAAAAAAAGTCTTAAGCAAAATCCAAAGAGGTACAAAATCAAAAAAAGTGAAGTATACAAGGATACCCTCGAAGGATATCAAATAAGAAGGCAACGGATTTTCCCGTTCGCTGGCAACTATATTGACAGCAAAGACTTTGTCAGTGTCAAGAGCGTCTTTCGTCTCTCTCGTCTTATTTTGCATTTTGCTGTTTGTACGCCTTATTTAGTTCCTCGTTCACCTGGAATCTATTATCCTCTTAAAGCAAAAAATAGACGAAGGCAAAGAAAACATTAAGTGCCCCGGAATTCAAGTGGCGGAATATACACGTCGCTGTGTCTATCTTTTTTTTTTTTTTTTTTAATACGACGACGAAGACGAATATAACCTCTTGAGATAACCCGGTTTGAGAATTTCTAATGACATAAGTGCAATCTTGAGGATATACATATCTATCTATACGTATAGAATTATGAGACGACAGGAGAAAACGAGGCTTATCAACAGATGGTGTTCTTCTTTTAGCAAACTACCAGGACTAGGTTTTGACTTTCAAGATCAGATAGAACTCCTTACAATTGCAATTGCAATCGGTGTTTTGGGTCATTTGGCATTGTTTCAATTGGTTGATGCATCCAAACAATCAACATCATTTTTAGGACCTGGACCAGTAACATCAGAAAAGATGTCCTTACCACTTGGCAATGATAGCAATTACGCATTACCTAAGGGAAAATGTCGAGGACAGGATGTGATAGCTATGGTACCGGAAAAAGGTGAGTGCCAAGTGGTTTGAGTTTGAGTTTAAGTTTAAGTTTTGAGATATCCAATCCACATTTTTATTTTATTTTGCCGACTTTAAGGATAATACACACACATATGTACATATATTTATAGTACTTTATGGGATTTTATTTTTCTTGTCTTCTTCCAATCTAAACATCACGCTGCAATGAAGGTCTATAAAAATAGTAAAGAGAAAATAGATGCATAAGGGTCATTCCAATGCACGTTTCTTGGGTTTCTTTATGGAAGAACATGCACGTAAACATCTATTCAAGTACAGTTGCAGTTCAGTAAATAGATTCACATGAAATTAAATTTATATTTTTGTGAATTCACTTTTAATTAAGGTCGGTTCATTACATTACATTACATTACATTTCACACTACTCAGCACATAAATGTACAGAGTAGAGAACTGTGCTGTACCTTGAGCGACTAGACTATATAAGCTGATAACAATACAAGACATTAGTACAAGACAGAAGGACAGAGGAGAAAGAACAACATACAGAAAGAATACATGACAACATCACGCGGTAGGTTTCGAGACGGTCCCCCATCTTTCTACTAACCACGCTCACTGATGCTTGATTTCGGTGATCGATGGGAACCGAAGCTTTATCAGTGACTAGGCCGTTGCCTAAGGTCGGTTCACATAAGTTCGCTGCTGGAAAAAATTTGTTTATAGTTCTGAGAAGACGGAAATCTCTGAGATCTTCGAAATATAAACCATCTAATTGCGTTAAAGTGTGTGCTGTCATTAATCGATGTGTTCATTACTTTGACAGTTAAAAATCTTATCGCTGTCATTACTTTAAAGATGCGTTCACATAACTTACAATTTTGGGAACTAGAATCTTTCCAAAACTATTAAATAGCAAAAATAGGAGATTTGCGAAATGTCTCAATAATTACTTACTTAATAATTACATGAATCGGTAAGGTTTTGTTCCTGGTAATCAAATTTTACTTGTCTAAACTTGATTTCAAAATCAATCTATCACGTCAGGTTTTTGAAGTGTTGCTCTTTACAATTGGAATCAAAACTTAGACCCATTTTTTAGGCTATCTAATTTCATGAAGTATTTTGTTTTTAATAAAATTCTCGATTGGTTTTCAAATCTATGTTCCCTGTTTTCGATACAGATAAAATATTTATATTATTTCATACATTTTTTGAACAATCTTCAGAAGTTGTCGGATTTTACCTCTGTTGCATCAATCTTAACAAAATGCTGTACTTGTTATGTTAAAGAAGTTCCTAATAAAAAAAGGTAAAACTGTTTAGAAGCCATTTTTGTTTTTGTTAAGAAGCCAGAGTCGTTGTTGTTAGATTTCATCTGTCTAACGAAAATCTAAAAGAAACGATAAACCATTTTTTCTAAAACGGTTTTCAACAGAAAAACGCAAAACGGTTCAAAAGTAACGAATCTGTTGTCTAAACAAGTCTTTTATAACAAGTTTTTGAAATAAATTAAAAATTAATGTTGTTCTTAATGAGCAAATAGTTAAAAATGTAGTTTGGATTCGAAATGAGCACTAAAAATTGAGTTCAAAACGTATTTTCCAAAAATATTAAAGTATCAAATTTAAGTTTTTCTGGAAACTTCAGATTCAAATAAAGGCTCGTATCTAATAAGAATTTTCGGAAACTAAGTAAGATACTGAAATGCTTTAAATTGTATTAAAAAAAAAAAGATTAGTACTTTTTAAAATCGTCATATAATATATTGTTAAGAGATCCCCCTTTTTTGGTTGTTTTTAGCATTTTTAAAGGGGTTTATTTTAAAAAAGTGAAGTGATAGAAAAATTCAAAGTCGAGATTCGAATTTAGGATATCTTAATTCTTTAAAAAAGTATTCTTTTGTGAACAGAAAAAAAAACGTAATTTTGTCGACCAGTGAAAATAGTACTAAATATTAAATTCAAAATATATTTTTCAAAACCGTGAAAACATTCAATTCAAAGGTTCCCAAAACTTCATACATAGAGTCAAATGAAGACTTCTTATCATTTATAAATTTCATAAAAACAAGCTAAGATAGTAAAATGATGATCTAAGTTGCGTTTTACCTAAGCCTTTAAAAAAATCTTTTTTGGTTGTTTTTAACATTTCTAAAAAGGCATATTTTCAAAACCTGAGAGGAGAGTAAAAATATAAGGTACTATTGAAATTTAGGACAACTTAGTTAACAAGTATTGTTTTAATTGTGGGACATAAAAATTACTTAATTTTGCCAACTAGTAAATCAACGTGGTTTCAGTTGGTCGTGTGTTTCAAAATAAGATTTTTTCTAATTTTCACAACAACAAATAATGTTCGTACAAACTTCTTTAATCTTTTACATTTGTTGAATATAAATTGAATAAGTTTATAAAATTGATTTTAATTAACAATTTCAAACCAACGCACTTATAAATTTTAGTATAAAAAAACAAGATATTTAAACATTGGTAGCACTACAGGGAGTTGTCATCTACTGACATTTTAATATATTTGACAGATGAAAGTCCCACTGTTTTAATAGCTTTGTTGGAAGGTTAACATAACTCATAATTTTGGAAATGAAAATAAGAGTTTTTCCACAAATATTTAAGATTAAAAGTAGTGAATCTGTATAAGTTCCTTAATTTTGTGGTTTCAAGCCGATCATTTTTGCACCTGTCAAACTCAGCTGTCATTTGAAATGTCATTCGAAATTTCATTATATTATTTAATAAAGATAATATTTAATTTATCATTATTATCATTATTATAGTAAATTAAGATAATGGATCGCTTAATAAAATTAAGAAGAAGTTTGAAGAAAGTTCAAAAATTCCAAAAATTTTAGAGAAATAAAATGTTCATCGAAAATGTTTCAGACTCCTTCTTTTGTTTGTGGTACTTAATTGGTTCGTTTATAAATGAATTGAAACACTTTTTTCTCATGTGAACTTAAGGTTATATTTTGATGAAATTTCTAAACTTGGATCTATGTTTATGGCACAAAGTGTCAATGTTTGGGAAGTGATGTGATGACTTTTTGCCTTGGCTTAGTTCCTTCTGTATACTCTCCGCAGCGTAGCGAGAGTAAATTGTGATTCTGTTGTCTACTTGTGCTGAATTGTGAAGTGGTTTTGTGTTTTTTGTTGTTTATTGTTCAGCGGGGTATACCTCCCCCTTACCAACCTGCATCAGAAATTGTGTATGCAAGTGTGTATTGTATATGTTATTATGTGTGTTGTGATGTTTTGATAAGTTTCTTTTTTTTTGTTTTCTTTTTTCTTCTATTTTCTATTTTGTACTTTTTATCCGGATCCATGCACTCTAATTAACTTAGAGAAACTAAAGAGAAACAAGAAACAAGGATATCTGGAGGTAACAAGTGTGTAACACTCATATTTTTTTCTATTTTTACATGAACATACGTATTTCAAAGCCAAGTGAGATACATCAGGGTTGCCATGATGTATCTCACTTGATCGATGGGTCAATTTAAAAATATCTGTAGCCGAAGAAAAAGCGAGCAATATTGGGTATGAAATTAGGGCCATAAATAGCCCAATTATAATTGGACCGTCATACATGTTTTTTTCGCTAATTTTGGAAATAGATAGCCCAATTTTCGATATATACCCCAAAATATCCCATTTCCTAATAAATAGCCCAATTTCTAATAAATAGCCCAGTTTCTAAATAAATAGCCCAATTTTCGATTAATAGCTCAATCTGGCAAGCCTGAGATACACTATAATAGTTATTCTCGTATGTGGTGGGCTTTTTTTATTAACTTTAATTAAGTTTTGGACAGAATTGCGTTGACAGATAATCTAATTGAAAAACAAATTTTTGAAGCATATACAAACCGCACACGTCGTCGTCGTCTCATTTCTTGTTGTTGTTGATGTCGTTTTTTAAGTACCTTAGGTACTAAGGTTGAATTTTTGTAGTGTGTTGTCTGTTTTGTATGGCATCATTTAAAAATGGTGAGAATATCAACATATCACTTCAAAATGATAGATTGTGGTTGTTGTAAGATTTTACTTTTGTTTACTTTTAATTAAATGATGGAAAGTGTTTCTTTTATTTTTTAGTTTATATTTTATGAAAGAAATATAAGATTTTTGAGATAAAATGAGGTGAGAATATAGAAAATAAATGAGGCACAAAACAGTGGGACTTTTTTAGAATCTAACTTGGGTAAAAATATGAGTGTCGGATAAATTAGTTTTATTATATGTTTCTTTTTATAGATTTGTTAATCTAATATATAAAATTCTCCTGTCACAGTGTTAGTTGCCATACTTCTCCGAAACGGCTTAACCAATTTCAATGAAATTTTGCATATACATTCGGTAGATCTGAGAATAGGTTTTTATCTATTTTTTATATTCCTAAGTGCTATGGTTTAATTGCATCAACATCGTACACGGTGCAACGATCTTACGATAGTATTCAGTGACGCTATATGTACAATGAAGCATTGATTGCTATTGAGGATCTTTGCATTATCAGTGTTAGCATTCACCAAATTGAAACACATCTTATTTAATACACACTGAATTGAATCGTGAACTACAATACAATACTGTAGAAATGGCAGCGATTGTTGCTCGCAATGTCCCACTAATGAATGAAGAACAAAGAACCATTTTTGACCACACCATGCTCGCAGTTTCGGCAGGACAAGGTGGATTCTTTTTTTTAGATGCACCAGGTGGAACTGGCAAAACATTCCTTATTTCGCTTATTATTGCTAAAATACGATCAAATGATGGTATCGCATTGGCTGTTGCATCTTCTGGCATTGCGGCAACTTTATTGGATGGAGGTAGAACAGCTGATTCAGTATTTAAACTGCCATTAAATATTCAAAATAACCCAGACGCGGTGTGCAATATAAAACAATCATCTATGGCCGCAGTGCTGAAACAGTGTAAAATTATCATCTGGGATGAATGCACTATGTCACACAAACATTCGCTTGAGGCATTGAACAAGACATTGAAAGATATAAAAAACAACAACAGACTATTTGGCGGCACCCTGTTACTCCTTTCAGGAGATTTCTGACAAACACTTCTCGTTATTCCGCGTTCAACGTACGCTGATGAGATCAACGCGTGCTTAAAATCATCGCCACTGCGGCGTAATGTTGAAAAAGTACAACTGAAAGTAAATATGCGTGTTCAAATGCTTCAAGATCCATCCGCTGAAACATTCTTAAAACAACTGTTAGATATAGGCGACGGAAAAGTTACTACAGATGAAACTGGATGCATAAAATTCGATCGATTACTGCACGATTATTGATTCACAAGATGCTCTCATTGACCAAATGTTTCCCGATCTACACAGACAATATACAAATCATGAGTAGCTGGCAGAAAGATCAATTTTAGCAGCAAAAAATGTGGATGTCAACGAATTAAATCTCAAGATACAACATTTGTTACCAGCAGACTTGGTGTCATAGAAATCTATCGATACAGTTTATGATGCTACCGAAGCTGTAAACTATCCAACTGAGTTTTTGAACTCATTGGATTAACCAGGCATGCCACCGCATAATTTATAACTGAAGATTGGGTCTCCTAAAATTTTGCTTCGTAATTTGAACCCACCAAGGTTGACAAACGGCACGCGATTAGTTATTAAAAAATTGATGAAAAATGTTATCGAAGCCATTATTCTAAATGGCAAATTCCGAGGTGAAAATATATTAATAATTATTACCGCCAATTCAATTCAAACGCCTTCAATTTCCAATTAGATTGGCATTTGCAATGATTATCAATAAGTCTCAATGCTAAACGATGTCTGTCTGCGGCTTAGATTTGAGCACTGCATATTTTTCACATGGACAATTATACGTGGTGTGCTCTCGAGTGGGAAAACCATCCAGTTTGTTTGTACTGGCGAAAGATGGGATCACAAAAAATATTATACACTCTGTTGCATTAAGGGATTGATATTGTTTTTTTGTTGTATTGTCATAATAGCGTTATGGATATAATTTTAAAGAATTAATTTTAAAAAATTAAAAATTTGTAATATTTTGTCACCGTTTACAGTGCTCTATACCCTTCCCACTTATATACCACATCCTTACACACTTACAATAAGTTACTTTATGTATTTCTATCAAAATATTCTCTAGAAATTATTTATATGACAAAACAACGTTTCTTGAGTCAGCTAGTTTTTCTGTAAAAATCCACTTATTGCAAATGCGATTACATGAACATGCAATAACGACTAATATTGCTTTAATGTTTTAGGCAACGGAAAATTGCTGACGAAACGTGCGTCATATGTGAAGAGCACATGAGTCAATTTTAACTGAAAGATAGTGGCCGTTTTCGTCGAAATATGTCAAGTCATCAAAAATTGGGTTCAATGAATTGTCATATGAATCACGTGGAATCACTTAAATGAGTTCATAATACTTCAAACTAATAATAAAATTTTAAAATACGAGTTTTCCCCCTTTTTTTATAACAAAAGTTGTAATTTCGTAACAAACCCAAATTTGTCTTTAGTATTGTTTCAGAGATATAAAAAAGAATAGGTTATAAATTCAAAAATTTTAGTTTATTTTAAACAGGCTGTAATTCACAAGAAAAGAGGTTGGGATGTAACCCACTTCCCATATGTAGGTACCCGTATGTTGATTTTTCTAAGACTAACAAAATTTGAATAACAAAATTTGAAGTCAATATCTTTGTTTTCATAATACTTGAGTCGAAAACCATTTCTCATCAGTTTTTTGTTATTTTTGTAAGTTTTCATTTTTGTTAAAAAAGTTGTCAATTAGCAATAATCTACTATATAAAAATAAGTCGGGTTTTCCTTCCTGACGCTATAACTCCAGAACGCACGAACCGATTTCCACGGTTTAGCATTCGTTGGAAAGGTCTCGGGCTCCGAGAGGTTTATAGCATACAAAATTTAGGAAAAATTTCAACAGAAAAGCGGTGAACTCCGTTTAGCTTCCGGTTAGTTCCGATTTGTGGAATTGAAATTTTTTTAATTTTTTGACGTTTCAAGAGCCCAATATTTTAAACCAAAGCTTACTTTTGGAAACCTTTTTAAGTCAACCATATCTCTAGAAACGTCAGAGATATCGACTTTAAATAACGTTTGTTTTAAAGATAATAAGAAATAAAATGCACGACTGGGTCGCACGAACTTGCTCCTGTATGCAAAGAGTCTGTTTAAAAAAGCACCTATATAAGATTTAAAATTATACCTTTAAAACAAGTTTGTCTTCAAAGATTTAAATGCTATTCGATTTGTCAAAAAAAACCGCGCGATTCATCCCAAGACACAACTCATCCTAGGACAACTCATCCCGGAAATGAATTGGTATTTACAATAGTTATAGTTATAAACAATACATACATACATACGTACCAAATGCATTATCTAATTTGGATAAAAGATAGTAATCAACCCTATCATGAATTCCATCGTAGTCGGAATTTTTACGAATCCCGAAAAACTGTATCATGAAATCCGTTCGTAATGCAAAATTGTATGAGATTTTCCACTACGAACGGATTTCATGATACAGTTTTTCGGGATTCGTAAAAATTTCCGATTACGATGGAATTTATGATAGGGCTGAATATAATAAAAGTTTTTGTCAATGTAATGCGCTCTTTCGGGCTCACGCACAGGATTTGATCTGGTGAGATGGGAGGGGGTTACATTTAATACAGTTAAAATAATTAAAAAAAAAAATATTTTAAGATTCAAAGTTTTACCTGAAAAGTAAGTTTGTCTTCAAAAATTTAGATGCCATTTTATAAATCAAAAAACCCTTGATTTTTCAAAAATTTTTTTTGAAAATCGTTAGAGCGGTTTTTTTTTAAATTAATTTTTTATATATAAAATTTTTAAATTTTGTTCTAAAAATATTTTTGGTATGCAGTTGTTTAGTGATTGTAAATATACGCTCTACATTTGAATTTCGTAAAAAACTGTTGACCCGTTTTTGATATATAGAATTTTGAAAAAAAAAAATTCAATATTTTTTTAAAAATCCAAACAATAAAAAATTTCACTTTTGATAATCAAATATTGTTAAGGCAATATAAGAGCTTATTCAGAAAAAAAATTATTGAAATCGGTTGATAAGTTGCTGAGAAAATTAAGAAACAAAATAACGGTTCTATGAGCGGTACCTTTCCTGAGCAATACAAAAATATGTTTTTCTTATGAAAAGAAGCCAAGTTTAAAAATAAAATTTTAGAGAAAATTTAAAAAAAATCTATCGGTTTGTTTTTGAGAAAATTCGAATTTTCGTTTTTTGACCAAAAAAATTGTATGGGGGCCACTGTTAGTTTTGGTCTTAAAAAAAAAATGAAAAAAACGCCTAACGCGAATCTGCTGAAAACCTTAACTTCCAAGTTTGAACTCAATCGACCCAATGGTTTAGGCTGCAGGAGCGTGGACAGACAGACAAAACAGACCGGACGGAATCGCGGGACCCACTTTTTTCGACTTCTCTACCATCGTAATATCATGTTTGATTAAAATCTCGAGTTCGAAATTTTGCACGAATGCAAAACTTGCCATATAGTTCCTATATGTCGCAAGTAAAAATGTAAAAATGTATTATAGAGCAATTTAAGAAAAAAGTGAAAAATTTGGTTGACCCCAAATCCACTTATATACAATTCTGAATGAACAGCAAAAGTATACGAAACATTAATGCAAGCGGTGGACAATGATACTGGTGGTCTATTCTTCCTGGATGCACCTGGAGGTCATTTCATTGATTTTGGCCACTATTCGATCAAGATGTGAAATAGTTTTGGCGTTAGCATCATCTGGAATTGCGGCAACTCTTCTAGATAGCGGTCGTACTGCACATTCTGCGCTTAAGTGGCCACTCTATTTAAATACAATTGTTACTCCAACATGCAATATTTCCCGATCCAGTGCAACGGGAAAATTGTTGATGCAATGCAAGCTTATTGTTTGGGATGAGTGAACAATGGCACATAAGAAATCACTTGAAGCACTTAACTTCACACTGAAGGATCTTCCAAGAAGTAACAAGATCTTTTGAATGCTTGCCTAAAGGCATCACTTTTGTGGAATAACGTAAAAACATTATAGCTAACCACAAATATGACAGTTCAACTTCAAACTGATCAAAGTGCTGCACAATTTTCCAAACAAATGTTAGCTGTTGGAAATGGAAAAGTGCCAGTTCATGCGACAACTGGATTAATTACTCTTACCAACGACTTTTGCCGAATTGTAGACTCTCAATTAGCTCTTATTGAAAATGTTTTCCCAAACATTAGTGAGAATTATCAGAATTATGCTTGGTTAAGTCAACAAGCAATTCTCGCCGCAAAGAATAATGATGTACACGCACTGAATTTCACCATTCAATCAAAAATCGCTGGTCATTTGGTGACATACAAATCCGTTGATTCCATAAAAAATCCCGATGATGTAGTCAATTATCCAACGGAGTTTTGGAACTCTCCGCAGTTACCAGGATTTCCACCATATAACTTGCAACTCAAAGTTGGTTCAGTTATTATGATATTGCGTAATTTGAATCCACCGCGACTTTGCAACGGTACTCGACTTGCGGTGAAAAGACTTATGCCGAATTTGATTGAGGTAACCATTATTAACGGAAAGTACACAGGTGAAAATGTATGTATTCCTCGAATACCATGATTCCGACTGATCTTCCGTTTGACTTCAAACAATTGCAATTTCCGGTTCGCCTTGCTTTCGCAATGACAATTAACAAGTCGCAAGGCCAATCGGTTAGTGTTTGCGGGATAAATTTAGAAAATCATTGTTTTTCACATGGGCAGCTATACGTTGCGTTTTCACGAGTTGGGAAACCATCCGTTTTGTTTGTGTTAACGTCAAACCAAAAAACAAAAAATGTGGTTTACCAAAGATCACTTCAATGAAACGGATAATTTGCGGACAAGTATAACGCTTCGATTCAGTATTTACTTTAGATTCACTTTCATTTTTCAACTAAATTACACTTCATTTTTGTAATCGAAATGAATTCATTACTGTTGTGAAATGAAATAAAATTTTTCCTTTTCAAATATAAAACAAAAAAAAATAATTGTTCTTCATCTTTTAATCCCCAAACGAAATATTACAAAAAACGAAGCCAACTGGTGGCGAAACGGAGTTCGCCGGGTTTGCTAGTATTATGATAAAATAAGTTTGATTTCAATATCTGTTTTTGTTTCCGACATTTTAAGTGGAAAACTAATATTTATTATATGCTTAAAAATACTAATTGGATTTTTCTAAGAACAATATCATTATAAACATTTTTATAGAATAAAATAATTTTGAACTCAATTACTAAATCTTTTCTTGAGATATTTGAATCGAATATCAGTTTTCACTAATTTCCATAGTATTTTTTGTAGATTCTTATTAATTTAATTTAATTTAATTAATTTTTAATTTTTTAATTAATTTTTTAACTGTTGTATTTAAAAACAGCAATAATTGTAAGCATACATTTGCTATCTGAGCCTTAAATTCCTAGAGAAATGTGTGTTTCTGTTTTATTAATTAAACATTTCTTACATACGTTTTTGTGTCGTTCACTAGGGCGTATACGTTCTTTTTTTATTAACTTCCCATAGGAAGTTATTCTAATGAGTCCGATTTGTCGAATTGAAAATTTTGACATTTCTCGACGTTTCAAGGTCACTAGAGTCGAAATAAAATTTTTTTAGAAAGATGTCTGTGCGTACGTGTGTACGTACGTTGGTACGTCCGTACGTTCGCGACGTTTTTTTCGTCGTCCATAGCTCAAGAACCAGAAGAGATACCAACTTCAAATAAATTTTGTTATACAGATAATAATTCAGAAAGATGCAGAAAGGGCTCTCAAGAAAATTGCGTGGGTGTTTTTTGTACCATAGCGGTTAAAAAAAAGGTGAACATTTTGGTTAACCCTAAATATCTTACGAACTAATGACGTTAGAGACTTGAATTAAATTTTATATTATATATTGTAACGTGATACCAAACCAGTATATTTTTGGGAAAAAATCCAATTAACGTTTTTTTTTAATCAAAAAAACTGAAAAAAAAAATTTGTCACCTCGAAAATTTAACGAATAAAAATGATTTCATCTCCAAAACAATTTTGTGCAACGAAAAATAACGTTTTTGACATCTGGTAAAATTTTGAGAAAAATCAAATTGACAGTTTCTTTTATAAAAAGCAAAAACGTAAAACATTACTCAAAGTTGGTAAAAATTGAATTTCGACTCAAATATCTTTTCAAAAACTTGAGATTATGGCTTCCAACTTATTTAACTTATAAGAAATATTGTTTTCAACATTCTGAAAAATTTTGAGAAAAATCTAATTGACAGTTTTTTTTTACAAAAAAATAAAAACCTAAAAAAAAATACTAAAACTTGGTAAAAATTTAGCTTTGACTCAAATAGCTTTTCAAAAATTAAAAATATTATCGTTTTTTTTATTGTACTATTCGTACTAGAATGTCAGCTTGTTAGACTTGACCATTCTTTATTCCGTCAATTTCATTGAATGTTTGAACAACAACAACAACTTAAAGGTGCTACCACTCATTGTTTTTGGCTGGAAATATAGCTATTTCGTGCTTTGCCACTTTTGCACTCATCAGTGTGCACTACGCACTCCACGAACCAGTAATGCTAGAGACTTGAATTAAATTTTATATTATATATTCCATAAACAAACATATTTTTGGAAAAAAATCCAACTAACGGTTTTTTTATATAAATAAAAAAAACTGAAAAAAAAATATTTGTCAGGTCGAAAATTGTACGATCAAAAGATGATTTTATCTCTAAAACAATTTTGTGCAACGCAAAATAACGTTTTCAACATCTGGTAAAATTTTGAAAAAAATCTATTTGCCAGTTTTTTTACAAAAAAAAACCTAAACAAAAAATTAATAAAAGTTAGTAAAAATTGATTTTCGACTCAAATATATTTTCAAAACTTTGAGATATTTGCTTTAAACTACTTTTATCTTAAAATATATTGTTTTCAACATTCGATAAAATTTTGAGAAAAATCGAATTTACAGTTTTTTTTACAAAAAATAAAAACCTATAAAAAACAATACTAAAACTTGGTAAAAATTTTTTTTCGATTTAAATAGCTTTTCAAAAATTAAAAATATTGGCTTCAAACTTATTTTATTTCACAGAAAATATTGTTTTCGATATTCAATAAAATAAAATCTACAAAAAATAGTACGCAAATTTGGTAAAAATTGATACATATAGACAAACTTTTAAGCAAGACAAATCGACAGACGGGATGGGAAGTTTTCAGTGTGGGTCGCATCCCAGCCTCTTTTTTAATGTGGAATCGAATATACAACATTCTTATAAATTAAAAAATCGCGTGTCTAGTTCGATTCTGTAAATAATTTGATTTGAAAAATTGCCATCATTTCGCATTCCAGTCAACAATTAAGAATTAACTTCTCAACAAGCGACATGACCTACACAACACACACACGTACCACCAGTTTATTTTGTTCCAGGAAAAATCCAAATAAATCAAATCTTTAATATGGTAAAGAAAATCCATTCACATATGAGTATCTTCTAACGGGTGATTTTTTTGAGGTTAGGATTTTCATGCATTAGTATTTGACAGATCACGCGGGATTTCAGACATGGTGTCAAAGAGAAAGATGCTCAGTATGCTTTGACATTTCATCATGAATAGACTTACTAACGAGCAATGCTTGCAAATCATTGAATTTTATTACCAAAATCAGTGTTCGGTTCGAAATGTGTTTCGCGCTTTTTTATCGACAAATTTTGTTCAGCGATGAGGCTCATTTCTGGTTGAATGGCTACGTAAATAAGCAAAATTGCCGCATTTGGAGTGAAGAGCAACCAGAAGCCGTTCAAGAACTGCCCATGCATCCCGAAAAATGCACTGTTTGGTGTGGTTTGTACGCTGGTGGAATCATTGGACCGTATTTTTTCAAAGATGCTGTTGGACGCAACGTTACGGTGAATGGCGATCGCTATCGTTCAATGCTAACAAACTTTTTGTTGCCAAAAATGGAAGAACTGAACTTGGTTGACATGTGGTTTCAACAAGATGGCGCTACATGCCACACAGCTCGCGATTCTATGGCCATTTTGAGGGAAAACTTCGGAGAACAATTCATCTCAAGGAATGGACCGGTAAGTTGGCCACCAAGATCATGCGATTTGACGCCTTTAGACTATTTTTTGTGGGGCTACGTCAAGTCTAAAGTCTACACAAATAAGCCAGCAACTATTCCAGCTTTGGAAGACAACATTTCCGAAGAAATTCGGGCTATTCCGGCCGAAATGCTCGAAAAAGTTACCCAAAATTGGACTTTCCGAATGGACCACCTAAGACGCAGCCGCGGTCAACATTTAAATGAAATTATCTTCAAAAAGTAAATGTCATGGACCAATCTAACGTTTAAATAAAAAATCGATGAGATTTTGCAAATTTTATGCGTTTTTTTTAAAAAAAAAGTTCTCAAGCTCTTAAAAAATCACCCGATATATATATAAATAGAACCCTCTTATAGAGGGTGAAAAACTACATACAAAGGTATACAAAATCCCGAGTAAAGTCTCTCAGATTCCTTCTTAGCAAACACCTTCCAAAGTTCCAAATAAAAAAAAAACTCTCTCACGTGTCGTATATTGTAAATGAAAGCCTTCTTACATCAGACACGCATCTATAGAACACAACACATAACATCCTTTCGCATTGAATAGTCCTCTAATCCAATTGAATAAACTACTTAATACCTTTTTTCCATGGTTCGATAGCATAAGGCGAATCCTTTCAGCATCTCACAACTTGGGTTATGACAAAAGGCAATAGTATAACATCAGGCAACAGGAGGAAGAGTATATAAGAGCAATACAAATCTTAAAGCGAAGGCAAAGGAGGCCAATCGATGGCAATTTAGTATCAAATAAATTATCGCTTAGGTACCGTTATACTGTTATACACGTTACTCAACTTGAACAAATTTCATCTAATATAAAGATATATCGATCTTTTTATATGTAAGTGTTGTATCCTTTTACTGGATTGACGATGACGACGACGAGCGAAAGTGTTGGGTCTTAAAGTATTAAAAAAGTATTTCCAACATCTCCTCACAGGATCAGGACTTTCTTCTGCATTATTGTGATTTCATGTATGAACTTTTTTCTATTATGTAAAAGGATGTGGAAAGAATTAGAGTGGAGTGGAGTGGGGTGGAGCCTGGGAGCGTGTGCGAAGGGACTGCATGTCAAAATGACAACGGAGACGATGGCTGTGGCTGTGGCTTTGGCTGTAGAGGCTACGTAGACATCTCTAATCAAATATTCATTTGAAAATTGCCAACAGAACATGAAAGGATAGAACGAGTCATTTCCCAATACCAGAATTCCCACGCTCATTCACCAATTAAAGACAAATATATATAGGAATGGTTTTAGGTATAAGTATAGGCTTGAAACACTCTCTCGGTAAGAGTTATGCGGTTGAATCCTTTCAATATGGAAAACACATATCTATGCAAACATCATCACACTATTCCTGACTTTCCAAACACTCAAACTCCAGACTCATATAGATAGAGGCAGATAGATGTAACAACCAAAGTTCTACAAAGGTACCTCGTTTTCATGTAACGAGAATGAGAACGACGACGACTATGACATTATCAAATGAAATCAGGACCTTTACTAAGAAAGGTGAGTAATTTCTACTTTGGACTATGACTCTGACTATGACTCTGAGTCTGGAGGATGACATGGATAAGCAGCAACAGGAGCAGAGGTGTTTTGTGTCAATTCGGTTGGTTGAGAACAAACAAAGTTGTTTCAAGTTCCATTTGGCTTCATGATCTTACTTTACTCAGGACCTTCTATTGTATTCGAGTGTTATAAGTTCTTATACATAGGTACAGCTGGACTACATCATGTCCTAGAAAAAAGCTTTGATTTTATTATTACTGACCTCATGGATAGGTAAGGTACTGAATGCGTGAAGGTGATAGGGCCTAAGCTCTGATGAAATGAAAATGTAAATGTTTTCCCATGCACATAAGTTGGCAGGACCTTTTCTCTGATGTCGAATATGTAAACTACTTGATGCTGTCAGGATAATGGAGTTCAACCGGAAACGAATTCTCTATCTATTTATCTATCTATAGTTATAAACAAAAAGAGAAAAACTGATTGAAATGATGCATATATGTACGAGTATGTGTATATGAACTATGAACCTGTTGGTGGGGTTTTTGTTTTATTATCCTGATGTTCTGTCGACAGATGATTGAATGGCAAGGAACATCATCAAGTGAGAGGATCCGTTTTATTTTGTTTTTACTTTTTCTATATGTGTATGTATGAAATCACAGTCAGTATTATAGTAGTAGATAGTTGATGAAATTGCAAAACAGAGGAAATGATGACGACAAGGACAACAAAATGGATTTTGTGAAAATCCTTTTTCAATGAAAATGACAGACCTATAGCATTCATAGCAATAATGTTGTGCAATTAAGGAGAGTGATGATTTAGGAAAAGGAATTTTTGTTTTATATATACGAGTATGTAGGTGTAGGTACATAAATATATTTTTTTAACGTTGTCTTTTGATATAAATCAATTGATATGATGGTGTTATTTGGATAAAATGGATTTGAAGTACATAAATCCTTTAAAAAGGATTTCAATTGAAAATGTGTATAAGGAATATTATTGTTTGATTTTTTTTTATATAAAGCAAGTGAAAGAAATGAGAAAAATTCTTACAATGTACTTCACTTGAGGACAATATCATGGGAATTCACTTAAAGAAAAATTTTAACATGGATACACGAGAAAACAACAAAGGATTCAATTTTTCATGGAAGCTTTTGTTTGTTTGAAATTCCTTTTTGTATAAGAAATTTATAGGAAAATTAAAAATATTTCATTCCAATTAAATAAATTAAGCTCTCTATAAAAATTGTCACTTGTTTTTTAATGATTTTTTGGGTCTTTATCAAGTCTTTGATAAAAGCTGACGCACGTTTCGTGTTTTGTTTCACTGTCAAACATCTTCAGTTTGGTCTATAATTTAACCATGAATCGTCTTACAAACGAACAACGTTTGCAAATTATTGAATTTCATTATAAAATGCGTGCTCTGTTAAGAAAGTTCATCGCGCGCTTCTTCCAGCAAACGACGAATGGTACGTAAATAAGCAGAATTGTTGATTTCGGAGTGAATATCAGCCAGAAGCATTGCAAGAGCTACCAATACACCCAGAAAAAGTCACAGTTTGGTGCGGTTTATGGGCTGGTGGCATCATTGAACCGTACTTCTTCAAAGATGATGCGAATCGTAACGTAACTGTGAATTATGGTGAGCACTACCGTGAGATGATATCCAACTTTTTTTTGCCCAAAATGCAAGAGCTTGACTTGCATGACATGTGGTTTCAACAAGACGGTGCCACATACCACATAGCATGCGCAACAATGGACTTATTGAGAGACGAGTTCGATGAACATTTTATTTCACGTTCGGGACCGGTCAATTGACCGCCTAGATCGTGCGATTTAACGCCTTTAGACTATTTTTTGTGGGTGGTGTGGTGTGGAGATACCGGCTGAAATGTTGGAAAGAGTATGCCAAAGTAAAGAATATAGACAAAGTACTAAAAATTCTAAACAAATTCCACACAAAATTTCAATTCACAATTGAAAATGAGTTCAACAAAACAATATCGTTCTTAGATGTAAAAATCTACCGTGAAGAAAATCGTTTGCTTTTCGACTGGTATCAAAAACCAACAGCATCTGGAAGACTAGTTAATTTCCGATCAAACCAAGCAAGGCATATTATCATCAATACTGCGTCCAACCTCGTAAATAAAATTTTCAAAATAAGTGATGTACGATTCCACGTCGCCAACGAGAAAAAAGTCATCAAAATTTTAAGTGATAATGGTTATCCTTCTACCATAATTGGAAGCCTCCTTTTAAAACACAAAATGCAAATTCCACGAGAAAATATTGATGAACCCGTTAGAACGCACCACAAAACCATGGTTTACGTCCCAACTTTATCCGACAACTTCAAAAAATCTATTTCCAAAAAATTGACAGAAGTTCGCCTTGCTTTCAAATCAAACAAAAAACTTGACCAATGTATTACTAAACTCAAGACGAAACCTGATAAGGACAAACAAACATATGTGATCTACAAAATTAACTGCAATGGTAAATCAAATGAACCCTGTAACCTGTGTTATATTGGGACCACAAAACAACTTCTTAGACAACGCATCTCAAATCATAAGTCCGACATAAAACTAAAAAAATTGTGAGAAGACAGCCCTGGCCAGTCACAGCATTGTAAGCGGTCATTCTCCAAACTTTGAAAGCGTGGAAGTTCTACAGACAGAGAAACATGTTTCGAAACGATACACGTTAGAAACATCATAGTCTCAATAACAAAAACAACATGAACCGAAAACAAGACACACAAAACATTTCTGCTGTATATTGCTCTCTTCTTTGTTCTTAAATGTAAATTGTGCTTTGTTCAATTTAGACTTAACTTCATTCTTCGAAGTGCTAATTATATTTCTAGTTTCATTTTTAATTTATGTTAATTAATGTAATTAATATTAAATTTTGTTTTTCATATCTTTCTTGAGTGAGTAAACTTTATTGTATTTGTATGCCATTGATCTAACTAAGATTATTTGTATATTTTTTTGTGTTAATAAAGTTCGTTGAAGAAGGCAGCAACCCCTGCCGAAACGTTGGGAAAGTTAATGTAACGTAATTGTTTCATTGCAAAAAACTATAGTGACCAAAAAAGCCGACGGAAAACTATATTTCCACTAATCACAATAAGTACACAAATTGGTCAATAAATTAAGTCAATCAAAGTAAAGAATAAGCGGATGGACCATTTGAGGCGCAATCAAGGTCAACATTTGCATGAAATAATCTTCAAACACTAAATTATATGGACCGTACTATCGATTAAAATAAAGATTTCATGCATTTTTCTGAATAGTATGTGTTTTTTTTTTGAAAAACTTTCCTATAGCTTTTAAAAAGTCACCCTTTATATTATCGGTAACTCCAAAAAATTCGACCTTTTGTGATATTATCATAGACCTTAACTTTACCGTGGGCTTAAAAAAAAACGGTCTATAGGTGTTAAGTCCCAAAATATCGGTGAACAATTGTGAAAAACTATTTTTGGAAAACTGCCAATTGTGAAAATTTAAATATGAGTGAAAAAAGTACGTATACGCCTAAGTGAACATAAATGCATAATTTATTTGCGATTTTAATCTAAAATACATTAAGGGCGTAAACGGATATGCATACACCGAAAAAAATATGTCCATCAATCCAAGGAAAAATGACATACCATTAATGATTTTTTGCATTAGTTTTGAGCCGATGTTCGATTTCATACGATTTATGATTTCCATTTCATCATCGTATGACAGCAATCATCATCGTATGACAAAAACATAAAACGTATGAAATAGTTACATCACGTGAAACATTCCATTTCCCCTCTTCATTGATGTTTGCTTTCATATAATTGTTGTCAAGTTTCATTTGATGTACGCAATATTTACATAAGATTTGATGAAAATTTCAATGGAGGTTATGTCATCATACATACAACATATGACTTGATACATACAAATGTATGTAATCTTGCATTAAATTTATGAACATAGGCATCCGATTTATGAAAATGTTCATAAGAATATATCAAATTTGTGATGCATCGTATGAAAAGTTACATAAAATTTATGTAATTTTGCATGAAATCTATGAATTTAAGCATTCGATTTATGATTTTTTGCATAGAATCTATGAATTGCGTAATGCATCGTATGAAAAGTTACATACAATTTATGTAATTTTGCATGAAATCTATGAATACAGGCATACAATTTATGATTTATTGCATAGAATCTATGAAATGTGCAATGCGTCGTATGAAAAGTTACATACAATTTATATAATTTTGCATGAAATCTATGAATACAGGCATACAATTTATGATTTATTGCATAGAATCTATGACATTTGTAATGTAACGCATAAATAGTTACATAAATTGTGTGTAATCATACATACGATGCATTATTGTTTTCATAGAACATATGAAACTTGCAATGCATCGAATGAATAGTTACATACAATGTATGTTTTCTTTCAAACGATGCATTTCTTTTTGTCATAGAATGTATGAAAAATAAGTGCATAGTATGAATGAAATTTCGTGAAATCTATGAATGTAATCCTATGAAATATGAATATTTTTGAATCATATACGTATGCGTTATTTCTTAAAATTAATACAGCGTTTCATACTTCGTATGGTTAATTACATATTTGTTTGTAATTCTTCATAGAAAATACGAAAGGCTGTAGGAATTCTATGAAGTAAGACACACAACCATTAAATATTCATAATTCACAAGCTTGAAAGAAAGTATGTTAAAGTATATGTATGCATGTATGTAATTCATGAAAAATTATATAAAATATATGTAAATTTTTTAAGCTTACCCATACCGACTTTCAAAAAATGGTTCCATGTCTTCTTTTCTTTCCTGAAAAGCTTAAGTACTTCATTAAAAACAATTCTTTTTATCAATGTTAAACTTATTATTTTCTCTAGGTTTAGGGTTTACAGTAATGGCTTAAGACTAATGTTTGATCAATATTAATGATAGTTAAAGATACTTTATACAAAAAAAATTAAGTTATTATTGTTAAACATATTAAAATCTTGAAACGATCAACGGACAAAATTTAAGATGAAGGACTCTTCAATTGTTCTGAAAGTACAAACATTTTAGATGATATGTATATGTTTTGTAATTTTCATATTATAAAATTGATTTTCTATAAATGCCCAAAATTGAGAGCAAGCAGGAGGATATTTTAAATTAAACAAATGGAAGGTCTTAAAACAAATATCAACTGCTCTTAAAAAGCAGTTGAAAAGAAACTTAACTCCATCTACACATACATAAAAGTTTAATATATTTTCCAAGTCACTGTCACCTATACCAAGCATAAATGGCTGAATGCTTTCACCTTTACTCTTCAAAAAAGATATGTGGTCTTCAATCTCCTGTATGGATTTACCCATAAATAGGAATGCCTGTTGTGAACTTGAGACTGTAAATTTGACCACACTCTTCTTTCCGCAATTGTCTTTTTTTACAGATTTTTGGGTAGGAAGGAGAAAAAAGTGAAGGCACCATAATAATTTGACTGCTGTTGCATCTGGAAATAGAATTAAAACAAACATTTTATAAGTTAATGGTAAAGTAAGATAATCAGTTTCTAACCTTATTGTATTCTAAACGGAATACCTAGCATAATTAAAAGTGTAAGTAGTAAACATAACATAATTTCTGTGGACTAGAATTTATGATTTGCTACCAAATACGCATAAAGGAAAAAAGAAATTAAACTAATTACCACTGTTAACATCTTATTGATTTATAGATTGCAACATTGTTCTCATTTTCTTATCCCTCGATTGAGTTTGCTTGAAGAGGAAATTCATTAATGAACTGGCTTGTTCCGGCCATCTAGCAAGTATACCTGGACGACTTCCATAAATTGTTGCAAAATCCTTGTCAATCTGGAGAATAAATTAATTATTTTAGGGATTTTGGTTCGATTTGTGTCTGTATATAATAAGTGTATTTATATCGCTTTTTATAACTCAATGCAACTTACCAATCGAAAACCAGTTGGGGTTTTATACTCCGGCCATTTTGCAAAAATATCATCCAGTGAACTAGCTTGCTGCACGTTTTGCATCCTATATTGACTGCATGCTTGCCAACAGCTGTCAAATTCCGTAACTGATAAGTTGTCATACTTTAAGCTTCGTATGCACTCCTCTGCATCAGTTTCTGGGGCTGTTAGTTAAAAATATATTTATATATATATATAAAATTTGTTTTATACGTCCTTACTTATGCAGGTAAATGCATTAGTATTCGAGCATTCTTTATAATAAACATTTAAACTTATCATATTTTATATAAATTTAAAGTTATGTTGAATTTACTCACTCTCAATCCGATGACAATTTTGTACAGCTGTATTTTGAATTCATTTTTTAAATATTGGTGCTCCACATAGACAAAGTCATAAATGTTGAACAGCTGGATGTTAAGTTTTCCTTTAAATATGTTCTCCTTTATCTAAATAATCAACCCGTTACGTTTCTTCTTGAGGTCTGAGTATCTCCAGGTCACAAAATTTAAGAACAAATAAAAAGAAATGAAAACATTACAAACGAAAGTATTTATGTATGTTGTATATGAAAGTAGAAAAGTATGTTTCGATACAAAATGGATTGAAATGGGAGATTGCTCAAATTATAAGATCAAGCAACTCAAAAATCTGGTATGAACAAAAATTTACTGACTAGAAATTTATTTTTTTCATCACTATTTCGTAAAACTAGCAAACCCAATTAACGCAATATTGGTAATGCTTAGTTTTGCAAAGTATTATTTTCAAAATGTTTTTTTTTTTTTGCGTTTCTATATATGCAGTACATAGAAATGCAGCGTGCATTCTTGATAATAAAAATAAAAATGTACCATTTTCTAGAGAAATATTAAAAGCTACGTATGTTAAATACACTCACCCTCAATCCGATGACATTTTATATAGGTGCTCCATAAACAGAAGACGAATTTTGAACAGCTCGGTTTGTAGAAAATATAGGAGCTCCTGTAAATGGCCAACAGGTTAGGTATCTGCTTGTTATTTGAGTACCTCCAGTTAACATTTTGATTTAAATTTTAAGAATACATAAAAAGAGAAACAGATAAAATCATTACATAGATGCAAAGTATAAAAATTGTTTACATAAGAATTGTGTTGCAATTTTATTTGATTGATACCATGTGATCAATTATTAATATTTTTTGTGAAAATGGGATTAGACTTTGAGATTTTAAAGAAATAAGCAATACTGAGTAAATATACTGCTTTAATTGCTTATTTTTATAAAAATTAATTGCAAAAACAGGAATATTGTAGGTACAGACTGCCCTTGAAAGATTTTATATATATGAACATACATATAGGTACCCAATAATATTGAGAACTTACCTTTTTAAATTTTAATCCTTCCTTTTCTATATTTCACTTTTTAATTTTTAAATAAACGACAAGGAATGCGACCACGACCTTTTTTAATTTTAATACAATTATAGCGACGGACACTTAACGCACCAGCAACGATCGAACTTTAACAAATCAAAATGGCCACAGAATGAGTAGTTTCAATGATCTTACAATTGAAACGACGCACGGCGACGCGACACCATACTTTCTCAAATTGAAGTTGGTTTGAATTAAACGAATGCGACATGTAAACATTCATTGATGTTCGGTCGACTAGTTTCCTGCTGATGGCCATGTTCACACATACTGGTGTCTTGTGTATTATTATTTGTTGCATACAACAACAAGTAGCACTGTTTATTTTTTTGATTTTGGGTTTGAAGGAATTTTTCATAAATAAATAAAAAATAAATTAGGTGGCGCAACAGTCCATGAAGGACCAGGGCCTAGTGACTTACAACTCTCAACCATCCCTGTGTGCGAGTAATGTTGTCAGAGATGGAAGGGACCTACAGTTTATATGCCGAATCCGAACGGCTAATTTGAGAAAGCACTTTTCATGACAAGAATTACTCTTGGAGGATTTGTCAATTCCTCGCAAGAGGCAGTACCCGTGAAAAAAGTTAGGTGGCACAGGCAGGGATTGAACCCAAGACCCCTTGCATGACAGTCCAACGCACTAACCATCACGCTACGGGTACTACTATTTTTCATAAATGTTATGACATTTTACATACAGAATTATGTTAGATTGCATACAAAATATGAAAAACATCATTTTGAAGAAAGTTTTTCATCAAATGGAAACATCAGCCATATTCTGTATGTAAAATTGCATACATTTTATGATTCTAATCTTCATATGGCGGGTTAGCAACGAAAATTGAGTTGAATCCAGACAACGTTGGTTTTGGCGGTATCCAATCAAGTTTGGCCACATCGATTAACTCTGGGCTTACACTGGGACTTCGTAATTTTTTCAGACATGAAAAAAGTTGCGAATGATATAATTATGAAATTCTTATTTTTCAGGCTTTCTATTGAAAACAATTATAAAATGTGAGTTGCAGGAATATGAATATTTCAAAAATCTTCAAGCAAAACAAAAAAGAATCAGTTAAATTCGCAAGATTTTGGGGCATGGTTTGTATAAATTTGGCATGAGAAATTTTCGAAATTTGTTTTGATAGAAGAAAATTACTAATTAAAGAATACATTTTCTAAGAAAACTGAAACATTCAATAGATTTTCGCAAGTTATATGTACAAGTTTTGTGATAAGAATCTTTTAAATTGGTTTTGATTAACGTACAAAATTGAGAGAAGTAGTTTTTTTTCAAGTTTGAACTTAAATGACATAAGACATCATTAAAAAAATGCTTGGTCTTCATTTTGGTTAATACAACTTTTTTAGTTGAAATCTTGAGAATAAAGTTTGATATACATAAGTAAGTACAAATGTTTATATAAGTAGCGCTTGTATGTATATTTACAAGCATTTTACTCAAACTTGCAGAAAAATAAACAAGCAATGAAAATCCTGAGATTTTCACAAAAGTTTCGTACAACTTTTTAATAGATATATTGAAACTCAGTTAGTTTCTAAGATTTTGCTTGGAAAAGAAAAAGTGAATGTTTCAATTTGTGTTTAATGCAATTTTTCATAAATGTTATGGGATTTTACATACGGAATATGGTTGAATTGTACAACAAATATGAAAAACATCATTTTGAAGAAAGTTTTTCATCACATGAAAACCATAGCCATATTTTGTATGAAAAATTGTATACATTTTATGATTGTATTCTTAAGGTGGCGGGTTTGCAACAAACATTGAATTGAATCCAGACAGCGTTGGTTTTGGCGGTATCCAATCAAATTCGGCCACGTGGATTAATCTTGGACTTACACTAGGATTTCGTAAGTTTTCCAGACATGAAGAAAAGTTGTCAGAGATATATTGTTATGAAATTTTTATCTTTCAGGTTTTTTATTGAAAACCTAAAAACATTTACATAATCGGAATTGCGTGAATATGACTTAATTTTGTAATAATTTTTGCAATACAAATCTTTACAATTTATTGTGATAAAAGTATATAACTCTTATAATTCAGTTATTATCAGGATTTCTCTTTTGCAAAACTAAAAAACTCGATACAATTCGCACGATTTACAAACATTTTTCCTACTAGCATTACAAAATCTAGAAAATTTGTTTTAATAGAAGAAAACTACTAATGAAAACAAGTTGTTTTCTTAGAAAGCAGAAACAATTAATACAGTTCGGCGATTAATACAAATTTGTTAAAATACTTGTAAATAGGTTTGATTAGCGTAAATAAACATTCACAGGAAGCAGTGTTTTCAAGTTTGAACTTTTATGGCACAAAATATCATTGGTTTTGTAATTTTTTTTTCTAAGTTTTTCTAATTGAAAGTTAATTTTGATAATAACAAAAACTTATAAATACAAGATAATATTCAATATCAAAATTGTTAAAAAAAGAAACAATGGGATATCTTCATTTAAGTTGCATGCAACTTTTCCAATCGATAAATTGAAACTTTGTTATTTTGTAGGATTTTATTGCAAACCAATTTATTTTCAATAAATCACCGCATAATACTCTAAATATTTACCAATACAATAGATATTATTTGTGTCTATTATATTTTAAATTTGTTCGATTTGCAAAAACGAAAATTGTAAAAGAAAATTCGAGCGTTTTCTTAAAGTCTCTAAAAAAACAAAACATAAGCAACATAACAGTGTTGATGTAACGTTTGATGCTATTGTTCATAAGAAATAAGACATTTTACAAACAGAATATGATAGATTGCATACAAAATATGAAATATATCATTTTGAAGAAAGTTTGTCATCAAATGGAAACATCAGCCATATTCTGTATGTAAAATTGCATACATTTTATGATTCTAATCTTCATATGGCGGGTTAGCAACAAAAATTGAGTTGAATCCAGACAGCGTTGGTTTTGGCGGTATCCAATCAAATTCGGCCACGTGGACTAACCCTGGGCTTACACTGGGACTTCGTAATTTTTTCAGACATGAAAAAAAGTTGCGAAAGATATATTTATGGCATGTTTATTTTTCAGTTTTTTTATTGAATTAAATTATAAAATGGCAATTGTATAAATATGACTTAAATTTTACCAAGTTTTGCAATCAAAACCTTGAAAATTTGTTATGTTAAAGTAAATAATTCTTTAAATAAAGTTTTTATCAGGATTTTATTGTAACACGAAAAACATTGCTGTAAAGTTCACAGTTTTTTGGCGCATTTTTTGTATATATGTATTTTGGAAAAAAATTGGAATTTTTTTTAATAGAAGAATACTATAATAGAAGAAGTTTTTTTTTTAAGAAAACAGAAACATTCAATATAATTGCGCTATTTTAAGAAGTTGTGCAATAAGAATCTTGTATATTGGTTTTGGTTAACGTAAGAATTTCACAAAAAGTAGATTTTTTCAATTTTGACCTTGAATGGCATAAAACTTCATTAAAAAAATACTTGATTTTTATTTTGGTTTGTACAAGTTTTTTAGCTGAAATATCAATCAATGCAAATCCTATAAGATTTTCACAAAAGTTTCATACAGTTTTAATATATAAATTGAAACTTAGATGTTTGTAAGACTTTTCTTGTAAACGTTAACAAATAATAAAATATCAGGCATACATTAGTGATATTTTTAATTTTCAGTATTTTTATTGGAAACTACAAAATAATTATATAAGGTAAATTGCAACATTTTCGGACCAGTATTTCCAAAAAAATCTTAAAAATTTTATGATGGTATTAGTAAAAAAGTCAATAAATTAAGTTATTGAAAGCGTTTTCTTGCAGGAAATATTATTAATGAAAATCTCACTATCTACTATTTTTCCAATAATTTCGAAATTTTTATGAAAGTTTTCACATTAAAATTCGTATGAAAAGTTTCAAAAATCAAGTTTTCACATTGTTTACATAAAATAATTGTAAAATTTTAAGCACTTGATGTAACGTGACATCAAACTTGACATTAAAATTTGTACGAAAAGTTTTATAAATGAAATGTAAAATTACATAACCTTTCATTTTCACCTATAAATTCAAAATTATATTTGACCTAAAAGCTATGGAAAATTCCATGCATTTGAAGTAATCCTTCAACAAATTTCGTCATCACTTTTACATATTTTTTATGATTTATATCATCAAATTTCCAATTTCCCCTAAAAATATTCAAGTGAGTATTTTGATAATCCCCTTTCAAAAATAATATGAATTTTTCATACAACGTATGCAACCTTTAATCATCATCATGAAGTTCGGATTTCATACTGTCTTAATATTTCATACGTTTTATGACTACAATCATCAAGCCGATTTTCCAACAACAATTCTTAAGTAAAATATTTTGATGAAAGAACTTGCATAAAAGTTAGGACTTTTTTTCATGCCGTTGATGCAAAAAGCACTGATGTAGCGTTGATGATTTTTCATACTCTGATGTACGGTTGCATCAAATTTTGCTTACAACAACAACTATATGGAAACAATTTTGATGATTGTGAAATCATCAATTTCATGATTTTGACATCAATTGCAAAAATTCAACTGATGATTCTTACATAAAATTTATGATTTTGCGCTTATATTTGATGATTTTCAGTTGATGATCGCCGATCATAAAATCTATGTAACAAATTTTTTTCAGTGTATAATAATTATACTGTTTATAAATTCAGTCACGGAATAGATTAGGGAACATCATTTCTTCAGATTTCTGAAGCTAAAGTCGATATATTTGGTAAGTTGTTGATGTCCTTAAAATCTTGTTTATAATTTTGAATGAAAAAATACCCTTTTGCTTATATAAAGGGTGTTTTTATTAGGTGCATGAAAAGTTTTCATGGTAATTGTCTATGGTTTGGTTTGACAGTTGACGTTGAGAATGTCACTTTCTAGTGACATTTTTGTTCAACGAGATTTAGTAGATAGATAGATGATACTCGTAGATAGATATTGATAGATATTCTTTATTTTGTGTTTACAATTTTGATATATACATTGTTATAACTTCTGAATAAATGTTAAAGGCATGACATGGACTGTCGTCTGCCTGAAAGGCATTCTTATTTATATATTTATTCGGTGAACGGATTCTTATGCCTGTTATTGGTTTAAATCAAAAATGTTCATCGATGATTCGGGCTCTGTATTTTATCGCTTCTTTGTAGAATTCGTAAAGGCGCATCCAGTTCGCACCATTCAGATAGTTCATAACCAACTTGCAGAAATCTTTTTTCAAAGTGAACACAGAGGGTACAAAGATCGATAACCTCGTTACGATGAAGCCTAAAGTTTAGTCTGATCAGTTCTCCTCTTATCTAAAATATTGATCCAATGATAATGATAGAATTGTTATATTCGCTGGTGAAATAGTTTCTGTCGTTAAGATTAAGTACGCACTTTGTATAATATTGCCTTTTCTTTGATGAGCGAGCTTTTTCAATATGCCCATACCTTAAATTCTCATCAGTGACGGATATTACTTGGTAAAGCATTTTCTTCAATTGAACCACATTCATACTCCAATTCAGGGTCAAGCCACCGGCCGCAGCTAACAAACTCCAATCTTTTACAACTAGTTTTTTTGTTTGAATCGCATACTCTATTATCTTTCTCGGTAGCCTATGCTCCTCCATATTTAGTACTCTCACAATGTAGTCAACCAACATTCAGTTTGAGGGTTGAAATAAACAATGACGGAAGACCAGTTTCCAAATAACACATACATATATTTTGGGGCATTTATCGGCAGAAAGAATATTTTCCTTAAGAAAAAACGTAATAAGCTTTCAACTAGCTCATACTTCTGTACTCCCCATACCTGCGCACCATAAAACAGGTAAAGGATAGTTTGCGCAGTAGCATTAAATACTCTATATTTTAAGTCACTCGCTATTAGCTTGTTATTATAGATTCTTTTTCAATTTACACAAATTGCCGGTTTAGCCTTATTTAGTTTACTTTTGAGATGTTTTTCTAATTTTAAGTTGAAAGTGAACTCCGTTCCTAAATAAATATAATAATTAACTACGTCTTAAGTTTTTTCACCATATTTCCATTGCTCGTCTCTCGACGTTCTGCCAGATCCATTCTTAAAAACCAGGACTTTTGATTTTTCCGGATTAACTTCTAGATTCCACACTTGGCAATATTCTTCCAGTTTATTGATCATCAACTGTCGAGAAGTCGGTGACTCCGCAAGAATGACAATGTCATCGGCATACAAGATCACTTTGATCCGTTTGTTAGCAAACTCCACTCCACAATTGAAATACTCAACCAAATCATCTAGAAAAAGTGCAAATAACAAAGGGCTTAGATTACAGCCTTGCCTCACTCCTTGGTTCACTTCAATCCCCTCTGATTTTTCTGTTCCATTATAAATGTATGCATTGGTGTTTTGGTACAGTTTTTCAATAATGTTGACAAAATTAGTTGACACTCCTAGGTTAAATAGCGTGTACTATATTAAAGCGTTTCTATTGATAGAATCAAAAGCTGCTTTGAAATCGACAAAAAAGGCGTACAGTTTTTTGTTTTGTTCGAGTTTCCACTGCGCAAGTGAACGAAGTACAAAGATATTATCCACTGTGGAATATCCTATACGAAAAGCACTTTGAAATTCGCTAAGCTTGTTTTCATCTTGCACCCAACTGTTCAGTTTTTCGTAAAGAACGATTGTGAATATTTTTAAGGCTGCCTTCAAAAACGATATTCCTCTATAATTTATAGGGTCTTCTATATCACCCTTCTCGTGGATTGGCATTATTAGGGCTTCAAAGAAGAGATCGGGGAACGTTCCAAATTTCAGCATAAAAAAAAACCTTTTAAATAAAAATTATGGAAACAAAAAGAATTTTTGAAAATATATTTAACAACCCCAACTAAACGAAACAATATTTATTCAAATCATTTTTAATTTTCTGTTTTCAGATCGTGGTTTATTTGTGATGTATCACTTAGCAAAGGCCTTAAAATCAACATCTAAAAATAAAAGTCTTATATCACCCCAAATAAATATTGGCCAAGAAATTTCAAATGAAATGAAAGAAATTTTTAAGGTAAGTAAGAAAATGTGGGTAAGGTATCTATCATAGACATAGTTACCTTTGACATTAAAGAAAATTTATAAAATAATGAACTTTTTCATAAAACTCCACCTAAATATAAATTTATTAGCATTATTTATTTCTTTTTTCTATTTATTTCAATTTCTTAAACCTCATTTGTTTGCCTGCCCAATTTTCATAGAAAAGAAAGAAGTCCGCCCCATTTTATATCCTTATAAAACAAACACACATAGGTAATAAAAGGTGAAATAAAAAAAGATTGGTCGTTTTTATTTGACGACAAGCCATCACTTCGCCTATACCAAGGATTCATTTCCGTTTCCTTTTCACCTCAACAGCAACGTCAGCGTCAGCATCAGCATCAGCATCAACAGAATCAGCAAACTTTTTCCATCTTCTACCTCGCCATTTCGTTCAATAAATCTCTCATTAGCTATGCATAGAATGTGGATCGTGGTTATGTCTCGGCAAATGCATGGAATCCTTACGAATTGGAGCTGAAAAATTTAAGGATACCGTAAGGAAATTAATTCCAAAAACGAAGCTGCTCCATCTCAGAAAGTTTCACTACGGCTCAACTCAGTCAGACTGCTTCTGAGAAATAAGGACATAGACACAGCCACAGACAAGACACCGAGACCGAGATCGAGACGGACCGCAAAGAGTCATAGCTCTGTGAAAAGATAGATAGACAGACAGACAAAAAGGAAAAGAGACAGACAGACAGAAAGACACGCAGACAAAAACAAGGACGTGTGCATGCTTTTAAATTTATGTAACTTTTCCTTCGTCGTTTCGGGTTTTTTTCGTCCTTATTTCTTCAGAGTCTTTTTGCCATTTTTTTATTTTTGACGAAAAGTTCATCCTTCGTATTTAATTGAGATAATTTGTGAAAGTCCTTCAGAATAAATAAGGATATAAATCGAATTTCTCAAACTCATTCTCCATTAGTTTCAGATCGAGTTTAATTTGCCAGAGGCTGAAAGTCAAAGACAAACATTGTTATAAGGATATATAACTTCTCGTGTATATTTGTTTGAAATGCAAAGAATATTTTTATTCCTCACGTTAAAGGACATTCCTCTATACTCTTCATATGGTAGATGTAGGTAGGTAAGGTATTATCTGGATATCCCTTTGAAATTTATAGCCAAGACTAGGGTATGCAACTTTTTGACTACTAAAACCCTCGAGGAAATATTCACAAAACTATTGTGAAAAGAATCTTCTTAGAAGATATCTTCCCTCCCTTATTGTCTCTTTGAAGCTCTCGCTATGCAAATAGTATGAATAAACTTTTGCACCCTTAAGGTCCTGTGAACATTCTACTTCATCCATCCGCCATCACCGGTCGGTCGGTCGGTCGTATATGTGTACATCAGGACATCAGGTACATTGTCGTTTATTCCTTAAGTCGGTGCGGTGGTGGTGTTTGTATGACTTGGTTCTAGCTTTATGCTTCTTATTTACTTTTTTTCTTTTTTGGTCGAAGGCATATTTAATCCGTCGTCGTCGTCGTCATCGTGGTCCGGAGTGACATGGTATATATTTTATGTGGGGGACGTCAATGTTTTGTGTACTATGTGCGTATAAATGTCCTTAGGATGCGTTCAGGAAGAATCCACCCTCTATAACACATCTTAGGTTGAATTGAAATTCAAAAGATGGTTAAACAAGAAAAAAGAACTATGATGTCTTTTATCGTGACATCTTAATAGGTAGTCGTCACATCACCATCTACAAATGAGATAACTCCGTTTATTTGCAATCTAATGTCATGAGGGAAGGATATGGGGGGTTGAGGGGTTGAGAAATGAGGGTTGAAGGAGGTTGAGAAAAGGAAGAAATGAGCACACACAAGATATTGTGTACGGATAGTAAAGTAGGTAATTTATTTCAAACTCCAATGAGCAACGAATACATGATATATACATTAGGGTGGAGCGTCAATGTATGGAGAAATAAAAAAGTTGCTGTATTAAATTCGAATACCTCCATTTTGTTGCGAGTTGGTAATTTTAATAATTCTACATTAAAAAAAAATAATTCGGATAAAGTCTTTAGCCCTCTACCTGAGCTCAAAGTTTCGACTCATATTGAAAAATAGTGTTTTTTTTCGTTTGATTTATATTCATCCGCAAGTGTGAAATAACTTCATACTTATTCATTTATGAAATAAAACACACAACAATTATGATATTATTAGCTTTATATTGGCAAAAAACACAAAAAAACTTAGTAGTAAAAACTTAAATATTCATAAATAATTCAAAAAATAGCCTTAATATACCTTCATTTTTACTGTTTAATGTTAAAATTTCTTTTTGTGTGGAAAAACGGCAATATACTTCGCGAATATATTCTTGATCTTATAAGCCCGTCTCTTGCTTTCTCACCAGCTACTGTACTTGAAGCTTCGGTCACCATCTTCACGCAGCGCTCAACTGCTTGAGTGTGACAAGGGTAGTTTGGAAATGACATGTCGATTGGAGTTTTTTTTTGTAGAATGTCTTCTAAATCCTGATCACTCATTTTCTCCAATAATGGGGATGCTGTAACTTGTGATTCGGTCAATATAATCTTTGGCATTGAAGTTTAATTTCGGTAGTTTAAAGACTCTAAATGAAGACCTTTGTTTTTTTCTAGCTTGGATAATTCTTCTTAACCCTTCTGATGTTAGGTCTTTCATCACAAAGCATTGCCATTAATATGTTCTCCGGATGTGCAAAATAAGAATTGCGTTAAATAACGGGGTCAATTATTTCTCTTACGCTCGAATTGAAGCATCTTGACAAATTTACTAATTCGAAAACGTGACTTGGACCATTTTGGAAAGAACTGTCTTTTTTCATACTGAACCAAACTGGGCCATACACCTTTACAATGTATTCTGCAAGTATTTTCAAGTTTTCACTCGGATTAGATGTGGCAACATAAAGCCTTAGAATTCTATTGGCAGTTGTCAACCACCTAGAGTGTGCCATTTTTCCTGGGTTTCTGTTGGAGAGATTTCTATGACAGGATCCTTTACTTACAGCATCACACATTTGAAACAAATATTTTTGGTCCGTACTTAAAGTATCTTGGATTTCTTTTGACAAAGCAGATAGGTTCCCTGGGATTGGTAAAAACTCAATAACAGGAAGGTCACAACAATTTTCCAGCGCCTTTCCAATGTGTCCTAAATAGATTTGAGGTCCTAATGTAGCTCCATCCAATTTAATAAATAAATGACGCATGTAGTTGGCATATGAACCATTGCAGTGGTATCCCCAGCTTCAACTCCATTAGCCGGATAACCCCACTTTTCCAACCAGTATTTGTAGCAGTACCATCACAACCAACAACAGACAGTTTACTTAAATCCAGTTCTCTGTCCGCAAGAAAGGAGTTAATAGAATCCGCTATAGTTTTGCCTTTTCCAGAGAATATGGTAAGATGTCCTAGGTAGTTTGAACCCGGCTCCGTTATTAGTGAAATATGTTCCATTACTTTAGTCACTCTGTAAAATCGTTGGCCTCGTTTTTCACAAACCAATGTCCTGTCTTTTCTTCCATCGAAATAAATGCTTTCAATGTTCGAAATACAGTCTTTGGTTTGGAGAACTTCTCTTTGTCGTTTTCTGGCCCTACGAACTTTACTTCTATCTATGACGTTTTCGACATTTGCTGTGGTTACCAAGCCAACATCCTGTAAAACTGCACTCGCAACTGCTGCTGCTGATCGATCCGAAATGCCGTATTGATCACAAACTCTTGCCAAATTTGGAAGACATAACCGATTTCTTATACTAATTTCTTGGCATTTTGAAGAAGTACTTGGCTGTGGGTCATCATCATAATCAGTAGGTGGGCAAACTGGAGGTTTTGATTGGGATCTTGATCTTGATCTAATTTTTGTGCAAATTGATGATGTCGTCAAAGTTTCTTGTGTTAGTACCTTCTCACTTGATTTTTTTTTTCTCAAACTTTTTTCCTTTAGTTTTTTGGTTTCCAAAAGGTCCAACCCGCCTATAGCCATTTTTCTGTCATTTCTTTAATCTAAAAGATAAGATCTTTCTAGTAGGGGAACTTTCTTATCTCTTGGACAAACACAGTTATTTAAATTTACGCACTTGCACGAACAAATATCAAATAATTTAGTAAGAGATTTATTCTTCCAGTCTTGTAAGTTGTTTTTATAGTTTTCATTTTGTTTCGATTTTGGGTATCTCAAAAAATGCAAATATTTATCATAGATACTTTTCATTTGTTGTTTTACGCGTTGTATTGTCACTGAAGGCAAAGATGCAGTCGATTAACGATTTCGTAATGCTGAAATAACAAAAATAACAAAAAAAAAAAAAAAAAAAAATGGCTTCAGGTAGTATTCTTAGGATGCTTTTTAACAAATATCTTGAGAACGGCTCATCGCAATTTCAAGTTTTTAGTGTTATTTCCATAGAAAATTAAATTGTCTTTCTTTTTTGTCAAGAATACTTTTTTGTATGATTTATACTTTTAGAGTTACAGAGCCGACAAAAAAAAAAGTGACCATTTTGTCTATTTTTCAAAACTTTGAGCTGTGGTAGAGGGCTAAGAAAAGTGAAAAATATTTTTTTTCTTATTTTTTACGTATAGTTAACGTAATTATGCAATCTTTAAAAGCTATTCGAATTTGAAAATCGAAAAAAAAATTTGACGCTCCACCCTAATATACATAGCATGATGAAAAAGGACCTAAAGAAATAAATATCCTTTAAAAAATAGAAACTTGAGCATAAAAGAAATGCCGCAAGACAGAAATCTGTTGAACTGCGAGAACTTGGGTTAGGCTGCGAATGGAATTTTATGAGAATTTCACCGGAACGGGACATGAGGTTTTCTAAAGTAGGTAAGGGTGACTTGTTGAATAGTGAAGAAGAGCTGTTATCGAAATGTTATAGAAGGACACATTCGTACATAGAAAAAAAAAGTCCTTAGATACGAAATGGTGTAGAAGATTTGAAATGGTGCAAAAGTCATCATTTTATCGGAAGATGCTAAAATAAGATTCTATATGCAGGCAAATTTTAATTTTCAAGTCTGTTAGAAGAAAAGATAACAATGTTGAAACTGATCATTACTTAAAATTGGAAGGTGACTAAGTTCTGTAGAAAAACCGAAACAGAGATAGAAGAAGAAGAAAGAGAAGATAAATTATGAAAACAAAAAGAAGTAAAACAAAAGTAGAAGAAGAATTTGAGGCATAGTTAGAATTAGAAGCAGAAACCAAATCGAAAGCCGAATTAAAAGTAAATTTAGAAGCAGAAATGGAAGAAGAATAAAAACTCTTAAATCGGGAGTAAAAGCAGAATTAGAAGAGAATTTATAATCAAAAAAGAATCAATATCAAATTTCATTGAAAAGCAAATCAGAAGCAGAATCGGAAGCAGAATCAAAAGCAGATACAAAAATAGAATCGATGAAGAATCAACAGAAAGGAGAAAGATTCTAGAGCAGAAGATAAATCAGTAGCAGAAAAAGGGTCAGAAGCAGGAGAAGAACCAGAAACAGAAGAAGAATCTGAAGGAAAACCAGAAAGAATACTTAATTAGAAGAGGAAGCAGAATCAGGTTCAGAAATAAAACATGAATAAATATTAAATTTTGAAGTAGAATCTGAATCGGGAGTACGAACAAATCAGTAGCAGAATACAAGAATACAAATCGGGAGCAGAAGAAGCATAAGTAGCAGGAAAAGAATCAGAAGTATTATTAAAATCAAAAACACTCTATATGAAGATATAAATCCTCGGTAGACATCTTGGTTTGCCTACAAGCTAAACCGGAAACCAGCCTCATACAATTATTTTTAGTGTGCGTGTAATTTCTCCTCTAATTCATGAAATTTCCCCTAAAAACTCAGTAATTGTGTCTACGTATGCGTGAAAATACGTCAATTTTTCTCGTTGAATTCGTCCACATTACAAATACAACAATGTAAACAAATGGGTTTTGGAGGGTGATACGTACGAAGGATTTATATCTTCATATAGAGTGTTTTTGATTAAAATTAGAAGCAGAAACAAAATTGAAAGCCAAATTGATGCAGAACGACGAGCAAAACCAGAACCAGAAGCAGAACTCAGATGCAGAATTTGAAATGGAAGCAGAAGCACAGAAGATCAAAATCAGAAAAATCGGAAGCAAAATCAGAACAGAAGTAGTAGAAGTAGATACAAGTAGAAGTGCACTCAGAAGCAGATGCATATTTTTAGAAGAAGAAGTAGAAGGAACATAAGATGAAAAAAGAAAGTAGAATACAAAGAAGCAGAAGGAAGAAAAATAAATTAAAAGAAGAATCAGTAGCACTATTAGAAACCAGAATTAGAAGAATAATTACAATTGTAAACAGACTCTTTCTCAAAAAGAATCAGAAGCAGAACCATAAACAAAGTTAATATCTGAATTAGAAGCAATATCATATACATCAGCTGCAATATCAGAAGTGGAAGCGTTAGTAGAGGCACAAGGAGAAGCACAAGAAGAAGAAGAAGAAGAAGCAGAATAAGTTTTAAAAATTGGAAGCTGAATAAGAATCAGAATAAAAATAACAGTAGAATAAGAAATAGAAGCAGAAGCAAAAGAAGAGGCAGATACTTACCGCGTTTACAAGGAGAATTGAATCCGAATTGAATCAGGATTTAGCGCCGTATAGACCTGGATCGGATCGAAATAGGATAACTCGATCCAATCCCACTGAATCGGATCGAAATAGGATAACTCGATCCAATCCCACTGAAAGAGGAGAATCGAATCGAAAATTTGTTTGTAAACCTGAATCGGGGAATCGAGTTATTGGTGTGTGAGGTTTTGCTTGTGTGCGTGCGATAAGTTTTTTCCCTCTTGTTTGTTCTAAGCTGAATTTAATTCATCACAATCATTTTTTTGTCCGTCCAATTATCCGAAAAATGTCCATGTATTTAGTTTTTCTGCAGCATATTTTTAAGATCAATTAAGCGAGTAATTCAACAAAGCGGGGTTCAATTAACCGTCTAAAAAGCTTTGCTACTAATACGGGAAATTTTCGAAGCCAATTTTTTGCGATCAATTAAGCGGGATGTTCAATGAAGCGAGGTGCAACTAAGCGGGGATTATTGTATCAGAATCCGAAGCAGAAGCTGGATCAGAATCAAAGCAGAATCAGAAGTGATATCAAATTATAATGGAGCAGAATTAAAAGCAAACAAAATTAAAAATTAAAGCAGTAGAAGAAGTAACAAATAAAGAAAGAAAATAATTAGAAGAATTAGATGAAGAAGTTCTTAAAAAGCAGAAGGAGAACAACTTAAAAATCTTAATTTAAAAATTATTGTTCCTAACTAGTTTCGGTAATTTTTTGATAAATTAATTTCCGTGGTTATCCTTTAATTCGGTTCCTGAGCTCATTCTGTAATTTTCAAACGATATTTGATTCATGAATCATGTGTTCAATCAGTTAATTGAATCTTCACTCAAGAATTGTATCCTTGTGAATTTCACCAAAATATTTCTACCATTTTATCAGTTGTACTATATTCTTGTTTCTTTGTTGAATTTTGATAAAAAATATCATACCTCATGAAAGTATTGAAAAACCTAGGCTTATTCAAAATACCACGTTCACCATACATTTGTTTTCTGTGAATGTGAATACATATACAATAAAATTTGAAATTCGAGATTGCTATTTCTCTCAATCCATTAGTTACATTTTTGTTTGAATATACCATAAGAAGATGCCAAACTACTCTCAATTTTATATTATAAGCAAAAGGTCTTGACCAAACATGGATGGATTACAATGGTAGAGGCTTTCATTTTAATGGTCTTCTTACATTATACAAAAATATTCAAAATAGGTTCTTCTTTTTAAGTAGAAGAAACGTAATATAGGAACATTTGAATTCGACTTAAGAGCCTCTGACAATAAGGACAACAACTAAGACGATGATGAAAAATCTTATATAAATTACTGTGAAATAGGGATGCAAGAAGGCAGGGTTTGAATTTTCTATAGCCCAGACCTTGAATATGTCTTGACATTGATGAGAGGGTGTCTTATATCCGCATGAGACCCATGATGATGGTATACTATGTCATTGGTGATTTATTGCGTAAATTAATTTTTTTCCATTTCCTTTAACTTTTCATATCCCTCCCTTGTCCCTTGTCTTAGCCCAAAAGAAAAACACGAATAAGACATTTTTTGGAAGGAAAAAAGTGAGAAACAAAAAAAGAAATAAGATCAGCAACAAGAATGGTGATGCGGTTCATAGAATTTAATTAAAAAACCATTTTCGACTAAAGAGTCTCTGGTGGGCATTTTTGTTTTGTTTTTATTTTGTTTTTGTATAAAATTCAAAATTCATCCCTTGCATCAATGTTCTCTGGAAATCAATAGATACTATAGACTAGAAGATACCCTCCCTTATCTTCATTATATTCGGTGAAAAACTCAACAAGGTGTGTAAATGATGATTTTCGAGAAAAGAAGAAGAAAAAAATCCTAATTTCTTATCGGGGATATCCTATATAAGCTCTATACCTATTTACACTTCGACTTTGAAGCATAAATGATGGTAAGGGAATGTAATAGGGGTTGGTATGTAATATAATTTTAACGACTTCATTAAATTTGGTAAAACAATTTTCGGTTTCGATGAGAGGTCAATTAAGTAAGCATCAGGGAAGTAATAAAATTCGGTTCAAAAGAATCAAGTCAAAAAAAAAACATCATTAAGCAATGTTGCTATAATAAAAAAGGTTTTTTTTTTTTGTTGTTGTTGTAAATTTCTTATGATTTGTGGGTGACACTGAGTTAATAAAAAAAATAACTTTTTTTTTCAGTGATCAAAGGAAACTTTTCAATTTATTTGACTTTTATTAACCTTTGATTTGATTAGGATTTCGAGTAATGAATTCGTTAAAGTAAAAGAGACTTTTCAAATCAGATATCTGTTAATTTATTTATCATTGGAATAGTTTACAAAAATATAACCTCACTTTAAATTTTTTTTTTTTTTGCATTTCTTAGAAATAAGTTTGAAGTAATTAAAATTGTTGTTTGCTTTGTATTGACGCCTTAAATTAAACTTAAGATTTGTATAAATACATAATATCAAGAATTTTTGAGGTGTATTTCGTCTGTTTCATTACTTTTACAAACTTTTTGACACCAGTTGTTCTTCTTGGGACAATTCAGATTTATTAACATTTAAGTTCTCTTTTTTGAAAAGAAATTTTAAGGAGTAGATGAAAAACCAATTTTAAAATGAAAAATCTTACGTTGACAATAATAGTCTAAGAGCCGGCATCAAATTTTGGGAGTGGAGTGATAACCAAAATAAATGTACATGTATGTGTAGATATACGCAACATTATGCCAAATTCAACCGTCTGGCAGGTTTTTTTTTCAGCCGGGGGCGGGGGTGGGCGTTCGAAAATGGTCCTTTTTTTCGATTTTGGGGTCGAAGTGATAACCACTTAAATGGATATATAAACAAAAGGGGATGGTGCCCTGATTTCAAAAAAGTGTGTTCAAGACGTTTTGCTTTCAGCCTTCCCTTTGCCAGACGCATTTTAACACTTTTTAATAGAATTTTTCAACTTAAATCGTTAATAACTTTTTTCCTGTTAACCATAACCAAAAGAATCATATACCAAAATATCAGACAAATTCCCCTGATTCTAAAAATGCGTGTCCAAGACGTTTTGCTTTCAGCCTTCCAGAACAGAACAGAAGCATCTTACTGCAAACCATTGAAAATTTAATTATCATTGTGATGAAAATGATAATGAAGAAGACAATATTTCGCAAAATTCTTCTTTTGGTATATGGTTCTTTTGGTTATGGTTAATAGGAAAAAATTTATTAAAGGATTTAAGTTGAAAAATTCTGTTAAGAAGTGTTAAAATGCGTCTGGCAGGGGAAAGGCTGAAAGCAAAACCTCTTGGACACACATTTTTAGAATCAGGAGAATTTTTCTGATTTTTTGATGTATCATTCATGTGGTTATCATTTCGACCCAAAAAGTTGATTTTCGCGCATTTTGGCGGCCGTCTGGCAAGGGGAAGGCTGAAAGCAAAACGTCTTGGACACACTTTTTTGACATCAGGGCACCATCCCCTTTTGTTTATATATCCATTTAAGTGGTTATCACTTCGACCCCAAAATCGAAAAAATGACCATTTTCGAATGCCCACCCCCGCCCCCGGCTGAAAAAAAACCTACCAGACGGTTGAATTTGGCATAATGTTGCGTATATCTACACATACATGTACATTTATTTTGGTTATCACTCCACTCCCAAAATTTGCTGCCGGCTCTTGGTCTATAAGCAAGTAGTATGAAATAATGTTTCTAAATTTGTTGGTACTGAAGTTATAAGGATTTCCGAAATCGAATAGATTTGTTTTTGTAAAAAATATAAGGGCATGTTTAAAAACAGTCAAATTTTAAATTCAATGTTACTGTTGTAAAAATGTAGTCGTGTCTCTATAGTTAAGTTACCTCCATGTTACGTGACGGTAATTTTTAGCGACAAGTTTGAAGTCCAAATTAAATTTTTTTTGTAAAAAACTCTAGTAAAACAGTGCTTTTATAAAAAAAACTATCAAATTATTACTTTTGAAGATGGGAATAGAAAGGGTTCAACACCAGCCTGTATGAGCAAATTAGACCAGAAACTTTTGGAAAAAACTACAAAACAATTTGTTCGGCTTCAATTTGGATATTCTTTAAGTATGCTATTTCTTGGAAAACAAAATAAGAATCTTTCGAAGATTTTTAAAATCAAAATGAAAGGAAAACCAAAACCAAAACTTAACGCAAAAAGCTCGAATTTCTAAAACTTAAAACTATAGACAGTATAATTTAAGCAGAATAGAAAAAAGTATCTCTCAAAAACTGATTTTTTTGTAAATTTTTCTAATTTACGAACATACAAAATTTATCAGCTCAATTTTCAGAGTCACTTTCTCATGAGCACTGTTTCTTGTGAAGAATTGACAAATCATTCAACAATTAGTTTAAAAAACGTTTGAATATGAGATAAGATTCCCACTAAACATAAAATTCACTACTGATGCCACCGAACTTGCTCCTTCTTCCAAAAAGTCTATATTTAAAAAAATTAACTATATTTTAGGATTAAAAAATATACCTTCAAAATATATCTTCAAAAATTGAAACGCCATTAAATTTCTCAAAAAAGCCTTAAATAACTACTATAATTTTTTTTGGAAATTAATTTTGTATATGCTTATAAAGTTTTTCAATTTTATTAGAACTATTTTTCGTATTCAGTTATTTTGTGCTTACTGTTGACTCTTTTTGAGATATCAAAAAAAAAAATTTAAAAATAAAAAAAAAAAACATTTTTAATAAATAAATATTTTTTAAACAGTATCTACACTTTTCAAAAAACAAAATTATTTAAATCGGTTAACTAGTTCCTGGGTAAATTTAAAAACAAAATAACGGTTTATGACTAGACATTTTTCTTAATTGTAAGAAGCTAAGTTAAGAAAAAAAAAGCAGACAATTTAACAAAATCTATCTGGATGTTTTCAGAAAATTTCGATTTTTGAATCGCGGGCCCACTTGTTTCGAATTTTCTACCATCGTAATTTCATGTTTCAATAAAAAAACAAGTTCGAAATTTGTCACGAGTGCAATACTAGCCATTAAGTCTCTAATTGTCGCAAGTAAAATGAGACTGGGATGTGACCCACACTGATAACTTCCCATTGATTCCCTTACAAATCAGCAAATTATATTTTTTGGAAGACAAATTTTTAGTATTACACAAAAAACATCTGTTAGTTGGATTTTTATAAAATTTTGTATTTTGTATAAGATGAAATAAATTTGAAGTCAATATTTTATTTTTGTTTCTAAGATATTTTAGTCAAAATCAATGTTTACTTGTTTCTTTTGTTTATTTTTTCTAAAAATCTTAGAAAATGTGCACAATCACATTTTGTAGAGAATTAAACAAGTTTTGAAGTCAATAGCCGTGTTTTTTTGGTATTCCATATATAGTAAAGTGAGAAATTGCCAAAAAACGATCCGCAGTAGTCCTGTTTTTATATTTGAAAGTTGATACAATTGAATATTTGCCAGAATAATTTATCAAAATATTCCAAAAAAAATTGCGAAATTCAGACCAGTGAAATCGTGTAAGCTGATTTTTGATAGTTGACTATCAAAATCGAGAAAATACGTCTGTGTAAGGTGATAGTCGATTTCAAAGTTTTAAACAAACAATTTGACATAAAAAAAAAACTTCAAGAAGGGGGTTTGTTCGTAGACTACTACATTAACATGTGGTGTTGAAGCGAGCTTGAAGCCCGCCTCAATTCTGAATCGAGTTGAAATGAGCTTAATACGTCTCGATTCCGGTCGGGGATCGGTCTGTTTATTTGCATGTTTGTGTACAAAAAATATAGTTTTGTTTTAATCAAAGCAAATACCAAAAAAAAAAAATGCACATGGAGTAGGTAGCATATCTTATATGGTGCTGAACTATTCAGTTCTTCATTGTTTAACACGAATCAAACTATCTCACTTGCACATCATAAGAAACATCGAAACACCATTTGCATTTAAAAAAGTGATGTCAAACTTAATCATTTTTAAATCTTCTTGTGCGGTGGAAACACCAAAAAGATTTATTTAATCTTAACTGAAATAAACCTTTGGTGGAAACATAGCAAAACTTAATTATCTTTTCTATTGTTTTCTCTTGCAAAATAAGCCTAGTTAGACCATTTTCATTAACAAAACTAAATACTCGTAATATCAACCATAACAGATTGATTTTTTGCCCAATGGAAAACACATGATTCCAAATGCACAACTACTCAACTACTAACACAGCCATCGAGATACAAAGGCGATATCAATCGTACCAACATTTGAGAGCGAAATCACATAAGATGCATTCGAGACTCGTATAAATATCAAAAACCCATTCGTAGTAAGATTCTACTTTAACTTTTATCGGTAGTATTCATACTGCGGATATTGTTTTTGTTATTTGTTTAAAATCCTACTATACTATTGATAGATTTCCCAACAAAACACGGGTAATATCTTTCTTTGTTCTCAAGATTTTTGAGTCGAAAGTAAAATTTTACCAATTTGTAGTTCTTTTCATTAAAGATTTTGATATCTTTTCTTATGACCGATGAAAAAAATGTTCCCACATGCAGCTACAGATGTTTCTCTAAAAATCATTCATTTAGAACTTAGGGACATGTAAACATTTTTAATACGAAAAATCAAACCAAATAAACATTACGTTCTATTGAAAGCTTAAAAAAAATCGAATAAATTTAAAGAAAAAAATTTAATAGAACTGAAATATTTGCAGAAAAAATGATTCTCAAAAAATTTGGGATACATTTTTGTCAGCGAAATTTCGAAAAGTATTTTTTCGTCGTCGTTGCCTTTTTCGAGGAATTGAAAAGTCATCATGGATTAATTCTGAGTTAAATTTGATTCCTTATAAAATACGACTGGATCGCACGAACTTAATTTTGAATCCAAAGAATTTAAAAACTTACCTACGAAAAAATTAAATTGGAAAATTTAAATGCAATTTCATTTCTCAAAAAAAACTTTAATTTATCAAATTTTTTGCTTTCGAAAATCGTTGGAGTGTTTTTTTTTATTCGGTTTTTATGTATACAGTTTTCCAATTTGTGTTTAAAAATATTTTTAGATATGCAATTATTTATAGCTAATTAATATACGTTTTTAATTTGATTTTTGTAGAAAATCGATGAACCATTTTCGAGATATATAATTTAGAAAAGAAAATTTGTAATATATTTTTAAAAATGCAAAAAACAAAACAAAGCCATTTTTGATCATCAAATAATATTAAGAAAGTTCAATATACATTAGTTCTTGAGAAAACGAGGAATCGGGGGACCGACTTTTTCCAACTTCTCTACCATCGTCATAATATAATGTTTGATTTAAATCTCGAATTCGAAATTTTGTATGAATGCAATACTTGCCATATAGTTTCTAAAGTTAGAAAGTTAAAGTACTGGAAAATCTTAAATCTGGTAGTGAATAATTTTTGTCAGCTTAATTTTTTTATCGACACTGCCTTTTTGCGATGAATTGCCAAATTATCTAAGGTTTGTTTTAAGTAAAGTTTGAATACGCGAAAAATTTTGCCTACAATAATTCTGAGAAAAGCAATAGTTATTTAACTGGAAGATACATAATTCTATAAAATGATTAAAAACACCAAATGTTCTTAAAGTAGATGCCTTCAGAAAAGAGGTTTATTGATATTTGTACTCTATGGTCTTAATATTGGATAAAATCCTTCCATCTAATATGACTCAGCAGGTAAATCAGTTTTCGAATGAAATATTCTAGTTTCCGTAAAATAAATAAATGATATTCTTTCTTTGAAATCAAGTAAGAAGCCCCCACGTAAAAAATATATTAATACCACAAAAATGGCCAACAAAATAAAATTATTATTTTTAATTAAGTACCATAATCCATCAGAGAAAAAATTGTAGATAGATTTTCTTTGAAAGAATTCACAAAAATATCATAGCTAAACTGTCAAAAACTGGAGAAGAAGTATTATAAAAAAATGTTTATAGAAGTGATTTAGTCCATCAAAAACATTTATTTCTGAAAAATAAAAGTTTTACACAGCAAAAAGGAAAAAACCTATTCAATGGTTTTATTTTCTTTTCTCATCGAATTCAATTTAAATTTTCAACAAACAAATATAAATTTCCATCACTAAATGACTGACTTTTTATCATTAAAATATGCTCAAGTGTAGGTATATAGTGAGTTATAACTAAGAATTTATAAATTCAAAAAAAAAAAAATATATCCTTCCAGATCTTCAGCTTTTCAGTTTTATCTGAAAAAAGGATATACTCGTAAAATTGAAAAAACAAAAATAAAATGAATAAAAATGAAAAGAACGTTATATCTCAAACAATAATACTTTTCTCATTGGAATCGTTCTTTCGTTGGTTCGTAGTCGTTTTCGTTTTCGTTCTTTTCATTCAATATAATTGTATTCCATTTTGCCGAAGGATAAATAATGCAATTGCGACAAACAGCACCGCTTCAGTTCAATGCGGATTGCATTTTGCATTCACCGGAAATTGGAAATTTAACTCTTGAAAAGGCGAAATCCGGTATGCCGTCGCGTCGTCGTCGTTGGTCGGTCCTTGTGATCCTACACATTTATACATACATCCTAAAAAGGAGGTGTATTGTGAGGAACATTACCATTTGCCACCTTTGTCGTCACTTTCCAAAGGACATCACCTCACTTCACTGAATTGACACCACCGCCGCCGCCGCCGCCGGTCGACACTGATGCCACACAGATGATGGAGATTGAGAATAACGACGACGACGACGTGAACAAAAAATATATATATTTTCGCCTTTTACGGATGTGGTCTGTCGATTGCTGTCGGGCGAACATCCTGTAAAAGGGAATATTTTTCGTCCTAGTCCTCGACTTCGTCCTCATCGGCGTCATCGTTGAAATATGCTAAAGGACTTTTGTTGTGTAAATTTTTGTTCCAAACTTGTTCCCATGTTGTCAATTGTTGTTCCTGTTTTCTGTATTCTTTTTATTTTTTAATTTTTTCTTTTGTTGTGGTTTTTTCTGTTTATGGTGCTGAAAAGCATATTGAGCTTTCGAATTTTGAATTCTTATAGAAAAAATATTGAAAAATAAAACAAGAAAAATATTTCGATTTATTGCTGTATCAAATGCATATTCAATATTTAACTCTCTTTGTTTCAAAAAAAAAACAACAAAAACATAACACAAAAAACGAAAACAAGCGCCATTTTAGTAACCATCAAAGCGGAATATTTGCTACTTTATTTTACTTTGTTCTTTGTACGTTGGTTATACCAAAATCCTATATAATTCAAAATGTAAGTCACGTTCTAGAGGGATATTTCTAAAGGATACAAAATCTTTAACCCACTTTGTTGGTTTTTGAATTCTTTTCAAAATCAATGAAGATAAATTTAAGAACTTTAAAGTGGAAAGTTTTTACTTGCGACTTACTAGGATGTTTTTTTTTTTTGAGGGGTATAAAGCTTGAAATGGAATAAAACAAAGATGATTTATTAAATTGACATGAAATTCACATTATTTGAAATATTGGCGTTAGGTCTTTTTGCCCAAAACCATTTCGCTCAAGTTAAAAATTCCATATCGCATAGCGGTTTGGACACAATTACCAACCCTTTGGGCGTTAAAACTTTTCTGGGTTTTATGAAATTCCAAATAAAAAGAGGATGGGATGCGACCCACACTGATAACTTTCCGTCCCATTTGTCGATTTGTCTTGCTTAAAAGGTTTGTAAGTTTTCGTGTTTTGTTAAAAAATTTATCAATTGAATTATTCTAAAAAAATTTAAAATAACCAACAATATTTTGCATATGATGAAATAGTTCGATTTCAAAATCTTTTTTTGTTAACGAGGTTTTTAGTCGTTAACCAGTTTTTACCAATTTTAGTAGCATTTCTTAAAAGTTTTTATTTCTTATATAAACAAATACAAATTGGATGAATGAAATTAATCTGAAGTCAATACATTCTATTGTTTATGAGAAATCGAGAACCGAACATCAATTTTTGCCAAAATTTCAATTTTTTATAAAAAAACTGACGGTTGGATTTTTATAAAAAAATTACGGAATGTTGAAAACAGTATTTTCTGTGAGGAAGCCTAGTTTGAAGCCAATATTTTTAATTACAAAAAAAAAATATTTGAGTCGAAAATAAATTTGTACTTACTAAGTTTTAATATTGTTTTTTTTTTAGGTTTTTATTTTTTGTAAAAAAAACTGTCAATTCGATTTTTTTCAAAATTTTGCCACATGTCAAAAACGTTATTCTTTATTGCACAAAATTATTTTGGAGATAAAATCATTTTTTGTTCGAAAGATATTCGAGGTGAAAATTATTTTTTTCAGTTTTTTCGATTTATAAAAAAACCCTTAGTTGGAATATTTTCCAAAAATATACTAGTTTGGTATCACGTCATAATATATAATACAAAATTTAATTCAACTCGCTAGCATTATTGGTTCGTGAGGTATTTTAGGTACACCAAAATTTTCACCTTTTTTTTAAATTTCTATGGTAAAAAACCACCCATTCAATTTTTTTGAGAGTCCTTTGTGCATCTTTTTGCATTATTATCTGTATAACAAAATTTATTTGAAGTCGATATCTCTACTGGTTCTTGAGCTATGAACGACGAAAAAAATGTCGCGAACGTACGGACTTACGAACGTACGTACACACGCACGCACAGACATCTCTCTGAAAATCTTTTATTTCGACTCTAGGGGGGAAACGTCGAGGAATGTCAAAATTTTCAATTCGACAAATCGGACCAATTACAATAACTTCCTATGGGTAGTTAAAAAGAAACATTCGGTCTTGCTGCCCAATTATATAATGCCAACATATTAAAAATGTCATATCGCCCAAAAATGGATCTATCATATCAAAAAATCTTTTCAGCAGAAAATGCCCAAAATAACGCCCAAATTGTTTATTGACATATCGCCCAAAAGATGTCATCTGTTTCAAAATTTGGGCATTCTGACAAAATTTGTGTTTATTTTGGACACTACAGAATTTTTTTTTAGTAAAATTAATTTAGTAAAAAGATTTCAAATCGCCCAAAAACTACGAACGTCAAGAACGCGTAATAAATATGTTTGGCTTTATTTCACTTTCAGAAAGCGAAATGGGGCCAATTTTCAAAGTGAAATAAAACGAAATGGTTTAAGGAACTTTGCCTACACTCAACTTTGCACCTACCTCAAATCCTAGTGAACCAAAGCATTGGGGGTTAGAGGAGGCAGCATGGACTTCCATACATACCTCACTGTTTATAAGCGTCCCAAAACCCAACCACTCAAAACCTTTGCAAAATACAAAATTTTGGGCGCTATGACATTGAAAATTGGTTTGGATGATATGACATTTTAGTTGGGCTTTGTGACGTTTTCTTAGCGATTTTTTCACGAGGCGACGTTTCCCATTTTGGGATCATCTTGTGATCTGGGTTATTTATGTCGTTGAGTGATAAAACATAAGAAAAGATAGAAATGTCATAATTGTCGCCATGCCCAAAATAAATGTCACAAAGTCTACCCCTAAAATCACAACTTTATCACTATAAATATAGTTGCCGCCCTGCATTTTTGGACAATTCTCGTATGTCATAAAACTCAAATTCAAAATGGCCAATATGAGAAGCAACAATTTGGACGTTTTTGTATTTAAAATTTATACTGTTCGGGCTTTATGACCGATTTTGGGCTTTATGAAATTTTAGAATTTGGGCGTTTTAGTTTTGGTCGACAAGACCTAACGCTGAAACATAATCTTCTGGTGTTATAATTTATATATGATTTCTGGCACATGACCGTCACGGATGGCTAAGACGCACGTGGTCTGATCTGTAAATAAATTTTTCCATGCTAAAATGCCAAACCAAACTCATAATAAATCATTTGACAGCTGACAAAATGGCCACGTCTTGAAAAAGTGGTGCTAACTTAAATATCTAGATGTCTTGAAAAAAGAACACCCGTTAAAATGTTACAGTAGGGTGTAACAGTGATTTAAGGTGATGTCAATAGAAATGCCTGTATTTTCAAACATACCTGGACAACTAGTCTTAAACATCCTTGTTTAACCTATGAGACACTTTTTCACACACATCCCCTTATTATTCTCAAGCCAAAACGACAGGTAATGAAAAGCTAACAAGCTAAGGTATAATATTAATTTAAATTTATAACTTAAATAACTCGTAATACATTTGGTCTTCTAGGAGCTTATGTAGTTTTGTTTACCTTAACTTTAAACAAAATAAAAGTTTTTCCAACAAACCAACCAACCAAAAGTTATAAGACAAATCTTTTCCCTTTACATCATCAGTAAATTTGAAAATGCATTCGCTTAGATGCGTTGTCCTATAAAACCTAACTTTTAACTAAACAATTATTTACATTTTGCATGATATTATCAAGAGATGAATGAATAGAATTTCCAAGGACCAAGCAGTATCATCATCAGAGTATCAGAGAGGAGAACAGTGGTACAAGGAACTGCATCAGTTCGGAAGTTAAGCAACAAAAGTTTGTCCAAACTTTGAGAACATTTATAGTATTCGTAACCTAAAGTGACACGGGTTTTTCTTGGGTGATTTAGAGAGATTTTTAGCCAATGGAAGAGTTCATGTGTTTACGAATCTAAGGTGTCTTGTTCATGTTCATTATTTTGTTATCCTGCAAACACATTTCAAATGAATTTGCATTTGTTTAAGGGGCGGTGTCTAAACTTTTAAGATGAATGTACAATAATAGCGTGTAATTTATTCCGAAGGAAGTCCAAGTCAGAGAGTATGTGAGATATCATGGTATAAAAAAGAATTTCTGAATATTTTAATTCTATATAGAAGACGGAGAAAATAATCAAAGTGTGGGAATACTTTAAGAAATTATGGACAAATTTCAAGAATCTATAATGATTTTGTTAAGATATTGTGTTTTATTTTAAAATGGAAATGTCATGTTGATACTTGAATTTACAAATTTTGAATTAGTTAAACTCCCTTTTTTAACTCTGAACCTTGGAAAAGTTCGGGAGAGTAAAAATGTATGAGATTTGTACACTTGATAATACTAAGGCCGCCTATACACGACACAAAATACGCGCGCAAATTGAGGTTTGTACAAATTGTTTAGCAAAAATTGACTAGTGTAAAATATCAATTTGTGCACTTATTTTGTTTCGTGAATGGCTGGCCTAAGTCGTATACTTATGATATATGGCTTATTCCGAAAAAAAAAAGAGGCTGGCGTGCGACCAACACTGATAACTTCCCATCCGGTCTGTCGATTTGTCTTGGTTAAAAGGTTTGTAGGTTTTCGTGTTTTGTTAAAAAAGTTGTCAGTTGAATTATTCTAAAAGCCTTAAAAATTACCAACAATATTTAGCATTTAATGAAATAGTTTGATTTCAAAATCTATTTTTTGAAACGAGATTTTTAGTCGAAAAACAGTTTTTACCAATCTTATTAGCATTTCTTAAAAGTTTTTATTTCTCATTGAATAAAATTAATTTGAAGTCAATATCTTCTATTGTTCACGAGATATCGAGAACCGAACATCAATTTTTACCAATTTTGCGTGCTATTTTTGTAGATTTTAATTTTTTATGAAAAAACTGACTGCTAGATTTTAAAAAAATAATTACTGAATATCGAAAACAATATTTTCTGTGAGATAAAATAATTTTGAATCCAATATTCTTAATTTTTGAAAAGATATTTGAGTCGAAAATCAATTTTTACCAAGTTTTATTAATTTTTTTTTAGGTTTTTATTTTTTGTAAAAAAACTGTCAATTAGATTTTTTTTAAAAATTTGATCGAATGTTGAAAACAATATTTCTTATAAAATAAAATGATTTAATCTCAATTTTTTGAAAAGATATTTAAATCCAAAATCAATTTTTACCAATTTTGAGTATTGTTTTTAACTTTCCATAGGAAGTTATTGTAATGGTCCGATTTGTCAAATTGAAAATTTTGACATTTCTCGACGTTTCAAGGTCCCTAGAGTCGAAATAAAAGATTTTTAGAAAGATGTCTGTGCGTGCGTGTGTATACGTACGTTCGTACGTCTGTATGTTCGCGACGTTTTTTCGTCCTCCATAGCTCAAGAACCAGAAGAGATATCGACTTCAAATAAATTTTGTTATACAGATAATAAGGCAGAAAGATGCAGAAAGGGCTCTCAAGATAATTGCGTGGGTGGTTTTTTTACCATAGCAGTTTAAAAAAAAGGTGAAAATTTTGGTTAACCCTAAATATCTCATGAACCAATAACACTAGCGACTTGAATTAAATTTTATAATATATATTGTAAGGTAATACAAAACAATTATATTTTTGGAAAAAAAATCCAATTAACGGTATTTTTATTAAAAAAACTGAAAAAAAAAATTTGTCACCTCGAAAATTTTACGACCAAAATATGATTTCATCTCCAAAACAATTTTGCGCAACGAAGAATAATGTTGTTGACATCTGATAAAATTTTGAGAAAAATCTAATTGACAGTTTTTTGTATGAAAAATAAAATCCTACAAAAAAATTTACTCAGAGTTGGTAAAAATATTTTTTTAAAAACTTGAGATTAAGACTTCAAAATTTCAAAATTCATTTTCGACTCAAATATCTTTTCAAAACTTTGAGATATTGGCCTTAAACTACTTTAATCTTTCAAAAAATATTGTTTTCAACATTCAGTAAAATTTTGAAAAATATCGAATTGACAGCTTTTGTACAAAAAATTAAAAACCTAAAAAAATTTAACAAAAGTTGGTAAAAATTGATTTTCGACTCACATATCTATTCAAAGTTTGAGATAATGGCTTCTAACTAATTTTAACTTATAAGAAATATTGTTTTCAACATTCGATAAAATTTTGTGAAAAATCGAATTGACAGTTTTTTTTACAAAAAATTAAAACCTAAAAAAAACAATGCTAAAACTTGGTAAAAATTTACTTTCGACTCAAATAGCTTTTCAAAAATTACAAATATTGGCTTCAAACTTATTTTATTTCACAGAAAATATTGTTTTCGATATTCATATATCATTCGATATAAAAATCCAACAGTCCGTTTTTTCATAAAAAAATAAAATCTACCAAAAATAGTACGCAAATTTGGTAAAAATTGATACATATAGACAATTTTTTAAGCAAGACAAATCGACAGACCGGATGGGAAGTTATCAGTGTGGGTCGCATCCCAGCCTCTTTTTTTTAGTTTTTAATTTTTTTTTTTTTTTAAAGTATCAATTCGATTTTTCTCAAAATTTAACCAGATGTTATAAACGTTATACTTCGTTGCAAAAAATTGCCTTAGAGATGAAATCATTTTTTGTTTGTACAATTTTCGAGGTGGCAAATATTTTTTTTTCAGTTTTTTTGATTTATAAAAAAAGCCGTTAATTGGATTTTTTCCAAAAATATATTTTCTTGGTATCACGTTACAATATATTATAATATAACATTTAATTCAAGTCTTTAGCGTTATTGGTTCGTGAGATATTTAGGGTTAACCAAAATTTTCATCTTTTTTTTTAAACTGCTATGGTAAAAAAACCACCCACGAAATTTTCTTGAGAGCCTTTTCTGCATCTTTCTGCACTATCATCTGTATAACAAAATTTATTTGAAGTCGATATCTCTACTGGTTCTTGAAACGTCGAGAAATATTCGAGAATTCACTGAGAGCTTGAAGAGTGCGGTGGTGCTTTTATTTCTTTCTATATTGTTTTAATAATGGCTAATCAGACAAAAAGAAAGTGTTTCTCTTGCAAAAACCCTATAAACGATGATGGTGTTAGTTGTGGATTTTTTTGCGGAAATTTTTTTCATAAACTATGTGCTAACTTGAATGAAAATTTTCTAAATCATGTACTTGATGAGAGTTCAAACATTGTTTTTCGCTGCCCTCAGTGTGCTAAGTTTAAATTGTCCATGAGTGAACTGTTCCATAAATTTGATCAGTTATCATCTGTGGTGGCAGTTGTTGCTAATAAAATGAGTTCTTTTGATGCCTTGCATGCTGATTTAAAAAAGTTGCTTGATATTGTTGTTGTGCCAGAAAATAACCTTCAAGCAACAGGCTGTGAAGATGATTTTGCTTTTGTTAAGGAGAAGAGGGGCGTCGGATGTGAAGTTCAAAATAATATAATTGCATCATGTTCGAATTCTAAATCATCTTCTATGCAGTTAAAGAAGATGTCAGTTGACGGACATGCATATGCGGGGGTGTCAATGGAGATGGAGAGGGAGAATCAATCCAAAACCGGTTTTTCTTTTCCATCTGTCGCGCACGCTCATGCTCAAGCATCTTCTGATAGCGAATGGCGTACAGTGAGAAAACGTCATCAAAATCAAAACAAAAACAAAATGCAAGTTTATGGGAAAGATGTTGCTGATGACCTGGGTGTTGTTGTAACACATAAGTGGCTACATGTGTCTAAGTTTGATGTCTCTACGTCTGTGGAACATATTACTAAGTATGTTGCTTCTAAAATGTGCTTAGATGACCGAGATGTTAAATGCTTTAAGCTGTCTAAGAAAGATGCAACTGATTTGAAATATGTTAATTTTAAAGTTGGAATTCCAACTAACAGCTTTAAATTAGCATTCATTGACTCTAATTGGCCTAAAAATACAATTGTTAGGGAATTTATCCCGAAAAACAATTCAAAAAACGAGATGAATACCAAACTACCGGGATCTGTGGATTCAGATCCAGCACAGGAAGCAATAAACTGATCTATAAACACAAAACTAATATGACCATGTATTATCAAAACATGGGTGGAATGAGAAGTAAACTCAAAAGCCTTATTGATTTAGTTGACCTCTCTGAGTATGATATTTTTGCTTTTGTTGAGACGTGGCTATTTCATGATATTGCTAATGATGAAATTCTTAATTCAAATGAATTTTCAATATTTCGTCGTGATCGCCATAATACTGGATGCAAACGTGGTGGTGGTGTTTTAATTGCAGTTCGAAAACCTTTGCTTGCTTATTCCATCAATTTTGTTGAAGACTTCGATATTGAACAATTATGTGTATGTATTGAAAGAGATAATGAATGTAAATTTTTGATATTTTTAAGTTATATTCCACCTGAATCTTCACTTTCAACTTATTTGTACCATTTAAAAAATATTGAAAACGTAGTATTCAATTTGTCTAATGATTTGAATTCTGTTTGTGTCATAGGAGATTTTAATTTGGGTAATATTCGGTGGATGCAAAGTGAAAACAAAGTTTTACCATTTGTTATGTCTTCTGAAAAAGAGTTTGAGCTCATTGATTCTCTATTTGCTTTAAATTTAAATCAATTAAGTTTTGTTCATAACTCCTTACATAGATTACTTGACTTAGTTTTCGTAAGTGATGATATTGAAACTGATGTTTCGGAGTGTATACCTTTGTTTTCTAATTCCATTCACCATGTTGCTCTTTCAATTCTTTTTAAATCTATTTGTTTCAAAAATTTTAGAAATTTTAATAAGATTGATAAATTTAAATATAAATTTAATGCACAAAACTTGAATGTTGTGAATAATCAATTTCGTGATTTGAATTGGCAAATGAATGTTAATTTTAGTTTAAAAAATAACTTTTATATATTTATAAATAATTTTAAAAGAGTTTTGGATTCCTCTGTTCCTCGATCGTTAATCAAACAAAGTTCACATCCTCCTCCTTGGTCAAATGCTAGGTTGCGAAAGTTAAAAAATTATAAAAATAAGATTTTTAAAAGATATCAACTAACAAAAAATCAGTTAGATTTCTCTTTGTATTCTCGCCTTCGTAAAGAGTATGTATTTTTGTCACAGTTCTGTTTCAGTAGCTATGTTCAGACAGTTGAAAGTAATTTAAAACAAAATCCTAAACTTTTTTGGAACTTCATAAATTTTAAGAAGAAATCTGCGGGTTTTCCAACTAAAATGAGCTATAAGGACACTTCATCCAGTGATCCTAAAGTAATTGTTGATTGGTTCGCCGATAATTTTCAAAGCATTTATAAATCTTCAAATCTACTTGTGGGAAATAACTTTGTTGCTAGTAGTTTATCGCCAATAACTGACTGTTGTTCCATGTATGTTGATGATGATGAGGTGATAACTGCTCTTCGTGAATTAGAGCCATCTACTAGTCCGGATTGTCATGGAGTTTTCTCAATTGTCTTGAAAAGCTGCTCTGAAACTCTAAGTTTACCTTTAAAGTTTTTATTTAACCAATCTTTAGGAAGTGGTGAGTTTTTGGATGATTGGAAAACTTCTTATGTCAATCCCGTTTATAAGTCAGGTAATAAAATGAACATCTTAAACTATCGACCTATAACTAAATCTGCTTTCATTCCCAAATTGCTTGATAAGATTGTAAAAAATCAATTTTATAGAATTATAAAAAATCATATTTCAAATCGTCAACATGGATTTTTTAGTGGCCGATCAACTTTAACTAATTTGTCTTGTTTTTCTAAATTGTGTTTTGACACAGTAGAAAAACAATGCCAAATGGATGTAGTTTATACGGATTTTGTTAAAGCGTTTAGCAGAGTCAATCACCAGGTTTTAATTAAAAAGTTAAAAGCATACGGTTTTGACGGTACTCTACTCAAATGGTTTTCATCTTATGTCAGTAACAGGAAACAAATAGTAAAAATAGGCGATTTTGAATCATTTCCGATTTTAGTTTTCTCGGGGGTTCCAGAAGGAAGTCATTTGGGTCCTCCCCTTTTTGATCTCTTTATAAATGATGTTCCATCTGTGTTTGGTACATCAGAGTGTCTTATGTTTGCTGATGACTTAAAAATATTTAAAGTTATAAAAAATATAAATGATTGTCTTACCTTTCAAAACGACTTAAATGATTTTGACTTATGGTGCAATAAAAATGACTTATTACTTAATCTTACCAAATGCTCAATTTTAACTTTTACTCGTAAGTTAAGTAGTGTTTTGTTTGATTATTCTCTTAGTGGCAAGAAATTGTCCAGGGTAACTGAATCTAATGATTTAGGTATGTACGATTAAGTACGTGTCGACCAAAGTGATATCACCTTGACAACGTGAGACGATTCTAGTGCATGAACCAGAAGATCTCTTTTTTGACGTGTTTGGGATTGTTGATTGGTTTCTTTTGATGAGGATGTTTTATTGACTTTCAATTAATGCAACCCCTTACCTCTGGTGGGGGGAAGTTGTAATAAATTAAGAGACACTCAATATTTGGTGGTTAAACAGAAAGTGATTTTATTCCTTCACATAATCGTCTTAAATACTAAAAAATAGCTTATTAACAAAAATCAATAGAAGTTCAATAATCAACAAATAGCTTATTCTACAATTTAACAAAAGTCAATATAAGGTTCAATAAATTAAATTTATTGCCTAATTCTATAATATGCAGCGTGTGCACAATGTGTCATTGACTTGATCAAAAATAAAATTATTATATGCACACACCGCACAATGTGTAAACAAAAAATTATTAACAAGGAAATATGCATATTCTGCACAATGTATAAGAAATGAATTTTAGGTTTTCATTGTGACTTGAATTGTGACCTACTTAAGGTAGGAAGGTAAGTGTGAAGTGTGTATAGATTGTTTTGAAATGTGTATAGTGTTTATGAATTGTGATAGGTCAGTTGTGTAGGAAATTGTGCTGGGTATTAACATACTCCCCGCCTTGAACTATTGTTCAAAGGTGTAAGGTGACGGCTTCGTGACTTCGTGGAGCTGGGATCGGGGGGTTCTTCGGACGATAAATGCGGCTTCTTATGACCCTCCAGATGAAGTATATAAAGATCAAGCCTATACAAGATACGGCAAAATAACTGACAACGAACTGATGAGTATCCGTGTTTTTTACTTGAACGAGAGTTTCTTCGAGTTGTTGTTGTGCGATATTCTTTTGTAGTAGATCTAGTTCGTATGAGCGTGTCCGAAATTGTAGTTGTATATGATGGTGACTCATCTGGATTGCTTGTGGATAGTTCTGAATGAATTCCGATAGGTTGCTTGTAGGAACATAGGATGCTCGTCTAACGCTTGTGAAAATGTTGTGTCCGTGGATGGTAAATAAGTCTTGTTTCACAATACACCCAGCTGGGACGGTTAAGATACCAGAATTGTTTAATCGGATTTGAGTAAGGTTCCCTTCGCAAACGACATTTATTAATGATTGAGATCGAAGTGAATATATCCAGTTATTTGATTGGTGCAGTTGTATCCAAAATTGCTCATCTGTAAAGTCTTCGAGTTGACAGGAAGCATGATCGAAAACCTGGTTCATAAGGTTGAACTCACAAAGACTGACATTAGAGCCTTTCTGATAAAGTGGATGCTTTTGATGACACATGATGTCATTTTCTAGAATCCTTGAACATGTGCTAAACTCTGCCTCATTTAATGTATAATACTGTGTTCGGTGTAGATTTATAATTATGTAATCTGAAGACGGTCTTATCGCAATGAATGAGGTGTTGACTAAGACTGGAACTGGGATCATACTGTATAGTTCATAATGTTCGGTTGTGACCAACGGAAGTGATAATTTGAAGATTATGTTCGATCCAACGATTCGTCCTTCTGCTGTCATCAATTTGTAGAACATTGCTATGTTACCGTTTGTTTCTGACAGACGTAGATTTGGTGGTAGATGGGCCTTGATGGTTGTTATCTCTCGTCGTAATTGGTTGGGATGTATCAAGTTGGCGCTTATTTTTCCATGATGAACGTCTGTGATTAAGTCCAATAATAATGTTTGCATTCTTTGAAGGTTTGTGGCCCCTAAAAACATTTGAAACCCATGTGCAAGAGTTTTTGTAGGAACATCTTTGCTGTAACAATGACTGGTCCCAGAAATCCAAGTGGGTCGAATAGTTGTGATATGTCAGACAAAGCCGTACGCTTGGTGATTTTTTCGGTTTTGCTGTGTTGAATGCGTACCATAAATGTGTCTGATTTGGGGAGCCATCCTTGGCCAAGAGTTTTGATTTGTGTTGTGTTATCAATGTCTAAGTCAAGCTGCAGCGCCACGTCATCAATTGGAATGTTTTGTAGCAGCGCTTGATCATTGGCACACCATTTCCTAAGTGTGAAGCCAGCGGACTTTAGCAAGGCATCCAATTGTTTTTGCATTTCGATTGTTTGAATCAAACTGTTCGATCCTGTCATGACATCATCAACATAGAAATTCGATCTTAATACTTCTGCACCAAGGGGGTATTGAATCATGCCATCTGAAGCCAGTTTTTGTAAACATTTCGTGGCCAAATATGGAGCTGATGTTGTCCCATAAGTGACCGTGTTGAGTTGATACGCTTGTAGTTCTTCTGATGGATGATTTCGCCACAGAATTAATTGAAATCGTCTATCGTCTTGATCGATGAGAATCTGTCGATACATCTTTTCGATGTCTGCAGTGAACACGTATCGGTGCAAACGGAACCGAAGAAGAGTTGTCAATAATTCGTCTTGGATGGTCGGTCCATTTGATAAGATGTCGTTTAGAGATACGTTGCTTGTCGTTTTTGCAGAAGCATCAAATACCACTCTTAGCTTTATTGTGGTGCTATCTGGTTTAAGTACACAGTGATGCGGCAGAAAATAATGAATTCCATGAATCTGAGTGATGTCGATCTTTTCCATGTGACCCAATCTCATATATTCTGCCATAAAGTTTGAATATTGTTCTTTCAAATTGTCTTGTTTTGCTAATCGTTTTTCCAGGGAATTGAATCTTTGAAGAGCAAGGTTTTTTGATTTGCCAAGTGCCTTCTTGTCTGCTTTGAATGGGAGTCGAACGACGAATCGCCCGTCCGAATTTCTGACGGTGTTCTCTGCGAAATGGAGTTCACATTTTCTTTCTTCGCTTGTGAAGGACTCTTTTGGTATTGTTTGCATCTCTTCTACCTTCCAGAATTTTTCTATATTTTCATGGAGTTCTTCTTCGATGGAGATGCCACACATTGATGATTGTGGTGATGTTCCATCTAATTTTCCAGTCACTACCCAGCCAAGATGTGTGTTTTGGAGGCTTGGTAGGCCTTGTCCTATGGTGATATGTCCAACTGTCAGGAAGTGATGGTATAATTCCGCTCCAAGGAGGATATCAATTTTTCCAGGTTCATTGAAGTGCGGATCTGCCAGTTTTAATTCCTTTGGAATGTGCCAAGAAGCAGTGTTGATTCTTCGAGTTGGTTGAGTTGGAGTAATTTGTCGTAAGACAAAGGCCTCTAAGTTGGCTGTAAAGTCAGATGTTCTGGATTTTAAGGTTAGATTTACTCTCTTCGTTGCTTGTCTGGTTCCTTCTCCAATCCCAAGAATTCGCATTGTTTCGGCAAATTCAGGAATATTTAGTTTTCTTGAAAGCCCTTCAGTAATGAAGTTGAGTTGTGATCCAGAGTCAAGCAATGCTCGGCAATTGACTATGGTCCCTTCACTGTCTTCTATGTTAACGATTACCGTGCTGAGAAAAACGTTACTTCTCTCGGTTGGACTGACTGCCGCAGCCGAGGTGATTGGGGCCACTACTGTGACTGATGATGTTGGTTTGTTTTCAAAGGTACCAGTCCTTCTGGTATTTTCTGAAACTTGTTCGCGGTGCATGGTTGTATGATGTTTTCTTTGACAGATTTGACATCTTCTTGGTGACAAGCAATTTGAGGTGAAGTGTCCTGATTTCAGACAATTTATGCAAAGCTTCTTTTCCTTAGCATATTCACTTTTTTGGTATGCTCCCTTTTGCAAAAATGTTTTGCATGTGTAGAGTGGATGGTCGCCCTTACACAACTCGCATTTGATGGTATTCAATGTTGCATGGTAAGCTCTTGATGCTGGAGCTCTTGTTTGGTATTGTGGCTTCTGTTTGTTTTCCTTACGTTCAGGATTTATAGATTCCATTGATTGGAATCTTTTTTCAATGAACTGTAGTAATGGTTCAATATCTTGGATTTCCCGTGGTTTTGTCAAGGCTTGTTCATATAATCGTTGCGATTCCTTATCTAATTTTTGAAGAATGATATAGGCCACCAATGTTCCCCAACCTTGTGTATCAATACCCAAGTTTTGTATTCCTGATATGCACTCCTGTGTTGTGTCTAGAATCTTCTTCAATGAATTAACTGATTCTGTTGAGCTTGCTGGTTGATTCATTAATTTTTGAATGTATGTTGTAAAGATAAGTCTCTTGTTGTCGTATCGCTGTTCTATTAACTTCCAGGCTGTTGTATAATTATCTGCTGTGACTTGTAGATGTTTAATTATGTTACCTGGTTCTTCAGTTAAGTGCGTCTTCAGGTATTGCATTTTTTGTATTGAGTTTAATGATTTGTTGTTATGTACCAAGGTTTTGAAGAGATCATGAAATGATGGCCAAGCATCATAACGTCCATTGTAAGTTGGAATGTTGATTCTTTCAAGTTTCACTTCGTTGTGGCTGCTTCCCTGTGGGTCCATTTTATTTGTCTTTTCTTTAGTCTCGATTGCGATTTCTTGGTACATATTTTCGATTTCAGCATATTCGTCCTGCTTGAGGTAGTCTGATTCGTCTGGAGAGATAGCGTTTGCTATGATGTCATCGTGAGTTTGCATGATGTCCTTCCAGTACTGTTCCAACGTTTTTAAATATTGCTCGCATGCCAGATTTGACAGTGATTGAGCTAAAACTTCCTTCAGTTTATTGTATAAACGTACAAATAAAGCTATTTTATTTTTCTGCCGTTTATAGCGTTGCTGTTGTGAAGTCAGGTCTTGATTCGTATGTGCAGCCGGGTCTTGGTTATTGATTGCTTGGTAAGCCTCTTCAATGAGGTTGAGCATTTCTTCATATCGGTTGTTTATCTCCTCAAAGTAACCTCCTTCTTTGTATTCATGGTTCTCATCTTGGTAGGTTTCGTGTATCATTGTGTCGTTCATAACGAATTTATCCCATTGTTCCTTCAAGGCTTGACGTTGCCTTGCTAGATACTCTGGGGTAATTCGCAATTTCGGCGATTTTTTGAAATTCTTTAAGAGATTTTTAATCACCTCTCCAGTTTCTTTTTGTTTTTGGATTAGTTTTTCCATTTTTTTGTTTCAATAGATTTATTAAGCTGCTTGCGAATATGGTTTTCTTCTTGCCTTCTTGGCTTATTTGATGATTGGTTGCTGCTACTTGAGAATATAGTTTTCTTCAGATTCGCTTGCCTTCTCGGCTTATTTGATGATTGTTTGTTGCTGCTTGAGGGTATAGTTTACTTCAGATTCGCTTGCCTTCTCGGCTTATTTGATGATTGGTTGCTGCTACTTGAGGATATAGTTTTCTTTAGATTCGCTTGCCTTCTTGCTTGCTACTTGTATACTCTTGCCTTCTTGGCTGCTTGATGATATAGTTGAATTAGCTCTGATGACGAGCTTGAACTTCCTCAGATGAACAAAAGAAATCCCAACCAAATAATTCCCAGATCACGTCGGGGTCACCAAAATGTACGATTAAGTACGTGTCGACCAAAGTGATATCACCTTGACAACGTGAGACGATTCTAGTGCATGAACCAGAAGATCTCTTTTTTGACGTGTTTGGGATTGTTGATTGGTTTCTTTTGATGAGGATGTTTTATTGACTTTCAATTAATGCAACCCCTTACCTCTGGTGGGGGGAAGTTGTAATAAATTAAGAGACACTCAATATTTGGTGGTTAAACAGAAAGTGATTTTATTCCTTCACATAATCGTCTTAAATACTAAAAAATAGCTTATTAACAAAAATCAATAGAAGTTCAATAATCAACAAATAGCTTATTCTACAATTTAACAAAAGTCAATATAAGGTTCAATAAATTAAATTTATTGCCTAATTCTATAATATGCAGCGTGTGCACAATGTGTCATTGACTTGATCAAAAATAAAATTATTATATGCACACACCGCACAATGTGTAAACAAAAAATTATTAACAAGGAAATATGCATATTCTGCACAATGTATAAGAAATGAATTTTAGGTTTTCATTGTGACTTGAATTGTGACCTACTTAAGGTAGGAAGGTAAGTGTGAAGTGTGTATAGATTGTTTTGAAATGTGTATAGTGTTTATGAATTGTGATAGGTCAGTTGTGTAGGAAATTGTGCTGGGTATTAACAAGGTATAATTTTTGATAGTAAATTAAGTTTTGAACCGCATGTGATGCATATTGTTTCGAAAGCAAATTCTATGCTTGGTTTTCTAAAACGCAATTCTTTGGATTTTAAAGACCCTTATACTCTTAAAGCCTTGTTTTGTTCGATTGTCCGTCCGTTACTTGAATACAATTGTATTATCTGGAATCCTACAGTAAAAAAATTATCTGATAGAATTGAAAGTGTTCAAAAAAACTTTTTGAGATTTGCATTGAAAAAATTTCAAATGTCTGGTAATTTAAATTTGAATTATAAAAGCAGATGTCTTTTGCTTGGAATGCATACTCTTGAATCGAGGCGTAATATGTATAGTGTAATGTTTATTCGGGATATTTTGTGTAGTGATATAATTTGTGAAGATTTAATATCATATATAAATATTTACACACCTAGCCGGCAACTAAGGATGAGGCATTTTATTTTTGAAATTCCTCATTCTACTAACTATGGACAGCGGGAACCAATAACTCGCTGTTGTAAATTATTTAATATATATTATGATGATTTAGATACCTTTTTGCCTAGATTACATTTTAAAGCTCTTTTATTAAACATGCTTCAATTGTAATTTATATTGATACAAAAAAAAAACTAATACTTAATTTTATAACTAGTTCGTAAGCATAAATCTGTTGATGTAATTATCGTAGATTGAATAAATAAATAAATAAATAAATAAATTTCAATTCGACAAATCGGACCGATTACAATAACTTCCTATGGGAATTTAACAAAAGTATTTAAGATACCACGAAAATAGCCAAGTCTTTCTACTCGTATTTCCATCTTTAAGGAAAAATGACACTTGTACCATTTTAACTTAAGAACTAATTGACTTATTTGCGTCTTTGATATAATATCATCATTTCATATTGTTTACAGTTCGCTTTTAAATCAAATTATGGAAAATATGACTTATCGAGTGTTTCTAAAATGGTAGTGAAACTTCCCTGGCAGTACTTCCCTGAAAGTTGTTTTCTAAAAAAAAAAATGTCCAAACATAACACAGTACTAAAAATTCTTCATCACCCAAAAACATAATTTTATTAAATTTTTTGACTAAATGCTCTACACCCCAATATTTTTCTCCGTTTTTTTTCTAAAGCTATTAATTGTGTAAAATTACATTAGTGCACCTACAACCTGCTTCAGAAAATCACATCGTTTTTGGAGTAATTTGCAAAATAGTGTACTTGACCCCTTTCCCCCACCAAATTCTTTTTTTGCTAGGGTTCAAAATATGGGAACTTTTTAAGGAAAGGTTAGGAACGTATATGTAAATGAAGTTCTTCACCAAAATCTAGCTTTGTCGGAATTTTTTGGAAACTACAGTTTTTACAAATTTTTTTTTAGTAAATTAGCCGTTCGGATTCGGCATATAAACTGTAGGTCCCTTCCATCTCTGACAACATTACTCGCAAACAGGAATGGTTGAGAGTTGTAAGTCACTAGGCCCTGGTTTTCTACGGACTGTTGTGTCACATAATTTATTTTTATTTTTACAGTTTTTATTTCAAGAATGGCTTGCTCAGAAATTTGTAAATCAATGGTTGGCACAGCTTTCTACAAAAATATTTACGATTCTTGATCGATTATTTTGAATAAAAAAATTGTCACATCTTTGGCAAATAACACGTCAAGACTATTTTTTTTTAAAGCTATCAATGAATATTTCGTTTTTAATGATTTCTGAAACTATTCATAAACGTTGAATTTTGTGTTTGAAGTGCCATTTCCTTTGCAGAAACGTTAAAAAAAAGTATCAGAAGGGTTTCACTTTCAGTAGTTATTTATTTTCGTTCCATCGAAATAAAAAGAGTCTATAAGCGTTCCAACCGATAAGCCGTTGAAGAAAAGGCAATGCCACTAATATCATCAACTGGTGAACTGCACGTCAAGAAACTAAAAATATTGGTAGCTTAAAAGAATTATTGTTCTAGTAGTTCGAGACCTTACTATTAGAATATCCGAAGAGACATTATAAAATCATTTTAATAGACCAAAAAAAGATCAAAAATTAGTTTAGAAGAATAATTAATAAAAGTGTTAGGATTTATTGGATTTATAAACAAAATTTCAAATACTTTTTCCGCAGAGATTATGAACATTAAACAATTTGCACAAATTTCAATTGATGCCTTTTCGAAGTTTTTTATAACAATTGAATTATTACAAAATACGATTTTTTTTTATCAAAAATCTTTGTTTTCTTCTATAAATAATTTTGTTCTCAGATCTTTTGTCTAAAAAGCTTTATACTCAGATTTGACGACAATATGCGCTTTACTGACATTCAGATCCCCAGTGGATCTGAAAAAATTGTAAAATTAATTTTTTTTCGTACCACAAACGAAACAATACTTTTTTAAAGAATTGACTTGGGTTAAATTCGAATCACTTCATATAATTTTTATATCACATAGATTTTTTTAAATCTTTCTCTTTAAAAATGTTAAAGACAGCCAAAAAGATGTTTTTAAGACTACGGTAAACTACATAGTTCTCAAAAATAAATTGTATGATGATTTTGCAAAGTATCTTTGTTTTTCTCTCCTCTCATCTATACTAATATTATAAATGTGAAAGTAACTCTGACTGTCTGTTACTCAATCACGTCTAAACTACTGAACCAATTTGCATGAAATTTGGTATGGAGATATTTTGATGCCCGAGAAAGGACATAGGTTACTTTTTACCCCGGGAAGATGACGCATTGCCATGGGAAAATTCAGGTGGGCCGATTGCTTTTAAGCCTAAACTACTAAACAGATTTAAATGAAATTTGGTAAGGAGATAGTTTCAGACTTAAGAAAGGACATGAGTTACTTTTGACCTCGGGAAAACAACGCATTCCCATGGGAAAAATTACTTTCCGGGGAATCTGATCGCTTTCACTTCTAAATTACCAAAGAAATAATATTTTGATAAAATTGATATTACGGGAAAACAACGCATTCCCAACCCTTATGAAATAAGTTGTCGAACATGTTAAACTTATCATACAAGTATATTAACGCGGGCTTCGCGCTCCACGTGCATCAAGCCCTCAACGTTAGACGCAAATTGTGGCTCCCACCAAGTTCCACAAATAATAAATTTAAACCTAAACTTTGCTATGCTCAACCTTTCATCGCCAAACACGAGCCGTGTACATAGGTACAACAAATAATTCACTGGGTCTGTCTTCTACTTCTGATAATTCTGTTTCGGCTGGGGCGCAGGGCGTGTGCGCGGGCAGGGGTCGCACGCGGTAGACGAGGCAGGTGGCGGCGGCTGTAGTGCGGCGCGGGGGAGGACATCACTGAGTGGGTCTACCCGAACGGGCACACACGTGTGGGCACACGCCGCCGTTGTCGGACGCATGCAAATTATAGAGAAATCCTGCAAATATTTTATTTGTCATGTAAATTTAATTCTTTCTTTAAAACTTAATGATTTACTTTATTAAAGGTTTTTTTTGTACTTTCCTTCAAATATTTATATCACCATACAGTTCTTAAATTTAATAATATGTATTTATACTGATTCAGTAGAAAGATATAATGTATCTATCTTATATCAAATCTCTGTATATGTAAACTGTGCGATAGCTTAGCAAATGTAATTCAAATACGAAAGTAAAAATCTATCTTAATGATTTACTCGGTTCGTTACCTAACCTAATCTATGACAATCACACTTAGTATGGCTTCATCCCATCTCGGCACAATTCAAACATACGTACAGCTCAGGTTTTTTCATACTACTATCCAAAAAATCTATCTAATGCGGACGAAGTCGCGGGTAAAAGCTAGTTGGTTATAAGTCTTCATTTGATTCTAAATGAAATTTTGAGAAATCTTGAATTCTATGCTTTCATGGTTTTGAAAAATATGTTTTGAGAGTTAGTTTTTAGTGCTGATTTGGAATCTGAATTTCGATTTGAACTTTCTACTTAAATTTTGATAATTTTAATATTTTTAATAATTTTCAAAACCTTGATGTTTAGGCGATGATATTTTCGTTACAAAAACAAAAATTACTTTCAAATCGCTTTGATTTTTTTTTAAACCCCATAAATTATTCCGCGTTTTTTGAGATTTATGTGAGGCCGAAATGAAATCTAACAAGTTTTGAAGATTTTCTAATGTTTTGTAAAACATTTTTAATATTCAAATGAATATTACAGATATGGATTGTAATTTTCAAAAGTAATATCTCAAAAACATGATGTTATAAATAGATTGATATTGGAGTCAATTTGAATAAATACCATCAAAACCCATTGAAAAAGTTCAATTTTATTGTCAGGAAGAAAACCTTATCGACTAGTGAGGGTACGTTCATAGTGAAAGTTACAAGTTGTAAAGTATGTTTTTGGTTTGGGAAAAATTTGAGGTTCGTTTTGGCTGCAATATAATGATCTTGCACTTGATTGCATAACAATTTTCTTGGACGATAAACACGTCAAAAATCCCTGATAAGTCAAAAATTGTTTCTTTTGGATTGTAAAATTTTGCAGAAATTTCAATTGCGATTATTTTCGTCCAATAAACAGTCAATTGTATTATTGGCGTTCTTCTTTTTAAAATTTAAACATTATTTCAACTTACTAATAAGTGAAATTAGTTATGATTTCATTTTCAGTCATAAATCGAAAAGAACTTGAAAGTAATACGATAAATTCAATTTACTTTTAATATGATATTATTCAAAAGGAACAAGGATAATAAATTTGTTTCGTTATATAGGAATATTGTCTTGTCTTCGTTTTGATTATTTTTATATTTATGACGAATTATTATTACGTATAAAGAAGATGTATATAACCTTCATACAGGGTTTTTTATTTCTTGAGATGGTTGGTTGTGTTTTTTTTTTCTGATGGACTGCTTAGAATCTAATTTCTTAAAGATAAATCACTTTCGTGAAAGATGATGATTATTCTTTTTACTAGCTTTTTTTTTCTGTTGTCAAAACATACATATTTATATCTTACATAAGATTGTCTCCTTTTAAGTGAAGGCATCAGCGGAGGATAGCGTCGGTCAGTCGAAGTGGTGGTGGTGGTGGTTCTGAAGAAAAAGCGGGACTGCAGGCTGAAGAGTAATAGAATTGGTCTCTTATGTACGAAAAGATATTTATTGTGTGTTTCCTTCTCTTATAGTGTTTCACTTACAAAATCCTTCAAGGCTTCAAGGCTGGCTTCGAGTCTTACTCGTAGTAGTGCTATAGTGACGTACATACATAGTTGGTCTTAGAGACAGAGGATTGAATAACTTTATCATTTGTCATAGAATATCTCTTTTTGTATTTTTTTTGTTTGTATTTCTGTCTGTTTGCTTTTTCGCTTGAGACAAACAACATCAACGTATTATTCATCAAGAGATGACGTTTTTATTGTTCATCTTAAGTTCGTTTTTTTTGTTGTTATAGAAATATCCTTTAATTTATCCTAGAAAGGAGATAAAACATAATAATTAGTGGAAAAGAATTTGTTTTTTTTTTTTTTTTCCACTGCTATCTATTTGTCAGAGATGAAACGACAAAGGCAAAAAGGAAATCATTTTCATTTAACTGTGGTTTTTCAAGAGTGGTAATTAGAGATGATTTAGCTTTATTTATGTTTCCATTAGTTAGTTCTCTTCTTCTAAAAGACTACTATAAAGGCTATGCTATACGCTATGACCCAGAACATTGTCAGCATCAGTGAATTCTTCCTTAGAAGTAAATCGATGCGCGTCTTTTTGTGATGAATCTGTATTTTTTCTGTTAACTTAATAAATGTCAAAGTAAAACTGACACTTGACGCCATTTGCAAAAATAATGACACATGAATTTTACGCCATTTTAAACATTCCAAGAAAATATGGTTCCAATTTGTTTTGAGATGTTGTTGTATTTCATCATTGATACTTTTTGATTAAATTCAGAAATTAGATGTACATACATAACATATGTCAAATGAAATGCAGAAGAAAACTTGACGTTAAGGTGTGGTTCACATTCAACATCGGCCTTTAAAATTTAACCACCTTTTATTTATTTCATTTCAATGAAAGTATTATCAGCCAAATACCCACCACGGCTACATTTGAAGCACCATATTCTTTCGTGGAAAACCAAGACGAATTTGAAAATTTGAGGTTATTAGTTCTCGATGACTTCAGCAAAAACTCCATTTTTATTTTATCTTTCACATCGGCCCAAAAAAGTTTTTTCTCAAACTGTTTAAAAAGAAGATCTAGTGGCGAATTGTGATCAATATTTATTGAAGCAATAACACGGTCAGTAAAATTTGTGAATTTCCTTTGTTTTGTTGCTCAATGCGTTATTGAAGTGTAAATCGTTTCATAACAACAGTGTCAATTTTACTTGTCAAATGTCCAAGGATAACATCTTCAAAAGTGACAGCTAACCATATAGCACGCTATTAAAAATGAAGCATCTTATCGCAAAATTCTATATTAAAGGCGGTGTTCACATTACACTATTTGGGGCGACTCATTTTGACGTCTTGTAAGTGTGTCATTATTCGATTTGACAGTTAAAAATAGACAGGAAAGTGAGGTGAACATCACAATCTAAAAGTGACCGAGAAAAAATGAAGAAATGTCAAAAGGAGTCACCTTAAAAAAAAGTCAAACTTGAAAAAGCAACGTGAAAGAGATTGCTCTCGATCATCGGAAAAAAATTTAGCTTAGTTCACAATGAGACTAAGAACTGTCACATGATTAATACAATTTTGAAATTTTAATCAAATAATACAATTTTTTTTAATACTTCTCTTTGGTTTTAGAAAACTGATCGCGATAAATTGAAGCTTTAAAATAGAATTATTGAAAATTGATGCCATTTTCAAAAATTATGACTCAAAACTTTTAACTCATTACAAATTATTTAAGGAAAATATGACTCATGACCCTCGGCATGATGGTTAGTTCGTTGGACTGTCATGCGAGAGGTCTTGGGTTCGATCCCGGCCTGTGGCACCTAAAGTTTTTTTTACGAGTACTGCCTCTTGCGAGGAATTGACAAATTCTCCAAGAGTAATTCTTGTCATGAATGCCGTTCGGGTTCGGCATATAAATTGTAGGTCCCCTCCATCCCTGCAACTACTCGCACACAGAATTGGTTGAGAGTTGTAAGTCACTAGGCCCTGGTTCTCTACGGACTGTTGCGCCACCTAATTTATTTATTTTTATAACTCAAATTTTGATATAAATGACTTCCTTGATTTTGTCTTCGTTTATCTTATTATTTTCAGACAATTTTCACAAATGACCACCACGCGAATTGTTTCTTCGATTCTTTTGATATAATTTTCGACCATTTTTCGACACATATTGGGCGAGATAGTGCTATAACTTGAAGAGTGTGCTCAAGAGTTAAAGGTATATCTGCATAAACTCCGTCTTTTGCGTCTTTCGCGGAGCCCCACAAAAAAAAAGTCCAGCGCATAATAAAACGATTTTTGTGCACCATTCTTGTTTTTAAACAATGGTAGATGGAAAGAGTCGCAATGCTGTTATGGAAAACAGGGTTAGCTCAGTTTGCTATACTATATGCAAATCTTCGCCTAAAGATATAAATAATCTTGATATTTGCCAACAAAAACCTCCAGAAACCAGTGCTTATTCGTTTGGTTTGCAAATGCTTCACGCGCAAATACGATTTATGGAAACTCTTGTACATATATCGTAGAAAATTGAAAACAAAAACTGGCAGGCCAGAGGGTATGAAGAAAAATTAGCGGTCTAACAAAAGAAAGAACTTTTTCAGGACGCATTAAGAACTAAGCTTGGAATTTTAGTTGATTTTCCAAAACAAGGTGAAGGAAACACCAATGATGGCAACACAGCCCGAAAATTTTTCAAAAATCCAACAAAAACCGGTCGAATTAGAGACTTGGATACGGAGTTGGTTGAACGTTTTTCGATTGTTTTGAAAACTTTGACGTCAGGACTTAACATTGATACAAACAAATTCCGTTCATGATGTTTGAACACAGCAAAATTTTTTGTATCAAAATACAGCTGGTATTATATGCCCACAAAATTTTGTTGCACGGTGCTGACATAATAGACAGTTTGCCAATGGCTATGGGACAGCTTTCGGAAGAAGTGTTAGAAGCTCGTCAAAAGGATTACAAAATTTTTCGAAGTAGGTTTTCAAGAAAAATGTCCCGCATCGCAACCAATACAAATATTTTGCATAATATGTTAATATCCTCTGATCCAAAAATAAATGAATTTCGTCATCTCTTAATCCGAATTCATAACATACTACCACCTGAAGTAATGGAAATGACTTTAAATTAAATTTTAAATATTTCTTATATAAAAACTAATAAAAAACAACAAATCAGAATTAACAGTCGTTCCATCGTCGCGTCGTTTTCGAAGAATTAAGGTCCAATCACACCTCCTTCGGACCAAAGAACGCACCAAACAGTGACTTTTTGTGGATGTAATGACCTCTCTTTCTCTCAATTACTTGAGGAATCTCAGAACCCCAAATACGACAAGTGAAAAATGTGCTTGGTCGAGAAAATTTTGTTGGAAAAATCGCCGTCCACCGCCTGTTCTAAGACTTTGTGAATGGTCAGCTAGCTTTAGCTATTTTTTGAGCTGGACTTTATATGGAAGAAGCTAGTTGTAGATTCAAATGCAAAATACGCCATAATGTGCAGTAAGACAGTCCTAATTCTTGAGAACGGCGAGGAATCGACACATTCGGGTCTTCGGCAACACTTTCCATTAAAGCAACGATATTGGATAACCCGTTATTTAAGTTTCTTTTAAAAGTCAGTGTTAGCGAAATATGATGAAATGTCAAAATGAGTCTCTTCAAAAAAGTCAAACTTAAAGAAAAAAAACGTCAAAGAGGTTCTTCCCGATCTTTGATATCAATTTTTCTTTGTTTAATTTGAGACTAAAAACTTTTTCTTTTTCACTTTTAATTAACGATTAATAAAATTTCAATCAAACTAGAAAACTTTTTTTTAAACTTTTCTTTGTTCTTAGCAAACTTATCGCCAACAAATTGAAGCAATTACTCTTAAACAGTGGGAACAAAAAGAAAAAATGAAAAATGGGTTTCAAATAAATTAATTTTTTTTTGCTAACCTAACAACCAAACATTCACATCACTATATTTAGGTACACACGACACAACTTTGATTGGCCAAACTTTAGCCTTTGTGAAAAAGGTGGAAAAAAGTTTCTTTTAGTTTAGGGTTTTTTTCCGCCATCATAGTTTGTATGGATGTACATTTTTCCAAAACAAAATCAGTAAAACCAACCAAAGTTTCAAAAAAAAAAAAATAAAATACAAAAACTGAAAAAACAAAATCAAACTAAAAGGCAAAAAGTCATTCTAATTGTTTTGAAACTACTTTCAATTAAATTGTTCATCATTATGTTGTGTGTGTGTGTGTCCAGGTCCAGAGTTTCAATATTCATCAGCTGCTCGGGGTTCTATAGCTTTGGCAATATAGCATCACAAGTGCAACTGTTGACTCTCTTCTTCTTGTTGTTCTTATATATAAAGTGGCCTAAAAGAGTCGAGTGGCGATGATACTTGAACAAAGTTTCGTGTCCTGAAATTCGTTGACTGGCTCCTTCCTAAAAGTGCAATAATTTTTACAATTCTTCCTGCATCTTCTGTTTTGTTTTGTTTATATAAGCTTATTCGACTATGATGATGATGATGATGGCGACGACCGAAGTTTTAGTCGAAGAAGGGTCAAGCAGTCTTTATTGTAAAACAGGGACCTAGAAAGTATTTTCTCAAGGTAGGTGACGGTTTAAAAACAAAATAATCCCCAAATACCAAGACGAATAACTTTTTGACATTCTTCCTGAACTGATTTTTTACTTAACTTAAAACTCTCTAAAGGCACCCACAATTTTATGTCAAATTCAAATAAAAAAGTCACTGTTTTCAAAAAAACGTTCATGAGACCTTTCAACTTTTTGTAAGAGGCATTGCCCTGAATTTCTTTTCTAGAAACGTCCCTGATATAGAAGATATCCAGTTGGAGGCACTAATTGGGAAATGGGAAGAATTGTTGCAGTTGTTATATTGTTGGTGTTGTTTTTGTATACTGATGATGTTACCCTGTACTTGTACTTTCCAATTTTCTTTTTGTTTACTAGCCTTGCTTGGTTATGTTGACTTCTTAATGAACGAGAGAGGATTAAAGTTTAGTTTTTCAACTGTGCCATTTTTAGGGAAGGAAACTACGATAGTATATTAAGGTATAATAAAATGTAGAGTGGTGTTTTAAAAACGAGTATCAAATAATTACACTTTTAAATTAGCTTTCAACTTGCAATATACAAAACTGTGTGTAATTGCGATGTTGATTATCCGCATAGGAATGCAATGAGTTTAAATTATTTGTTTTAAATTTGCATTTGGGACATTCTTTAGGTTTTTAAGTTTCCATGGGAAGTTTTTGTAATAAGCATGGTTTGTCATCTTCAAAATTGGACGTATGTATAGGTATATATCGAACTTTTCAATTTCATGGTGTTTAGAGAAATGTACGAGTCGGTATACGTTCATACGTTACAGCTATCTTTATGTTTATATCTTCAAAGCCCGCAAAGATATCGACTTCAAATAGAATTTGTTTTATAGATAAATACATTATAAATAAAATTATAAATTAGGTGGCGCAACAGTCGGTAGAGAACCAGGGCCTAGTGACTTACAACTCTCAACCATTCCTGTGTGCGAATAATGTTGTCAGGGATGGAGGGGACCTACAATTTATATGCCGAATCCGAACGGCTAATTTGAGAATGCACTTTTTCATGACAAGAATTACTCTTGGAGAATTTGTCAGTTCCTCGCAAGAGGCAGTACCCGTGAAAACTCTTCTTTTTTTTTTTTTAATTAAGGTGGCACAGGCAGGGATTGAACCCAAGACCTCTCGCATGACAGTCCAACGCACTAACCATCATGCCACGGGCACTATAGATAAATACATACAATTCTATAATTACTCTCAAAATAAAATGCACGACTGTTTCGTACGAACCTGGTCTTGGCACTATATTTATCCGAAAATTCTTAATTTATTAATATTACCCTTCTGGAGTAATACAAATGTATGTATATGTTTTTATTTAAATACACCAAATTAAGACAACAAAAATTAGAGAACATTTCGTAATAAAAATTTGTGGGACCGTTTTTGAGAAAATTCGAATTTTTTTATTTTTGACCAAAAAATTCGTATAGGGACAAATATTATTTTTGGTCTTAAGAAAATAAAAAAGAAGAACCCAATGCGAGTCTGCTTAAAACCTTAATTTTCAAATTTGAACTCATCAATGGCTTTTAACTGGTTTATCAATTACTTCTTACCGGCTTATAAACTGCTCTTAATCAGCTTACCTACATCTTTAAACCGCTTACCAACAGCTTTTACTTAGTTCATCAGTGTTTTAGCCAGCTTTAATGACTTTAATCTGAGGCCTTTAACCACTAATCAATTGTTCTGAACCGGCTTTTCAGCAAGTTTTAACTGTCTTATCAAATACTTTTAACCGTTTTAAATTCATGGCTTTAACTCCAGGGCGTTTCATCTAAGACTACCGAGTACTACTATCCGTTCAAGTGATCTTAACTGCCGTACTAACTAAAAACTAAAAAGCAGGCTGGGATGCGACTCACACTGATAGCTTTCCATCCCGTCTGTCGATTTGTATTGTTTAAAAATTTGTAGGTTTTCGTGTTGTTTTAAAAAAGTTGTCAGTTGAATTATTCTTAAAAATTTCAATATTACCAACAATATTTTCCATATAATGAAATAGTTTTATTTCAAAATCTAGTTTTGTTAAATAGATTTTTAGTCGAAAACAAATTTTTACCAATTTTAGTAGCATGTTTAAATTTTTTTATTTCTTATATAAACAAATACAAATATCCAATGAATGAAATTTATTTGGGAGATATCGAGAACCGAACAACAATTTTTACCAAATTTGCGTACTTTTATTTGTAGATTTTTTTTTATGAAAAACGGACTGTTGTATTTTTATAAAAAAAATTACTGAGATTCGAAAACAATACTTTCTGTGAAAAAAAATAAGTTTGAAGCCAATATTTTTAACTTTTAAAAAGCTATTTGAGTCGAAAGTAAATTTTTACCAAGTTTTTTTTTTAGGTTCTTATTTTTTGTAAAAAAAACTGTCAATTCAATTTTTCTCAAAATGTTATCGAATCTTGAAAGAAATATAAGCTTATAAGATAAAATTAGTTTGAAGCCAATATCTCAAAGTTTTGAAAAGATATTTACGTCGAAAATCAATTTTTACCAACTTTTGTTAATTTTTTTTTAGGTTTTTATTTTTTTTGTAAAAAAAACTGTCAATTCGATTTTTTTCAAAATTTTACTGAATGTTGACAACAATATTTTTGAATAGATAAAAGTAGTTTAAAGCCAATATCTTAAAGTTTTGAAAAGATATTTGAGTCTAAAATCAATTTTTACCAACTTTGAGTAATGTTTTTTTATTGGTTTTTATTTTTTATAAAAAAACTGTCTATTAGATTTTTCTCAAAATTTTACCAGATATTTAAAACGTTATTTTCGTTGCAAAAAATTGTGTTGGAGATAAAATAATTTTTTATTCGTAAAATTTTCGGGGTGATACATTTTTTTTTTCAGTTTTTTGATTTATAAAAAAAATCGTTGATCGGATATTTTTCCAAAAATATACTTGTTTGGTATCACGTTACAATATATAATATAAAATTTAATTCAAATCTCCAGCGTTATTGGTTCGTGAGATATTTAGGGTTAACCAAAATTTTCACCTTTGTTTTAAACTACTATGGTAAAAAAAAACTCACGCAATTTTCTTGAGAGCCCTTTCTGCATCTTTCTGAATTATTATCTGTATAACAAAATTTATTTGAAGTCAATATCTCTTCTGGTTCTTGAGCTATGGACGACGAAAAAAACGTCGGGAACGTACGGACGTACGAACGTACGTACACACGCTCACACAGACATCTTTCTAAAAATCTTTTATTTCGACTCTAGCGACCTTGAAACGTCGAGAAATGTCAAAATGTTCAATTCGACAAATCGGACCATTACAATAACTTCTTAGGGAAGTTAAACATATCAATGCCTTTTAACTGGCTTATCATCTGGTCTCAACCGTCTTTTATTTACAGTTTTAACTAGCTTTGTAACTTGTAACCATTTTCGAACCCACATCAACGTCTCTTACTTAACCAGATCTACGCTCTTGGAAAATGTTTTCGAAATTTGTGACATTTTTATTATTCAGCAATTATTAACATTCGCATTATAAATTTCAATTTAATCGAAATCAGTTTGAAATCATATTTAAACTCAAATTGATCATTGAACTTCACTTAACCAACGTTTAATCTATTATAACCCTCATAAAGCATATACGATACTCCATATATTCTATGATACATTTAAGTTATGAATGAAGGTAAACTCAAACACAAACGAAAAATACCTTTGCTCGTTGTAAATATTAGTAAGATATTATATCTTAAAAATTATACTTGCACCGCACAAAATCAACGAAAACTTAAATATTTGTAAACATTCTCTCATATCTGATATAATATGATGGCAAAGTGTCAAATGTGGTGTCGAAATTTATCTTAATTAGCTTATCCATATCCATAAAGCTATATACAACTTACATAGCAATATGAGAATAAATTAATGCATGCATAAATATTTGAAATCCCTAACTCGCACTAAAATTCGCGTACCTTACGTACCTATATGTAGGTACCTAATACCTACTACGTATTCTAACTAACTAATGTTTACGTATATACCATGAAACTTTATTAAGTTGATGCTGATGGTGATATTGATGAACAAGAGCGAGTGGATGTGTGTAAAACATATCTCATTAGAGCTCCAGAGTTAGCACTTTCGCATGAATTTACGATATTCATGTGTGTAATATGGTCAAAGTCAGGTGTGAAGTCGCACTAAAGTTTGACAGACGTAAACCAGTTTTAATCAATAGGTCTTCTTGTTTTAAAGAATAACTTTCTATTTTCCTCACATTCAAATTGGATTCGAATTTATTTGATTCTAATCAGTTTTCATTCAAAGCAAATAAATTTGAGAATATTTTTTTTTCAATTCAATAAAAAAAGTGCGTATACGCCCGGGTGTACCAGAATTAATATTTTAATCAGGGTTTATTTCGATTATTGGGATAAAATTGGTTTAAAATTCAATTTTTTTCCATCCAATGATCAGTCTTCAAAACACACTCTGTAAGGATTTGTACCATATCTACTTGAATAACTCTTGTATATAATAGTAACAAGATTGGTCCTAGGACATTTTCTTGTGGTACTCCAGCTTCAATTTATGGATGTTAACGTACTATTAATATACTATTAGCCGGTTCGTTATATAAAATTTCAGTGTGCTGTTAAGATCCTAATGCAGATTGAACTCATGTGCGAAGTTCCAAGCTTTACAAAAATCTTGAGTTTCATCTTTTCAATAGCCGTTCAAACATTTTTACCATGAGTAAGTAAGTAAGTAATTCATTTATTTTCATTAATTTACAAGAATTTTATACAGTATTTTGAATTTAAATGCTATGGCTATGCCGTCAGCCAGGTTGACAAAAAAAAATTAAGAATATTTAAATGTACATATGTATGTATGTTTTGAATTTACTAGAATTCTGTTATTAATAACAATCTATACTTGTAAATATCAATCAAAAATGAACTTAATGTTTTCCAATCATGCTCGTTAAGGATGTCTATAGACTCTTGTAGGGTAAGAGTATTTTCTCCGAAAAATTAGCGTCTTTGAGTTTTGAATATTGGACAAATACCAATGAAATGTAGACAATCTTCTTTTGATTTTAAGTTGCACAGCGTACAGAATTGGTTAAAACTACCATTATAAGGACTTCCATTTAAGTTGAGAACTTCTCATCTTGCTTTAAATATTAGGGAAATCTCTTTATAACCCAGTGAATCCTTGAAATAATTTCTGGAACCAAGATTATAGTTGAGCTGATTGTAGATTATTCTACTGAATGAGTCTTGAGCTTCTTCTATCAGTGAATGACTCATTTTTCTCTATGATGCTGTACATTTGTTCTTTCACATGGTTTACATTGCTGAAATCATCATCCAATCTCACTCCACACTCATTGCCAACAGCTTTCCATCTTACAACACCAGTCCTTGTTTCTCAGTTCATATAAAAGAAGTTTTTTCGAAAGTCTTGTGCTCTGATGATTGCTGCATACTTTGACGATGTAGTCAGCTTGAGACTTCAGGGTGCTTGTTAGAAGTTTTGGAAGTCTTGTTTCTAAATATATGGCATAACTAGGCTTATTCAGAGGTAGGTTAAAAAGTTTCTTTATAAAATGCCTATAAAATTTTTCAATTTCTTCATATTCTTCTGATCCCCAAACCTGAGCAGCATAAAAGAGAGTAGATTTCACTACTGAATTAAATATTTTGTATTTTGTAGATAAATTAATTTGTTTGTTGGAGAAGATATTTTTCCCACGGTTGCCAGTTTGGTCCTTTACGACCAAATTTGGTCATAATGTTCTTACTTGGTCGCATGGTCATTTGGGTCTACCACGAAATCTAGAAAATCAAAATCTAGAAAGCAAAAATCTAGAAAGCAAAACTTTTGAATAAAAAAATCTCGAAAAAATTAATCAAGAAAGAAAAAATCACGAAATACAAAAATCTAGAAAAAAAAAAATCTCGAATGCGGAAATCTCGAAAAAAATATTAATTTTTGAGACAATGTTTCTATTTGCGCGCGCGAATAGAAACATTGTCTGAAAAATTAATATTTTAACTCATGGTAAGTAAATTATTACACTCTTTGCGATAAAAAAAACGACCTCTCTGAACTGTAGGTAAAGGGTGTCCCAAAATTAACGCAAGATTTGAATTTGCCGCCATTTGTGCAGTGAAGTGTTGGCAACCCTGAAAAAAAGCAATTTGACAGCTAACAGTATAGGGTTATTAAAAATGGAGCGTTACACGATAGAATAACGCGTCTTCATTATTAAAGAATATTTCAAAAATAGTGAAAGCTTGGCGGCTGATTTTTCGAGCAAAATCATCCTAAGCGATGAAGCACATTTTCATCTTGATGGCTTTGTCAATCGCCAAAATTGCCGCATTTGGGGTTCGGAGAACCCACATGTGATTGTCGGAAAACAAATGCATCCACAACGCGTGACTGTATGGTGTGGATTTTGGGCTGGAGGCATAATTGGGCCATATTTTTTTGAAAATGATGCTGGTCAAGCAGTGACTGTTACTGGTGCTCGATATCGCGACATGATTACACAGTTCTTTCTGCCAAAATTGGATGATATTGATGTGTCCAATATGTGGTTTCAACAAGACGGTGCCACATGTCATACAGCCCGTGAAACAATTCAATTACTGCATGAGACATTTCCAGGTCGTGTACTCTCTCGTTTCGGTGATCAAAATTGGCCTCCTAGATCGTGTGATTTAACACCATTAGACTTCTTTTTATGGGGTTATTTGAAATCACAAGTCTATGTCAAAAAGCCCACAACCACCCGTGCATTAAAGGAGGAGATTCAACGCTGCATCAACGAAATTCAGCCACATTTATGCAGAATAAAAATAAATAAATTAGGTGGCGCAACAGTCCATGAAGAACCAGGGCCTAGTGACTTACAACTCTCAACCATTCCTGTGTGCGAGTAATGTTGTCAGAGATGGTAGGGACCTACAGTTTATATGCCGAATCCGAACGGCTAATTTGAGAAAGCACTTTTCATGACAAGAATTACTCTTGGAGGATTTGTCAATTCCTCGCAAGAGACAGTACCCGTGAAAAAAGTTAGGTGACACAGGCAGGGATTGAACCCAAGACCCCTTGCATGACAGCCCAACGCACTAACCATCACGCTACGGGTACTACTATGCAGAATGGTCATGGAAAATTTCAACAAAAGAGTGTGCATGTGCATGCAAAGCCGTGGAGGCCATTTGTCCGATGTGTTATTCCATACATAACCCTATCCTATGTACTTTACGAGTCAATAAAAATATAACTATCAAAAGACTAAAAACGGCGTTTTCTATTTAATTCAAATCTTGCGTTAATTTTGGGACACCCTTTATAATGCAACTGTAAAAACAGGTTGCAGAGATTAGTTAAACTATTTATGGTGCTGTGTTCACATCGTTACTTGAAGAACAATAAAAAAAAAGAAAAAAAGAAAAATAAAGGTGAAAGAAATAACATCGAACAAAAAGTTTACAAAAATTGAAATCGATGGATTTATTTATCACTCAAATAAAAGTTTAAAAAATAAGGTCTATTGGATCTGCGAACTTAACAAAACTCAAAACTGTCGGGAAAGAGTGATTACGGTGAAAAATAGTGGTACACACAGTGTTGTTAAACTTCCCGGTGTGCATTCCCATACCCCAACTGCATATAAAAAACACTTGTTGAAATGTAATTCATATGTCAAAAATAAAGGAAAGCCAACTTTTGATGCACCATCTCTTCTCAAATAGTGTTAAACACGAAAGTAGAAACCCCATCAGAGTGTAGGGTCTATTTACCTCCTGATGTCGCTCAGAAACGAAAAATCGCTCGTGTTAGACGTCAAAATGAGAGAGAACCTACTGATCTAAGCGAAATCAATGTACCGCAACGTCTACGGTAATTCCCAACAAAAATTAAATACAAATTATAAAAACAAATCTTGTCTTCGTCTGTAGAAACTAATTTATATACATGTTTTTTGTTCGTCAATATTGTTTATGTCTAATACATTTTTTAAATATATTTTAATCTGCTAGTAAATGATTCTTATTATTTTTGTCTTTAAGGTACGTTGATGGGAAGCTTTTTGTCCTTTCTGAAAAAGATTACGAGGGAAACAAACTCATAATTTTAGGAACAACAGAGAGTCTAAACCTTTTCGGCTCTTCAAGAGTTTGGTTGATGGATGGGACGTTTGAAGTAGTGCCATCGATTATGAGGCAACTATTTTCCCTACTTTGCATGGTGAAGGATGATATTGTCCCAGTAATAATTTGTATCATGAGTTCAAAATCACGGGCTTCATACGACGTTTTTTTTTTTAATTAATTAAATTGTCTGCCGAAAACAACATAATCCTAATCCATCAATGATAATTTCAGGCTTCGAAAAAGCAAGTTACAAATCGGCACAATCTTTTTTTCTGGAAGGCCAACCTAAAGCCTGTTTTTTTCATTTAGGCCAAATTCTCTATAGAAAAATTCAAAAAGAAGGTTTCGCCAAGAAATACGGAAGAGATGAGAACTTCAGCTTACAAATGCGAATGTTAAAATGTTTTGCGTTTGTTCCAGCACACGAAATTCCTGACTACTTCAATTCGTTGAACTTTCAATTTTGCGTAAGTAGTCGAAAAATTGGAAAATGGTTTGATAAGAACTACATATATTGGTTCGACAAGATGTAAGCCCTTATATTCCCCTTCATGTTGGTCTTGTGCTGACCAAATAAAGCAGAACTTACCCAGGACACAAAACAAAGTTGAGGAAGGTCACACATTGGCCTCTATAAATTAATCGACATTTTGGGCAAGGAATCAGTGCACGTCCTTTGCCAAGTTGGAAAGATGCACAAAGGAGAAGAAACAAGATTCAGGCGAGAGGTTATAAAAAAAGAAAAACAAATATTGAAGGTTTTGAACGAAAAAGAAGAGAGAAGTTATGTTTGATATTTAAAAAGTCTTGCATACAACTCTCATTTATAGTTTTGTTGGCTATAGATATTTATATTTACATATATGTATAAAACTGAATAATATTCTTGTGTTTTTTGCTTTTTTATATTAAATAGTTTTCTTCATTTTAAGTTCAGAAAATAAATAATTGTTTAACTACCTAAAGAGCTGTGTTTAACTTGAGTATTAACTCGCGAATCTACAATTTATTCGAGATTTTTTCTTTCGAGATTATAATTCATTCGAGATTTCTGTGCATTCGAGATTTTCGCATTTTAGATTACAAGCAATTGTATTCTAGATTTTTGTCATTCGAGATTTTTATCATTCGATATTAAGACATGCTCTCTGGTCATCACAGATAAAATGGACATGTCAGAATTTTGGGAAAAGGTCGGTTATCATAAAAACGGTTTAAATGAATATTGTTTTCAAAATTTAGGTGAGTTCGTTTATAAATTGATGTTACTTTCTCACAGCTCATCAGCTGCTAAGTGGACATTTTTTTAATTTTAATTAAAACGAAAGGCAGACTAAATTTTGATACTATTAATAATATAATGCTGGCCAAACAGCTTCAAGATAAAAAAAATAACAATAGCGTTTGGTCTGCAAAAACATTTTCTTAAATTAATTTTATTACATTTAAAATTAATTACTTTTATTACATTTTATTAAGAGATAATATTCGATCTCCTGACATAATGTTAATATATTGTGATCTTAAAAATAAAGAGGCTGGGATTCGACCCACACTGATAACTTCCCATCCCGTCTGCCGATTTGTCTTGCTTAAATGGTTTGTAGGCTTTCGTGTTTTGTTAAAAAAGTTGTCAGTTGAATTATTCTAAAAAATTTAAAAATTACCAACAATATTTTCAATATGATGAAATAGTTTGATTTCAAAATCTATTTTTGTTAACTAGTTTTTTTAGTCGGAAAGCAATTTTTACGGAATGTCGGAAACAATATTTTTAAAAGAAATTAGTTTGAAGCGAATATTTTTTTTTGAAGCAATTTTTTTTTCAAGTGGGAACCGTGATTTTTCCATGTTAAATTTATCAAACTTTGTGAGCTTTGGGCTTTCTCCGATAAATGAATTTTGAAATTTAATGTTGGATTCAATTTCAAGCCTAGATATGTGATCTCTTTTGTTACCTCCAGTTGCGTACCATTATATTTCCAGCTTCTTCCATTATAAGCGCTTTGTGTACGGGCAAATACCATTATTTTGGATTTTGTTGTGTTGATAGAAAGTCCCCATCTGTTACAATATGCAGATAACCGATTGATCATCAATTGTAACCCTTCGTGTGATTCTGAAAGTATAACGAGGTCAACGGCGTAAAATAACATATTCACGGTGCAGCTAGCTATTCTTAGTCCCTCTTAGTCCCTTAGACTCTAGGGACCTTGAAACGTCGAGAAATGTCAAAATTTTCAATTTGACAAATCGGACCCATTACAATAACTTCCTATGGGAAGTTAAAAATGTAAAGACCTTTTTGGCTTGAAACGCTTTGAGTATAGATGATAGTGTAAAAATGTGAACGATCGTTGAAAAGTGTTTTCTGAAACCAGCCTGTAGATCAGATAAAAAATTTTTCTGTTCGATCCATTTTTCGAGCCTTAAAACTAGTATACTGCAAAATATTTTTGCAATTACATTCATGAATTAAATTTCTCTGTAATTTTTAGGAGAGTCTAGTGAGCTTTTTTTGTGTATAGGAAAAATGACGGATTTTTTTAACGATAAAGGTATGTCTGCATTCATAAAGATTTTGTTGCATTTTTAAAAAATTCGTAAGGAATTCCATCTTCACCAGGTGCCTTTTTTACCATAATTGGTATAAGAGATTTTGGTTAGTAAGATGTACCTTCTGTTGATGGCCTACCTGGCTTAGGTAAAACAATGAGCACTGCAATTTCACATGATGTGGTAAATATCAATTAATTTACAAGAAAAGTGAGTATATGTACGTCCAAGTGTACCACAATATGGAATTTCTAGACAAAAGTACATTCTAAAGGGTTAGTAGCTTAAAAAAAAAGTCTCAAAAACAAACAATATAAAAAAGATAAATACATAATAGTTAAAGGAGTTAACAAAACGAGTCTTCAAAATGAGACGTCTGAAGTAAGTCCGATCGCTGAAAAGCAGAGGTATTGGTCTTATTTCACATAAGTAACATATTTTTGAACGAAACGTGAGCTGAAACATAAGATAGTTACGTAAAATATTTTCTTAAGTCATTCATGAATACCCATAAAAGTCTGTAAAAAGATCTTGTGGGTTATATTGTGGGTTTCTGGAAATCAAAAACGATTCAACCTGATTTTGATGACAACTTGCCTTTGACCATAACCCATATAGTTCAGTTAAACAACTCTGAGATATGCTCTACCTATACGCCAGCATTGAGACTTTTCCCATTGCTGATGCTCTGATGTTCACTTATTCATTAGGAACCACAAAACATCAGCCAAATATCCTCGTTTACTCCTACATGTACCCACCTATGTATATTGGGAAGGACAAACATTGTGGGATTAACTTCATCTGCCGCGCTCGCGGTATTCAAGTTGATGGATGGATGGATGGATAAATGGATGAATGGATGGAACCTCTATACCATCAGCATCATCATCATCATCAGCACCATCACGTAACCCTTCAACAACACCCTGAATGATGGATGTGCGTTAAAATATGTTAAAGAACTCAAAGTATGATCTATAGAGTACACATGCAAACTCAAGACTTTTTGGTTTGGATTTTATATAATTGCTTGATAGAAGGTATTTTCGTTTAGTGATGGAAGTAATAAGTGTTATGATAAAATAATTTGAAAAATATCCCACAACCATTAATATATAATGTTCCTTTATATGGTATAAATTTATAAACTTGAGGTATTCGTGCAATATGTCATCATATCTTAAAATGATTGTTTAAATTATTCCCTTAAGGTGTCAATTTGTTATGCCTATTGGGCTCTAGGGTGTTATTTGAGTGTTAAAGTTAATAATAACTTAAAACAAATGATTTTCCTAAAGGTTGTTTATTTGAGGTAAATCACTTGAAATAATATGCAATTAAGGAGCAAATATTTGATTCGGGTTTGAAATAATATTTTTAGTTCAATTTTGATTTGGTTTCATCTTCAATTTGATAAGCCTGAGATGATTATGTCGAGATATTTTTGATGTCTAACCAATTTAATTTTTTTTTTTCAAATAAAACTATCAGTTGACTGTTTTATTAACTTGCCATAGGAAGTTATTGTAATGGGTCCGATTTGGCGAATTGAAAATTTTGACATTTCTCGACGTTTCAAGGTCCCTAGAGTCGAAATAAAAGATTTTTGGAAAGATGTCTTCGCGACGTTTTTTCGTCGTCCATAGCTCAAGAACCAGAAGAGATATCGACTTCAAATAAATTTTGTTATACAGATAATAATGCAGAAAGATGCAAAAAGGGCTCTCAAGAAAATTTCGTGGGTGGTTTTTTTTACCATAGCAGTTTAAAAAAAAGGTGAACATTTTGGTTAACCCTAAATCTCATGAACCAATAACGCTGGAGACTTAAATTAAATTTTTTATTACATACTGTAACGTGATACCAAAAAATATATTTTTGAAAAAAATCCAATTAACGGTTTTTTTATAAATAAAAAAAACTGAACAAAAACTTTTGTCACCTCGAAAATTTTACGCCTAAAATATGATTTCCTCTCCGAAACAATTTTGTGCAACGAAGAATAATGTTTTTGACATCTGATAAAATTTTGAAAAAAAATCTAATTGAAAGTTTTTTTTTATAAAAAATAAAAACCTTAAAAAAACATTACTCAAAGTTGGTAAAAACTGAATTTCGACTCAAATATCTTTTCAAAAACTTGAGATTAAGGCTTCAAAATTATTTTATCTTATAAGAAATATTGTTGTCAACATTCAGTAAAATTTTGAAAAAAATCAAATTGACAGTTTTTTTACAAAAAATATTGTTGTCAACATTCAGTAATATTTTGAGAAAAATCGAATTGACAGTTTTTTTTACAAAAAAACTAAAAACCTAAAAAAAATTAACAAAAATTGGTAGAAATTGATTTTTTACTAAAATATCTTTTCAAAACTTATGAGAAATATTGTTTTAAAAATTCAGTGAAATTTTAAGAATTGACAGTTTTTTTTTACAAAAAATTAAAAACCTAACAAAAATTAACAAAAGTTGGTAAAAATTGATTTTCGGGAATAATAGAATATTTTGAATAATAGAAAACATTGGCCACAAATTAATTTCAATCATCCAATTTGTATTTGTTTATATATATAAGAAATAAAAACTTTGAAGAAATGCTACTAAATTTGGTAACAAATTTTTGACTAAAAATCTCGTTAGCAAAAATAGATTTTGAAATCAAACTTTTTCATGATATGCAAAATGATGTTGGTGATTTTTAAATTTTTTAGAATAATTTAACTGATAACTTTTTTAACAAAACACGAAAACCTACAAGCCTTTTAAGTAAGACAAATCGACAGAGGGGATGGGAAGTTATCAGTGTGGGTCGCATCTCAGCCTCTTTTTTCAGTTTAGTGTCAAAAATAAGTTATTACCAATTCTGTTAAAATTTTACCAAATGTTAACAACAATTTTCTTATGATACTAAATATTTTTGAAGTCGATGTTTTTAATCGTTTTTAAGATATTTGAGTCAGTTTCTTACCTTGCGGTCTCCATTTTGTAGTTATCTTTGTCAATCTTTGATCCTGAGGCCTTGGAATATGTCCTTCAACACTCCATTTAAGACTATTACGTCTTTATTTCGCTGGGTCTTATATTGATGATTTTTCTTTCCATTTTCGTCTGATTCCAGATCCTTAGATGCTCAAGTGATTTTGAAGTTAAGCTTACGGGTTGTAATCCATATGTGAGACCGACCGGTAGAAAAGCAGAGTCAAAGAGATATTTTCGTGTTTCTATACTTTGTTCCTACTCTAAAACATGTTTAAAGCTCCAGAATTGTTTGCAGCTATTTGTGATGCGTCTGTTGATTTCTATCTTTTCTGGGTCCTAAAAAGATTTTATTTGTCCTAAGTATATTTAGTCTACCATCACGTATTCTTTTTCTCGGTCCAGATTTATATCTTTTCTGATGTGGTATGTCTTACCTCTTGTTTTTGTTTTGTAAATTTTCAGTCCATAGTATTTGTATAAGCTAGTGATTTCTTTTGTCATCTCCTGTATGTGTACAGCTCTTGTATAAATCAGGACCATATCGTTCGCAAATCTCTGGTTGTTTAAGAGTTGTTCATATATATTCTTAGTAGTAGTACCCGTGGCATGATGGTTAGTGCGGTGGACTGTCATGCCAGAGGTTTTGGGTTCGATCCCTGCCTATGCCATCTAAAGTTTTCTTCATGGGTACTGCCTCTTGCGAGGAATTGACAAATTCTCCAAGAGTAATTGTTGTCATGAAAAGTGCTTTCTCAAATTTTCCGTTCGGATTCGGCTTAAAACTGTAGGTCCTCTCCATCCCTGACAACAGTACTCGCACACAGGAATGGTTGAGAGTTGTAAGTCACTAGGCCCTAGTTCTCAACAGACTGTTGCGCCACCCAATTTATTTATTTTATTTTTCATATATTATTATACCATATTTTGTCCTCCGGTTCGTCTTTTGAAAAATATCCTCTTAAACTGCAGTAGTTCCTATAGAAATTTTTTGGTCAAAAATCGAAAATTCAAATTTTCTCGAAAACGTCCCAATAGATTTTTATTAAATTTTCTCAAATATTTTTTTATTAACTTGGCTTTCACAACTTTCACATTATATCATTGATTTAATCATTTATTACATTGATGTCCATTTCATAATTCCACAAATCTTTAAATTACAGAAACTCATTTCAAACTAAGTTTGTCTTTAAATTGTGGCAAAAAAATTAAATCTTTTTTTTCTAGGATATTTCCTTCTTGTCTTGCCTGCCAGTATTCTTCTTCTTCCTTATCAACTTGTTTGTTGAATTGCTTCTAGTCTAAAAAAAAAGTTAAGGAAATCAAATAATGTACAACTTAAATTTTTTTAAATTTCTTTTCTCAGTATAAAATGAAACGTCCTGTAATTGCCAAATAACTTCCTTAAAAAGGATATTATGGATGATATACATAAGTATATTGTCCTATGATAGAAGAAACTTTGTTTACCTGCAGACAAAATTTGCTAGTTTAGTTACATAACTTCTCTGAACAGTTCTAAACAATTTCAACACATAGAAATTTACTCTCATGTGTGTAGGTATTATAGATGGTTCCTTTTTTAAAAACGACGACGAAATTAAAAAGTTCCATCGAAATCATCAAACTTTTCTGGAGTGCATCACTATCTCCAATTAATTTGAAAAAAGTGTTATTCATGCATAAAATTTTTAAGGATAAGAAAAAAGTTTGTTTATTCAAAAAAAAAAAAATGTCATAAGCAAAACTCGTGTACGTCGTCGTACGTTTGCCAATTTAATACACGAATAGCTTATAGTTGTGGGTTTTATAGTTCCGAGAAAAATTAATTTTTGGCAATTTTACAATTTTGGTTGTAAACATGATAAAAAGTTTAACCAACAATAACAATAGAAAATCATGTTTCCCAGCAATATAAAATTATGTACATGTAAGTATAATTATTCACATATCATTTTAAGTTGTCTATTTTGTGTTTTTTGTTAAATGAACGTCCAGAGAAACACCTTCCAATAAAAAGCAGACCGGCTTTTATGCAGGATGAACCTTTTGAAATGTTAAATTAAATGTTTACTCAGCCATCTGTTGGTGGTGGTTAGAAACAACAAACATAAGGACCCTCTCAGCATAGTAATAGGCACTCATAATTAAACGTTTTGCAATTTCCAGGCCAAGAAGGATATTCCTCTGGGTAAATTACATCCGGCAGCCAAGCAGGACTAAATTACTTATTACTATCCACAATCTCATGAATCCCTATAAAAACAAAAAAACTCCCTTTTTAACCCTCTCTCCCTCTTGCTCTTTAAACATCCCATCCCATAAAAAAGAGGTCCTAGACTCTTTATTTATAAGACCAGGACTATAAGTTGGTTAACTGATTGCAATTTGATTACCAGCCCAGGAAATCGCCCGCTCAAACAACGTAAACACAACAAAAACAAAAAAAAACACCAAAAGCAACAAAACAATATGTACGAGGACATAATAAAACGGAAAAAAGGGTTAGGGCCGAACTGTATACCGCAACCCTTGTGTAAAAGTTGAGTAATGTACTATGTACTGTTATAGTGTCTCTCTTGTGCATAATTACACACTCGGTTGGTTGGTTGGTTAGTTAAGGAAGGATAATATCATAGAATGGCACACGACTAAACAACTAAGCTAGCGAGCAAAAGGACGACGATGGCGATGCTTCTAGCTATCAGCGTTTATACACTCCTTTCCTTTCGCCTACACAAAAGGATGTCCTTCATGTCCATCATTTACTTAACTTGATGCATTGCGGGTTCATTTTTGTTTACGTACATATATAAAATACATCACCCACCTACCTATCTGTAGTTCTACATTGTTGTCATTTATAAGAATAATGGAACATTATATGCGAATAAAATAGAACGAATGAATGAAATAAAGGACACATACTCACTTGACTTATTATAGAGATGGAATCACATTATACACTCGAGGTCATTTTATTGAGTTCTTGGTCTTTTTCCGACACTGACCCATAAGTTAGAAAAAATTGATATAAGTTGCGTTCTTTATTTCTTGTTTCTTAATTATTCTTTTAAAATGATCTAAAATAAAATTATAACAGCTGTCACTTTGATCTTCTTTGTTTTATTGTGAACTAAATTATTCCATTGTTCTTAATCATTGGGTAGATGTGAGCAAACTTAAGTGTCGATTCTGTTATTCAAATTACTTATTTTTATATCTGTCAAATCACAATGAGTTTAATCTACGTACATATGTCAAAAGATGGCTGCCATTTTAATGAAGATCTGAAAAGGATAGAGCATTTTTAGTTTGCTCATCTTACTGTTTATCATATTGGGTTTTTAAAGTCAAATAAAATTTGACATCTATGCTTTTATGTTAATGATTTCACATCTTTAAACGTCAACATCAAATTATAAGATATTGTATCTTACTGTTATAAAGCATTTACGAAATAAAATAAAATAAAATAAAATAAAATAAAATAAAAAAAAATAAAATAAAAATAAACGTCAACATCAAAAAACACAAATTACTTATTTTTATATCTGTCAAATCACAATGAGTTTAATCTACGTATGTATGTCAAAAGATGGCTGCCATTTTAATGAAGATCTGAAAAGGATAAAGCATTTTTATTTTGCGCATCTTACTGTTCATCATATTGGGTCTTTAAAGTCAAATAAAATTTGACTTCTATGCTTTCATGACTATATTTCATAATAGTCAAAAATATCAATGGTTTCAATAAATTGACAGTTCACACTAGCTTTTTATCCCATGTCAACATTTTATTTTTAAAGTTTATAAGTTTGTTTAACTTAATTTCCTGTCACAATTCACTGCATCTCTTAGTTGGAGTGATATAAAACGATGAAACGTCAAAATAAGTCACCTAAAGTTATGCTATTCTGAACACTGAAATTTAAATAAAAACATTGAGAATAGAACTCAATAAACTGATGACTTAAGGACTGATCACATGAGAGCGACCAGCGACTAACGAAATTCTTTCACATGACTTGTTTTTAATCGTAAATACAGATGCATAACAAAAAAAGGTTAAGGCGCATGCGAACATTTTATTCGTTAAAGTGTGGATCATATGTGGAACGCGAATTGTGTTTGACAGTTCGTTACGGTTAGATTGCAATTCACGATGAATTGGCAAATGAAAAAGCAAATTTTATTACTTTTAAATTAACTTGAGCTAAAATTCTACCATTTTGTTTATAATTTACAGATTATTTTGGTTTATAAATTGTTTAAAATCACATTTATTCATTCATTCGTCGGTAGTTGGCTGCTTTCATGTGAATAGTCCTTTAAAGTGAACGTTATTTAATTTTACGCTATTTATTTTCTAAAATTTTCATATTTAGATTCAGAAATTTTATTGCTTTTCACTCACAGTTTACTTCAACTTTTTGCCTTTTATTGACATCTTATTATGACATTTTAATAGTTGATTTCATTCAAATTCATTTTTATTTTAAATTATACTCCTACCTCGCTTAACTACGTATGTATGTACTATGTATATATCCTTCTAATCATAAACCAATTAAGAGATGTCAAAATAAGTCACTTGAAGTAAGTAGATTGATCTAACACCAACTTAAATGTCAAAAGAAATGTCAAATAAGAAAAAACAAAGAATATCAAAGTCAATCAGCTGACTTTGAGTGTTCTTTATTCAATTCTACGTTATTTTATTTATTTGCTTCCTACTATATCCTGTCTTATAGTATATCCGGTGCCATCATAGAATAAAATAATATTGACACAAAATCGTCGAAGAAAAGAATACCATTTGTCATATTTTATTTTACTCAAAAGGATACTCATAGTACACATTACGAATATAGTTGAACTTTTGTATTTTTATTTTTTATTCGATTTATGTATATAAACTTAGTTTGTTTTATTTCTTATTAAATATTTGCAGGATATTCCGACATACGACACATTCTCGGCTGATTTATTGAAGTGGACAATGCAAACATTCGAATGGAGTCAATACGATGATGTGGGCAATAATTTGATGTCGAGACGTTTGAGACGAGTCCTGTGCACATCTAAGGGATGGTGTTTTAGTCCAAGTGACATTGGAAATATGTGTTGTCCGTTTTGAATTATTATATTTTTATTTATTTTTCTTGTTTTTGTTTTTTTTTTGTTTGAAATATTCTTATGGAAGAGAAGAAAAATAAAAGATAAATGTTTTTAGATAGTATTAATTTTTTTTATTTAAGCGATAAAATATGAGGAAATGAAAAGTATGGACTTTCTTGAAAATAATTCCAAAATAAAGGAAGCATTTATAAATTTTGATGGGAATTAGTGGAAGATAAATACGATACTTAAGGAAAATGACTTTGTTGATGCCCTTAAGGAGAATTTTTAAAGGAAGTAAGAAAAGCTGTTTATCTTTTGTAGAAAAATAAAGTAAATATTTGTTTGTAATTAAGATAATATTGGGATGATCTTAAAGATGCTTTTAGACCCATAGACAGACAGTCTCATTCTTCTTTGGCTACAGAATTTTACGGATATGGGAAACTTACATTATAAGAAAGACAATATTGACAAATTAAGGAGTTTTTGTAAATATTTTTTAACTAAACAAGTTTTAGAGAATCAAAATATGTTTTTTTTTCTTGTATTTTTCTAATTGCTTTAAAAATTCTTTTCAAATATCTGCACATAGATAGTTCTAAGCATTGCATTACTATGAAGCGATTATAATTTGGGTACAATTTTAAGTTTTTCAATAAATCATCAACTCAAAAGCAAAATTCTTTATGTTATAAAATTATACAAAAATTATTTGTTTTTGTAACATACTTTACGGTATTTATGTGTCAGGAAATTTTCAAACAATATTTTGCTTTTCAATTGTTGATGTTAATTTCTTATGAAATGAGAAAGGTATATAGAAAAAAAGAAAATAAAAAACTACACCAGCCAAATGTACACTACGTTTACGGTAACGTGGAAGATCTAGAGAGTGATGCAACCAAGTTACCTTTTAAAAAGCTTCCGTAAAATATAGATAAGCAAATTTTCAAAAAAAACTTCACCTAATCTTATTCTAGTCGAATGTAGAGCAACGACATAGACCTTACCTTTTTTTAAATTATCCCAAAGAAAAAAGTCTAAAGGAATTTAATAAGACGATAACCAACTGAGATAACCTCTTCGAGAAATAAGACGACCAAAAAACATATAACTTCGAAATCGCCACCATTTTTAACAATTAACAGTTTGAAGACATTGTTGAAGTGTGAATTAGAAATGCCAAAACATGAACTTATTTTTAAATGTGGGAATCTTACCAGAGCGTACAAAAAAGGTGTGTTTTTTAGCTTCCCAAAGGAAATTATTGTAATAGGTCCGATTTGTCGAAAAGTTTCAAAGTCCCTAGAATATAAATTGAAAATTTGTAGGGAGATGTACGTTTGTACTTTCATACGTACGTATTTCCGTACGCTCGGGATACTATTTTTCGTCGTCCATATCTCAAGAACCAGTAGAGATATCTCGACTTTAAATAAATTTAGATTTACAGATAATAATATCGAAAGATGCAGAAAAGACTTTCACGAACCAATAACGCTAGCGACTTGAATTAAATTTCATATCATATAGTGTGAAGTTATTCTAAAGCTGTAAAATTTGGAATGAAATCAATTAATGTTTTTTTCTAAATCAACAAAACTGACAAAAAAATGTTGTCACCTCGAATATTCGAATTTCCTGATTACAAAAATGTGCGTCCACGACGCATATCTACTCTTTCAATTTCTCTGAATAATACATACAATTGATTTATTGCAAGGAATACCATTGAAGTTTTTAAAGGGTACCAATTGGAAGTTATCTGTGTGGGTCGGATCTCATCGTCTTTTTTTTTTAATTAACTTCCCATAGGAAGTTATTGTAATCGGTCCGATTTGTCAAATTGCAAATTTTGACATTTCTCGGAGTTTCAAGGTCCATAGAGTCTGAATAAAAGATTTTTAGAGAGATGTCTGTGCGTGTTATTATACAGATAATAATGCAGAAAAATGCAGAAAAGACTTTCAAAATATTGCGTGGGTGGTTTTTTTTTACCATAGCAATTTAAAAAGAAGGTAAACATTTTGGTTAAACCTAAATATCTTACGAACTAATTACGCTAGGGGCTTGAATTAAATTTTATTTTATATATTGTAACATGATACCAAACAAATATATTTTTGGAAAAAAATTCAATTAAAGGTTTTTTTATAAATCAGAAAAACCTCGAAAATTTTACGAACAAAAAATGATTTTATCTCAAAAATAACTTTGTACAACAAAGAAAAACCTTCAAATTGACAGTTTTTTTAACAAAAAATGTAACAACTACAAAAAAAATTAATAAAAGGTGGTAAAAATTGATTTTCGACTCAAATATCTTTTCAAAATTTAAAAATATTGGCTTCAAACTATTTTTATCTCACACAAAATATTGTTTTCGACATTCAATATTTTTTTTTATAAAAATCGAACAGTCAGATTTTTTATAAAAAAATAAAATCTAGAAAAAATATTACGCAAAATTTGTAAAAATTGATGTTCGGTTTTCGATATCTCGTGAAAAATAGAAGGTATTGACTTCAAGTTCATTTCATTCATCCAATTTGTATTTGTTTATATAAGAAATAAAACTTTTAAGAAATGCTACTAAAAACGGTTAAAATTGGTTTTCGACTAAAAATCTCGTTTACAAAAATAGATTTCGAAATCAAACTATTTCATTATGTATATGCAAGATATTGTTAGTAATTTTAAAATTTTTTAGAACAATTTAACTGACAACTTTTTTAACAAAACACGAAAACCTACAAACCTTTTAAGCAACACAAATCGACAGACGGGATGGGAAGTTATCAGTGTGGGTCGCATCCCAGCCTCTTTTTTTCGAATTCTTCTCAGTGCTGTAAAAAGAGTTGAATTTTGAAAAAATACGGGATTTGATTTTTATTTATTATTGACGGGAACAAAATATGTCATAAGAGTTAGAATGACAGTTTTTTTTTTTTAATTTTCTAGACACAATCTTGAAAAAAGTACAAAATTACAAAATTTCAAATAACAATACTATTTTCTAAAGTTACCATAGCTTAATTTAGAAATTCTGAAAAGATATTATTTTAAATATTGAACTTTTTCTGGGATATCAAAAAAGACTGGACAAGACGAATTAATAGCTAATATTTATTCGCAATCCGCCCAAATTTCAGAGAAAACGGATGATTGGTTACGCGAACGAGCGATTTTAGCTCCTAAAAATGATTCTGTTACAAGTATAAATAATGAAATTCTGTAAATGTTTCAGGCCCATCAACAAACTTATCTTGCTATTGATAATCTGACTGATCAAGATACGAATGCTATTGATATTCGAATTGAATTTTTGAATTCTTTAAATCCATCAGGACTTCCTCCGCATAAACTGGAATTGAAAATTGGGGCTCCAATGATACTTATGATTAATTAAAATGCACCAAAATTATGCAATGGTACTAGATTACGGATAGTAACTATGCAGAGGAACGTGATTGAAGCTAAAATTCTTTCCGGCTCAGCCCAAGGTCAAGTCGTTTTCATTCCCAGGATACCGATGATTACTAATAAATACCCGTTCGAATTTAAACGAGTTCAATTTCCTATAAAGCTTTGTTTTGCTATGTCTATCAATATGGCACAGGGACAGACACTGACGGTTGCAGGCCTTGACATCACGAATCCCTGTTTTACCCACGGACAATTTTATATTGCTTGCTCCCGTGTTAGCTCGCAAAAAATCTATATGTGTATGCGCCTCACCAAAGAACAAAAAATATTGTTTACAAAGAAGTATTATAACCTCAATAGAAATATGTACAGAGATAATTTATATAAATTAATAAATAAAAAAGGAACAATATAAGAAAAGAGTAGTTTTTTCGTCCTCATTTTTTTTATATAAAATAGTTGTATACCTCCCGGATGAAGCCGGGTAAATCAGCTAGTAGTTTTATAAAATAAAACTCGAGACGAAAAAAAAATTAAACAATGTTATTTGTCGTGATATATCGATTGCTTTAGTACCTTTGTTTTGTTATATTATGCAAATTTTCTTTTATGTTTAAAATTCCAGTAACCTTTTAATGCAAGCACAATGCTCGTGGGCACTTTTCTTTAAGTTATTTTTTTTTAAAAGGAAAACTGTTAATGTTTCGAATAACAAACAAATTTATCCACACTAAAATATCAATTGAATATATTTAAAGGCTTAAATCACCATTAAATCAATACTTTCTTTCAAACAACAACAAACATCCTTTTTACCTATCTATAAAAGCTACATACATATATCAAGAACTGTGGAATAACCGATTTAAAGACCATACCTAGTCATTTTGCCTTCTTAAACTATTCAATCAATATAATTTTATAGAAGTTAAACCTAAACCTACTTCGGCATACCAAACATTTATTCGTATTTAATCCTCATTGCATGTTAAAGTTACATTTCTTATAACTACATAAAATTGATATTTTCCATCCTGCTTTTAAAAGGAATCGTATAAAGTCTCGTCAAGTTTCATGTTAACATAATCATCGAATTTTCAACTTAAATTCATCAGAAAAATGCAACCCATCACGCAATACCCTTTGCCATAAAACTTTCCCATTTTACCTTAATTTTAGCATAATACTTCTACTTAAGTAATTTGCAATGACTTATGTAAACTTAAAAAACAGGAACAATTTTATTGTAGCGTAGTTGTAACAAAAAAAAAACATATTTTAAGGACCTTTTCGACATAAAAAGGAATCTGTTAAAGAGGAAGATACCAACCTCGCCGAGCACTTGTACCTACTTAATTCCCTCTTTAAATGTGAACCTTGTTTGGGCCACACCATAAAGTCAAACACCTCTCGTGTGCACACACACCCCATGCCCAAACCTTATAACCACTATAAATGTCGTCCTTATAAGAGGTAGCAATCAGCCAAACCATAGTATGGAACATAACTCCGCATCGATATGAAAAAGGACGACAAATTTTTTTAATGGTTGTGATAAAAATATTCATGAAATATTCAAAGCCCTAACTATGCTATGCACAACCCCAGGTTTGCCTTTTTTGTTTGTCTGATGATGTTCAGTTCAGTGTTTCCTGTTCCTGTTTCATAGTGCCATCATTTCACCAGCCATCTTTTTGTATTTGTATAATATTATGTGATGGTGTATTGTGTTCGTGGTGTTTATGGTCCTGTTTTTGTAATGGCGATGGTGGAGTCTCAGGTCCTGCCAGAGTGTAGTACACTTTTTGGTGTCGTCCTTGTTGTGGTCCAGCCCATAGTGACATTTTATTAGTGCATTATGTTGATGATGTTAAGCAGGGTCTCGGTAAAGGATGTGATATAAAAAAAAAAGACAGACAGACAGACCGCTCGAATCTGAACAGATTCCAAATTTATTGCCAGCAATTTATTCCCAGCGAGGAGAAGAGCCGAGCACAGCATCATTTGGTGTATTTAAGTATATAATATGTAGGATACTTAATGGCAGCGCGCTATTAAGTCCCTATTAAGAAGAGTTTAATAGGCAATGTAGACATGATTCGTCCTTTTTTTATTGCATTCTTTTTGTAGGTAATTTAGGACAAAAATTATGTTCTCTTGACCTCATAAACAACATTCTATTCTGTATGTGTATTTTCATCTAAGAATCCAAATGGCATTTTAAAAAGGCAATAATTGCATTTTGTAAGTCCAGGCCAGGAGATGGGAGCTTATCAAAACCGATGTGGATTTCAAAATATGGACTTAATAATGTTGTGTTAACACATGACACCGCCTTAAACCCTGTGTAGATTTCAAAATACAGACGTTAACACTTGAAGGACCAATGTTTAATGAGGTAGCCATAAAGTAAATACAAAATTAATAAACAAAATTAAATTAAATTAAAATTCAAATGTGTTACATAGTAATGAATTTACATCAATATTCATTATTGACTTTGAAGAAACAAATAAATCAATTCTTTGGTTCTTCTATATTTAATATGTAAATACATTTATTTTTTTTTAATTTATTATTATTGTCCAACCACGTGTATAACATTAAAAATAATAATAAAAAAACACAATTAACATTCAATAAAAATCAAAAATAATTTAACACACACCAATATTGTTGTGTATAAATAAATAAAATATTTGTATCTATATATTTTCATATGATAAGCGTGTGGAAGTGCAAAATAATCAGTTTACATCTGTTAACATCAATAAGCAATTTGTAAAAATAACTGCAATTTTTTTTCGTATATTTTTTGTATTTGTCTTTTAAACAAAAAAAAATAAAACCAATAAAAATTAAAAAAAAAAAAAAACATATTCAATTTTGTTCATCGGTCATCCATAAGCATGTGGGGAGAAAAAATATACCATAATTTTTTTTATTTATTCAAATAAAAAATAAATAAAACAATAAAAAAACATAAAATAATTAAAAGTTTATTTTTACAGGAGGATTGTGGAAAAAATCTTGCAAATCAAAAAACAAAATTTATTCAGAAAAAAAACAGGGTCATAAGTTCTCAGCTCATGAGTTTGTTATTTTAACATATTTGTTTTGCAGGGGTCTTTTATATCAAAATATAAATAAAGTAGTTTGTTCTAATGTAATTTAAAATGAATTTAAAACGTTAACCGGGAAAACTTAACCTTATAAATTTATTTAACGTGAATACAATAATGTCCAAATTTAATAAAAAGGTTGAGCTGAAGGCCCTGGTAACTAATGCTCTGATAAATATTTATTGAATTTTGTAATTATATTATTGTTCAATAAAGTATAATAATAATAAAAAGGTACAAAAGTTTAGGTTTTTAGACCTTAGAATTGCCTCTGACCAAAATCTAAACGGAAGTGACTCCTGGTATAAGGTTTTTGATGGATCAGCCTTCTGGGATGACTTATACTGATGGTTGAATTCAGTGTGATACTAACGTGAAAAGTGTGACACATGATATTTTTTAAGTCATGAAAATTTATGATGAAAGACTAAAGGCCAACGTGTAAAATCTTCAAACGAAAAAAAAATGGTTGCCTGTAAAGTCGGTTTTACGGGCGAAGATTTTACGTGACAACGTCTTTTTCTCGGTAGAATATTTATTGATATGAATATAATTAAATTGCACAATAGAAACAAGGAATTGAATGAAAATAAGAATTGCACAAATTTTTTAAACTAATAATTTACTTAACACTATCAACATTTATCAATTTGTGTCAATCTAACAATTAATCAATCGATCATAGTTTACGATAATGAAATATCAGTGTACAATTATTTACCTTTATTGTTGTAGTTGTTGTAAATGACGAATCTAAGCACTCCACATTTTCACTACAGACACAGCTGACGATACTTTAACCACACGTGTGAACTTGTATTATGACGCTTTCTTGTTTTTCCAACGCCAAGAACGTTCGAGAAAGACAAAGACAGAGACACAAGCATGCGCCGATTCAATGCGCCTAATTCTCTAGTGCTGCGCGCGCGGCAGACTGATCATAGTTGAGTGGGAGAGAGACGCAAGGCATTCCGCGGGCCTCTCTCTCGTTCGGTGACTCATCGTAACGTTACCGGGCGTTACACTTTTTCATAAGTGACTCCCAGCCGCAACCTAATTTAAGACGTTGTCACGTCAAAAAGAAAATAAAAGTTTTTAAAATTTATATTTTGGTAAATAAGAAATTAAACTTGATTGATATTATTTAAAATTTTTCGAAAATCTCAATTAATATGATAAAATGGAATAAGATTAGCTTGAGTGAAAAAATCGTATGTTTAGATTTTTATAATTTTATAACAGTTGTAGTGTTTACTGGAATAACTTTGGAGTTTCTTATTTAACTTGTTTATATAAAAAACATGGAAGTGACCTCAATTTTATTCAGTCTAAAGTAATGCAAGTGTCGCACTGGGCGTATACGTAGTTTTTTATTTGATTGAATTTAAAACAATTTGTTGTTAATTGTTGTAACTTATTCACTTACTTAGGTCCTCAGACCTTTTAAGTCCGTTGGGAACCCCTTAAAGGGCATAGGGCCTCTACTAAGCCTACGCGCCATCGTGTACGGTTTCCGGAGATGTGTTTCAGCTCCCTCCAACTCTTGCATAGTGACGCTGATTCCGCCCCGACTGTCCTGCGCCATGTGCTTCTCGGTCGTCCAGCTCTTCTTTCTTCTTGTGTGAGCGGATTCCACTGCATTGCTTGGCCTGCAATGCAGTTGTTACCTGTTCGAAGCGTATGTCCAACCCATTGCCTCTTACGCCTTCGTATTATAGAGTCTATAGGTTCCTGACCTGTCCTTCTATGAAGGACCTCATTTGATATACGGTTTGGCCAGAAAATCCTTAGGATGTTACGAAGACATCTATTCACGAAGGTTTGCAGCTTTCTTGTAATGGCTGACCTTCCAAGTGCAAAACAGTCGTAGCTTTGTTCTTAAGCTGATAGAGATATTCCTCCAAATTTTCGACAGCATACCGAACGCCGCTTTTGCTTTGCCAATGCGGTAGGTGACGTCTTGTTCGGTTCCACCTTCGATGGAGACAATACTTCCAAGGTATTGAAAGCTGTCCACTTTTTCTACCGGTTGCGAGGAAATATTTATTTGAGAGGATGGTCGGGTTCCGAGGCTGATCATTTTTGTTTTGCCGGATTAATAATTAATTTTCAGCCCCACAACTTCTGCTTCTCTCTCCACACTTGTTGCCCTATGAAAAAGTAAGCCAACATCGTCAGCGTAATCCAAGTGCTTTAAATAGGATGTCAAAGTCCATTGGATCCCTCCGCTACCTGACAAAGCTGCGCGCAGTTCATCGCTTATTACCAACAAAAACAATATTGGCGACAGAATACAGCCCTGTTTGACTCCGCTACGGATTTCAAAATCATCTGACAACCTACCATCGTGCAGAACATCGAAAAAAAAACCTTGGTGAAATCAACTAAAAAGCTTGGCTGTTTTTGCGTCAACAAATGGGCATTGTTGTTTCAACAAATGGAGAGTGATTAATTTTTTATAATTTTTTTTTTCAAAACTGATCACAAACGTTGTTGATTTCATTGTTGGCCAACCAATAAAACATTGTTGGCCAACCAAGGTTCGTTGTTTATGTATTATATATTTCTTATATACTTTGAAAATTATAAAAAACTGATCACGAACGTGATTTATTGACCAAGGTTTTACAACGAAATCAACCAAGCATTTACCACGAACGTGATTTATTGACCATGCTTTTACCACAAACGTAGTCATTTTACTACGAACGTGGTCAACAAATTAAGTTCGTGGTTAATTTATCACGAACGTAGTCAAATGATCTTCAAACCTGTAAATTCCAAAAAGATAATTTCATTTCTGTTCACATTTTTATTTAAACAATAAAATAAATATTGATAATATAATAAAATATAAATGTATATATGTACATTTTTTATGAATTTGTACTTTTTTATTTAATTAATTTTTAACAATAATAACATAAATATTTTCATTAGAAGTATTTTTAAGAACATATATTAATCAAATTAATAATACTCGTAATCAATCTTTAAATCTTATTTTTTTCTCAAATCAGATTATGTATGGAACATTTTCGTTCGTTAGTAAAATACATTTTTTTTAACATAGGTTTATGGATAAAGAAAGATAGCTTCGAGTTATGCTTTTATAATAGTTTTGATTCCAACCCAAAGATGAAAAGCAACAAATAAGAAAACGGGAGGGGGCACAGAGCACCACAGAGGCTCAGAGAACGTTCTGTATAGAACGTTGGCTCAATCAAATAAAAATTTAAAAAGAATTCAAAGAGTGTGAGTGCACTTTTTAGAGGCTTTCAAAAAAATACAAGTACATAAGTACATCTTCAAAAAAAATTTAAAAATATATAATTTTTTCCATTGGGGTTCGAAAGTAAGGAAACAGGCGCGCCATCAAATTTATTAATAATGTAAATATAGTAATCATGAGTGTTTTTAAGGACTTTATAAGAATTAAAATGATCAATGTAATTGGAAACTATAATTTTTGCACAAATTACGTATGGAATAGTTTTCAACAAGACCAAAAATTCGATTCTAAAAATATTTTCAGAAAATCCAATGTAATCATTGACCACGTTCGTGGTTCGTTTTTAACAATGTTCGTAATCACTGAATGCAGTGGCTGAGTGTAAGGCCGTGTTCATACTTCATTAAATCAGAAATATATTCTTTTGCAAAAAAGTGGAAATGATATAAATTATTTTGGATTCATAAATAACATAAAATATGTTTTATTTATTAATAAGAGCGATCTAAGTCGCTCGGCGCATAAATAAATCTGACAGGTTGTTCAATACACACGAATTAGTTGTCAATTATGGATATGCGCGTTACTTTTGCAAACGTGAAGATTTTTTTCGTTAGATTTTTGACATTAGCTTGTGTTTTCTTAAGCTTATTATGTTATGCATTTTATTTAACAATGGTTTTACAACGTTTATTGGTTGATTTTACCAAGATTTTACCATTTTTATTTTCACAATTTTTTTGTTGTACCTATCTATTTTATTTAGCAACGCTTTTACAACGTTTATTGGTTGATTTCACCAAGGCTTCACCAAGAAACCTTGGTTGTTGGATCACAAATTTAGTCATTTTTTGTTGATCACGGTTTTACTACTTTTGTGAATTATCAACAAAGAAATCAACCAAGCACCTTGGTGCTTTCTACATACGTTTGTGATCAGTTTTTGCTTTTTCCTCCATTCGTTGAATCAACAATGACGCCTTTGTTAATTTCACCACAAACCTTGGTAAAAATCACAATTTTCCGCTGTTGGCTGGCCAACAATGAAAAATTGTTGAATCAACTAAGCTTTTTTTTCGGTGAACGTGACACTGGGATCCATCATTTTTCTGGGATGCCTCTACTCCGCAAAGCTAACCAGATATACTCCCTGTTAACGCTATCAAAAGCCTTTTCGAAGTCGATGAACAGCAGGTGTAGTGGTGATTGATATTCAACGCACTGTTCAATAATTAATTTTTAATGTTTGTTGGTTTACATAATTTCCTACAGAAGGTTTGTAGTTGTCTGCTAAATTATTTTTGAAGGGAAAACTAAATGCTGAATTTTAAATATTGATTGAAAATTATTTTTGTTTGTTTGACAATTTTATGTCCTAAAACATTTTGTACAAATTATTTGAAATTTTTGTGTATTAATTATTGAAGTAATAAAGCGTACAAGGATTTTTGTATGTTTATTATATTTTATTTACCGGAAGAATGGTCTCAACATGGAGTCTCGAAAAAAGACAATAATTCAAAAAGATTGTTAAATTATTATAGCATTGGTACGAGTATCACACCATTTTCTGAAATTTGAAAATTTGAATATAAATGAAAATGGTAATTTAAACAAAAAAAATGGTGTTTACAGTATTAAGAAAAGTGAAAAAGGAGTTTAAAGTTTAAAGAAGAATAAACCTGAATGATATAAAAATCAAGTTCAAAAGTTCAAAAATCTTTGTACCATAAAAAAGGTATCTTGAGTTCAGCAGTATAACATCATCATATTGAAGTCAGCTTATAGCACTCAAGTACTTTTAATAGCATCCTCAAGAATTTTTGGTTTGATTTAGTGGAAATGATTGAACAATTTCTGGCCTATTGAGATGTCCAATCAAACAAAGTACACGTGGCGTGGTCTTGGGTTCAATTCCTACCTGTGCCATCCAATGTTATTTTTTAAGGGTGCTGCCTTTTACAAGGAATTAAAAAATCCTTCAAAAGTAATTTTTGTCATCAAAAGAGCTTCTTCAAATTAACCGTTTGGATCAAGCTTAAAACTGTAGGTCCCCTCCATCCCTGATAACATTACTTACACACAGGAAGGGTTGAGAGTTGTAAGTTGTACGTTATTTACTTTTATAAGATTGCCGGACTCATAACTCGGACTATTTTCAACCGATTGACTTGAAATTTTGAATATTTATTTAAAAGTAAATTTTTCATCGAAAAACGTAGGATATTAATTACATACCGTAGTTCATTTGTTATAAACAACTATATGTGATGATTTTTACCTATGTATGTATATCATTATGATATAATGATGATAAAGGTTTCTGTTATTCCGAAATATTTATGTTGTAGTTTTACTGAAAAAAAATCTCAAAAAGCCTATATTTTCGGCCTTTAGAGTGGCCTAACCTCTTAAGACGATTGGACAAGATTTCACAGATTTATTTGCAACTTGGTGAAATACATGGTTTCGAAAGGGGAAAACATGGATGATATATTTAAATTAAATATTGATATAAATTAATTCCTAGAGGATTAGTCTTCCATCCTTCGACCGTACACTGTACAGCAATATCATATCCTCATCCTGAAGTAGGCTTTTTCCACTCGAGCGTTCCTTCTAAATGTTTAATGATGAGCAGCAATTGGCGTTCTCGATACCTTTTGGGCAATAATTAAAAAATGCCTCACCTATGGAAATCCTCAAGTCTTCAACAGGATCCAAAGAAGCCATTTCCATAGTTAAATAATTTATCAGCCAAATAAACAGCAAAAACAAGTTTTAGGATCTATAGCGTACAGTAGACTACAGGCAACATTCCGTTTAACCATTCGTTATTCTTCACCTATTAAGTTTTTTACCTTTGCACGCATTGTAGACTGTAGTCTACATTTCGTTCTTTCAAACAAGTATAGTCAAAGTAACCTAACTGTCACTACTTTTTTTATATATCCCGTTGTCGTTAAAAGTGCGAAAGTTTTCAAGTCGTCCGCGTGTGATAAAAAGTATAAATTAATTATTAATAAAATAAGGCTTTTTGGTGCTTGTTTTTTTGAAAATCTGCAAGGTAAGTGTTCTAACTTTATTATTTTGCTAAAATGTTGTGAAGATTTCATAGGTATATTGGTATTTTTTGGTATTTAGTGTTTGTGTCTTGTAAGCTACATTATACAGAAAGGGTAAAAACTCTGTATGAACACTGCGAATATTTACACAAGTTATTATGCTGTTTATTATACTGTTTTAGGATGGCTCACCGACTGCGACTCCATAACAACGATGCCTGTGCAATCCACGATGATTCTGGAAGTGAAGATGGTCTCGACTTTGATGACGATAGTTTGGCAGATCCTGATTTTGACCCGGATTTTGGAGAATTTCTTGATGAGTCTTTTGAGGACGAACTTGATATGGACAAATTACTAAATGATTTGGATAATGACATCCGCAATTCTGAGGTAGAACCAACACCTTCTAGTTCTGGCATTCAAGAACCGCCAGGTCCCCCTGCAAAACGACGAAAGCCTGAAAAGCCAACAATACTGTGGAAAAAGAAGAACCTGGAGCTGAATGCACAGCAGCTGGCATTTACTGGCAACGAATCATTGGGTTCTAATATCTTGGATCTGGAAACTCCAATACAGTTCTTTCTTTACCTTTTCCCACCAGAACTTATAAAGAGAATTTTAGAGGAAACAAACCTGTATTTGGTACAAAAAGATCCCAACAACACTTTTCGCGTATCTGAGACTGAAATCCAACAATTTATAGGTCTGGTGTACATTATGTCATTGATTCAGCTACCCAGAGTTACCAACCATTGGAGTCCCGTCCTTGGTACACCCATTATTCAGCAAACAATGCCGTCCAATAAATTTGAAAAGATAAGACAACACCTTCACTTCAACGATAATACAAAATCACTTCCCAGAAGCAATCCGAACGCTGATAGGATATTCAAAATTCGTCCAGTTGTTGAGGCCTTGAACGAGGCATATGCCAAAGTTCCGTTAGAACCATGGCTTTGTGTAGACGAACAAATGTGCTCTACAAAAGCGCGGAATATGCTGAAAAGATACAACCCCAACAAACCTCATAAGTGGGGCTATAAACTATACGTTTTGAGTGGCGTTTCTGGTTTCGGTTACACGACAGAGGTTGAAACTGGCAAAGAAAATGTTGTCAGAGCAGAAGAGAAAGATCTTGGAGCCTCTTCCAACGTCGTTGTAAGATTGTCACGTATGATTCCACGTCACCAAAACTATAGAATCTACTTTGACAATTATTTCACTTCCTTGCCTCTTCTGGAATATTTAGCCAAAGAAGGTATTCTTGGTTTGGGTACAATTCGAAGAAATAGAATACCTGACTGCAAGCTTTCGAATGAAAAAGTATTAATGAAGAAGGATCGAGGATATTCAGAGGAGTATGTAGCCAATATCAACGGCATCGACATATCAACGGTTGTATGGAAGGACAACAAACTGGTTACATTGGCCTCCACATTTACTGGTCAAAATCCAGTTTCTGAAGTCCGGAGATACGATAAGAAGAACTCCAGGTATATCAACATCGCACGACCTGATGTTGTAGGCGAGTACAACCGACATATGGGCGGTGTTGACCTTATTGACAGCATAATGGGTATCTATAAAATACGACTAAGGAGCAAACGATGGCAGATGCGTCTGTTTTACCATTACTTAGATTTAACAATGGCTAACTCATGGCTGCTCTACAAGAAGGTGTGCAAAAACAAAAACATTCCTGACAAGGCCGTCATGGCATCAGCAGATTTTCGCCTGGAAGTCGCTGAAACACTATGCAAGATGGGTTCAAAAACCAGTTTGACCACACGTCGCTCCTTAGAAAGTGAGATCTTGGCAAAAAAACATAAGGGACCTGCCCAACATGTGCCACCACAAGCAGTCCGCCAAGACCAAGTCGGTCACTGGCCTGAATGGGCCGAGAAAAAAATCCGATGCAAGTTCCCAAAGTGTGCTGGATTTACTCATACGGTGTGCGAGAAGTGTGGCGTGGCTTTATGTTACACTAAAAACAAAAATTGTTTCAGGAATTTCCACCTATCGTAAATGGTTTACAAATTACTAAAAAATTCATCTGACTTCTGATCTTATACTTTTTCTTTGACGTTTTAATACATTGTTGCCTACAAGCTACACTCCCTCTTTTGTTATTTTACTCATAAACAATAAATAATTTCAAAATTTTAAAAAATATATATTTTTTTTTATTTATAAGCCTATCCGATTCCACAAGAAATATGATATTTGAAGTTCTTGAGTTATAGAGGGTTAAATTCTTCTAGACTGAATTTTGAAAAATTATGAGTTCAAAAATATCTATTTGTAAACACAAAAAATTGTTTTATTTTCTTACTTTAATATCTCTTTAAGTAATATTGTAAAAATGGTAACGAAAAACCAAATAGGTAATGCGAAAAAAATTAATAAAATGAAATGATAGAAATTTACGTACATTTAGATAAGTTTACACATTTTGTCTAATAGTGTTTGTAATATTTAGAGTTAAATTGTAGATTTTCCAAATTTGTTTACGTCTAATTTATATTTATATTTATATTTATATTTATATTTATATTTATATTTATATTTATATTTATATTTATATTTATATTTATATTTTTATTAAAATTTATATTTGTATAATATTTATACGAATAGGAAAAAATTAAAATTCTGCTTTTTAAAAATTATGATTTATCAACATTCAAAACCGTTTAATATTTTTAAGTTATAAATTATCGAATTAAAAGAAAAATAAACAAGAAGTTCGAACAAAATTCTCAAAAAGTATTCAAAATGATGTTTTTACTTATTTTTAACTCATATTAGTTTAGGAAAATTATGTAGAAAGCAAAATATCTTTAATTCGAAAAAATTCCGGCAAAGTTGAAAAGTTGAGTAGTGTAGAACCTAATTCATACGACTTCCTAGAAAACCACTCTGAAGTGCAGAAACACTCTTTGGAGGGTGAAATGGAGCAAATTGCAATTTTTTTCCAAGTTTACATTTTTTAATTATGTTTAAAAAATTAATAAAATGCCGCCATTCTTTGATTTAAGAACAAATTATGGACCGTGCAGTCAACCTTAAAAATATAATATTACCGTCGTTTGTATTTAAATTCGTCTTTAAGCTATAAATCAGTTTAAAGTTAAGTTTTTCCTCAAAATGGGGTTTTGAAAACTGGGATTGATTCTGTGATATCTCAAATGTTCTTTGTTTTGAATTGTTCTTTAAACGTTCTTCAAAGTATCTCTTAATTTAAAACAAAAATGCGAATCAGCAAACAAGCTTGAAGAGATTGAAAAGCTTGCAACGAATCTTGGTTGTATAAACTACATTGTGTAGCCACCAATTTGTTTAAATAAAAATCAATAGTTTTGTAGTAGTTTTGATAAAACTACTTTATCCCCTTTCAGCCCCCAATAATTTTTTAATCCACGCAACTTTATTGTAGGCAATTTTTTGGAAGTGTTAAGCTCTCAACGAAAATTCAACTTTATCAACATTTTTCGATGTGAATATCCTGGAATATTATTATTACGTGTGGAACATTTTAAAAATCTTAAGTACCAGCATAATTTTAAGGACGGTTCCAATTTCCATGCAACACAAATCTTCTAAAACATAAAGGTTAGTACTTCATAAAACCCAAAAAAATATGTCGATATAAAAAGTAATAAAAAGACAGTAATTTAGGAAGTCTCGAACAATTTGCAGTCTATAAAAAACTGTGAAATTTTTATTCTCTGAACTTATGACCCTGCATCAGATAAATACTCAATAAAACGCAACATTTCACTAACCCATTACCTGGGTAGTTACATATATATTTTATATGATTTTATATTCCCACATCTAGGACGATGACGACGACGGACATGACCAAACACCAAAACCCTATAGGTAGAAAAGCCTACCTACCTACATACCTCCGCGAGGATGTGTAATTTTATTTTATTTAACAACTTGCTTAATGGGAAAGCACAATAAACCGCACCATGTGTTACTACACAGGACACAACCAACACAACAGAGAAAACACTGTGTCGACTGTCGATAGGGCTACATACATACATACATGTTTGTATGTATGATGGTACAGTTGTGGTTTGCCAAGGCAAATGATGAAGCCACTCCTGGCGCTTTTCATGTTGTCATTTGGCAACAAACTGGAAACTGCCAAAAAGGATGTGTGGACACATCCAATGTGGACAAGTGAACAAATGGGCTCATTCGCTATTTTAATTGACCGTCAATATAGAGAGGACCGCGCGCTGTCGAGGACTATAGTGAATGTTGATTTCTTTCTTTGCATCATTTCTTTTTTTTTCTGTTAAATTTTATTTTTTAATTTTCCTGTCCCTTGTGTCTTCCTGTAGGCAGCCATCATCATCATCATCATCAGGTATGTTATATATTTTAAGAGAACCTACTGATTGGAATATTTATTGGAACTTATGTACATTTATTTTGTGGGTTCACGTCTATTTGGATCAAGCTATAGATGATTTTTTATTTTTTTTTTTAGTTGGTTCTATTTTACATATGTATATCCGGATCCGGAGTGTGGCAACATTGGGTTAGTATTTGGTTTTTGTGGTCTGTAAAATTGGCGGTTGCAGTGTGTATGGTAGTTTAGGTAAAATGAAATATAACAGGAAAAAAAAGGATATTGGTCTACAATTCTACATTGAATGTCACCCACAATGAAACAAAGTTAAAATTAATGGTTATCCAAGTGGATGCAGTTTAGTTGTTGTTGGTAAATGGACTTCATTTTTGATGTTTTAGAAAAATTTAAATAAAATAGTTGTATTTTTTTTTTGACTGGCCACAATGTAATGGAATTTTAATTACATTTAGATTGGTATCAAAAAAAAAATAAAATAAACGAGTATTGCAGTTACAGTTATTTGAATTTAAGCGTTTTTATTATTATTAAACATTCCGATGACAAGTGTGTGTGTGTGTGTTTCCGGTTGAGTTAGCAGAAAGTTAGGGGATAGTGATATGACATAAATGGTGGACTTAAATATAGTAATTAAATTAAAACTAATTTGATGTCTAAAAACTGATGCAGGAAGAATAAATTCACACAAAATATTTCTCCATAACTAAAAGGGTCTCGACACAAATTACAGGATTAAATGTAGCTTCACCACAACTTTAAAAAATTAAGGAAACAACATTTTTTTTGGCTATTAGTGTTTTTTTGAAGTGGTGTTACTACTTGCTCCATCCCTGACAACAGTACTCGCACACGGGAATGGTTGAGAGTTGTAAGTCACTAGGCCCAAGTTCTCAACGGATTGTTGCGCCACCTAATTTATTTATTTATTTAGTCTCACATTTTGTTGTTAATTCGTCTAGAGTTCAGGCATTTTTTGCGTAAACACGGTCTTTTGTGTAGCCTCATGATCGTCCAAACAAAATTAGTACAACACTTTCAATTGCTGAAAACTCTGACAAATTTGGATCATTTGCAACACTTGTTGCAACAGCAATATTTTCGAATGAAAATGCATTACAATGATGCACATTTCCTATAATATCATTAACACCGACTTTTTTCAAAGTCTTTATAATCATCGCGTGATGCGCAAAAAGTAGCTACGTTTAAGTCACTGTTTTAGTGCGTTTTGATTAATAATATAGCACTTCAAATGACAACTGAGTTTGACAAGTATCAAACTACAAATCCAAATCAAAAATGAATGACTCTTTGCCCAAATTGTATAAAAATTAGCGTAACTCTACGGGAACTTCCGTTAACAAATTTGTGTTCAGAGTTCAAAAATATTTATACATATATTAAAGCTTCTGTAGTTAGTCTCAGTTTTCTTGCCTTTAAATATTGAGCAAACCCGTTTTTAATTTTTTCTAAAATTGATCTTTTCATCAGGCTTTGAAAAATTAATACACTTTCATGACAAAACATTAAAAAATAATTGGAATTAACCCCAAAACCAAACAGGAATCTGAAAGATACAAACCATTAGTCTTCGACTACTAGTGTCACATTTTTCTTGGTATGATTTTTTGCTTCCGAAATGAGGTGTGGTTGTTATAAAATTGACGGTTGACAATTCTACTAATTTTTCACAGTTGTCTGACAAATCAGTATTTCATAAAGGTGACAAGTTTTTCAGAAATATACAATACCCGTGTTTTTCTTGGTATTCTATAAAAAGTATAGTAGAAAATTCCCAAGAAAACCCATCGGCAGTAGTCAGATTTTTGTATTTAAAAATTGGTACAACTGAAAGAAGAACTGTCAGAATAATAGATTCTTTTTGTTTCTTAAGAATATTTATTTGTTTAATCATGTAATTTATAAGCTAAAATTGGTTTTTGTTTACCTTTTTCCTGTTTTTTTTTTTTGTTTTACATTTTCAGCTTTCACACTTGGAGGTCGATTCAAAGTTTTAACCAAACAATTTGACATAAAATAAAAACATGTGGTGTTGAAGCGAGCTTGAAGCGAGCCTAAATTCATTATATATTTTCTGAATCGAGTTGAAATGAGCTTGATTCGACTCGATTCGGGTCGGGGATCGGAGTCGAGTCAAAATGTGTGAAGAAAAACCTGTGTGGAGTAGTTGGATTTACAGATAATGCATTATGGTCTGTTTATTTGCATGTTTGTGAACAAAAAATATAGTTTTGTTTTAATCAAATTAAAGAAAAAAATGGAGTAGGTAGCATATTCTTATATGGTGCTGAACTATTCAATTCTTCATTGTTTAACACGAATTAAACTATCTCACTTGCACATCATAAGAAACATCGAAACAACATTTGCAATTTAGAAAGTGCTGTCAAACTTATTCATTTTTAAATCTTCTTGTGCGGTGGAAACACCAAAAAGATTTATTTAATCTAAACTGAAATAAACCTTTGGTGGAAACATAGCAAAAGTTAATTATCTTTTCTATTGTTTTCTCTTGCAAAATAAGCCTAGTTAGGCCATTTTCATTAACAAAACTAAATAATATCAACAGTAACAGATTGATTTTTTTGCCCAATGGAAAACACATGATTCCAAATGCAGAACTACTCAACGAACACAGCCATCGAGATACAAATGCAATAAAATCCGTAGTAAAATTCTACTTTAACTTTTATCAGTAGTATTCATACTGCGGATATTGTTTTTGTTATTCGTGTAAAATCCTACTATACTATTGATAGAATTGAGTTAATTTATTGACCAATTTGTGTAATTATTGACGAAGGAAAACTATATTTCCACTAATCACTATTGATAGAATTTCCAACAAAACACGGGTAATGATAAATTTGTCCTTGGCATATACTGACATGTTGTAACAATTTTATTGCATTGTCTTGAAATGTGTTATGATCGAAAAAAGTTGAAATATTGAGTAACACATTTGTATTTTTTGACCAATTTTTTCGATGTAAGAAGTAACAGAACACTGGCACTCTTTAAACTTTAAAATGTCACAGTTTTGAAATTCGTGTTTTCTTAGTAAAAACTGAAGGGCAAAAAAATAGCGAGTTTTAAAATGAACAACATTCTCAAAATAAGGCCAATTAATAATTCGAAATCAATATTTATTCTTTGTTTGAAATTCCGAGTGTACCGTTTACGTATTATACGGCATGGAAACCCAACTGACAATCGTCATCACATTCACATTCACTTTCACTTGAAAATATAACGATTATCATTTTAAATCTTTTCACTGTCAACACTTCATCGTAACTGAGTTACCCATCGCAATTGTCAATTAAATACTGACAAATATGTAAATATGTAAATTATTATTTTCTTTTTTATTTCAAAAAAGAATTGTCAGTACAAACTAGTCGAAAAATTCCTGAAAATTGTGAAAAAATACTTTACAATTCACTGTCGTAACAATTTCTTTATGAAATGAAAAGATCAAAGATCGGGTATTTTTCGACAATTCTACAAAACTGTCAAATTGTTTATGGAACAGATTTTGATAATTGTGAAGTTGTAAAATAAACAAAGCATTCTGTGGTTCAACTCAGTGATATGTTTTATGTTCTTTGTCTGTTTTGGTTTTTGTTATTTTTTTATTTGTAATGACTGTAAATTTCAGGGTAGATTATTGTAATATTCGTGTGCTTAGAGCGAATTTTCTTTTGGCATTCTCTCATATTGTTTTAAACCGGCCAGCTGTATTGGCATTAAGTGAAACCCAAGTAGGTGAGGATTCCGATCTTGCTGAGTTTTTTATTCATGGGTATAGCTTGGTGCCTTTATTCTTTTCCCACCATGGCCTCACCATATACATTAGGAATGATGATGCTTATCAGCTCTTACAACAATATGGTCTTTGCACCAATTCCTTTTTAAATTATTCGTGTATTAAATTTTCCATAAATAAGCAAATCATTCACTATTGCTTCCTTTATCGAAGCCCTAACTTAGACAGAGTATCATCTTCCCCTGAATTTGATGCTTTGCCTGAATCCATACAAAGAATTGTTTCGTCCTATCCTTGCACTGAAATCGTTGTTACGGGCGATTTCAATGCACACAATTCTTCATAACTTCAACATTCGAGCCAGACAACACCCGAAGGAGTATTTGCTGAGATCTTCGCTGAGTTAAACCACCTAACTCAGCTGGTCAACGAGCCCACTCGAATAAAAAAAACACTCTTGACTTGTTTCTTACCTCTGACCCTGGCAAGTACACTATTAGTGTAGATGCGAACTGTAAAGAGGTTATTTGAGTCAAGAAGGTAAGTTTCCGTTGTTTTAAAGCCAATCCAACTGAGGAAAACCGGAATATGTTCAAGCAGACCAAATTTTTACATGACCAAAAATTACGGCAAAAAATACTGCAATGTCTCAAAGGCAGTAAAAATTGTTGGTCATTTGTAAAAAAAAACATGAGGAATTCTTCCTCTTCCTTGGTTCCTATACGCTCGTTGTCAATGACACTCCATTTGTTAGTTCTTTAGAAAATACGTGCTTTCAGCTTTCATGAATCCCTTCCTCATTGGATTAGTAATTACCTTTCGGATCGTTCAATACAAGTAGTTTTGGATAGATTCAAGTCTGAAAACCATAAAATAAATGCTGGTGTGCCCCAGGGCTCTGTTCTATCTCCAACACTCTTTCTCATTTTTATTAATGATCTCCTGTCTGTAACATCTAATCCAATACATTGTTTCGCTGACGATAGTACTCTTAGCTTTTCATATTCGTTTTCAGACTCAAATCCCTCTTCTTTGGATGTGGAACTGCAACGACAAAATATGATAAACTTACTAAATTCCGACCTAAACAGCATTGTACAATGGGGAATAAAAAACCACGTGGAATTTAATGCTTCGAAAACACAATGCTGTCTTGTATTGTTAAAGCGATCCAAGGATGGCACTTGCATCAATGAGACTGAACACCTCGATATTCTCGGTATGTGTGTCACCAACCACCTCTTGTGGAATGATCACATACGCGATGTCGCCAAAAATGCCGCAAGGTGTTTGGGTTTCCTTAGGCGATGCAAGAAATATTTAACGCCTTCTGATCTGGCTGTTATCTACAAGACTTATATACGTCCAAAGCTTGAGTATAACTCCCATCTCTGAGCTGGTGCCCCTGCAACTTATTTAAGCCTCTTGGATAGTATTGAACGCAGAGCATTTAAATTGATAGGTGATAATATCATCATAAGTTCACTTACTTCGCTTGAACATCGTCGTAAGGTTTCTTGTTTGACCCTTTTTTACCGTTATTTTAACGGTTTATGCTCTAATGAAATAGCCAGCTGCATTCCTCCCCTTAAACAGTTCAACCGTAATACTCGCGCTTCTAGGAATGCTCATCAATATACCCTCGAACCCAACTTCGATCGTACTGTCAAGTACAGAGATTCTTTATTTAGCCGTACTCCGCGAATGTTGAATGCCTTACCACTGACTTTCCCAGCCATTGCAATATTCAGGAATTCAAAATCAATGTGCACCGACATCTCCTTTTAAACCCTCTCTCCTCTTCCTAGTGCTCACACTGTGCCTCTCCATAATAAGGGTAATAATATCCCCTTGAATGTGTGCTTATTATAAAAAAAAAAGAAAAAACATAAAGTACTTTAAAGGTGATATTAGAACTGGTCTTAAAATACATACATAACCTAATTTGTTTCTGGCTTTTCCAATTTTTGGAAGTATCAAAATAGAATTTGTACTTCCCTTATTACAAAAGTCATGGTGTTAAAAATGCCCTATGAAATATCCTTTATTCATGAACTTTGCTATGATTAAAAAAGGTTTGACATTGACAATTCGGTCAATAATGCAGTAAGTCTCTGCATTCACAATGAAAGTCCAAAATTGTCAATTTTGCAACAAATCCGGTCTGATTATAAATGATGGACATTTCAAATGTTCAGAGTTCTATAAACATAATTCATATCGACCATAAAATCAACCTTAACACACATTCTACACATACGACAGCAAACAAATTGCCAAATATAATCACATTCGGTCTCCAAAGTCCCTCAAATAAATACCGCATGGACTTAACCTACAAACGAACATATATCAATCGATTTTACATAATTATTTCCAAATATTATACCCAATGACGATGTCCTCAGTTCAGTCGTTATGCATTAGCATAGGTAAGGTACATGTATATACCAAAAAAGCTACTACATACCTCGATTATGTGCGCAGTCAATCGATTTGGTGATGGTTTTCATTGCACTTTTCGAAAATTAAAACCTAAAATCATTGAAGTCAGAAACTATCGAAATATTTCTAACAGATTTATCGAAAAAATGGGGCAGGAATAGGTAAGCCTAAGGGAACATTTCTCTTTGGGGCTCGAAAATTCAAAACAGAAAAATATTCCATCGATTCTTTCTTAAACAAATAAAAGGTCGTCCTTCGGGGTAAAAAAAAAAACAGTATTTCGCCTCTGGAAAGATTTCCTCGAACATAAAATGGACCGAAACTCATTTTCACTGTAAACAAAAATTAATTGAATAGAAGCAAACATTTTAAAACCAAAATAAATGTTAATTGCATTGGCCCTGCAGTTTCCGCTCTAGGCGCAAGTTTTATTTCGACAAACCCTTACTTTCAACCCCAAGGATATTAAGTTAGTGATATACGGGCTTATGAATGGTCGGGGAAACACCTGAACGCCTATAATTTAACGGATGTCCATCATATTTATGTAATGGAATATTTCATCCGCATAACATCAAAGACCGCAGTTGAAAAAGTTGGAAGGGGTGGACTTTGCGATGATATCACAAACCAGAGGAAACGCACGTTTGCCAATTGCCAAACTCAAATAGGATTTGTGGTAATTATTATGAAATTCTGATTAAAGTGTCTTAAAAATTTGACTCACTTACCTAAATGTAAAAGGTTTAAATAATTTGAATACGATTATAAATACATGACAGCATGAATGTTGTTATGGTTTCTATTAAAATAAAATAATAATTCTAATTAAAGCTCTTCTAAGCCATCTAATTAAAAATTAACCAACATTTTATGACACACAAATTGGTTTGCACATCCTGCATTTCCTGTATGCGTACGATGAGCATCCATCATCCTTTTTAGATGACAGTGCTTTTGTTCGGTGGCCATTTAATTTTGGTCTTTACTTTTACTATTTTTACACAGTTAAGTTCATAGTTCCGGCATAACACAGGTAAAAAACACCCGAAAGGACCAAATAATTAATTCATGAAATTTTATAATTGTAATCGAAGCAGGGGTTAACCCTGCGGAGCGCGTCCAAAGTCTCCAAAAACACCCTTTTTTATCTTTTGGTCCATACACATTTTCAAAGACGTTAAAAGTGAGTGAAATATTGAAATATTTATTTTAGGTTAGTTTTAAATTTTATGTTCAGTGAATCAAAATTAAAACGATGTGCAAATTCGAAAAAAGTTATGACTACTTACATATATCAAATCAGAGGGTGTTTTTTTTAGTGTAACTTCATACATTTTGGATAAAGTTTGAAATACATTTTTACCGTATAAATAAGAACCAACAGAACATATAGGGTGATTTTTTTGAGGTTAGGATTTTCATGCATTAGTATTTGACAGATCACGCGGGATTTCAGACATGGTGTCAAAGAGAAAGATGCTCAGTATGCTTTGACATTTCATCATGAATAGACTTACTAACGAGCAACGCTTGCAAATCATTGAATTTTATTACCAAAATCAGTGTTCGGTTCCGCTTTCGCTTTCCGCTTTTTTATCGACAAATTTTGTTCAGCGATGAGGCTTATTTCTGGTTGAATGGCTACGTAAATAAGCAAAATTGCCGCATTTGGAGTGAAGAGCAACCAGAAGCCGTTCAAGAACTGCCCATGCATCCCGAAAAATGCACTGTTTGGTGTGGTTTGTACGCTGCTGGTGGAATCATTGGACCGTATTTTTTCAAAGATGCTGTTGGACGCAACGTTACGGTGAATGGCGATCGCTATCGTTCAATGCTAACAAACTTTTTGTTGCCAAAAATGGAAGAACTGAACTTGGTTGACATTTGGTTTCAACAAGATGGCGCTACATGCCACAAAGCTCGCGATTCTATTGCCATTTTGAGGGAAAACTTCGGAGAACAATTCATCTCAAGGAATGGACCGGTAAGTTGGCCACCAAGATCATGCGATTTGACGCCTTTAGACTATTTTTTGTGGGGCTACGTCAAGTCTAAAGTCTACACAAATAAGCCAGCAACTATTCCAGCTTTGGAAGACAACATTTCCGAAGAAATTCGGGCTATTCCGGCCGAAATGCTCGAAAAAGTTACCCAAAATTGGACTTTCCGAATGGACCACCTAAGACGCAGCCGCGGTCAACATTTAAATGAAATTATCTTCAAAAAGTAAATGTCATGGACCAATCTAACGTTTCAAATAAAGAATCGATGAGATTTTGCAAATTTTATGCGTTTTTTTTTTTTTTTTAAAGTTCTCAAGCTCTTAAAAAATCACCCTAGTCAAAGTAGGCAAGAAAGACTATTTAAAAAATTGAGTGTTTATAAAAATTGGTTGAAAAATAAAGTCACACAGATATTGAAAGTTATAAAAGGATTTTTCTAAAGAAAATTGCTTGGGTTGGGCCTTTTCATCACATCTATTTTGCATCCAAAATACCTTTTATCCATTGTAATCAAAAAAAGGCGATATAGTCAAACCCCGAAAAAAAAGTTTATTTTCAAATCAGATTGTTTTTTGTATTTTTATTTTTCCATTCCAGTTTTTATCGGGTTATCTAGTAGGAGCCTTACAGCTTTGAATTTAATTAATAAACGCACCCTATGAATAATCATCAAACTGTCAATTTATTCAGTATACTCAATACAAAATTTCTACCTAAGGTCAGGGTCGGTGACTGCAATTTCAAGACCAATAACTCCAATTTTCGGTTGTAATTCTAGCCTTAGTAGACAAGTAATAAGAACTTAAGTGCTAAAATTATGAATCCATCGTGTTGTCGAAAATATCGCTCCTGATGGTAAGGCGTCTAAATAATACAAATCAGTCAATTCAACGGCGTTCTCAAGAACTTACAACCACATTATGCAAGATAATGATAAAGCCATGTTGGAAAACACTTTACTTACTTTAAACTTTTTTAAACAACTTAATTTCTTCATAAAAACTTCATTTCTTCACAAAAGTTCTTAGAATTTTGCCTACTTTATTGATTTTTATTTCAAGACAAAAAGTCGATGTCAAAGTTTTTGGGGGATTTTTATCTTGACACTAAACGTTAACCGCTGCGTCTATACCAATTTGTACCTAAAATAATATCTTTTCCAGCCTATTAGTAAAAATTGTATCACTTTCCTACCATACTTGATTTATCATTCATCAAATACCACAAAAATTGTAAAAACTATAATTATTTGTATAGGATCTTTTCAAAAGTTAGTTAAATAATAAGTCGGGTTGAGATGTTCAAAAAGTGTATCGTGCATTTTTCTTTTATTGTACACATTTATGTAACATAGCTTTAGCTATATGTCAAAATTGTGTTTGTTTTTCTGTTCAACATACTCAGAGTTACAAAGTTGTATTACCTTTTTCGTTCAGAGGGCTGGTTTTTAATGTTCAGGCGTGTAGAGGTAAAATGGATCAACATTCTGAAAATTACTTAAATATCCAAAGAAATAGGTTTTTTTGGCAAAGAAGATACACATTTTCTTTATCAATTAAAAAAAAATAATTTTATCTACTACCATGTTCTTGTAATGAGTGTAATCATATTACAGAATTATTAATTTCTAACTTAACTCAAACCATCCATCATTTAAATTTTCACCACTCAAAATCACAAATTTCAAATGCTTAAATGCACTTCAAAACGAAATTTGAGTGTTCAAAAAATTTCAGCACATTGTTAAAAGTTAAAGTTCAGAGCTTTGATCTAAAATAAAAAAAAAACAATATTGCAAAGAAAAAAAACTATTTTGAGTAAAATTAGCTAATTAAGTTCTTCATTATTTATTAATATGTGTTACTTTTTGTTATAATTAAAAAAAGAGGCTGGGATGCGACCCAAACTTATAACTTCCCATCCCGTCTGTCGATTTGTCTTGTTTAAAAGTTTGTAGGTTTTCGTGTTGGGTTAAAAAACTTGTTAGTTGAATTATTCTTAAAAAATTTAAAATTACCAACAATATTTTTCATATAAAGAGATAGTTTAGTTTGAAAATCTAGATTTTTAGTCGAAAACAAATTTTTACCAATTTAAGTAGCATTTCTTAAATTTTTACAAATTAGAAGAATAAAATTAATTTGAGAGATATCAAGAACCGAACATCAATTTTTACCAAATTTGCGTACTATTTTTTGTAGATTTTATTTTTTTATGAAAAACCGGATTGTTGGAATTTTATAAAAAAAACTACTTAATATTGAAAACAATATTTTCTGTGAAATAAAATAAGTTTGAAGCCAATATTTTTAGTTTTTGAAAAGCTATTTGAGTCGAAAGTAAATTTTTACAAGTTTTAGTATTGTTTTTTTCTTAGGTTTTTATTTTTTGTAAAAAAAAAACTGTCTATTCGATTTATCTCAAAATTTTATAGAATTTTGAAAACAATATTTCTTATAAGATCAAATTAGTTTGAAGCCAATGCCTCAAATTTTTGAAAACATATTTACGTCGAAAAACAATTTTTACCAACTTTTATACATTTTTTTTTAGGTTTTTATTTTTTGTAAAAAAATTATCAATTCGATTTTTCTCAAAATTTTATCGAATATTGAAAACAATATTTCTTATAAGTTAAAATTATTTTGAAGCCATTATCTCAAAGTTTTGAAAAGATATTTGAGTCTAAAATCAATTTTTACCAACTTTTATACATTTTTTTTTTTTAGATTTTTATTTTTTGCAAAAAAACTGTCAATTCGATTTTTCTCAACATTTTTCAGAATGTTGACAACATTATTTTTTATAAGATAAAATAAAATTGAAGCCTTAATCTCAAGTTTTTGAAAAGATATTTGAGTCGAATTATTTTTTATAAAAAAAAAACTGTCAATTAGATTTTTCTCAAAATTTTATCAAATGTCAAAAACATTATTCTTCATTGCACAAAATTGCTTTGGAGATGAAATCATATTTTAGTCGTAAAATTTTCGAGGTGACAAATTTTTTTTTCAGTTTTTTTGATTTATAAAAAAACCGTTAATTGGATTTTTTTCCAAAAATATACTTTTTTTGTATCACGTTACAATATATAATATAAAATTTAATTCAAATCTCTAGCGTTACTGGTTCATGAGATATTTAGGGTTAACCAAAATTGTCACCTTTTTTTTAAACTGCTATGGTAAAAAAAAACACCCACGCAATTTTCTTGAGAGCCCTTTCTGCATCTTTCTGCCCTATTATATGTATAACAAAATGTATTTGAAGTCGATATTTCTTCTATTTCTTGTGCTATGGACGACGAAAAAAACGTCGCGAACGTACGGACGTACGGACATACGGACGTACGGACGTACGAACGTACGTACACACGGATGCACAGGCATCTTTCTAAAAATCTTTTATTTCGACTCTAGGGACGTTGAAACGTCGAGAAATGTCAAAATTTTCAATTTGTCAAATCGGACCCATTACAATAACTTTCTATGGGAAGTTAATAAATAATAAATAAATTTGATGGCGCAACAGTCCGTTCAGAACTAGGACCTAGTGACTTACAACTCTCAACCATCCCTGTGTGCAAGTAATATTGTCAGGGGACCAACAGTTTTAGGCCGATTCCAAACGGCTAATTTGAGAAAGCACTTTTCATGACAAGAATTACTCTTGAAGGATTTGTCATTCCTCGCAAGAAGCATAACCCACGAAAAAAACCTTTAGATGACACAGACAGGGTTTGAACCCAAGACCTCTGGTATGACAGTCCAACGCATTAACCATCACGCCACGGGTAATACTTTTGTTATAATTATTATTACATTTTTTTTAACTGAAAACTGATTGAAAATATGTTTCTAAGTTAATTATTACTCTCATTAGTTACTCATTTAATAATTCTAATGGTATACCTCATGAGTTCATACTAGGTCCACTGCTTTTTGTACTTTTTCAACAAAAATCTTCCTGTAGTTTCTTAATACGCTTAAGAAACTACAGGAAGTTTATTAATTTGAAACTTTGATGCGTAAAACCAGAGTAAAAGTATAAACAAATTCAAACAAATACATATATGGCTGGTCTCAAAATTTTGAAATTCGTAGTAAACAAAGCAAATATCAAAATAATGCAAACATTATCCAAACATCCAATGTTGAATGATTCGTTCGATTGAATTTTTTCCTGGAAGGAAGGTAGTTGTAATTTAAATTCCTAAGCTAAAAGTAGAATTAAAAAAAAAGTCGTAACCCCCGAGTACAGAGAGGGAAATGGTCCTTCTTGTCAATCTCAAATTCATCACTTTCATTCGTGGATCTAAAGACACTTAAAATAAGTTTCTCCAAAGTAAATTTTGGCCTTAAAGCTAACTAATCTGATGTGAAATATTTACAAAACTATAAAATTTAGGAAAACCCATCACACGACAAACAGGGAAGTATTCAAATTTTCTAATTACAAGTAGATCTTATAACGATTAATATTTTATATCATTCCCTTTTCCATATCACGTCAAAGGACATCCATCTCCATCCATAACTCGAAAAAATAATAACTATAACAAAACCCTTTAACTTTATGACTTTTCCTTTCAAATAATGCTTTAACATGCTATATCCTTTCCTTAGTATAATTTCGCCCTTAAAGGTTTTTTGTTATGTGTTGTAAAATATCTATGTATAGGTACACATAAAAAAAACCTCAAACACAATTCATTAATATTTTTGTGTGCTGTGCGTTTATAAACTTCAGTGTACAAACTCTTGAGGACTTTTTCAAATCTACGTTAAATTTTTGTGTAACAACCTTAACTAACCACTCGAATGAAGTTAATTAAGGGCTTAGCCCAATATCACAACAAAATCTCTGTTCCCACCTACCTACCTACATAGCTCTTTATATACCTTTTGCACATACCTATACTTATGTACGTATCTATATATATTTTCTAAATTACTCTCTTTTTGAAGGAAGTTTTCTGCAAACACGACAAAGGAGACAGAGCTGGTAGGTTCCTAACCCAATGCGGTGGGGTGTGGAATGGTGTGTTGAGGTGTGGAGTGGTGGTGCCATGATGCACAGCATCCCACTTCTGAGCCTTGTTATAGTTCGCCTGTTTTTATGAGTGGGTGGTTGTGATGCTAGGCAGTCAGGATCAACTAAGGACGTTGTATGGGTACCACTGTTATAAACATACATACCTTTGTATGTATGGTCATAAAGTTACAAAGGATAACTAACGGATAACTGTAAAATTCATACGAAAACGAATGAGAGCGAGAGGCACTCTTAAGCTGCTGGCTTTGGCTGGCTGCTGTGTGAAAAAGTCTTTGTTTTACATTTTTTCTTGTTTGTCTTTCTTTCTTCAAATACCATACCTTACTTGTGAATGAATATGGCACTGGTACCGGGTACCGTAAAAGGAAAGAAAGGACGAAGGCGCGTAGGAGAGTGGAGAATATTGCAAGTGTTTTTGGAATTTTCCAGATTACGTGTTGCTTACTCTGTCTGTGTGTCTGCAGTAGATTACCTGTGCACACATTTTCCCAAAACAACATACATCCGAATTTGGAAATTCAAATAACAATTTTCACAAGAGGTTCTCATCTCATCATAGAAAGAGGTTAGGCAGGTACCTATACTATCCATGACTATAGAGCTTTTACTTTGAGGTTTTTACCATACACAGAGTACCAGTCCAGAAGATAAGCCATCATTTGAAATGTTTTTGCTTTATTTCCAAGAAAAGAAAATACACATATTTCCCCAAAAACCTAAAGGCTTCATATAGGAATGTAAGGTACTAAGGTACCGTATAATTCTTTAAATTTTACTGTGGAGAGATTTTTTTTTCTTTCATTTTCATTTTCATTTAGATTCAGATTCATAGAATAAATTGGAAAATAGCATATTGTGTTGGTTGTGTATGGGATAGATCCTGGTATTCCTAATGGTTACGGTCATCTTAATAAAGACCAGGTTTATCTGAAACGATTAAGATTAAGATTGTCTTGTTATGTTGGAATTTCAATTTGTTTGGTACTAATTTGATCCCTATAAAGTAAGAGGGCGGTTACTCTTCTATGATGATGAACATTTATACGGATGAAAAAAGGATATAGAAGTGGAAAACCAATGAATGTTAAAATGGATTGAATTTGCGATTGGAAATGAATGAATGTTGAATTTAAACAAACAAATTCTTTAATTTCTTTAAATTTCCTGTAAAATGAAAATTTTGAATGCACAACTACGAATATTGATATTTGATATTTATCTACACTAATATTATAAAGAGGAAAGATTTGTATTTTTGTATGTAACTAATAAACTCAAAAAGTACTGGACTGATTTTAATATTTCTTTTTTATTAGAAAGCTACATTATCTGTACCTATTTATGTCTACCGGTGCGAAGCCGGGACGGGCCGATAGTTTATTTATAAATCAGCTGTACATCAAGTGAAACTTATAGATAGTACAGGATTTATTACATTAAATTGCTTAATTATAAACAAAAATATGAAATTTATATATGTACATACATATGTAGCTTAAAAAATTAAAGATGATTACAAAATTAATAAAAACACAAATTAAAATTGTCGCAAAAATAAATGAAAATATTCAAAGTGTATTTCAGTTCAAGTTTCAGAAATATTCGAAACAAATATCTTCGGATTTTCTCTTTTCGATTCTAGACCTCATATTACTGGGAAGATTATTCCACAGCTTGAGATCATGAACAAAAAATTTCCTGTGCGATGACAAACACGTTTGGGTGGACGGGTACAATAAGATAAACAATAATTAAGTCTTATATATAGATAACTTGGAGTCTTTTTTACAATCAAATTGAAAAGTAAGATACAACAACGATACTTGAAAAAAGCTACCAGGCTACAACTAAAAAGTTGATGAACCTGAAACGAGACATGATCAAATCTACGCAGGTTAAAAACAAATCGAGCAGTGACATAAAATGCTACCTTTAAATTCTGAGCCGAATGAGAGTCAAGGTCTGAAAACAGCTCGCACCCATACGTAATTATAGGCAGAACGAGTGACTTTAATTTAGCATTTGTGGGAATAATTGATCAAATAATAGATAGTAATCTGAGCGAAGCATACATCTTTGAAACATCAGTATCGATGTGGGTATCCCAAGTTAATCTATTGTTAAAGATCAATCCTAAGATTTGGACTTGTGTAACGTGGAATAATTTAATATAACCGAAGGGAAGTTTTCAGGTTTGAGCTTTTTTTTATTGGATATTGGAAGAGCTTTAGTTTTTTCCAGGATTAAGTTTAAGCCCGTTGCGGGTCGACCCATCATAATATATAAACTGTAGATCAATGTTCATTTTGGCTTTTGCATGCTTTAACTGAACAACATCAGCGTAGATATGGTATTGACATAAGGGCAAAACAGAAGGCAGATCATTAATAAAAAATAAGCTGGGTTGCGGCCCACATCGATAGCTTCCCATCCGTCTGTCAATTTGTCTTGCTGGTTTTCGTGCTTTGTAAAAAAGTTGTCAGTTGAATTATTCTTAAAAATTTAAAAATTACCAACAATATTTTGCATATAATGAAATAGTTTGATTTCGAAATCTATTTTTGTTAACGAGATTTTTATTCGAAAACCAATTTTTAAAAATTTTAGTAGCACTTCTTAAAAGATTTTATTTTTTATATAAATAAATACAAATTGGATGATTGAAATTAATTTGAAGTCAATATCTTCTATTATTCACGAGATATCGAGAAACGAACATCAATTTTTACCAAATTTGCGTATTATTTTTCGTAGATTTTATTTTTTATGAAAAAGCGGACCGTTGGACTCTTATAAAAAAATTATGAAATAATGAAAATAATATTGTCTGTGAGATAAAATAAGTTTGAAGCCAATATTTTTAATTTTTGAAAAGCTATTTGAGTCGAAAGTAAATTTTTACCAAGTTTTAGTAGTGTTTTTTTTTTAGGTTTTTCATTTTTGTAAAAAAAACTGTCAATTCGGTTTTTCTCAAAATTTTATCGAATGTTGAAAACAAAATCTCTTATAAGATAAAATTAGTTTAAAGCCAATATCTCAAAGCTTTAAAAAAATATTTACATAAGTAGAAAATCAATGTTTACCAACTTTTGTTTAGATTTTTATTTTTTGTAAAAAAAGTGCCAATTCGATTTTTCTCAAAATTTTACTGAATGTTGACAACAATATTTTTTAAAAGATACAATTAGTTTAAAGCCAATATCCCAAAATTTTGAAAAGATATTCGAGTCGAAAATCAATTTTTTTTTAACTTTCGTTAATTTTTTTTAGGTTTTTATTTTTTGTAAAAAAAAACTGTCAATTCGATTTTTCTCAAAATGTATCGAATTTGAAAACCATATTTTTAATTGTTTGAAACCAATATTTTTAATTTTTAAAAAAATATTTGAGTCGAAATCAATTTTTACAAACTTTTGTTATTTTTTTTAGGTTTTTAATTGTTTGTAAAATAACTGTCAATTTGATTTTTCTCAAAATTTTACCAATTGTTGACAACAATATTTTTTAAAGATAAAATTAGTTTAAAGTCAATATCTCAAAGTTTCGAAAAGATATTTGAGTCGAAAATCAATTTTTACCAACTTTTTTGTTAAAAAAAAACTCTCAATTCGGTTCTTCTCAAAATTTTTCCTAATGTTGAAAACAATATTTCTTATACGATAATATTAGCTGGAAGCCATAATCTCAAATTTTTGAAAAGAAATTTGAATCGAAAATCAATTTTTACCAACTTTGAGAAATGTTGTTTTTAGTTTTTTTTTATAAAAAAAACTGATAATTCGATTTTTCTCAAAATTTTATCAGATGTTAAAAACGTTATTCTTTGTTGCACAAAATTGTTTTGGATATAAAATAATTTTATGTTCGTAAAATTTTCAAATGACAAATATTTTTTTTCAGTTTTTTTGATTTATGAACAAAAATTGCTGTATTAAAAAAACCACCCACGCAATTTTTTGAGAGGCCTTTCTACATTTTTCTGCACTATTATCTGTATAATAACACGCACATACATCTCTCTAAAAACCTTTTATTTAGACTCTAGGGTAATTAAAACGTCGAAAAATTTCAAAATTTTCAATTTGACAAATCGGGCCGATTACTATTACAAGATACGGTTTCCATACGATTGGTCAAATATGAATAAATAAGGTTTTTAGTTATTTTACACATCATCTTCCAATTAGGGGGTATTTAAAGGTCATTACAATTTTGTTGAAGATATGATTTATGTATGTAAGGAAAGGTAAGAGAATTTTAATAAATAAAATTTTAATATTGTCAAGTCCAGTGCATTTCGATTTTATAAAAAAAGATTGCTTTTCCTACTTGATACTCATCTTCCACAGTTCCACACTTACCGAAAATGCGTCTATACTATCGTTCTCTTCAATTCTAGAGGACATAGAACTGAATTGGGTATGGGAAGTAGAGAATTTATGACTCATTTCCTCCAAATTAATATCGTAATCACAAACTCGGGCACCTTTTCTGAAGCCAATGTTCTAAACTTCTTTCCAAAAAAAAACTTTGAGGACCGATTTGAGTTAAAAATATTATTATAAAAATTGTATTTCACAAATTTTTTCAACCTCAAAAAATTGAAAATTAGGGAAACAACATTTTTTTTAGTTTTGTTATTGGTTTTTGAAGAACTGAAATGGTCGTATTGAGAAAAATATAAACAAATTTAAGAATTAAAATTTGTGTATTTCGCTTTTAAAATTCTTAAACTCTATTTTTTTCGGGCTTATTACATAATGCTTTCAATTTATTTGTTCCAGCTAGATTGAAAAAGAATGCCTCAAAGCCTCCGTGGTATAATAGGAGGCTGGCTCACTTTAAAAATCTAAAAAACAAATCTTTTGCCAAGTTTAAGAAATCCAACGATTTGAATGAAAAAATCCAATTTTGTAAGCTTCGTAAAGAATTCATTGTTCTCAGTAAATTCTCGCACAGAAATTATATCATGAACGCTGAAGTGAACTTAAAATGCGACCCAAAGCGATTCTGGTCTTTTATTAATTCCAAACGGAAATCAATTGGGATTCCCAACTCTATGAATTTTAAAGGTGAAGAATCTACTGAGGTTAGTAAGACACTTGAACTTTTTGCTCAGTATTTTGAATCCGTATACTCTAACGCTCAGGGAAATGCTTTCATTCCTTCTAATGATCAGCCCAAAGTGGATATTGGGTCCATACAGCTTAATTCTGCTGATGTTTTAGAAGGATTACAAAGTCTCAAACCGAACGCCAAACCTGGTGTGGATGGCATTCCTGCGATTGTCTTAAAACGATGCTCTAATTCTCTTTGCCTACCTCTGCTTATTATTTTTAACCGTTCTCTGTCTTCCGGAATATTTCTGGACGAATGGAAATCATCTTTCTTGATTCCAATTTTTAAATCGGGCTCTAAAAACAACGTTGAAAACTATAGGGGAATTTGTAAGTTATCTGCCATTCCTAAACTTTTAGAAAGTTTAATTAAAATAAAACTTGATTTTCTTGTGAAGGAACATGTTAGTAGTGCCCAACATGGATTTATTTCTGGAAGATCGACCGTCAATAATTTAGCTTGTTTTTCTTCTTTCGTGGTTGAATCTATTGAAACCCAAAGCCAAGTTGATGCTATTTATACAGACTTCAGCAAAGCCTTCGGTATGTCACAATATTTTGCTTCGTAAGCTTGAAGTATTTGGCATACACTCAAGTCTACTTCAATGGATCGGCTCATTCATAATTGGTAGAGTGCAAGAAGTGAAAATAGAGGAATATACTTCAAGGCCTATTAGATGTACTTCAGGTGTCCCTCAAGGTAGTCATCTTGGTCCTTTGCTGTTTATAATATTTATTGATGATATTGTCAACCATATTAATTTTAGCCAATGTTTAATATATGCTGATGACCTCAAACTATTTTTGAAAGTAACAAGCGACTACGACTGTATTAAACTTCAAATGGATTTAGATAACTTATCCTGTTGGTGTAAGTCAAACAGCCTAAACCTTAACGTTAAAAAATGCTTTGTTATTTCTATCTCCAAGAAACACTTTATTTATGAGTTTCCTTATTCTCTTGGAGCCAGCCACCTTCAAAGAACATTTAAAGTTAAAGATCTAGGGGTTACATTCGATCACAAATTTTCTTTTGTTCCACATGTTGATGGCATTGTCGCCAAAGCTAACTCAATGTTAGGATTTATAAAAAGAAATTTAACTGATTTTTCCGACCCCTACACTTTTGTTGCGCTCTATACTACTTTAGTAAGATCCATTTTGGAATATGCTGATGTCATCTGGAACCCTCACCAACAACTATTCTCCGATAGAATTCAAAAGATCCAAAATCGTTTTACAAGGTATGTTTTTTTATAAAATGCATTGGAATTTCTGTCCAAACTCCCTAGCCAGGCAAAGCCTTCTAGGTCTGCAGATGCTCAAATCTCGAAGAACTATTCATGATATAATTTTTGTGCGTGATATTATGTGCTACCATATTAAATGCCCTACCTTACTGTCTTTAATTTTTATTTACGCTCCAATAAGACCGTTGAGGGAAAGACACCTTCTTTTTCAACCTAGACATAGAACAAACTACGGAATGAATGAACCAATTTCAAGGTCAGTTAGGGAGTTCAATGAAATAAATGGACATCTTGATCTTTAACTTTCTAGAATAAAATTCAAAAATGATTTATTGTAGATACTTATTTATAAGAATGTAATTTTCATTATTGTTTAATGTTAACTTTATTTACCTAAATAATTTTAAAGTAATCTGTGGAGCTTGTTACTCGTAGGTGAAATAAATAAATAAATAAATAAATAAGAAATATTTATATTTATATTTAATTTGAAGTTATACCTACCATTACAAGAAAAAACTGGGACAAACTTTTGAAGAACACATTTTTTTTTTGTTTTGAAAAAAGCGTTTTGCCTTTAAAAACCGATATCTTGGAAAATAAGGACACGGGGTATAACGAAGATTAGTTTTTAATTTCTAAAAGAAAAGTCAGTAATTTTTTGAAGGATTTTTCAATATTGAAGTTCCAAAAAAATGCTTAAACTATTGTCTTTTGGGATTTTTTCTTAAAGCTTTTTCAGATCACTTATCAGATAAATAATTCATTAAAATTAATAAAAATTCAAACCATTTTTCTGCAGTGCAAGAGCAATGTCTTAAATACAGGTTTATTTTTTTATTGGTTTATAAAGGACCAATGTTAATCCACGTATGGCTAAAATATCACCCGAAATTTCCGAAAAAGTGCTTACAAATTACACTTCAACAGAATTACAAGCTGCGAATTTTTCTAAGGCAGCCATTTGAATTATATTGTTCTTTACACTTGTCTTAACCTTATATCAAAATAAAAGTGCCATCAGAAATGTATCAACTTTCGAAACGCAAAAATAAATGACCTTATACTAGTAAAATATCAATTTGTAAAAGAGTGTTAATGTCTATGTCTACATTAAGCATAATGTGCTTCAACTCATTCATCCTGACTCAATTTTTCTCGTCTTCATTAACATTTGACTTGACCACATTTGAATACCGTAAGTTTGACGAGAAGCTCAGAAGAGCAAAACAAAAAACGACTGAAGTACACTTACCTATATAGCATTGGAAAGTTTTGCGAAAATGTTATGTTCCACAATTTTTAGTAATTTTACTCTATTTCTAATGGTTTCCAAAACTTTGCATTGAACCATTCAAAAGCACTTTCAAATCATCCATCAGTCGTGAACTTATTTTGAACTAACACACAAAAAGAAACAAGAAAACTGACATGTTTATATATTGTTCGTTGAATCCTTGTTTTTCCCTATAAATTTCCATGTAACTATAACTATTTCCTTTTTCCTTCATTTTTCATGTAAACATAATCACGCTAATGCACTGACAAATCATTCAAATCTAATTACATCGAATGAGTTTTCGTTTCCGAAAGTAGTTTTTCTTTTTGTTGATGATGAATTCATTCATTATTTATGGTGGATATCGTCCTGTGCATCGTTGACTGTGATACTGATGAAAATTCCACTTTTTCAATGCTCCTTTGCTATCTAATGATATCTACACAAAACTATACCTATCCTTGTACGAACCTAAAAGACTATATGGAGAGAGAACAAGTCGAACCTACAAAATATCAGTGAAGTGGAGGCTGCTAGAGTATAGGTAATGGTAAGAGTATAGGCAAATAAAACTTGGACCATTCATCAAATTAATCCAACAGAGATATCCTCGATGACTAGTTGATGCTTTTTGATTCCAATTCTGATTCCAATTCCAATTCCAATACCAATTCCACCTTCATACAAGAGCTAACGTCCTTCCCAATATATGAAGCATCAGAAATAGGTAATCATCATTTTACTAATGGCAAGGCTTTTATTGTCCTGATTTGGGTTCGGGTTCGGGTTCGAGTCCAGACGAAAAACAAATTGGAATATATACGAGAACAGCTATAGCAATGGTTAAGGATAGCACTGGTTAATTTTAAACACATCTACATATTGCATTTACTTCGTCGTACTAGTTGTTGGCGTTGGCGGCGTCGCCGTCGTTCGTTCGTCCGTTCAACTACGGCGATATATTGTCGACTGATTGGATTAATTAAGTTAATTGACAAATCCGCTTTCAGAGGATATCAATAATGCACGGGACAACTCAACGAGCGGGATTAGAGGCGGCTTACAATGCATTGATTTTCGTCCGTGATAAACTGCCTACCTAAGTACGTCCTGCATAGTTGGTTTGGTAACAATATGTTTCAACTCTAATAATGACCATCTACGGCATCCGCCGCCGCCTCGTCATCAGCAAACGAGATTTCGACAATGTTTCGAATTTCAAGTGGCACTGGATCATGTTGACTACGCGAGACGATACAATTCAACAAATTTTTATAAAGGGTGTTTTTTTTAGTAAAGTTTTGAAATTAAATAAGACAAAGACGATTTTTTTTTATTGACATAATGTCAAGGCAGGGTCGGAAGTTGTCTAATCTGGAGGTCCAATTTTCGATTAATTTTCCCATCACTTGCGGCCGTACATATATCGGCAATACGGATGTTGTTTTCCAAATGGTTTATCGTTTCGAGATTATCGGCAGCTTAGATTAGCGACTTCACATATCCCCATAGAAAATAGTCAAGTGACGTTAAATCGAACGATCTTGAAGGTCAATTCACTGATCCGTAACGTAAAACTTTGCAAATACCAAACGCTTGCATCATTAAATAAATCGTGACACAAGCTGTGAGACCTGTTCCGCCGTCTTGTGGAAACCACAATTTGAAAGCGTTACTTAGGTGTCAGTCTAACTAAACATAAATCACTTAACAGCTGTCAAAATTTCCACCAGTTATAATAGTGTTGCCAACTTAAAGTTATATACCTCTAGGAAAAAAAACACCCTTTATATAAGTGCATTTAACGTACCTTTAAAATTTTCATACTAATCAACTTATTGTTAAGGAATTATTATTATTTAACTAAGCACAACTGAAGTGTGAAATAGCCTTGGAATCGGGCAGTTGAATATTAATTTGTATATCATTTGTTTGTATTTTTATTACGACTTTGCAAAGTCTATATCGACAGCGGCGGCGGCGGCGGCGGCGGTGTGTTAAATTTAATTGCACTCAAGTTTCATGAGATTTGAGTGGAATTTTTAATGTGAGATTAGCGAGAATGTTATGCTTATTCAAATCGCACCTTTATTTTGGCAAAAGTACAGTGGGGCAGAAAGTATGTTAAAGTTGGTTGGACATTAATTTTTCGTTTTCAATCTCAAAACTAACCCTTTATGATAAAATTTTAAGAATTCTCAGAAATGAGATCTAACACTTGAATTGGTGCTTGAATTTTCACTAATTTTATACCTGTTCATTAGCTGTTCCACTGTGGTTTTGAATATAGTTAGAAGAACACAACGCGAAAACGTATACCGATTTCATAGTCACGTTTTGAGTTTTAAATCGAATTAATTATGCTAATCACAGATGGTATAGCTTCTGAAGCCTGCTGATGATGATGATGATGACGCGACAAGCTGTGGTTAGGTTCATTTGCGAATTATCTTGAACAATGCGCGAGGGGAATATATTATGTTATATTTTATAGAAGTATATGGATAAATGTACTTTTAGTTTATAATAATCTCTGCTATAAGACACGCGTACTAATATTATATAGAATAGAAGATGAATCTTTAGGTAATTTAACACATAAATACATCGTTATGGTGTTATGAATTAATTATACAAGATTTATCAATTATGTGAAATGGGAGGGAGGAAACAAGAAGGTATAGTACATATGTACGTAGAGGTTAACGCAGGTATACTTTGGTGCTAAATGCTTTGTTTCTAGAAATTTTATGCAGTTGTGTACCTAAAATATTTAAAACTAATTAAAAGTTTTTATATAAGATTTTACTTTTGGGGTACCTAAAATTGGAAATACAATATGCAATTGAACATTATAATTTAATTAATAATATTATAATAATTCCTACTGTAGAATCTAAATTAGCTTGATTTTCACCGAGCTCTTCTTCAGTTTGTTGTGTTGAGTTTGTCGTTTTGATTTTGTTAAAATTTTTGCGCCAAAACTATTTTATCACAAAATTTACAAAAATGACATTTAAAAAGTTGCTCTGTCTCAAATTAAGTTCCATTTTATTTCTCATAGCGTTTTAAGAATTGTTTCTAAATCAAAAATGCATTTGGAGAAATAAGTTAATGCTTAGGGCCCTTTCACACCAAACGAATCCGAATCAATCAGAATCCCTCCGAATCAAGTTGAATCTGATTGACCAAGATTCGGCTTCGAGCGCTCCGTTTAAATGTGAAGGGATTCTTTTCCCGCCTTCAGACCGGACGAATCTGGTTCAATCAGGTTTGATTCGAGGTCGAACTTGATTCAACCTGTCGGATTCCTTGATTCTTGATTCTTGAATCAACAACCATATGAGATGGACGTGGAGTTATTAATTTTAAAAGTTAAAGAAAATAGTACGATTTATGATTCAGGTTGATTCAGCTGGTATGAAAGAGTGGAGATGACGAATCAGATTCAATTTGATTCAGAGTGATTCTGATTGATTCGGATTCGTTTGGTGTGAAAGGCCCCTAACAGATTTTTGTGTCAAAAAATCTTTATATTATTCTTAAGGTTATGCTTTGAAATGCATTACTTTATAAATTTATCTTCAAAAATTCAAAAGTCTTTTAATTTTTCTTACAAAAACCTTAGGTCATTATTTTTTTTTTATATTTTTGTAATATTTTTAGAAATATTCTTGGTATGCAGTTATTTAGTGTTTATAAATATACGTATTACATTTAAATTTCTACAAACAAGTTTGACACGTTTTTGAGATTTAAAATTTTGAAAAACAATGAAAATATTAAAAAAAAATGTCAATTTGTTGATAAATTAAAATAACTTTTTTTTAATATTAGACAAAATTTATGAAGAGAACTTTTTATAGAACATTAATTTAAAATTAAACAGGCTAAAATATAAACAAGAGATATTAAAGTTTACAGAAAATATTTAAATTAAAGAAAATAAATTACAAGAGTTTTCAACATTATTCTCCCGAAAAATTGTGGCATTAATTCGCTGAATGTCGGCAGAGAACTTCATGTATACCTTTTTAACAGTCCTTAAAAAGCGTCAAACATGGAATAAAACAAAATTTCGGATTAGCTAAAAATTCCAAAATAGTAATAAAGATTATGTGTCAAAAAGCCAAGTGGATGAAAAGGGATGAAAGAAGCGACTAAGGTTTTTAATTTGTTTAGAAAATCAGTGCCTCAAGGTGTTTAGTGAGCGAATTCAAAATAGCAGAAGTCAGAGTGGTTGGTTTCTATAATTTTTTTTTCTTTGGAAAAAGCTATTTTAGGCAAAATTTTGAAAACAAAAATATTCTGTGTGTTAAGAACAAACTTTTTTTAAATAAAGTTATTAAGTACTACGTTTGGTTTTTATAGTCATTGCATTGCCCTTAACTATGTTTACAATTATTATAAAAAAAACAACCACAACACATACATTTTTTACTGTAGATTTCTTAAGGCTGGAAAGTCCTTATTTAATTTGTTTTTGAAAATAAGTTACTGTATATAAAATGAATAATAAAATCAAATATGTAACAGTTTTTCCTATAAATGAAAAAAAGTAATACAAAAAATATTTACAAGTATAACCCATAATATCTTATGAACAAAACATTAACGTTTTCAACATCTAGTATAGTTTTAGGAAAAATTAAATTGACATTTTTTTGCACATAAACTAAAAACTTTAAAAAAGGTACAAAATATTGGTTTTTAACTAAAATATCTTTAGAAAAAAGAAAACATTGACTTCAATTTTATTTCCTCTTAACAAAATCTAGATAAATTTGAAATTTTCCGTGCAAAAAAATTAAATCCTACCAATAATGACAAACTAAATTGGTTTAATGTCCCGAATATTTTGCCAAAACTTAGAACAAGTTTAAAGTGTTGAGTGCATGACACTTTGAGAACTTTTTGAAACTGCACTAACAAAAAAGTTATCGATATGGATTGCACCCCATCGTCTGTTTTTCCATTAAAGCATTTTTGTGTTTAGTAGATTTATCCGGTCTTTTTGTCATTTTTGTATTAAATTCTGCACTTTTTATTTGCGACATATAGGAACTACATACATGGCAAGTTTTGCATTCGTAAAAAATTTCAAACTCGAGATTTAATCAAACATGACATTACTATGGCAGAGAAGTAGACAAAATTGGCCCCATAATTCGGTCAAATTTTTTAAATTAAGGCGGCGATTTCCATACAAATTTTGTGGGCAAAAATCAAAAATATGAATTTTCTCAAAAAGAAACTGAAAGATTTTTTTAAATTGTTTCTAAAGTTGATTTCTTAATTTGGCTTCTTTCAATATTAAAAAATATTTTTGTATTGCTCCAGAAGAGTACCCTCCATAGAACCGTTATTTTGTTTTTAAGTTTTCTCTAGAACTAATCAACCGATTCCAATAATTTTTTTGAAAAGGTTCTTATACTGTTTTAATAATATTTGATAATCAAAAATGTTATTTATATTTTTGATGACCAAAAATGTCATTATTTTTGTTTTTGATTTTTAAAAAAATATGAAATGTTTTTTTCGAAAATCAATGTCTCGAAAATGGGTTATCATTTTTTTACGAAATTGAAATGTAAAACGTATATTAATAAGCTCTAAATATCTGCATACTAAAAATATTTTTAAAATCAAATGAATAAAATGTATGTATAAAAGAAATAATTAAAAAAAAAAATACCGCTCAAACGATTTTCAAATACAAATTTTAAAAAAAATTAAGGTTTTTTTGAGAAAATAGCAATTAAATTTTTAAAAACAAACTTCTTTTGCAGGTACAGGATCCAAAGCAATTTTGTGCAACGAAGAATAACGTTTTTGACATCTGGTAAATTTTTGAGAAAAATCGAGTTGACAGTTTCAAAAACCTAAACAAAAATTACTCAAAGTTGGTAAAAATTGATTTTCGACTCAAATATCTTTTCAAAAATTTGAGATTATGGCTTCCAACTAATTTAAACTTATAAGAAATATTGTTTTCAACATTTGATGAAATTTTGATAAAAATCGAATTGACAGTTTTCTTACAAAAAATAAAAACCTAAAAATAAAATTAATATAAGTTGTTAAAAATTGATTTTCGACTTAAATATCCTTTCAAAAATTTGAGATATTGGCCTTAAACTAATTTTATCTTTTAAAAAATATTGTTGTCAACATTCTGTTAAATTTTGAGAAAATAGAATTGACAGTTTTCTAACAGAAAATAAAAACTTAAAAAAAAAAAACAATACTAAAACTTGGAAAAAATTTACTTTCGACTCAAATATCTTTTCAAAAATTAAAAATATTGGCTTCAAACTTATTTTATCTCAAAGAAAAAATTGTTTCCGACATTCACTAAATTCTTTATTTTTCATAAAAAAATAAAATCTACAAAAAATAGTATACGCAAATTTGGTAAAAATTGATGTGCGGTTCTCGATATCTCTTGAACAATAGAAGATATTGACTTCAAATTAATTTCATTTATCCAATTTGTATTTGTTTATGTAAGAAATAAAAACTTTTATGAAATGGTACTAAAATTGGTTTAAATTGGTTTTCGACTAAAAATCTCGTTAACAAAACTAGAATTTGAAATAAAACTATTTCATTATATGCAAAATATTGTTGGTAACTTTTAAATTTGTAAGAATAATTCAACTGACAACTTTTTTAACACAAGACGAAAACCTACAAACTTTTAAAGCAAGACAAATCAACAGACGGAATGGGAAATTATCAGTGTGGGTCGCATCCCAGCCTCTTTTTTTGTTTTCTAATATGCATGACTTTTATTTAAGACTAAAGAAAGAACATATCACGTTCCTTTTTATATTCAATTAAATGTTAATTTAATTTAAAAAGAAGAAGAAAAAACATGTGTTGCTTTTTGTCTCTCATTACTCTCATAAGTTTATAAAACCCCAAGCCCAAGCTGCAAATCAAGACCAAAACACAAAACCTATCCGATCCTCGTCATCAATTCAATTGCTGTCGTCATTAAAAAAAAAAACTCATTTTTATTCTCCTCACTCTTCGGTCTTGAAGCCCCAAGTGAAAACCTCAACCTTCACAAGGAAGCAGAACAAAACGCATACCGAAATCTTAGTATTTCATCGACCGCTGATCAGATCGCACGTTCCAGACTTATTTTAGTATCATTGTCGTTGCCGTTGGCGTTTTCGTTTTCATCGCACTTTGCCAGATGATCAAATGCTTTAGCACTCGAAGTCGACTTTCCAGTTCTGTTATGTACGTCACAGTCTACTGGCCCCATCTCTGAATCTCTGTGAGTGAATGACCATAACCAAACGGTTGTTTTCAGTATTCACGCGCTCCGCCAACAAAAATCTATAAAAAGAATAAAAATCTTTTTTCTGGTTCGAAAAAAAGCAAACATATGTAATAATTTAATCGTTGCCGCGTTTGTGACACTTTAATGCCGGAGGCTATCTGACATTCATTTAAAAAAAGAAATATTTATTAAATATTTCGCCAAAGGTCGTTTCGTTCTGGTAGCTTGCAATTTTTTTGTTGTTGTTTATTTTGGACAAACAAACGAAAAACAGAAAAAGGATTTTAAAACGTGTGCGAAGCTGCCAATGCGCTATTTTTAGCCAACGCACGCGGAATTGTTTTTATTTTCCCGGAAAAAAAAATCAATGACGATACTTTTGTATAGCTTGTTTTACGTTACCTGCCTTTTTCCGACTCCGTGATGGCGAATGGTGACTGGTGAATGTGTAAAAGTGTGAACTGTGAAGGTGTTATTAATGCCCCGAAGTTCAAGCTAATATAACGCGAGAGAAATACAAAATTGGAAGCCAGCATAATATTTGGTTTTTTTTTTAGGGAAGATATCTGTATCTGGGTTTATTGAATTTTCCAATTCCCGTCTGAGTGTCATTAATAATAAATTATGAATATGAATGATACCGCCATTGCCGCCGCCGCCGCCGCCGCCGCCGTCGCCGTTGCTACCGCATCGACCCAAGTGTGAGGTTTATAATTGATTGTGTCGCGGTGATTTTGTGTTATTTTTTTTATTGGTTTGTTAGAAAGAGCATTCAACAATAACAACAACACCAACAAAAACAACACCGACAACATTAAACCATAAATTATTATTTTACCTCCATAGAGGAAGCACTGCAGCCATAAAAATAAAGAAACAACCAGCAGCGGTATTTGTTTACCAAAACCATTAACAAAATTTTGATAAAATTTTGATGGTGAGTTAGAGTTTTTTTTTTTTTTAAATTTATATTGCTATCTTATTTTTTGGTTTTATTATGTGATTTCTCAATTTTTGTGTTGTTGTGGGGATAACAACTGGCATCAAAAATAATAATGTTTTATTGAATATTTGATATGAATTTAAAGTTCATAAGAAATGTATCGCACTTATGACATTCGGGCAGGCCAGGTGGTTGGGACATTTTATCCAAAAATAAAGTACCTAAACCATTGTTTTCTTGATAGGTAATGTCTGGTGTTTTGATCTGACTTATGCATCATTATTTTCTCTATATTTTTTGTTGAATTGTTTCTTTTGTTGTGGATCAAATTTTCTGTAAATAATAAACTGATTGAAATTATTTACAAAAAAAATGTAATACAAAGATTGTTTTTTTTTTTTTTTTAAGAAGGTATGGCTACATGTAGTTCGGCTTGGGAAAAATCTCAGAATTCAACAATATAGGGGTATTTTCAATTTGATAATGAAAAATACGAATATTGTTTTTAAACAAAAATCAATGGAAGTTTATTTCAATTTGTCGCACGAACCTTCTTCTGTATCCAAAGATCAGGCTTGTAAAATAATGCAATCCCAATCAACATATATCATTAATTGATTTTAACTTTAAGATTGCATTTTTTGAATTCACCTAAAGATTGGGACTTCAAATTTTGAAATCATCAATCATTTGAGCTTTAAAAGAATGCAATCGTTATTCGTCCGATGATTTGACTGCTATCAATTGATTGCAATCATTTGAGAGTCCATTCATTTTTTGCATTCACTTGAAATCTTTGCATTTTTTGAAGTTTTTGCACTTTCATTTAAATGTTTTATTTTATTAGATTTTATTTTACTTTTGTTTGCGAAAAATAGAAACTATTTAATTTAAAATTTTCTCAAAAATGAACCGTAAAATTTTCATTAAATATTCTCTAAAATTTGTTTTCTTCACGTGGCTTCTTTCAACAAAAAAAACATATTTTTGTATTTCTCCAGAAGGGTATCCCCTTTAAAACCTATATTTTAAGTTTTTCAAGAACTCATGAACTTATTTTAATAATTTTTCTGTACAAGCTCTTTTAACCTTGATAATATTTGATGATCAAAAATGTGAAGGGGTCAACATTTCTTAACGAGAGTCAAATGTAAAATGTATATTTATTAGCACTAACTAACTGGGTTACAAAAATATTCTTAAGACAAAATTTTATATATACAAAATTAATAAAAAAACAAACGCTCTAACGTTTTTGAAAAAAAAAACTTAAAAAATCAATGTTCTTTTGAAAAATAAAATAGAATTTAAGTTTTTGAAGAAATACTTATCTAATAAATAAAATTCTCCTGTCACAGTGTTAGTTGCCATACTTCTCCGAAACGGCTTAACCAATTTCAATGAAATTTTGCATATACATTCGGTAGATCTGAGAATAGGTTTTTATCTATTTTTTATATTCCTAAGTGCTATGGTTTAATTGCATCAACATCGTACACGGTGCAACGATCTTACGATAGTATTCAGTGACGCTATATGTACAATGAAGCATTGATTGCTATTGAGGATCTTTGCATTGTCATTGCCAACTTACCACTCAGTCATTTCGGTATGCATTCACCAAATCGAAATGCATGTTATTTAATAGACACTGAATTGAATCGTGAACTACAATACAATACTTTAGAAATGGCAGCGATTGTTGCTCGTAATGTCCCACTAATGAATGAAGAACAAAGAACCATTTATGACCACATCATGCTCGCAGGACAAGGTGGATTCTTTTTTATGGGTGCACCAGGTGAAACTGGCAAAACATTCCTTATTTCACTAATTGGCTGTTGCATCTTCTGAGATTGCGGCACCTTCATTGGATGGAGGCAGAAAAGCTCATGCAGTATTTACACTGCCACTAAATATTCAAAATAACCCAGACGCGGGTGTAATATAAAAAGCAATCATCCATGGTCACAGTGCTGAAACAGTGTAAAATGATCATCTGGGATGAATGCACTATGGAACACAAACATTGGCTTGAGGCGTTGAACAGGACATTGAAAGATATAAAAAACATCGACAGTCTGTAACTCCTTTCAGGTGATTCCAGACAAAGACTTCCCGACCCCGTTATTCCGCGTTCAACGTAATACTTTAAATCATCGCCACTGCGGCGTAATGTTGAAAAAGTACAACTGAAAGTAAATATGCGTGTTCATGCTTCTAGATCTATTCGCTGAAACATTCTAAAAACAACTGTTAGATATAGGCGACGGAAAAGTTACTACAGATGAAACTGGATGCATAAAATTACCAGTCGATTTCTGCACGATTATTGATTCACAAGATGCTCTCATTGACCAGATATTTCCCGATGTACACAGACAATATACCAATCATGAGTAGCCAACAGAAAGAGCAATTTTAGCAGTAAAAAAAGTGGATGTCAACGAATTAAATTTCAAGATGCAACATTTGTTACCAGGAGACTTGGTGTCATAGAAATCTATTGATACAGTTTGTGATGCTACCGAAGCTGTAAATTATGCAACTGAGATTTTGAACTCATTGGATTTACAACTGAAGGTTGGATCTCCGGTAATTTTGCTTCGTAATTTGAACCCACCACGGTTGTGCAACGGCACCCGATTAGTTATTAAAAAATTGATGAAAAATGTTATCGAAGCCATAATTCTACATAAATGGCAAATTCCGAGGTGAAAATATATTATTACCGCGAATCCCTATTATACCCACAGATATGCCAATTCAATTCAAGCGCCTTCAATTTCCAATTATACTGGCATTTGCAATGACTATCAATAAGTCTCAAGGCCAAACGATGCCTGTCTGCGGCTTAGATTTGAGCACTTCATGTTTTTCACACGGATAACTATACGTGGCGTGTTCTCGATTGGGCAAACCATCCAGTTTGTTTGTATTGGGGAAAGATGGGATCACAAAAAATATTGTACACTCTGTTGCATTAAAGGGATTGATACTGTTTTTTTGTAGTATTGTCATAATAGGCGATATGTTTATAATTTTAAAGAATTAATTTTAATAAATTAAAAAAAATTTGTTTGATGATTTGTTATTTTAATATTTTGTAACCGTTTACAGTGCTCTATATCTCTCCCTTTTATATACCTTCTTTACCCACTTACAATAAGTTATTTATTTTTAGCAAAATATTCTCTAGAAATTATTTACATGACAAAACAACGTGTGTCAGGTCAGCTAGTATTATTATAATACTTACATTTTACATTAAATCTTAAAGTACAGGAAATATTTGAAAATAAACTATTTGGGTACATGATCAAGTTCTTGTGATCCAGCCGTACTTTTTATTTTTAGAATAATCAATGAATTTGTATTTCATTGTAAAGAGAAAGGTATCGAAGGATTTCCAGTCTTTTTTTTTTTTATTTTTATAAGTATTTTATTAAATTCAACTTCAGTATTGTATTCATTGAATTCACTATCATCATTTGTTCTTGAAAAGATTGCCATCATTTTTCCTACAATCATTTGAGTGCAATCATTTAAGAATGCATTCATTGTTTGAATTGTGTTGAAATTTTTGAAATCGCTCATTTAATTATTTTATTTTATTGAATTTAATTTTCCTTTTTTAATTTATTTTAAAAAGATTTAAAGATAAATGATAAAAAACATCATAAAATGCGTTAAGATAATTTAATGATTTGCAATCTTTGTTATTAATTATGTACTTTTAATAATGTAATAATTAATATTTTAAACACACATTTTTCTTCTTTATACCATGTAGCAATAATATTTAAATTAAATACAAAAGTTGTAACAAAAGCTTAAAAAAGTTTAAAAACTTTATAATTCTTAATTGGCCCAGACACCAAGCGTTTAGAATCAAAATTTCAAAAGTGTGCCATAAAATTTAACTTGAGAATGCAAAGACTTCAAATGAATGTAAAGAATTTAAAAGAATTGGAAAATTGCATGAAGTCAATCAATTGATTGCAGTCAAATGTTTAGGTCAAATGTTAGCGATACCAAAGTTGGAAGTTCCAAGCTCTAGATGAGTTCAATGAATGCAATCTTTATATTGAAGTCATAAAAGATTACATTCTCAAAACACAAACCTTATAAGGAGTTTGTTTGAAACTGTACCTTTGTTTTAAGATTAAAAAATATACCAGCAAAATAAGTTTTTCTTACAAAATTAAATTAAATTTTTCAAAAAAAAAAAAAATTTTTATTAAGATTTTTTTCAAAAACTCGTTATGGACTTTCTTTTTTTTTGGAAATTTCCAGATTTTTAGAAATATTTGTAGTAATAGTTTAATGGTTATAGTTATAAGTTTAACATTTGAATTATTTTGTTAAAAAATGTGAACCCGTTTTTAAGATATCGAATTTTTGCAAATAAAGAAATTATTTTTTTTTTAAATCCAAAAACAAACAAATAGACATTTAATTTTTGACATTTTGAATATTGAAAGAAGCTAAGTAAAGAAACAAATTCTTTGAAAATATTTTTAAAACATTTGCTGAGCCGGTTTTGGACAATTTCGAATTTCCAATTTTTTACCAACAATTTGTATGAAGACTGCTATTACCTAACACAAAAAATAAAGAAAACGTCTAACAAGAATCTGCTTATGGCCTTAATTTTCAACTTTGAATTCAATCGACTTAAAATGACTTTTTATGACTTAAAATGGTTTTTTTTCCAAAATCATGATTTTTGGATTTTAAGACCCCCGAATTTGACAATTAATAATTACTAACGTAACCTTCGTGGTGAAAATGGGAAGATGACTTTTCAATGAAAATACGGATCATTTTGATGCATTTCAAAGACTCACTTATTGAAGATACGAAGAAACGTTTCTAGTGATCGACGGACTTGAGTTCTTGTATTAAGTGTACTTTCCAGACCTAAAATTACGGTCTAATATAGTTTGGGGAATACATAATATAGAAAAACTTGTTTTTCGTTAATACTGTTTGAGATATTTCAATAAAAAATATCAGTGCAAACTGTTCACCATTTTTAAATTGAATTTTATCAATTTCAATGATTTTTTGAAGTGTGCATCGTTCCATTTTTAGTAATGGCACAGTTTTTACCTATAAAATGTCAAAAGATGACAGCAATCTAAATAAAGCAAGCTCTGAAAAATTAAATTTCTTATTGCAAAACCCTATACATTTTAAATGCAGTTATTATGAAAATGTACATTATCTCGATACAAAGATAAAACTCACAAAAAGCAGTACTGTTTTTTCTAGATCAATATTATTTCATTTTTGAAGATATTTACATTTTATTTGTAATCTTTTTGGGTATTCTGTTAGTTTTTGAAATTTACATTTGAACAGAAGGCACTGTTTAAAAATCAAAGCGATTTGTTGTCGTTAAACATCTTCTAATGTTTTAAACTATGTATATACATATTTACATACAGATATTCTGAATTATTTTGTATTCAGTACAAATATTACGTTTTAATTGAGTCACTCAAATTGACACACATCTGTTTATATTTTATTATGTAAACAAATAACAAAAACAATCGCGTTTAAGTTTATTTCCATTGAAAACAGAGTTTCAGTAACATTTTGCACCTGAGTACATAAATCTGGGAAACACATCAAAAGTTATACATATTAAAAATAAACTTAAACGAAAAAGAGTTTTTGAGAAATAAGTTTAAAATTCCAAAGAATTATTTAATCTTGAGCTCTAGGAAATAGCAGATATACATAAGTTAGTTTAAGTGAAATCTGTCTACAATAAAGTTACTTATTTGTTGCGGTTTCTCAGAAACTGCACTTTAACGATTTGAATTAAATTTTCAGTGTATATTATTATAAGAGAACAATTTGAACAGCTTTTTAATAACTGTTTTCTTATTTTCATATTGCAAAGCCCACTCATTTCACAGAAATGGTTCAAAGAATTAAAATGAGAATTAAAGAGTTTCTTCTCACGAGCACCAAAAAATTTCACAATGTGGTCTTAGAGAAATCCTCTTAGCACCTACTTAAGTGTTTTAGCTTATACGGAAATAGATTTCCAGATTTATTTAGAAAGTTGTTTTTGTTCTGTAATATTTTAGAGATGAACAAAAAGTAACAATTGTTTCAATATTTTTGTTCTTTAAATTTAATTTTTACTTCTTGTTACTTGTTTGTTCTACTCGTATCTTTATAATTTTGAATTTAACCTAAAGTTTCCAATTATGTTCGCTAGTGACAATTAACATTGCTTCTAAAAAACGATGAATTATTTTATTGTGATGATTAAAAATGTAAAAGAATTTCGATCTGTATAAAATATATATCAAGAGTAGTTTCATTTTGATATTAATAATGATTTTATTGTAAAGAGTAAGGTATAAATTGTAAAATAATGCAATCATCATATATCATTTAATGAATTCAACTTTAAGATTGCATTTATTGAATTCACCTTAGGATCGGATCTTCAAATTTTGAAATCACCAATCATTTGTACCCGTGGCATGATGGTTAGTGCGTTATACTAACATGCCAGAGGTCTTGGGTTCAATCCTTGCCTATGCCATCGAAAGTTTTTTTCACGGGTACTGCCTCTTGCGATTAATTGACAAATTATCCAAATGTAATTCTTGTCATGAAAATTGCTTTCTCAAATTAGCCGTTCAAATTTGGCTTGAAACTGTAGGTCCCCTCCATCCCTGACAACAGTACTCGCACACAGGAATGGTTGAGAGTTGTAAGTCACTAGGCGCTAGTTCTAAACAGACTGTTGCGCCACCCAATTTATTATTTAGTCATTTGAGCTTGAAAAGATTGCAATCGTTATTCGTCCAATGATTTGACTGCAATCAATTGATTGCAATCATTTGAGAGTCCATGCATTCTTTGTATTCACTTGATTCTTTGCATTCTGTTAAAGTTTTGGAACTTTCATTTAATTATTGTATTCTATTAAATTTTATTTTACTTTTATTTGCGAAACATAGGAACTATGGGTCCGCCTATACAAATTTAAATTTTCTCGAAAACGAACCGTAAAATTTTCATTAAATTGTCTGTACATTTTTTTTTTCTTCACGTGGCTTCTTTCAACAAAAAAAAACATATTTTTGTATTTCTCCAGAAGGGTCCCCCCCTTAGAATCGATATTTTGAGTTTCTCACCAACTAATGAATGGATTTCAGTAATTTTTCTATACAAGCTCTTTAAATCTTGATAATATTTAATGATCAAAAATGTCAATGGGTCAACATTTCTTAACGAGAGTCAAATGTAAAATGTTTATTTATTAGTGTTAAAATGCGTCTGGCAAGGGGAAGGCTGAAAGAAAACCGTCTTGGACACACATTTTTACAATCAGGAGAATTTTTCTGGTTTTTTGATGTATCATTCATGTGGTTATCATTTCGACCCAAAAAGTTGATTTTCGCGCATTTTGGGGGACGTCTGGCAACGGGAAGGCTGAAAGCAAAACATCTTGTACACACTTTTTTGTCAAAAGGGCACCATCCCCTTTTTTTTTAGATATCCATTTAAGTGGTTATCACTTCGACCCCAAAATCGAAAAAAATGACCATTTTTGAACGCCCACCCCGCCCCCGGGTGAAAAAAAACCTGCCAGACGGTTGAATTTGGCATAATGTTGCGTATATCCACACATACATGTATAGTATTATGTATATTTTGGTTATCACTCCACTCCCAAAATTTGCTGCCGGCTCTTGGTCTATTTTTTTGACATTATGTGTGAAACACTACATCATTTAAATGACCACCACGAAAATTATTGGAAGCATAGATTCTTTTGAGGTAATTTTCGACCAAATGTTGATGTTGTTGTTGTTGTTGGGCGGTATCTCAGCCATAACTTGGTTTTTAAGTGCTCATGAGTTAAAGGTTTATTGCAATAAACACGGTCTTTCACGTAGCTCCACAAAAAAAGTCCAGCGGTTTCAAATGGCATGATCTTCTTGGTCAGTTAATATCGCCACGACGAGAAATCACGCCGCCAGGAAATGTCTCTTGTAACAAAGCCATATTCGCTCGAGTTGAAACCAAATATTCTCCAAGTCGTGTTCTTCAATAGGATGCAAAAAAAAGTCGGTTATCATTTGACCATAACGCTCGGAATTGACGGTGACGACAGTCTTTTCATCGTCGTTTTCCAAGAAGTAAGGTCCAATCACACTTCCCGAACAAAGAGCGCACCAAACAGTGACTTTTTGTGGATGTAATGGCCTCTCTTTCTCTTTACCCCAAATACGACAATTTTGTTTATTAACATATCCACCGAGTGAGAAGGGTGCCTTGTCGCTGAAGAAAATTTTGTTTAAAAAACGCCGTCCACCGTCTGTTGTTCAAGCACCCATTCGACGTATCTACGACGACGTCGCGGTCGGCTTCAGTTGTTGTTTGAGCTCGACTTTATATAGATGTAGGTGTAGATCCAAATGCAAAATATGCCATAATGTGCCGTAAGACAGTCCTAATTCCTGACAACGACGAGGAATTGAAACATTCGGGTTTTCGGCAACACTTTCACTTACAAGAGCGATATTTTCAGTGGTACGAGCGAAACAATGATGCACAGGCCTTACAATATCTGTAACCAATCCAGTCTCTTCAAATTTCTTCACAGTTTTGCCAATTGCTTGAGTTGTTGGACTAAAGCACGAAATGTGCCTGTGGCAGAATCGCCATTTTTGTAGTAGGTTTTAACAATGTTTATGCGTTGTGCGATAGTTAAGCGATCCATTTTTGTAAATGTTAGAATTTCAATAGAAAATAAAAAAATTTATTTAACAACTTAGTTTGACAGATGTCAAATTCCAGTAGTATACTTTTGAAACCGCAAAATGGATAACCCGTTACAATAACGAAGGCAAATTTATAAATTGCAAATTAAACATTAAGTCTTATTATTCATTCTTCAAATAAAATTAAATTTATTGTATTTATATTGTAATTCCTCTGAAACCACAATGCATAACTTAATGTTTAATTTTGATGATTGATAAATTGACTCTAAAGGTGAACAAATTTTGTAATTTATACAAATTTCCCATCACATTTAATAATACTCATTTCATTTTATCACAGATTAATTTTAATTCAAAATCAAAAAACAACAACAAAATGCATTGGTATCTAATAATAAACTATGTGCATATATGTTTAGTTTTTCAAATAATTTTACAGAAAATTTTCATTGGAAAACCATTTAACTAACATAGACACATATTAAATGAACAAAAATGCATAACTTTGCATAAATCCTCATTAAAATCAATCACTTTTGTCAACACACAATTTGATATTTTAAATATATATATACACACTTATTTAATATTATAAACTGACTTTGTTTTAGAAAATGCAATTGAAACACCATTATCATAAATAAAATGTACATAATTAGCATAATAATTATGTACCGAGAAAATAATTAACATAAATTTAATACTTGTAGCGATATAGTCGTTTTTTTTTTTTTTGTGTTGTTGTTTTCATTTAAATTTATTCTCTTTGTTTCGATGTATTTTTGGTATGTTAATATGTTAGCCTTTAATTAAATTTTAAAAATGAAAAACTCTATTTTACTAACCCTTCTCCCGATGTAGGGGGAGGTTCAAAATCAATTCATTTGAATTAAGTACCATTTTAATTTACATTCAATTATTTTGTGTAAATTGTGTGTGATTTGATTTATGAATTTTTGGTGTTGCTGTTGTTTTTTTTTATTACGATTCAAAAGTTTCATTTAACACAATTAAAATTTTATACAAAACAATATACAAAATATCAATTTATTGGAATTTCATTTAAAATATTTTCATTCATTGTTTGGCTTTGTTGTTCCAATGTAGCTAATAATTGCCATTGTTTCGAATGATGGGTTTGTTGTTTTTGTTTCATTCTTTTGAAGATCCAATTTAAATGAACAAGTTGATTTTAAAGCTTCCTATAGAAATTAATTAAATACATTTTAATGTAATGTACATATATCATCATCAAAAACCTACTGATTCTTGTTGTCCATTAAAAGCTGACCGAATAGCTTCTTCAGCTAAATAAACATTTCTATCGAAATTGTTCATTTTCTCAGCTTTCAAAAGTGAATTTATTGCTTCGGTGAGAGGAGTTTCTGGAAAATGTCCGATTTTTGACACCAAATCTATATCAATAGTACTTGCTAGTTTGAGTTCATCTCGATGAGTTCTAGGATAGGATAAGTTCTGTTATGATGAAGAAAATTTAACTGATCTGATATTTGACTCGCTAACCGATATGATGATACTTGTTCATTTCCTTTAAGTGGTTCTTCTGTGTTTCCATTTTTTGACACATTCGAACAAAGGGATGAGTGTTTTTCAAAATCATCACGTAAATCCTGTTCATGTTGCATTCTCAGGTTAAAAGCTTCCAGCAATGACATTGGAACTGATTTATCGTCCATTTCTTCGGGAATATATCCACATTCAAAAACAGCATCAAAAACTAATTTATTGAAATCAACCAATCCATTCACACTATCGACTATGATCCCAGGGTTATAGAAGTCTTTTATTAAGGTTTCGAATAAATTATTTCTTCGTTCTTCATAAAAAAATAATTTTGAAGCTTACAAGTATAGATTAGAAGAATTCAAAACTTACTTTGAAGGAGTGTTGTTGGTTGAATTTCTTTTTCTCCGAACTTAAGTTTTATTTTGAAAATAAAATTCAATTAATAGTTAATACTGTTTAGAAACATTGTTACCTCTAATAGTCTTCTAGGTATTGATGGTGTGTATTCATTTTGTGGGCACTTGAAAATGTGGGGCAAAAATTAAGTATTTTATTTAAGAAGTAAAATGAGGAATACTCACCTGTGAGTTTTGACAAAATTCATAACAATGAGTTTTAAGAAAGTCACATGGAACCTGGAATTAAAAACTTATATTTGTTAACAGGTTCATGTTATAAGAAGAAATACTTGTTTAAAGGATATTTACATGATGGAATGTTAATCTGCTATTTTCCGCAGTATGAGTTCTATTTCGTTTACTATTTGATTTATTGATGCGTTGAATTGAAGAAGCATTGGTGTAACTAGGGTGCTGAAAATAATACTTAAAGTTTTTGTGACAAATTAATTTTTGTCAAATATAAAAATATTACCTGGAGGCTGTTGGAGCTATTTGCTTGGAATTCTTCTAAGTTAAAAGTTCTTCCAGAATCATCATAAGGTATGAATCCACTCTATTTTATATAATACAAGTTTTAAATAAGAAATGAACAATAATTTTTGTTTGCCTATACAAAAATTATTGTGTCAACAAAGTGTCTATCGTTATAGGACGAATTTGGCTTAGAGACAATGAGTAAATTAACAAACTTACCTCTTGATGAACCTGGTTTTCTTGATAAAAAGTGGGAATTGGGAAGGAATTATGTTCTTGTTGAAGAATCTTAAAAAAAAATCAGAAAACGTGTTTCAAAGTAATATTTACAGATTTTAATTATTGGTTTATATTTTTAAAGGTTTGTCTTATTGAATTGTCATTTTTTAGAACAAAACAAAAACTTTTTTAAAGTCTATCTTCGACAGTGTATGAAATGTATGTAAATTAGACCTGGAAAATATTGTTGAGAATGAAAAAATGTATTCAAAATGCTAGCGTTCAAAAATATTGTATAATTCTATCAATATTTGTGTCAGAATCAAGTCTTTAATTTAGTTATGATTTTTCTCTCGAAGCATCCTAAAATACCCTAATCTTTTTTTTGACAGAGTCAATGCCTCAGCGCCATAAATAAGAACAACGATAATGAGCGTCTTATAGATTGTGACTTTAGATCTTCGAGAGAGGATTTTACTACTCAATTGCCTTTTAAGTCCAAGAAATTAGCGATTTGCAAGAGTTATTCTTCGTTTGATTTCAGCGCTTGTGTCGTTGTCTGAATTTATAGCGGTGGTGTCTAGGTAGGCAAAGTTCTTAACTACTACTTCCAGGGTGAAGTTTTGTCCAAGAAGTTTTCTTTCAATGTTCTTTTTTGATGACAGCATATAAACATCTTCTCTGCTTCCGTCGCAATGCTCACAAACGCTGCATTGACATCACGATTTAATCATTCAACTATGTCAATATCATTGTCGTAGCCGTAATTGAATGATCCTTTGGAAGATTGTGCCTCTAGTGTTGACGGTTGAGTTTTGCTCAAATCTTTCTTAAACGATATGTTGAAGAAGTCGCATGACAGTGCATCGGCTTGTCTAAAACCTTCTTTGACATCAAATGCATTGGTGAGATCTTTTCTGACTTTCATCGTCATTTTAAACAAACGGTCAAGTTTAGCTGGGATGCCAAAACTAGACATTGCTCTGAAGAGCTCTTCCCTACAGATGGTGTCATACACAGCTTTAAGATGGTGGGTATCGATTTTAATTTCCTGGGTTTTTTCTAAGATCTGCCGTAATATTAATATTTAGTCAATGGTGGACTTTGCTGGTCTCAAGCCACGCTGATATGGATCTATCAGGTTGTTGACGAACGGCTTGAGACGTTCACATAATACGAAAGAAAGGATCATATATGCGATGGGCAGGAGAAAGATGCCTCTATAGTTGTAGCAATTCAGAGGGTCTGATTTCTTGAACATTGGGGATACTGTGCTGAGATTCCATTCATCGGGCATGCTTCTTCCCAACATATTTTGCAGATGAGTTGGTGCATATTCCCTGCTTTGAATAATTCGGCAGCGATGCCGTCAGCTCCAGCAACTTTGTTAGACTTAAGTTTCTATGTAGCTGTTTTCACTTCTTCGAGGTCGGGTAGGTGGGATTGTTGTTCTTCGTCCCCTAGGTTTAGAGGTTTTATCTCCTTTACAGCGGAATTTTATTCTTCATCGCCGTTATATAATTTTGAGAAGTCGTCTTTCCATATTCTCAGCATAGACTACGGTTTTACTGCGATGCTCCCCTGATGTCTACGTGAGCTTAGCGGTATCCAGAGGTCAAATCAGGGGTTTCGCTGTGGTGACCGTGTGAAACCTAGCATTTTACAGGCAACATCTCTGATGGCTGCAAGAAAATAATGCCACTGGTTTTCAATGCTTAATGCAGGCAGCTTACGTTATAAGAGACTCTTTTTATAAGGTACACCTCCTTGTAACTTTTTCTTTTAACTAATTCTTGAAATATAAAGTTCATCCTCATTTCTTTGTGTTGAAATCAATCAAAATAATGCTTGTGCAAAAAAAAGATTGTGAATAAGAATTCAAGAAAAGAAAAAAGTATCATTTTGGAGTTTGACTTTCAATGAAGTAAGCATGACCAATATTTAAAAAAAAATGTACTTGAAGAAAAATGTCTCTCAAGATCTTCTTCAGCAAGGAACGATTGTAATAAAAATGGGAACTTCAGGTATAAGGTTGTGGTTTTTGTGCTTCAATGAGCGATGTACAAGATTTAGGATGTATTGGAAGTTCCTCTCACTTGTGGTCAAAATTTCGCATTCCAAAAAGTACTAATTCATAATTTGAATTTCTTTGATGGCCAGGATTTCAAAAAAAAATATTCCAAAAACTACAGAAATTAAGAACATAACAAGACGTTTCCCGCCATTTTATCGTAATAGAAATTGTCAATAAAAAATAAAACTTAAATATTAAAATTCACTAGTAACACATGAACCCTTTAAAGGCTGTTGTTAGTATGTCTAAACTTTCCAATACTGACTTGAGGTAAAAGAAATTTCAAGGACCAGCAGTTAGCTTTTGATTTGTCGTTTGTGATACAATTTATTTTGGAGATTGCGATAAATTCTCGGAAAGATCTCGATATACATAATCATAATTAAAAAACAAATTTTATTTAAAACATCATACCCTTGGAAAACTTGGAGTTACAGCCCGTTGCGGAAGCCATGAATCTGAGGGTCCATAGCTCATACTTTTATTAGAGTTGTTAGTAAAATACTGAAAGTGAAATTTTAAAGACATAAAATAATTTATAAATATCTTTTTTATTGAAATATACATACATACATACATACATACATATGTACATATGTACTTACTCCTGAAGTCATATCATTTTTAAAGTCTGATAAATTGACAGGTCTACCCGATGAAATGTACGCTTGTCGCCTTTCTGAACGATTATCTGTTGGAGCCTTTGAAGTCTTATTTGTTGTTCATGGAAAGTATTAAAAGCTACAATAGAACACAACACAACACAACACAAAAAAAACAACATTATTACCTGTTGGTCAGATTCAATAAGAGAACTTCTAGTATTTACGGGCCTTCGATTCAAATTATTTCGCTAAAAATGTGGAAGTTCAAAAGTACAACATAATATTTATATAACTATAGTCCAACTCACAAATTTATCGAAACTATCCATATTATCAATTTAAACTATAAAATAAATAAAAGTTACAACAAAATATAAATTTGACCGATTTCCTATGATTTCAAAATTGTGTCAATAGTTTGAACTTATTTCCTAGGAAAACTTTGATTTTTAAGCTACATACATCTATCTAGGTATACTTATTTATTTAATATTATAAATGTGAATTTATTTATTTAATATTATAAATGTGAAAGTAACTCTGTCTGTCTGTCTGTTACAAAATCAAAATGTTTTGATTTTTCTTCAATCAGATAGACAGCATTGATATAATGTATATTCGAAATTGATTGCTTGATCAATCTTTTATATTTTCTAAATGAAATGAAACGATCAAATTCGCAAAAAATATTTTTCCCGATAAAACAACCGCACGTCTATTCACCTCAAAATTAAAATAAATATAAATGATTGAAAGCTTATGCATGATGTGTGTATATGACACGTCAAACAAAATTTACTAATACACTCTCACATGCTTGACAAGCATTTGAACAATGTATATGCCGCTTTACGCCTAAACTACTGAAAAGATTTAAATGAAATTTGCTAGGGAGATAGTTTGAGACTTAAGAAAGGACATGAGTTACTTTTGACCTCGAGAAACAACGCATTCCCATGGGAAAAATTACTTTCCGGGGAATCTGATCGCTTTCACTCATAAATTACCAAATATTTGAATAATATTTGGATAAAATTGGTATTACGGGAAAACAACGCATTCCCAACCCTTATGAAATAAGTTGTCGAACATGTTAAACTTATCAACCAGCATTTGCAATAACAATAAATAAAGCTCAGGAGCAAACGCTGAAAGTTGCAGGTGTAAATTTGAAAAAAAAAAACTGTTTTTCCCATGAACAATTATATGTAGCGTGCTCACGAGTCTCAAACACACAAAATCTTTACGTTCTTGCCAAGGAAGGAAAAACAAAAAACCTATCTTCTTCTTAAAATGTATTAACCTAACCTAACCTAACCTAACCTAACCTTTGACAATCACACTTAGTATGGCCTCATCCCATCTCGGCACAATTCAAACATAAGTACAAAAAAAGTACAGCTCAGGTTTTTTCATACTACTATCCGAAAAAAACTATCTGATGCGAACGAAGTCGCGGGAAAAAGCTATCTAACTATCATAAATTAGGTTATCAAATAAGAAACGGAGCAAAAATTGGGAAAAAAGTTCCAAAATGTATAAGAAAACTTCTTCTTGCTTCTCTCCTTTCTCTCATTCAAATTTATGAACAAAATAATAACTCATGTTTTGAGAATTATGAACTGTATCATCTTCCTGGCACGCAAAATCATCACCTTCTGTTTGTTTATAATGTAATAATAATATTCCTTATGACTTTTGTGGTTTATGATTTAAACCTACCAATTTCAGTGGATTAACCGAGTTTAACCCATGGCTCAAGAGTGTTTGCACAACTTGTGGCCCTTATACAATTTCCAATCACAACTAATGCATCTTAAACCAAAATATTTGTTTTTATTAAAAAAGAAAACATAACAACAGATACTTATCCCCAGATTATGATGCCTCTTATCGTTGTTTGTGTTAAGAAAAAAACATTTCAAGGATTTATCACCCCAAAAATATAAGTGTTTGGTTTTGGTTGTGTGGTTTTATGCTTATTAATCGATAAAAATCTTCAGCTCGATATAACGACTTAACTCACATGCGATATAAAATCGATCAAAACCTAAAGCCTAAAATACCACTTAAGACTTTTACTTCTTCACAAAAACAAAAAAAAAAGTAAATCAAATCAACCATAAACCAACAAATTTTTGATGAAAAACCAATATCAACATCAACATAATAACGACCTCCTCTCACCGTCAGCTGATGAGATCGTCTAGTGCAATAAAAGCAGATTATAAGATGCCCTCCAAATCTTTCCTCTTGACTCACATAACCTCTTGTTGCAGATGATGGTCAATTGACTATTAGAAGGTTTTTAGAGAAATACAAAAAAAAAAACAGACTTTGGGGAACTTTCACCAGCATTCAGCGATAGCGAGGGGAGTATTTCGATTTCCTTCTTCAAACAAGGATTAAGATTTATGCAAACAGTGGAACACGTCACTAATATAAATTCCAGTTTGCACTTAATTTTAATATCAAGTCAATATTATGCTGTGGAAGTTAGTGTGGAGTGTTTGCATTAGGTGCAGTGTTGCCGAATGTATTTTTTGAAGAAAGCTGTCAAGTTTTGTCAGTATTCTGCACAATTTTATATTTCTCTTTATTGTCTGAGTTGTTTTTTGATTAATTACCCGTGTTTGGGGTAAATTTGACTCTTATCGTGAATTGTAACCATAACTTTTTGTTTATCTGTCAGATCAATACAAAAATTACAACCCTCCTTTAGTTAACTATAACTTTTTAGTTTTCAAGAACTCGTAGATTATTTTTCCTCCTATATGCCAAATATTGTATTAGTATCTATACAATTCTTAATTGGAGGTTCTAATCAAGTTGATAAGTTGAAAAAAATGTTTGGCAATTCCGTCTGTATATCTGTTTGTCTTGACCCCTACAGCCTTATCTATTAGGTCGATTTGGTTGAAATTGGAAATTAAGGTTTTAAGCAGACTTGCGAAAGTAGGGTTTTTCCTTTTTTTAAAGACCAAAAATAGCAGTAAGTCCCATAAAAATTTGTTGGTCAAAAATCGAATTCGAATTTTCTCAAAAATAGACTGATAAAGTTGTATGGAATTTCCTCCACGAAGGGAACCGTAAAGAACTAATTAAATTGTTGAAATAATATTTAATGATCATAGACGTTTTTATTTGGATTACATACATAGTATTTGAAAAATATTACATTTTTTTCAAAATTTGTTATCTCAAAAACGGGTCAACATTTTTGAACGGAATTCGAATTTTAAATGTATGATTATAAGCACTAAATAATTGCATACCAAAAATTTTGTAAAATTGTGTGTATATAAAATAAAACGCTCTAAAGATTTTCGAAAAAAAAATGTTAAGTAAGGTTTTTTTGAAAAATGCAATACCATTTAAATTTTCAAAGATAAAATGATGTTTAATTACAAAGATGATACTAATACACATTAGTTTTGAATAATCTACTCAATGCAATAAAAAAAAGAGGCTGGGATGCGATCCACACTGATAACTTCCCATCCCGTCTGTCGATTTGTATTGCTTAAAAGGTTTGTAGGTTTTCGTGTTTTGTGTAAAAAAGTTATCAGTTAAATTATTCTTAAAAAATTCAAAAATCACCAACAACATTTTGCATATCATGAAAAAGTTTGATTTCAAAATCTATTTTTGCTAACGAGATTTTTAGTCAAAAATTTTTTACCAATTTTAGTAGCATTTCTTCAAAGTTTTTATTTCTCATATAAACAAATACAAATTGGATGATTGAAAAAACGGACTGTTAAATTTATATACAAAAATTACTGAATGTTGAAAACAATATTTTTCATAAAACAAAATTAATTTGAAGCCTATATCTTCAATTTTTGAAGAGATATTTGAGTCGAAAATCAATTTTTACGAACTTTTGTTAATTTTTTTTAGGTTTTTAATTTTTTGTAAAAGTTGTAAAAAGTTAAAAAGTAAAAAGCGAATTGACAGTTTTTTTTATAAAAATTAAAAACCTAAAAAAAAACATCACTCAAAGTTGGTAAAAATTGAATTTTGACTCAAATATCTTTCAGAAATTTGAGATTATGGCTCTCAACTTATTTTATCTTATAAGAAATATTGTTGTCAACATTCGGTAAAATTTTGAGAAAAATCGAATTGACAGTTTTTTTTACAAAAAATAAAAAAGCTAAAAAAATTAATAAGAGATAGTAAAAATTGATTTTCGACTCAAATAACTTTTCAAAACTTTAAGACATTGGCATTAAACTTATTTAATTTTTTTAAAAATATTGTTGTCAACATTGTAACATTTTGAGAAAAATCGAAATGACAAGTTTTTTACAAAAAATTGCAACTTTAAAAAATTGGATTTATTGCACTTTATAAAAATAAAATAAGGTCTATTTTCAGCAGTTGGTCATAATGCACTTTGATAAAGTGAAATAAAGCCACATTATTCTGAGAAATAAGACCATCTTATTTCTACGGCGCGGTATGTAAGGGGGGCATGGGACCGCTTCTTGAACACACTATAGGATCGGGGGTAGGTGCTAGGTTGAGTGTATCCGAATTTGTTTGTATTTAAGGCAAACCATACTTTGAAGGTGCAATAAAACCAATTTGGCTGTATTTCACTTTGTTTAAGTGTAATAAGAACAACTGTTGAAAATTGGCTTTATTACACTTTAAAAAAAATGAAATGAGGCCAATTTTTGAAAATTGACCTTATTTCACTGAGCCTTATTTTACGGATTGACATTCATAGAACTACGGGTATTACGGTTAAATGCAAATATCAATTTTGCTTGAGCATTGTTTATGAAGATAGCAACAAAATATTGGAAGGAATTTTTGCGCTATTGGAGAGTAAACAAATGTTTCAATGAGGCAACAGTCATATTTGATTTTTAAAACTCTCTTTTGAAACCGTTCAAGAATAATAGAATTAAGCCTTTTTATATTATAGCCAGAACAGAAGGTGTAAAAAACTTCTTGCATCTTTGATGAAAACCTACCCACTTAGAATTAATAATTGTTTAGCTTCTATGTTGAAAGTACCACCCAGGTGAGGTGAGTAACGCTTTAACGACAATAACCAGCATTGAGTTTTCGAAATATTCAATTATACACAGCTTATGATTCCTCACAGTACAATACTATTAATACCAGAATTCAATGAGCTTATCATACGCTGCCGTTGGTAGTCCATCTCCGAAGGACAAGTACGTGAATGTAAAACACAAAGAATATGAAAATCTAAGGGTATTGCCGTTTCGAAATAAATCGGGTTATAAGTTTAAAATAAATCTTCATCGTATAAAAATAAGGAAGAGTGTAGGAGACAAAACGGTGCCCTGTGGCACACCAACCTTTGTTTTGTTTATTTTGCGGGTATCAGGTTCGAAAAGATTCATCAATGCCAAATGAACTGATTGTCCATGAGACAGCTTTAGATATATCAAGGGCAATAATCTGACTTTCTCCAAAAAATGTAAATATTAATTAAACTTGTGGATGAGTTAAACTATCAGATCACCAATAAATCAACAATTTATCTATTACACAGGGTGGCAAAATTAAGTTTTTTACTGTCCCACAAGTAAAAAATTACTATTTTAAAAGATTTAGTTGTCCTGAGTTCGAATTCATGTATTCACGCCTTATAAATTTTCTATCACATCATGTTTTTTAAAATATGCTTCATTAAAAATGATAATAAGTAACTTACATAGTTTCTAGAAATTCTCATTAGTCATTTTACTCTGTATATATTTTTGGGAGACCTTGAATTTATGGAATTTATGGTTTTGAAAGATACGTTTAATTTTAAGTGTTAATTTCGAATCCCTAAGTATCTTCTGAAATTTTAAAAATACCCGTTTTCAACATAATTTTTATATTGTTTCAATATGCTTCAAAAAATTAATGTGATAGCCTTATTTAGTGGACGGTTCCAAAAACAGAAATTGCTTTCCAACTGTTTGGCCTTTTTCTTCTAATTCTTCTAAGACGGTTTAAGCTAAAATGGTTTAGTGTTTCTTTAAGATTTATGTGAGATTGGTGAAATCATATAACTTATGAAGACCTTCAACTCAATAAAGGGATTTTATCTTTTTAAAATCACCAAGAATTATAGTGAAAAAGAAACTTCGGTGAATTTAGATAGCCTTGAGTTTTTTCCCAATTTTAAATAAAGAAAACTTCATAGAAGGAGGAGAAGGAGTAGTCAGATTAGAAAAAAGGTTATCAAAACCCATCAATTGATTGACGGGAGATAAACTTTGCTGACCAGTCTTATCTACGCATTTTATCAACAAAATGTCTTTCCCTCGATTGTCACCCTATTGGCAACACTGGTTAGGACATAAGGGAGCGTATCGGAATCCCGCTTTTTAAAATCCCGTTTTTAAAAAATCCCGAAAAAAAAGTTTTATAATCCCGTCTTCTAAAATACCGATTTTTTGAAATCCTGTCTTTTAAAATCCCGCTTATTCAAAATCCCGATCAATTAAAATCCCGCCTTTTAAAATCCCGTCAAATCCCGACAATCCCGTTTTTTTTTTTTTACAAAATAGGTGCATCAAACTAAATAACAATAGGAGTCAAAGGTTTTTATGTTAAATTACTTGACTAAAATATTATAATATCGTAATTTGTAATTTGTTTTTACTGTACATTAACATTCATTTTTGTTTACAATATTAACTCTTGCACAAAAAATATGCATCCTGATCCTACAGCAAATCTACCTCTCGATAACGGTTTTACTGCTATCGTTGGCTTTGTTAATTGATTTGTGTTTGTTTTAAAAGAATACTATTTTACTTTATATTTCTTATTTTTTGATATGTTGTATTTGTCAAAGGTTACAATAAAATGAATCTAGAAAAATATCTTATTTTTTAATTTGTTTTAATTTTTTTGTAATTTCGATTTTGCAACTAAAACTAGTTGTTTAATTTTAAAAAATCGCGCGATTTTTTAAAATTAAACAACTAGTTTTGATTGCAAAACGGGATTATAAAAAACGGGATTATAAGAAACGGGATTACAAAAAGCGGGATTATAAAAAATCGGGATTATAAAAAGCAGGATTATAAAAAACGGGATTTTTAAATCGGGATTTTAAGAAACGGGAATATAAAAACCGGGATATCGAACCCAACCCAGGACATAATACCGATTGAATCTTATAAAATCAACAAACACAAATTTTAACTTTTTTTCTTCTGTTGTTGTTTATATTTTTTTTTGTCAGCATGTCACTTAAACGTTTTTCTTGTCGTCCCCTGTTTTATAAACAACATACACCATTTATATGTAGGTATCTATTGAAAATTGTGTATGTCCTGTTTTTAAGAAATCGAACGTTAAGATTGATATCTGCATTTTCCGGTGTTAACCCTATAGTTGAACGGGTGAACGGATAGGAAAATTTCCGGCGTTCAAGTGTCCATTTAACGGAAATTGTATTTTTCGCTTAACCTATCTACGAGTATACTATCCTTTTCCGATTATATTGATGCTCATTTTAGTATTCAGGATTGAATATATATGTACCTACCCTAGGCCCAGGGTAAGGCACAGACAAAGGACATCGAAGGATTCTTCTCTGTATAGGTATGTACTCGTATATCGATATCGATTGATGATGGGAAAAAGAGTCCTTTTTGAGTCTCCTTTCTTTATTTTGTTTCTTGTCTTTGCTTTTTTATTTTCTTGCTGTTGTCGTTTTTCATTAGAATCACCAACGTTTGCAAAAATCATATTTTCTCATCCTGAAGATCTTCTACGTGAGAGGTTTCAGGTTATACACATTTCACTTCATTTTAATTTAGTCCTGAAACCCATAGAAACACACAAACAATTTTAAATGAGAAATTTCTGCGTATATGCTTATGTTATCTTTATCGAGGGGGGTTGTCGTTGGGAAAGGATGTTCAACCATTTAACGTTGCATCTTTTCTTGCACTTCTTTTGCTATGTTACAGGAAAGTAATCACACTCGAAGAAATGTTACATGGAATGAGAGGATGAAGGGGGGAGGTAGGTGTTGGTGTTGCGCTAGGGTGTAGAGTTAAGTCAACAGGACCAAAGCTGGGCCAGTAGAATGAAAACGAAAACCTAAACTAAACGAACTATAAGGAAAGATATCTTTCAGAGAGAGGTAATTCTTGACGATGACGATAGAACACGGCTATAATGTATTATGACGGTAGGTGTGGCAGGATATTACATTCCGTTAGCATTTGCATTTAGATTGTGTATAGTTTGTAAAGTATCCTAGTTTGTTCTTTTCTTTTTTTTTTTTCTTTTGATAGGTTAGATACGAATATTAACATTTTTTTTTTGTCTGTGTTGTCCTTGTGTCAAGTTGTCCTTCGTGTAGCGTGTGATAATGTATATTACGGTGTATGCAATAAGTGGGTCTCCCAGTGCGCTGGTCTCCAATTTTTGTATTATAATGTTTTTTTTTTAGAGAAAATATGAAGTTTTGCCTATATCTCATTTATTTAATCTCGCTAATGTAATCACACTTTGTTGATTGGAGTATAGTCAGTTAATGATGGGGAACTTAATAATTTTAATTTTTGAATTCATCGAAAGTAATAAAAAAGATAAGTAATATTATGTTTAAGTCATATTCTTGAAGGATATAGGAAAAAACGTCAATAAATTTAATAAATAAAGAAAATAGTGTTAAATAATTAAATTTTGTTTACATTTTATTAAAATTTAGTTTTGTTTACTTATGAGGACTGATTTAAAAAAATTGAGGGAATATTTAGGAAAATTATACTTTATTGTCGAAATTAATCTTTAATTTGAAGTCATTGACTCGAAATGGTTGACAAAATTGAGCCCTTTATTTTGAAAGTCAATTTTTTTTAAGTCGAGATATTTAAGATATTTGTTATACCGTTAATTACCAATACTTCTCTCGAAGAAATCTCAATAGTTCTCAACTTATTGAGTGCAAATTTTTTAAAAATGAAAAGATACCGTTCAATTGTATTTAGTGTTGCCATTAACTCTATTTTTTTTTTGAAAAAGTGACTTATGCCACTTTCAAAATAAACGGCTCAATTATTTGATTGAAATTCACCATAATACATATCTTAAATAGGTAACCGGTACCCTATTTGATAAAAATTGGCAGGACATAATTCTACAAATTTTTCATCGTTTCTCGAACAATTTTGTCGATATAGGAAGTAATAGAACGCTGGCACCTTTAAATTTTAAAATGTCTCAGTTTCCAAAATCGTGTTTTATTATTTAAAAGTGAAGTCCATAAAACAATAAAAATCGAGAGTTTTAAAATGAAAACCATTCTCAAAATGAATGATTTAAAAATGTTTATTTAAATTGTATTCAAATTAACGATTCGAAATCATTATTTATTCTTTGTTTAAAATTATGATGGCACCGGCGAGCGACGTAATTAACTGAGAATCCTAATCACATTCACTTTCACTTGAAAAATGTACATACATATACTATACTAGCTTTTTACCCGCGGCTTCGCCCGCAGTGGAGAAATTAAATAAGTATGAGAGATAAAGGATAAGGGTATAATAATAGAAATGAGTCAATATAATAACTAAATTTTATTGCTTGGCTGAGATCAAAAATGTTTAAAAATTACTACAGACAATGAAGTTTCAACACCTTAATATATGCTTATTGAAATGCAACAACAAATGTTAAAATATATTTCACCGTAACAAAAATAAATAATTCTGAATTCTAACAATTTAAAAAAATAAAATACAAAGTATTAATTTAAGATATTTTTATAAACAATGTTATAAGTTTTCCCGTCGGGTGCAAATATGTGTAAATTCCGGGCATTAGATACACGTGAACAGGCTACATAAAGTTGACCATGAGAGAAGCATGGGTTTTCTAAATGCACTCCTGCTACCTGTAATGTTTGTCCTTGTGCCTTGTTTATAGTAACAGCAAAGCTAAGCTTGACGGGAAACTGAACCCTTTTAAATTGGAATGGAAGGCCAGTGGGAATAATTGGTATCCGAGGTATTATAACACTATTTCCCTTACCGACACCTGTTAAAATAGTAGCACCAAGTATGTTCTGTCCCAATTTTGTTATCCGAAGCTTTGTTCCATTACATAGCCGAGGAGCATCTAGATTTCGCATAAGCATTACTGGTACATTTAGTTTCAATTGAATTTTATGTGACGGTACACCCGATAGTTCAAGTGAATTTAAAAACTCCACAGGATATGAAGTACTTAGTTCCGTATCCATAACTGTATCCATTGACAAATATACCTTCATTTCTCCTTGAACCTCGTTTAAAATGTCAGTGTTGATCCTATTTACAATTTCATTTCTTGGTGCTAATATTGCTCTTGCACACATTTTGTTTCAATTCCGGAAAAACATTAGCAATGAGATTCACATCACTTTCTACTAAATTACAAGATTCTCTTGACAGTGATATGTAGCCTTCAGCGTCAAAACAATTTTCTTATTTTTCGTAAAATTTTTTTATTTTTTTTTAATAAAAAGTATCCTATGTTACTTCTAATACCTTCAAGAGTTTATGTGCAAAGTTTCATGATGATCGGTTAAGTAGTTTTTGCGTGAAAGCGTAACAAACAAACTTACATTCGCATTTATAATATTAGTATGAATATCGTTTATCCTTTTGGTCCTTACACTGTCAACACTAGACTGTAACTGAGTTTCCTGTCGCAATTGTCAATTAAATACTGACAAATATGTAAATTGTAATTTTGTTTGTATTTTATAAAAGAATTGTCAGTAGAAATTTTTCGGAAAATTCCTTACAATTGTGGAAAAATACTTGACATTTCATTGTCATGTCAATTTGTTTATGAAACGAAAAGATGAAAATTGTTGGGTATTTTTCTACAATTCTACAAAACTGTCAAATTGTTTATGTTTAACGTCAAGATCACAGAAAAAGTTCAAAGTGAAGAAGTTGCAATTTGAAAATAACAAGGTGGATTTTTAACTTCCCATAGAGGAAGTTATTGTAATGGGTCCGATTTGTTAAATTGAAAATGTTGACATTTCTCGACGTTTCAAGGTCCCTAGAGTCGAAATAAAAGATTTTTAGAAAGATGTCTGTGCGTGCGTGTGTACGTATGTACGTTCGTAATCGTACGTCCGTTTGTCCGTACGTCTGTACATCCGTACGTTCGCGACGTTTTTTTCGTCGTCCATAGCTCAAGAACCAGAAGAGATATCGACTTCAAATAAATTTTGTTTCGTTCTTGTTTTCTCAAGAAAATTGCTTGGGTGGTTTTTTTACCATAGCAGTTTAAAAAAAGGTGACAATTTTGGTTAACCCTAAATATATCATGAACCATTGACGCTAGAGACTTGAATTAAATTTTATTTTAAGTATTGTAACGTGAAACAAAACAATTATATTTTTGGAAAAAAAAACAATTAACGGTTGTTTTATAAATCAAAAAAAACTGAAAAAAAAATTTGTCACCTCGAAAATTTTACGACTAAAATATGATTTCATCTCCAAAACAATTTTGTGCAACGAAGAATAATGTTTTTGATATCTGATAAAATTTTGAGAAAAATCTAATTGACAGTTTCTTTTACAAAAAATAAAAAACCAAACAAAAAATTAATAAAAGTTGGTAAAAATTGATTTTCGACTCAAATAACTTTTCAAAACTTTAAGACATTGGCTTTAAACTAATTTTATCTTATAAGAAATATTATTTTCAAAATTCTATACAATTTTGAGAAAAATCGAATTGACATTTTTTTTTTTACAAAAAATAAAAACCTAAAAAAACAATACTAAAACTTGTAAAAATTTACTTTCGACTCAAATAGCTTTTCAAAAATTAAAAATATTGGATTCAAACTTATTTTCTTTCACAGAAAATATTGTTTTTGATATTCAGTAATTTTTTTATAAAAATCCAACAGCCCGTTTTTTCATAAAAAAATAAAATCTACAAAAATAGTACGCAAATTTGGTAACTTTTGAAAAGCTGTAATCGCATGAATCAAAAAGCAACTATTACGATTCAAAATTCAAGTTTTCAAATTTTTTGTAAGAAGTAAAATTAAAAAGAAACATACATTTCCTAAAAATTTAGTTGGATAAGGTGTTTAAATCCAGCCTAAGCTGTAGATAGATAGATAGATAGATTCTTTATTTCATATTAGGGTTTTACAATATAACTTAAGAATAAGGACATGGCAATACTGCCGTCTGCCTGAAAGTACATTTCATAATAAAAAATGAAAAGAAAAATATGTAAAAAGATCAATGTAGAAATTAATAAATAGGTTAATGAAATAATAACAAAATAAGTACAAAAAAAAAACATTTAAAATAATAAGCTGTATATCAATTTTAAACAATAAATCTTAAACAATTTTCAAATTTTTGAAAGTTAACATTATTTAAACAATTTAAAAGTGATTTTTAAACACAAAAAAAAAAGATCAATAAAGAAAAAAGATTCCATTTAAATATGCATAAAACATTTTCCAATTTTAAAGTGATTTGAAACACAAAAATAATAAACAGTTTTTGAATAGTTAAAAGGTTGAATAATAAAGCTTCACATAATTAGAAGTTACAAGAAACAGTTTCGATAATTAAGAGCTTGTTCACAAAACCCATACAGGCTTGTCCACCCTGCCAATCCGTTCAGAATTCCTATCAATTGTATTCTGGAGAAGACGCTTTGATGAAAGTAAAGTCTTCTGATTTCCTGCAAAATTGGGCACACAGCTATGAAGTGAAAAACATCATCGCGCTCGAATCTATTACAAAAATTACACAAGATTGGTAAGTCTGAACGATGAGGGACATAATTTAAGCTAAGAATTTCCACTCTTGCTCGAAAAATGGTGCTTATAACTTTCACAGGGAGTTCCCTTTTAAAATAATTGTTAGCTCGAAGTCGATGATTTAATTCATTGTATATAAGCCTTGTTGATGAAGCCGCCTAAGCTGTATAAGCTCTTATTATTCTATAATTTTTTTGTTTTTAAGTAAAACGCAATTTGGTGGTGTTTTGTTTAACTTTCAATTTTGTATATTTAAAAAAAGAGGCTGGGATGATTCCTACACTGATATCTTCCCCTAGGTGCGCTTTTAAATAATTATTGTTTTTTGTAATACTCGAAATTTTCATTTAAAGTGAAGTTTAAGCTGATTTTTGGTCGAAGCATTCAAGACCTCAAACCATTTACATGTGGCATTTTTGGTAGGATATATTTTTTTTGTTAAGAAAAAACTGTCACTTATTTTTTTTTTGTTAATTTTACCGAAACTTAACAACAATAATTTTGTACATCAAAAAATATGAAATAAGTTTAAATCAATACCTATATTTCGTCTGCTTGTACCTAACAAAATCAAAATTTTTCAGGAGAGCAAAAAAAACGGGGATACGCTCATTAAAAATAGGAAAATGATAAATCATTCACAATTTCCACTCAATTTTATAGCATTTATAGCAGTTATATTCGCTTAGTGACTTTTCATACATATGAATGAGAAATGATTACATCCACACACAATGACTTTTTCTCGAATTTGGAAAAAATTGCATTTAGTGACTTTTACATCCAAGCAGACGTTTTGTTCTCATGATATTCGAGTCGAACATCAATTTTTAGTATCTAACATTTTTTAATACTTTTACATTGGTTAAAAAAAAAAAAAAACAAAATTGTCAATGAAATTTGAGTCGAAAATCAAGTTTCAACAATTTTTAATATTATTTTGTTAATATTTTTATTCTTGTAAAATATTGTCATTTCAATTTTTTTTAAAAAATGTACCAGATGTCACTAAGTTTTTGTTTTTGCATAAAATTTTTCTGGAGACAATATCAGTTTTTGATTATAAAATGTTGAAAGTCATAACATAACCTTCGGACGAGTCACAATGTATGTACATATAACACAAAATTTAATTGAAGTTGATAGCATTTTTTTTTTGTTTTTAAAATATTTGGTTTAAACCACATTTTTCACTTTTATAAAAATTGTTATCGTAAAAAAGAAACACTTGATAATATTATCAAAACAAATTTTTTGAAGTCGATGTCTCTTAAGATATGGCCTATGATTAAAATTATGACGAACGTACATAAAAAGAGATGTCAAAACTTACAATTTGACAACTAGAACTGAAAACAGTAAACTCAATGTTAAGTTAAAAAAAAAAAAACGATAAAAATGGAATAATATTTTAAGTGTTTTTGGTTCCGCATTATGTTGGATACAATTCTTTATTAAATTTTGGAATCATAAGTATTGCCGATGACATTTAACAAAATTCTTGGCAAATGTGTGATCACTCCGTGAGAGATAATCTATGATGCACATTCCTAAATTTGTATTAGTGTCTTCGAGGCATAACCTATATGGAAAGTGGCATCAGGGTAGGGTTACACTTTAACGACAGTAGAGAGCATTGACTTTTCGTAGCATTGAATCCAATACCTTTTTTTGAATCCACATTTGGTGATATTGTTAAGTTTAGAGTTTAATAAGCTTATCCGGCGCTGCCGTCGATAGTCAACATCCGAAGGACAATGATGTTAATAAAAAGCTGAGGGTTCCACCGTCAACGAAATAATTAATTCTGTATTAAATTCGGAATTTATTGTCGAACAAACACTATAGAGGCCTGTTCGACTGATGACTGAATGACTGGACTTGACTAATTTCAAAATGTTCAATGTTCAAAGCATTAGTTTTTTTATAGCAGCTCAATAGTTTTACTAAAAATAGTTTGATGAAGGTAATCCAACTCTACTCTTACTTTGTTTTATTCAATACAAGCGGCCCGTCCCGGCTTCGCACGGGTAGACAAAAATAGGTACAGATAATGTAGCTTTCTAATGAAAAAAGAATTATTAAAATCATTCCAGTACTTTTTGAGTTTATTGGTTACATACAAAAATACAAATCTTTCCTCTTTATAATATTAATAATATAGATGGGGGTATTTTTTTGTGTGATTTTCTTTTCGCCTTTTCGCTTAAAATTTGTTAAAAATTTCAATAAAAATTACCTGAAAATTTGAGCGCCGAATGTTAAATCATAGTGAATTTATTTATTTATTAAAATTTTTCTAAGGTTTTGTCATTTAAGGCAGGCAAACAAGAATTTTATGGCATAATTTGGTTCAGGGACCCTACTATGTAACTCGATTCTACAATGAAATTGCTCGAATTCGAAAAATTGGTACTATGTATCTGTTTGACTACTTTCGAACAAACGAGAATCGAATAGTTCTAGTAGTGCCAACTGTATTCTTATGAACTTTCGAATAAACGAGGAACTACGTAACTCGAAAGTAGAATTCAAAACAAGGCAAAATCGAAAATAATCACTCTACATCAAATGTGTTTGCGAACGAAGTTTTTTTTTTTGTCAAAGTGTAAGTAAAATGTTATAAATTATTAATATGCAATTGGAATTTGAAAGTTTTTCATTCAACTTTTTGTGTTTTATTATTTTACCACCCCAATTACACCGGGAATTCGTGATTTTTGCCAAAAATAGCGTTTGGACTTTCGTTTCTCTTCATTCCTCATTCATTTCAAAATTCATCATCACCGGGCACAAATGGACTCTTTCGATTGAAGTCAAAACTTCGGCAAGTATTTTTGACATGGTTTGCTGTGCACGTCCAGCGTTCTTTTCACTACCGATTTGGTTTTGGTAACCTCTTGTTGCTTCAATGCTGCTGATAACTGAATGATAATCGGAAAAGCATTTTGTCTTCTGCGAGTAGTCATGTCGGATGATATGGTGTTAAGTAAGAACATAAATCCGTCTTTAGAAAGACGATAGTTCTTAACAAAACTAAAACAAAAGTATATATTTTTCATTAAGAATGCGTTCAAATATTCTACCGTATAGATAAATAACTTTTAACCAAATAACTTTTTTTTTGGCTATAAAAACATCGAGTGTAGCTTCAAACAGTGACTCCTTTTGGGTGTATCGGCTATTCATTGTATGCGTACGGGTTTTCTGTGCCCTAAATGCGACAATTTTGCTTGTTTACAAGATTAAAATGAGCTTCATCTGAAAAGATGATGAAGTGTATACACAACCATATTCGTTCAGCGGAAAGATAAAACTAATTATCTCTGAAATCAGACATGAGCTAAGTGCAACCATTCACGAAATAAGCACTAGTTGAAAAAAAAAAGTTCGATGGCGGACCCTATATGTGCAAATCTTTTCTCACTCAGCTCCATTATTTTGGAATTATCTCTTATTCTTTTGCGTTCAATTTGCTCGTACCGTTCTTCATTGCCTTGCAAATTAAACCAAAATCCAACGGTGTCCATTTTTGTTATAATTATTCTTGTCTAAAAATTTGATGTTTTATTTTAGTTTTTTTTTTTTTAAACTGTCAAACAACTCGATACTCGTTCGAAAGTAGACTTTTTTTTGAAAACAAGTTGGTATAACCGGCATTCGATTCTACTTTCATACGTAGTACGATTTGAAATTAGAATCGGAAATGAGTTTCGAATAGAATGAAAAGTTGAATCGAGTTACATAGTAGGGCCCCAGTGGTCCGTTCTACAATGTTGGTGAAAGTTTAGAGTAAGCCGCAATGAAGATGTTTGCAAATCGTTGAATTCTGAGAAAAACCTTTCACTTGATGAGATAATACAATAGAATTAGATGATCTATTGAAGGAAGACTATAATTTAATATCAAGGACACACATTTTTCACAATTCTATTTTTTTGTTATGGTCTTTTTCTGATCGAAATCTATTAATTGTTCACTAAAATCGATTTGTTCATTAATTAGAAATACAACCTATTTTTGTTCAAAATATTCTTAAAACAAATTAGCAGTTGACTTCCAGTTAAGTTTGCAAAGATTTTGGTAAAATATTCGTTTAGAAATAAATAAATGTACGTTTTCTTGTCAAAAATACTTGCGAAAGCTTGGAATATAACAAAATAATACTTTCGAACTATTTCCAGTTGTTTTCAATTGACATTTTCATATTAAGTAAGTGCAATGTACAATTTTACTATGGATATGCATGCAAGATATTTCAATATAAAAAATAATCATTATTTAAAATGAATCATTATCTTTTAATCACAGAAAACCTCAAGTGACACTTTAGATACGAGAACGAGTAATGATGCATATTTTAGATAATAAACATTTTCAATTCAAAAATTCTATTATTCTATCAATCAAAATGAAATGTTTAATGTGTACAAGTACTTACACTTGGAAAATTAATCATTGTCTAGACTTTATACACAAAAACCACATTTAACTAGCCATGGATTACATTTTAACATTTTTATTGAACAATCAAAATATCAGGTAGGTAATTGTTTTTAAATGCACTTTTTAACATCAAGAAGTAGATCCCCCTCTGTTTCTGACTTAATTAGGTAATAAAAAAAAAACTTAATCAATTTTTATTTGCGGTAAATATAGATACGTAGATATATCGATGTATAATGTTATTTTTGATAGTCCACACTCTGATTTATAATTTACTTATCATTTTTAATAGTTTACGTTTATCTTATCACAAAGATCAAAACTAGATTAACTCTATATATGTTTGAGTTTGGTTATTAATGAAAGTTTATATAAAATTTCAGATAAAAACGCCACAACTCACAAAACTCTGTTCGAAATTATTGACTTACCATCGAACAGTCTCGTAGGATGAATCGTTCGCTTCTGATCGCCGTTGGCTGCGTTCTTATCGCCCTCGTGTCGGGAACTCCTTACAATGTAAGCAATTCTCTGAAAAATGCTAAAAGATCAGTCTATCATAGTCATGGCATTGGCCAGCCAACTTTGATTCAAAGAAGCCCCAATCAGTCTTCAAAACGACCATCATTGGAAGAATACAAGAAGCTTCGAAGCAAACTCGTAGAAAATGAAGAATCACGTGGCTTCGGATCGAAGATCAAACTTAACGCCGATGAGGTTCTCGCTAATAAGATCATCATGGCAGCAAAAGTGAAAGAATTCGACGAAGGTCTCCGAGTTCCACATCTCTTCAATCCATCTCAGCATTTCTTTAGTGTCATTGAGAAGATACGCCAGTCGGAGCTCTTTAGACTGTTGGAAGCAATGCCAAAGGGAGCGGTCTTGCACGCTCACGACACAGCCCTCTGCAGTACCGACTATTTGGTAAATCTTACCTACAAGGCAGACCTTTGGCTATGCAGTGATACTGACACAGAAGCTAAGGAGTTTCTGTTTTCAAAAAATCGTCCAGCCTTGAGGAGCCAGTGTAAATGGGAGTTGACTTCAAAGGTTCGTGAAGAACGTGGAGCTAAGAAGTTCGATGAATATTTGAGAAACAGGCTCTCATTGTATCCAACGGAGAAGTATGATGATGTTAATGCTGCTTGGGAAGATTTCGTGCATATCTTTGGATTGCTCGGAGGATTATTGTTCTATGCACCTGTTTGGGCTGAGTACTACTATCAGGCCTTGACGGAATTCTACGCCGATGGAGTGATGTATTTGGAGTTCCGGACAACTTTGCCAATTGTATGTAAATTTAAGTAAATTCTCAAGACCGATTTCTCTCTAATTCTTTGTTTATATATTTTCAGCTCTATGACATGGACAACACGGTCTATACAAACATTGACACTGCTCGAATCTATGAGAAAACTTTGAAATCATTCAAGGCCGCAAATCCCGGCTTCATAGGCTCCAAACTCATCTACGCTCCTCAGAGGAACGTTCAAACTATCAAGATAGGTGATTATATTTCAACCGCAGTTCAACTGAAGGTGAGTTCATCTACAAACCAAAATACAAACTTTCCCATTCAAAAACATTCTTTTCTTTTAGGAGGAATTTCCAGACTTCTTTGCCGGTTTCGATTTAGTTGGCCAAGAGGAACTCGGCAAGCCACTAATCGATTTTCTACCCCAACTCCTCGAGATTCCCGATGACATTAATTTCTATTTCCATGCGGGTGAGACAAATTGGTTTGGTGCGACCACAGATGAGAATCTCGTTGACGCAGTCCTCCTCGGAACCAAACGCATCGGACATGGCTATGCCCTAATCAAACATCCTGCCGTCCTCGCTCAGCTAAAGGAAAACGATATCGCCATCGAAGTGAATCCGATTTCGAATCAAGTACTTCAATTGGTAACGGATTTGAGGAACCATCCGTGTTCCCACCTTTTTGCGGACAACTATCCGGTGGTAATATCCTCGGATGACCCCTCATTCTGGAGGGCTTCACCCCTGTCACATGACTTCTACGTTGCATTCTTGGGCATTGCATCGGCCCACGCTGACTTGAGGTTACTCAAGCAATTGGCAATCAATTCAATTCAGTACAGTGCTTTGAATGGAGATGAAAAGGAGCAGGCATTAGCAATGTGGCAGACGAGATGGGACAGCTACATCGATTGGGTGCGGAGTTCAGCTTCAACGTTTTCGAATAATATCGATTGACTGGCGGTGGCGGTGCGCATTGTACCGCCACTCTTCATCGCTCTCAGATCGACGATGACGTCGTTTTTGTACAAATAGAGGATTAATAATAATTACAATATTAAAATTTGCCATAGAATATAAAGGAAAAACTGTGGAAAAGATGGACAAGGACATTCCTAGGAAATAACTGGACGAACTGTATTAATAAATAAGCTTTAATTAAGACATTCCTCGTTGTATTTTTTCTTTCTTTTATTGGACTTTTTTTGTTTCAGCTTTTTTTTTATTTCTTTCTATGTCCAGGAGGACATCGCTCCTCAGGAATGCAGAATGCAGAAGGAAGAAGATTTGCATTCGGTTGTGTTAATGCCAAGTGAATGCAAGTATAGTGGGACAAGTAATTGGAATGTCTTTTTGATCAAAGGACTCTGATGGCACATAGAGTGATGCACTTAATTAGATTAAGGACATTCATGGTACCACTATGAGCATAGTTGTTCTCTGTGCCTTTCAGTTCTCTTACATCTCTTCTTGGACCTAGGCTTCTAGAAAATAAATTAAATACACTCCAGGTAGCCACACCTTACTTTGAAAACGTAATTACAATTGAAAGTAAAGTCAATTATATTATTGAGTCAGTAGAAGGCTCGTAGGAAAAAGGAAAGGAGAGTAAGAGATTAGCAAAAGAGGAAAATCTTTAAGTGGCTTAATGGAAAAATTATCACTGAAAGTAAATTCAAAAAAAAAAGACGCAATTATGGGGGAAATTCAAAGTACACTTAAGTGCGTACAACAAGGACAATCAATAATTGACTAAAAGCAGTATAAAAGCTTTGAATTTGTTCGAAATCGAAATTGAAAATAAATGAATAAGGTGCAAATTTATTATCCCTGATGGATTTCTCTTTATATTGAATTTAATTTTGATCAATTTTTGAAATTCTCTATAATATACATACATAGATGATTGAATAAATGAACTTTGGGGAACGGAACTACATTAAGCATGGATTCAATTATACATTTGGGTTTTGCTTATAAAATTGGTAGGATAAATAAATTTTTATAATCTGATATTTTTGATAAGAATTCAAGTGTAGGATGATGACAAAAAATTGGTAGATCTTTTATGGTATAAATGATTATTGATTATATTTTTAAAAAATAGGATGTTAAAAATTGTTGTTAATAAAAAAAATCCTTTTAATAGAGTATTATGCAAGGTCTAAACATAAAGCTCCTAATAGTATGGTTTTTGATAAGAAAATTTAAGTCGCCACTAGGAAAAAATAACATAAATCAACGTATGCATGTTGAAAATTAAGTAAAGTATACTTTGGATACGCAATATGTGATCATATATCCACATTTTGTTTGGTATTTGCATATTTTTAAAACTACAGTAACATTCAATTTGCTCTCTTTAAAAACTACAAAAAGAGAGTTTGCTGTGTTTTTATGTGGGCATAGAACTATAAACTTTAACCTTTTTAAATCACAATTTTTGCTCTGAGTTTTGACTATTAGATCGTATCGCATTTATTATAGATATGATCTTCAAAAAATTGAAGCAGTTGAATTTTAACGAATATTTAATTTTTTCCTATAGATTTTTCAAAATCGGAAATAACACTTCAGAATTGCTGAAGCAAAGTAAAAATTAATTGATTTAGTCTTTGTGTTGAGCTATATTAAAAAGAAAACAATGTTTATTTGAAAATGTAGAACTTTTTAAAATTAAAAAAAAAAAGGATGCTGGGATGCGACCCACACTGATAACTTCCCATCCCATCTGTCTTTGCTTAAAAGTTCGTCTATATGTATCAATTTTTACCAAATTTGCGTACTATTTTTTGTAGATATTATTTTTGTATGAAAAAACGGACTGTTGGATTTTTTTAAAAAATTACTGAATATCGAAAACAATATTTTCTGTGAAATAAAATAAGTTTGAAGCCAATATTTTTGATTTTTGAATAGATATTTGAGTCGAAAGTAAATGTTTACCAAGTTTTAGTATTGTTTTTTTTTGGTTTTTATTTTTAGTAAAAAAAAACTGTCAGTTCGATTTTTCTTAAAATTTTATCGAATGTTGAAAACAATATCTTATATATAAAAATGAATCGCAAAATGTGTTGGTAAGCGCATAACTCAACAACGCCTGGACCAATTTGGCCAATTCTTTTTTTAAAATGTTCGTTGAAGTTCAAGGATGGTTTTTACGGCGAGAAAAATTCGAATAATGGCCGGAAAAACCATAAAAAACGACCTTTTCTTTTTCCTTATGTGTGATGATATTTTGTATCAAATACGGAATAGAAAGGGAAATTCAAATATACAAATCTGTGAAGAAATTTACAATAAAGCATTGGTTTCAATTAAGGACATGTGCTTGATGATGTCAAACAAACTATTAACTCAATCTGGCCTGACCGCGCCTAATCGTCCAATGCATGATGCTTTTAACCAAGAGTTGCATCAAGAAAAACTGTATGATCTCAACACTTTGAAAGAATTAATTCAAATAAATCTTCCACTGTTGAATGAACAACAGAATTATCTATTTTATACTTTTATAAAAGTAACAAATGATGAAACTGGAGGGATTTACTTCTTAGACGCACCTGGTGGGTGGTACCTACAGGAAAAACTTTTTTGATTTCATTAATATTAGCAACAACTCGCTCACAAAATAAAATTGCACTTGCACTCGCTTTTGTCAGTTAACGCAATCAAAAGATGAACTTATTCAGAAGGTGTTTCCAGATGTTTCTCAAAATTACGGAAACCATGATTGGTTGAGCGAATGAGCTACATATATTGGCTGCAAAAAACATAGATGTAAATGAATTAAATTTTAAAATTCAAGAACAAATTACAGGCGAATCGAGAATATATAAATCAGTTGATTCGGCTACAAACCAAGATGATGCAGTCAACTTTCCACCTGAATTTTTAAACTCTCTGGATTTGCCAGGATTGCCACCTCACAATCTTCAATTAAAGGTTGGATCAATAGTTATAATGTTGCGAAATATCAACCAACCGCGTCTTTGCAACGGTACACGATTAGCGATAAAAAAATTACTAAACAACGTGATAGAAGCAACTATACAAAGGAGAAGATGTTCTCATACCGCGCATCCCAATGATTCCGACTGATGTGCCATTTGAGTTTAAACGACTACAGTTTCCAGTGCGGCTTACTTTTGCTATGACCATAAAAAAGTCCCAGGGGGAATAATTAAGTGTTTGTGGTATTAATCTAGAAAACCCATGTTTCTCACATGGTCAATTGTATGTTGCCTGTTACCGTGTTGGAAAACTGATTTCTGTTATTAATTATGATTCACATGATTAACAATAAAGCGATTACTTACTTTTAAATCCTTATATATGTTTCATTTATTTATTTTTTATTCACAACGCCCTATCACCAGGGTGACGGTTCTGTTCAGGAGAATTTTCAGCCACGACTATAAAATACGTAGGAACAAAAAACTGCCACATTACAAATCTTTATGACAAGACGAAGTCTGTCGGGTCCGCTAGTTTCTTATAAGATAAAATTATTTAGAAGCCATTATCTCAAATTTTTGAAAAGATATTTGAGTCGAAAATCAATTTTACCAACTTTTGTTAAATTTTTTTTAGGTTTTTAATTTTTTGTAAAAAAAACTGTCAATTTGATTTTTTTCAAAATTTTTTTTGCAGAATGTTGACAACAATATTTATTGAAAGATAAAATAATTTAAAGCCAATATCTCAAAGTTTTGAAATGATATTTGAGTCTAAAATCAATTTTTGCCAATTTTTATTAATTTTTTTTTTAGGTTTTTATTTTTTTGTAAAAAAAACTGTCAATTCGATTTTACTCAACATTTTTAAGGATATTCAAAACAATATTTCTTATAAGACAAAATAAGTTTGAAGCCTTAATCTCAAGTTTTTGAAAAGATATTTGAGTCGAAATTCAATTTTTACCAACTTTGAGTAATGTTTTTTTAGGTTTTTATTTTTTATAAAAAAAACTGTCAATTAGATTTTTCTCAAAATTTTATCAGATGTCAAAAACATTATTCTTCGTTGCACAAAATTGTTTTGGAGACGAAATCATATTTAAGTGGTAACATTTTCGAGGTGACACATTTTTTTTTTCAGTTTTTTTTATTTATAAAAAAAACCGTTAATTGGATTTTTTTCCAAAAATATACTTTTTTTGTATCACGTTACAATATAACGGGTGATTTTTTTGAGGTTAGGATTTTCATGCATTAGTATTTGACAGATCACGCGGGATTTCAGACATGGTGTCAAAGAGAAAGATGCTCAGTATGCTTTGACATTTCATCATGAATAGACTAACTAACGAGCAACGCTTGCAAATCATTGAATTTTATTACCAAAATCAGTGTTCGGTTCGAAATGTGTTTCGCGCTTTACGCAAATTTTATGCGTTTTTTTTTTTTTTAAAGTTCTCAAGCTCTTAAAAAATCACCCATTATGTATTTATTGTCCTCCATTGAAAAGAGGACATTGTTTAATATAATGGGTGATTTTTTAAGAGCTTGAGAACTTTAAAAAAAAAAAAACGCATAAAATTTGCGTAAAGCGCGAAACACATTTCGAACCGAACACTGATTTTGGTAATAAAATTCAATGATTTGCAAGCGTTGCTCGTTAGTAAGTCTATTCATGATGAAATGTCAAAGCATACTGAGCATCTTTCTCTTTGACACCATGTCTGAAATCCCGCGTGATCTGTCAAATACTAATGCATGAAAATCCTAACCTCAAAAAAATCACCCGATATAATATAAAATTTAGTTCAAGTCTCTAGTGTTATTGGTTCGTGAGATATTTAGGGTTAACCCAAATGTTCACCTTTTTTTTTAACTGCTAAACTCACGCAATTTTCTTGAGAGCCCGTTCTGCATTTTTCTGCACTATTATCTGTTTAACAAAATTTCTTTGAGTTCGATATCTCTTCTGGTTCTTGAGCTATGGACGACGAAAAAACGTCGCGAACGTACGTACACACGCACGCACAGACATATTTCCAAAAATCTTTTATTTCCACTCTAGGGACCTTGAAACGTCGAGAATTGTCAACATTTTCAATTCGACAAATCGGACCGATTACAATAACTTCCTATGGGAAGTTAAAAATGTGCTGTGCACAAGTTGATCCCCATAAAATTAGGCTTTGATTATTTTTCTTATTTTCAAAAATTACTAATTCCTAGAACCAAGCTTATGGGATCCCGAAAAAAAGTTGAGCTATGTGTATTATTGTATGTATTGTAACATTATAAGAATAGTTTCCGAATTTTTGTACATATATGCCTAAATAAACGACTAAATTTTCAAATTAAAAGTAATTTGGACCACACAAAAATTAAAAAAATAATAAGGACACACCGAATCCTGAAAATATCAATATGAACTTCGGATTTTTGTTTGCAGTTATTAAATGCGTTATACGTTTTATTTTTATGTGAAACTATTGACGTGTTTTATTTTTATGTGAAACTATTGACGTGTTTTTGGGTAGCGATATTTTTAATCATCGAATGTTATTTAGACAATGTAATAAATGAAAGTTCTTAAAAAGAAACACAAAATTATTTAAATGGGTTCATTAATTCCACAAAATTTAAAACAAAATTAACTGTTCTATGAAGGGTACCCTTTTGGAGCAATACAAAAAGACAAGTTAAGAAAAAACAAAAAAAACGGTAGAGAAAATTGAATAAAAATTCTCTTTTTTAAGTGGACATAAGTCGAAATTGAGTTAATTTAATTAACGAATACGCAAAACACCATTCATATTTAACATTCAATGTGCCCTCCTATAAGATTACAAAAAGTAAGTTTGTTGTTTTTCTTTGTGGCCACAGAATTATAGATTCTGACCTTTTAAAAACACACTTTCCGTTCTAAGTCTTTTACTTAAATAGTACTTTTCTGATTTTGACTCCATATTAAATTTAACACAAATAACAGTTTAAAGTAATCGGTACTATTTAAATTTTTAAAAATCTTACGAATAAACTATTTAATATGAATGTTTCAATATCAAAAGTTGTGCTTCTATAGGCTCTGTAGATAAGTGAAAATTAACTATATACAATACATATATTTGTTAAGCACAATCAAATAGAAAACAATGTTTTTCATGCAATTTAGTACTTTTTAAAATAAAAGAAACGTTTCTGTGTACAAATATCACTATTTTCTGAAACCGAACAAAAAATGTGAAATATGTGTTTTATTTTAAAATTTTGGATTTCGAAATTACTATACATTTAAATATTCATGTACGGAATAAATAAAATTCCGGCTAAGCAAAAAAAAAGGTTCTTCTGTTGCACTACCTTTCACTGCGGTATCAAATATAAAGTGTGTCCTTTTTAGACGTGTGGCTTTCAAGAAGAAACAATATTAATAAAATAAATATAAATATTATATAATGTTATGGCCAAGAATTTAGCTTTATTACATAAATAATTGTTTGCCATTATGTTTTAAAAACTGATGTCGTAAGGAGTGTGCATCATCGTTATGCAAGTATTGCAGTTGAACCGAATTCCAAAAAAGAAAAAAACAGAAAATATTAATTTTCGAAATTTAAGTTCAAATACATAATATTTAAATTTCCGGTGTTTATTTTGACTTCAACAATATTTTCAAAATAAATCAAATAATTTTAAATTTATTTCCTATAAAAAATAATACTATAATTTTATTATAAACACCACATGCACAAAGAGACTTAAAATTTCATTAATTTGGCAAACTTTTGAAAAGGCGGAAATAGGTTGGGAAATGAATTCATTATGGAGACCTGCGATACCTATTTTATATCGATATATTTGATTCGAACAATGGAATACCAATAATTTTGCTTATAAAATGCAGTATTACCTGACTTTATGTAATTTTCATAAAAATTAGTATTATACATAACCTTAAATTGCCTCTTTGGATGAATTCTTTTATGTTCAATTGTTGGTATGTTTGAAAAATTGATTTGTAATTTATTCCTTTTCCATTGAGATCCTGATTTTTAAGGTATTGACCTTTTAAGAGGATTACCATTTGATAATACGGAATCCATAAGAGAAAATACTGAATGTTTTTTAATTAATTTCTGTAAAGAAAGTCGGAATGTAAGTTACCTTATCGCAGTAATTGGAAATTGGAATTCATTTGATCAAAGAACATAGTTACCTACAGAGGGATGTTACTAATTAGATGGATAAATTAGATGCATTATGTGGAGTGACGAGATTCAATGAACCAACATCCCTCGGAATGCTACGGTCACTTCTCTTTCATTATACCCTCGTACGAGTATTGCAAGATGGGAAAATACACTCTAGTTTAGTGGGAAACTCTAATGAGGTTGATAATAATTATTTCGATTGATGAACTTGTGATCATATAAATGACCAGCAGTGGTATGTTTATTAATTTTAATCAACCTTAACTTAAAAGGAATCTTTTGAAAATTCAGTTTTAATTAAGTTTGAAATTCTGAGTAAATTTAATTAAAAGTAGAAATGGAGTCATGTTATTAAGAAATTCTTGAATTTAAGTCTTAAATACAAACTAGGATGAAATATAAGTTCACTTATTTTATTCATTTTTGGAAATTGTTGAATAAGCATGTTTCGTAAATCTACAGCTATGGTTAAAATAATAAGAACATTTCTTACTTCTTAGTGTAACTGTGAGAACGTTAAGCAGAGTTCTGCAAAAAAAAAGTTTTTTTAAGAAAATTGATTCGTTTACTTAAATTTTGTGTCTGTGTACTTTCTTATTTTGTTTCTTTTATTGTAAAATGTTCTTTTAAGAACTGAAAAATATTATAATGAGATATACTTCGAATCAATTGTAATCCAAACTATTCGTTTAATTAAAAATAATGTATACATTAGAGCCCTATTGTTGAGTGGACAACCCTCTGGTGAACGGGTGTGTTGCCGAAAAAGTCAAGTACAAGCTCTGTACTCTGTAGACTATCAGAGTTCGTCAAAAAATAACAGCGCGTATTTGTTTGTATCGAATATTCAAGTAATTTAGTAAGAAACTTCGTTCTTGTTGATTCTCATTAATTGGTGTCAACATTAATATGGAAAATAAAATCCATACTCGTAGTAAGTATTGAATCAACTCGTTTTCAGCAACGTAGCTCTGATTTCAAAAAAAAAAAAAAAAACAAAATGTACTTATTTGAGTAGTATTCTCAATGACTGGAATTGAATGAGACAAAGAACGCAAGATTAAAGAGAGGAGACTATTTAACAAAACGAATCTTCTTAGAATTGCAACTTGTATTGGTCGATCAAAGCCTATTTTCAAAAGGTTATTTTTTTCTTTAACAGTATCATTGGGCAAACCAACAATATTTGTGTCGTATGTTAAGTAATTTCAGTGTCTTATAGTTAGATTTTGCCCATTTTTGGCTCAATAGATACACTAATACAAAAGTTTGCCGTATTTAAGCTGATGAGGAATCTAAAAAGTACCAAGAGTTACCATTACCAAACAACGTGATAGTGTGGTTTATGGGCTGGTGGAATCATTGCTCAATGTTAAATTTTATCACGTCATGTCAAAGGACTATGAACTTCTTAAAATTCAAGCACATGATTTCAGTGAGTTCTGGTTTCAAATACAAGGCGCGCTTTACGAGCTATGCAGCGCATTAAACAATAGACTTTTTGAGAAATCATTTTGGTGAACACTTAATTTCAAGTTCCCATACCTTTAGAATATTTTATCTATGGATATGTAAAGTCTCAGGTTTTCAAAAATAATTCAGATACGATTGATGATTTGTAAGCCAACTCGGTAGACACCAGTTGCTATGCTTAAACCGCTCCCATAAAATTGGAAATTGCAAAATATCGCCTCTGACGTAGTCGTCGCGGTGGTGGACATTTACATTTTTTGTAATTTTCAAATAGAAAGACCATAAATTGTTATTTTAACCAAACATACCAATTTTAAGTTAATTTTTAATTTTATGTGTTTTTATGTGTGTTAAAATATATCATCAAATGAAATTAACTAACGTTTTTCGTAGAATTATATTTTTTTTTTTGAAGTGAAAATCAAGTGGTCCTAATTATGAAGCCTTTAGCTTGATACACAAAATTAAGAAACACTACCAAATATTAAACTTACTTACTTAAGGTGGCGCTACAGTACTGTGTGAACTAGGGCCTCACATCCCTAGCTAGATGTCTCCAGTTTCGCGCTCCAAGTTGGGTGAGTTCACTTTCCACTTGTGCGCGCCACCTGATCCGCGGTCTTCCTCTACTGCGCTGTCCTTTGGGTGTGGATTCGAAGACTTTCCGGGCCGGAGCATTGGTTTCCATGCGCTCAACGTGACCCAGCCATCTTAGTCGTTGGACTTTTACCCTTCTTGCAAAGTCAATCGTCGTTCCATCTTCTCCTCCACTCCCCTTCGATGCATACGGGACCGTTGATCACATGAAGAACTTTTCTCTCGAAACGACCCAATGTGCTTTCATCCGCTTTTGTCATAGTCCATGCTTCTGCACCGTATAGCAGGACGGGGATGTTAAGGGTCTTATATAGCAACACTTTGGTCCTTCGAGAGAGGATTTTTCCACTCAATTGCTTTCTTAGCCCAAAGAAACAGCGGTTAGCAAGAGTTATCCTTCGTTTGATCTCAGCTCTGGTGTTGTTTTCTGCGTTTACTGCGGAGCCTAGGTAGACGAAGTCCTTGACTACCTTAAAGTTACGTCTGTCGATGGTGACAAGACGTCGTCGGTGTTGTAGGTCCTTTCTTGATGACAGCATGTACCTACTTTGTTTTGCCCTCATTAACCGTTAAACCCATTTTTGCCGCCTCTGCCTCAATACTCACAAAAGCCCCATTGACATCACGCTGAATTCTTCCGATTATGTCAATGTCATCAGCATATGCTAGTAATTGGACAGACTTTTGAGAGATAGTGCTTCTAGTATTGACGTGTGAGCTCTGCACTATTCTTTCAAGTACGATGTTAAAAAAATCGCATGACAACGCATCCCCTTGTTTAAAACCTTTTTTGACATCGAAAGGTGCTGTTATGTTGTTTGCAACCTTTATGGAGCAGCGTGAATTCTCCATGGTCATCCTGCACAAACGGACGAGTTTGGCATCAGGGATGCCAAAACTAGACATGGCTCTATACAGCTCGTCCCTGTAGATGCTGTCATATGCGGCCTTGAAATCGATGAAAAGATGGTGGGTGTCGATTTGGTGTTCTTGGGTTTTTTCCAGGATCTGCCATAATGTGAATATTTGATCGACTGTGGACTGTGGACTTTCCTGGTCTAAAACCACACTGATAAGGACCTATCAGGTTGTTGACGATGGGCTTTAGACGTTCACATATTACGGCAGAGAAGATTTTTTTAGGCGATGTTAAGTAGACTGATTCCTCTATAGTTGGTGCAGTTTAGAGAGTCTCCTTTTTTTCAGGATATAAAATTTAATGTTTACATTAAAGGATTGTTGGCTTTCGTAAGTCCTAGAAAAAAAGGAACCAACAATTAATTTTAGTTCCTATTATTATACAGGCGTGAAATTTGCTGAGGAGAGCATTCCAGTTTTACTGTATGCGGATGACATCGTCATATTATCCGAGTCCCCTGTTCAACTCCAAGAAATGATCTCTAGATTGGAAGAATATTGTAATACTTGGAACCTAGTGGTCAATCTCAGCAAATCAAAAATTATGATCTTTAGAAAAGGTAGGGGGAGATATGCTAGTAACGAAGAGTGGAAATACAAAGGAGAAGAAGTCAGTGTCGTGAAAGAAATCAAGTATTTGGGGATGATAATAGCGAGTAACCTGTGTATAAAAAACAAGTTAAAGCAAAACTCCAGGAAGCAAAGGCAGCCATATGCATATCGTGGAAAAAATGTATTGCAAATAAAACTATTCACCACTCCGACAAATATAAATTATTTCAAGCCGTATCAAAGTCTATTATGATGTACTGCGCGCAAGTGTGGGGCCATAAACAGTATGAGGATGTCGAAAAACTACTCCGGTTCTTTTTAAAACGAATTTTTGCTCTTCCTTCAACAACGCCGAACTACATGCTACATATTGAAACTGGAATTTCACCGATGTTTATCGACACACTTAGGACCCATTTTGATTATGTTGTAAAAATACTTCAAATGGATGCGTCAAGGCTAGTAAACAAAGTTTTGAGGCATTTAGTTTCAAATAAGCTGAATTTCGTACAATAGTGGATAAGCTTGTCGGATTCTGTGGGAGAAGCGTTTGATTTTGATTTGCAAGATATAACACATTTAAAACGACAGTTTTACTGTCTTTTATCCAAACTCGACACAAAATATTGGGAGAACTTCACTAACCAGGCCAAGGAGTCACATTATAGAGAATACTACAGCAGACTTAAGTCAAATTATTTTCACGACAAGCACTCCACGTATATGATATCTACGATTTTACGAGCCAGAGGGGAAATCCTGACTCTGAACTTTATTCCTCATAGGCCAGACTTACCTCTTGAATGTGATCTTTGCAACACCCACGAAAGAGAAAATATTGCTTATTTTCTAGGATCATGACCAATTTTACAAGAAATTCGACGAGACGTTTTTGGCAGAAATCGTTTGGATGTTGAAGAAGTAATAGAGATTTTAAATGGCAAGTTGGGCTGGAACAAGCTTTATAAATTTATTCGAACTGCGATGACTTATAGAAATAGAATCAGAACGGAATGCTTTTGATTGTCTACTTTATAATGTTTTAAATGCACTTTTTATTATTATCCGAGCTATGAAAAGAATTTATAAATTAAATTAAATACAATTTTTATTCGATTATCTGTCAATCTGACCGACGGTTTCAAAACCAGGTCTTAAAAGACTTGTAAATATTATAATTGTAAACCTGAATTATTATATTAATAAAGTCTATTCTAATCTAATCTAATCTAAATCTAAATCTTATTTGGGCCATAGTTGTATGTAAGTACATTTCTAATATTGTTTGTTTGTTTAAGAAAGATTTCCATTTAAATTAAATATCTTGAAATCTACTCAATAAGAAATCCAAGTCTATAAATGCATAAGGATTTCTTATAGTACGTTTTCAATCATTTAATTTATTAAAGTCCAAAATGTCAATATTAAGGACGTCAACATTGTCAAAATCTTCTGTTAAATTCCTTCAAATAAATGTGATAAATTTCAGATCGTATTTCATTGTGGTCCTTTTGGCTATACTTGGCTTAATTGACATTTGTGAAAAAAAGTCATCCATCAGGATGTTTATGTTGTGGATGTAGGTCCATTTGTACAAAGGTCCATTTACCATTTATACAAATACTACGACTCGAGCCTCCAGTTATCTCTTCCTTTTCGGCACGCATCCAACTCAAACTACTCCGCATGTGACATTCCATCGCCCTAAATTTTGGGATATGTCATCACCATCAACCACAAAACATAGTTTGTAGCAGTGGTAGTTTGTCTGTTTCCGTTTCCGTTTTCGTTTTGCAATATGTATTATGTAGTTGGTTTAGTTGATAGGTTCACGTCATCGATTGGTCCATCAGTCGGTCACTTCTGGACGTTTATTGCTTTGTGCTGGAAGTGCTGATGGTACATATGTATGTGTACAATTGTTGGAAGGAAGGTACATCATGTCATTTTAGACTTTTGTCCATAGTTGTCATTAATCTTCTTGCAAAGTTTGCTCATCTGTCTGACTTTTCGCTTCGCTATGCTTTTGCTTTGCTTTGACTTTTTTTTGTCCTTGATTCTCTTTTGGGTGGTGTTTAATAAATCGAAGTGAGACTTCTTTGTCTATGACATTCACAACGACTACAGGACGACATCCATGAAGCATATAGACAGAAAGACAGACAAAAATACATAAAAGTCACACAGAAAATAGGTACTCGAGAAAATATACAATTTACCCACAATGTGCTCTTTTTTCTCAACATAAGCAGCATTTGGCTTTTCTTTCTGCGACTTTTGGCTTCATTTGGAATTCTGCCGAGTCTGGATTATTCTGATGTGCATAGGTTTGTTTTTGGAAGCACTTTATTGGAGGTACTATACGTTTATAAATAGTGCATCATCAGAAGAAATGAGAGTTGGCGGTGGTGGTCCTGGTCGTGTCGTGGTGACCTAATTAAAAATTAACTGAATTGTTGAGATTCTTTGGGCTTTTTTCGTTTTCCTTTTTTAATTATTTATTTTTCTTTTTAAACAAGCAGATTGCTAATTGAAGTGGAAGCACTTTCAAGGAGACAGTCTAACCATCATAGCCAACCAACCAGGGCTGTCGTGTTGAGAACTCTAAGGATAATAAATTATGTCCACAGAGCTGGAATTTGGGATTGATTGCGGGATGAGAAAATAATCAAATTAAAATACTTTCCAAATGGAGTTTCGAATTTTGGTAACATTTATTTTATTCAAGCGAAAAATGTAAGTTAAGATTGTCGTAAAGATATTGGAAAGATTATAAAAGTTTTCTACAAGATTATTGAAAGATTCTTCTGTGATTTTTGTTTGTGAAATTGTATATACACGGTCTAATTGCCGCTTAAGTATTTAAAAAGTGATAAAAAGAAGTTAAGCAGAAAAATGGTATTATTTCAACATCACTGCCTGCCACAACCAATTAAATATTATAACTATTTCACAAGGAGATTCATGGACATAATTTAAACAAAAAGAAGAAATTATATGCCACTAATGAGCACAGTCAAACTCATTAGCAAATTTTTTCGTTTGTATTTGATTTAGGTATACGTAATAATATAATAAAAGTATACTTTTGGGCAATATAGTATATATGTAGTGCGGTAGGTATTGGGATAATTCAAGCTAGAAAAAAAGCAAACAAAATAAAAAAATAAATCACTTAAAAATTATTTTTAAAATGTCAACACAAAAAAACGTTTTAAGTGTTTGAGTTTATCGGATTTTTAATATATCAAGGATTCAGTCGCTCTAGGATCCCTCAAAAAAACTACAGGCAGCTGGACTGAATCCGGTGGCGAAATGCTTGAGCTCCTTGCGAATACTCACTTTCCTGGCTGCGTAGCTGATATCCGCAGTCCAGAAACAGAGTCTCATACAGAAACCCTAGTACCATCGGATATTATAACGGAAGAAAGGATAAAATGGGCCATTCACTCCTTTTCCCCGTACAAATCCCCTGGTCTAGACGGAATCTTCCCTATGATGCTTCAGAAATGCATAAACCTTATCATCCCACACCTAATTAGCATCTTCAATAATAGCCTTAAATGGGGGTATGTTCCCTTATCGTGGCGTGAGGTAAAGGTAGTTTTCATCCCTAAGGCTGGTAAACCTAGCCATACGGAGGCCAAAGACTATAGACCCATTAGTCTAACATCGTTTATTTTGAAAACTTTTGAAAGGCTAATTGATATACACATCCGAAGCACCCTGAAACCGGACTGTTTATCGGAATTTCAACATGCCTACATTAAAGGAAAAAGCGTTGAAACAGCATTGCACAGTGTTGTCAGCGTCATAGAAAAATCACTGAATGACAAGGAATACACCCTTGCAACGTTCTTGGATATTGAGGGAGCCTTCAATAACGTGAAGAACGAAACAGTGAAGCAAGCCTTGGACGACCAATGGAGCAATGAGATCCATTCCAACTGCGGGACTGGAAGTTATACTCAATTTGATTCCCCTAGACCTCTTTATTCAAGAATCTGCGGCCAAAAGTGCCCTGAGACTTAGTCAAACTAAAGTCTGGATAAACAGTTCCATAGGACACGCCCAGATCCTTCATAAAATTATGGGTCATAGTAATACAGCAGACTATAAAATACCCGTACTTGATTTTCATAAACCATTCCAAGCTGCCATCCCAAGCAGAGAGGAATGGATAGATAATATACCATACTCCAGTGAGTCGTCAATAGCTATCTATACTGATGGCTCTAAAACGGACACTGGTGTAGGGGCAGGCTTCTATTCTAAATCTCTCAAGTTGACCGCCTCGCTTAGGCTTCCAAACCACAGCAGCGTCTTCCAAGCGGAGGTCCTGGCAGTGACAACAGCTGCTAAAAAGGTATCAATGATGGCGATACCACGAGCTGATATCACCTTTTACATTGATAGCCAAGCGGCAATAAAAGCGATTACTGCAACTGAGGTAAAATCAAAGCTTGTTTCATGTTGCCGCGAAGAGCTTAAGGTTCTTGGCGCACAGCACAACATAAGACTCTGCTGGGTCCCAGGCCACAGCGATATACTAGGCAACGAGAAAGCCGATGAATTAGCAAGATTAGGGTCAATGCTTGACGTAAGCCAAGCTCAGCTAGTTAGCATCCCTACCTGTTATTTAAAACAGGAAATCTCCAAAAAAAAAACAATTAAGGCCGATGAAAGGTGGAACCTTCTTGACACCTGCGGTACTACAAGAAAGATCTGGCCCTGTTTTAACAAACAAAGAACGGAAAGAATTATGCAGCTACAAAAGGGATCACTTCGATCTCTTGTAAGCATAATCACCGGACATAATCTGTTAGGTTATCATATGAAAAAGATGAGAATCAGTTCAGATGATCTATGCAGAGGATGCGGTGACGAGGAGGTGCATGAAGATACTTCGCACTTTCTGTGTCACTGTCCCGCACTCTCCCATCAAAGAAAGAAACTGCTTGGCAACTATTTCTTCGGGGATTTAAAAGAACTCTCTAGTACGCCAGGTACTAACATTCTGAACTTCGTCAAAGCCTCTAAATGGCTTGACTCACTGAACACATAGGTTTTTCTTATTAGCTTGAGTAGCAATACTCATGGGTATCACAATGGATCTGTGTTGATCTAAGTGTGATGGTAAAGACATCAACTGTCAGCCCCTCAACCTAACCTAACCTAATATATCAACATTGTTGTTTTTGGAAATCATATTTGTTTTGTTGCATAACGTATCTAGATTCTAGAGGTTTGGATGTTTGCTTATACTGACCATTTTTCGATTGATAGAAATTTGTTAGCTTTTAATATCTTATTTAAGTGGTTTTTACATTTGGTAAAATATGCAGGCGTGAAAAAAGGAGAATAATAACAAATAAAGAATTTTTTACAGTGGTAAAAATAATAATACTTCGTTCAAGTATAAGCTGAGCATAATCGTCGCCCATGTTGTTTACACCCTTAAGGCAAATGATCGGCTCACGGCTTATTTTCTGATCGGCTTATGGCTTATTTTCTGACGGCGCGCGGCTTCTCAGCAAAAATGTCATAAATTTAATTCATTCTATTCTATTTCTATTCTATTCTCTTCTATTCTCGACATCGCCACCACCCAAACAACATTCTTCAAAAGTAAATTAAAGTAAAATAAAAGTTAATTATCTACATAAAAAAAAAGTGAAATGATTAATTTGTACTGGGTCCTTAAGTTAATATTAGAAAAAGGACAAAGATATTACATATGTACATACATAAGTAAAAAATAAAAAAGTAAAGTAAAAGAAATTATAAAATAATTGTCTTTATGTGCATATTTTGGGGCGATTGGAAATATAAAGCAGTCCCCCAAACACACTTGAAAAACGAAAACTAATATCAGGCCATAAAAGCATTAGTAGCCTAGTTGCAATTTTGCCGAAATTGAGTGTATTATGCAAAAAATTGATTCGTTATCTACTACCAACATTTCTGCATTAATTTTGTTTAATTCGTTGGTTATTTAATTAATTAATTTAATATTAATGAAAAAAAAAAATTAAATGTTAAAAAGTTTCAAATTTAGAGCTGTTAGATTAATAACGTCAACAACTGTAAGGACTGTTAAAAATTAAGCAAAAATCAGAGTTACCTGATAACTTCAAATTCAAATGATTGACTTCAAATTCAACGTTTTTAAAATTTTTGTTTACAATATTTTCTATGCCATAGACTTTAAAATTATTTACAACCGAATTTGGAAACATGATTAATACACAATCACAACTCTGTCATTTTTTGAGCAAAAACAAAAAAAATCAAATTTATGATTATTTAAAAAATCAGTTTCTTATTTTACTCTACTGAAACAAATAAAAAATAAAGAAAAGCCACTATTTCACTCACGGTCTCAATTGTTCTCCAAAACTGCTAACAGTAATTTTTATGAAAAACGGTTAAAATCGGTCTTTGCATAAAAAGAAAAATTCCATATCGTAAAGTATGTCTCAAAATTAAATAGATTCTTTACTTTTCTTTGTACCAAATTTTACCAAAGTCATAACAATTTAAAAAAAGAGGCTGGAATGCGACCCACACTGAAAACTTCCCATCCCGTTTGTCGATTTGTCTTGCTTAAAAGGTTTGTAGGTTTGTGTGTTGTATTAAAAAAGTTATCAGTTAAATTATTTTAAAAAATTTAAAAATTACCAACAATATTTTGCATATGATAAAAGAGTTTGATTTCAAAATCTATTTTGGTCAACGAGATTTTTATTCGAAATCCTATTTTTACCAATTTTAATAGCATTTTTTAAAAGTTTTTATTTCTTATATAAACAAATACAGATTGGATGAATTAAATTAATTTGAGAGATATCGAGAATCGAACCTCAATTTTTAGCAAATTTGCGTACTATTTTTTGTAGATCTTATTTTTTATGAAGAACGGACTGTTGGATTTTTATAAAAAAAAAATGACTGAATATAGAAAATAATTTCTTCTGTGAAATAAAAGCCAATTGAAGCCAATGTTTTTAATTATTGAAGAGCTATTTGTGTCGAAAGTAAATTTTGACCAAGTTCTAGTACTGTTCTTTTTTTAGGTCTTATTTTTTGTAAAAAAAACTGTCAATTCTATTTTTCTCAAAATTTTATCGAATGTTGAAAATAATATTTCTTATAAGATAAAATTAGTTTGAAGCCAATATTTCAAAGTTTTAAAAAGATATTTAAGTCCAAAATCAATTTTTACCAATTTTTGTTTAGGTTTTTATTTTTGTAAGAAAACTGTCAATTCGATTTTTCTCAAAATTTTTCCTAATGATCAAAACAATATTTCTTATAAGTAAAAATTAGTTGGAAGTCATAATCTCAAACTTTTGAACAAGATATTCGAGTCCAAAATCAATTTTTACCAACTTTTGTTAAACTTTTTTTAGGTTTTCATTTTTTTTTTTAAAAACTGTTCATTCGATTTTTCTCAAAATTTTACCTTATATCAAAAACGTTATTTTTCGTTGCACAAAATTGTTTTGGAGATGAAATCAGTTTTTATTCTTAAAAATTTCGAGGTGACAATTTTTGTTTTTCTCTCTAGCATTATTGGTTCGGGAGATATTTTGGGTTAACCAAAATTTTAACCTTTTTTGAAACTGCTATGGTAAAAAAAATCACCCATTCAATTTTTTTGAGAGTCCTTTCTGAATCTTTCTGCCTTATTATCTGTATAAAAAAAATGTATTTAAAAACTATCGTAAACAAAATATCCTCAAAAGTTACCCAACTTTTGTATAATCACCCATATACATATTACATAGGTACAATATTTCTTGATTTTTCTTTAAACCCCTTAAAATTTAGACTAATTACAATAAATTCCTATGGATTTTTTAAACTACAATCTAATTTAATTCATCAATTATTGTCAAGAATTCAAGAAGAATGTATCAATTGATAAATTGTTAATTTTTAATTGTTCTTTAATTGGTCCCTCAATATGAATCCGTTTTTATGTTATCATTGTAGAATTAATGGATGGAGATTTTGCTGAAAGTTTAGGAACTTCATATCTGCTAAACATAATCTTTAATTTTTACTATCCTTAAACTAATATTAAACATTTTCTTAAAGATTGTAAATGTTTTACCTTTTACCTTCTCAAATAGGATCAAATATAAATCTTTTAGTAATTTGTGGGACACCCTTTACTCTTTATATTTATACTACGAGTATTTCTCAAAAAAAAAATGTCCTCCTAATTCAATAATATGCATACTATCCAATTGTCTCTTGAGTAACATAAAATCCTTTTAACTTTGATGTAAAGTTCAAAAGATAAACTATTAATAGTTTTATTTTTATTTTGTTGTTTTTATTTTCTTTTTTTTTGCAACTTGTACTCAGTTGTCCATGTTGTATACGTAGCTATTTAAATAATTTAATTTTTAAACAATTTTCCAACCTTTGAACCACAAATTTATTTTTTGTTGCTTGTGTTAAAAGGACAAACCACAAACCGCATAAAATATAAGAGCACATCACCACGCTCGGTTTAATGTTGTCTCTCTTAATAAATATTCACAAAAAAAGAAAAGAAAAACAAGGAGAAAAGCATTAATATCTGAAATAATATACATACAAGAGAAACAGCTAAATAAATTCATCAACTTGGTCGTATGTCCAAAAGCAAATTCTTTCATAAAAATTATATGAACAAGTATTTAATACTCGTATTTGTGATAAAAATGTTAGTAAATTGAGCTCAAAACATTAACGCTGCTTTCTGGATCCTTCAACTAACGTTGAAGTTATTTAAAACAGTCCCTTTTATTTTACGAACATGTATTTAACATTTAAAGTCATCTTTTATAGCTATACTTCAATTTTTGTACGAGTCCAAAACTTGCCCTACACAACTTACAGCACATAACCTTTACCACAAAAAAAGTAAAAAAGAGGATATTTTTGCTGACATTGATATTACTCGTACCTGCAATTGAATTATAGATCCACTATACGTTTGGCACTTAAAAAAGTTTCAATGAAATTGTTGCCCAAAGCTCAAGTAAAGTCCAAGTCTATGTCAATCCATTTGGGAGCTAGGTTTTGCTACAATCCCAAAGCTGAGGGGCACTTAGTCTTTTATATTGAAGAAAGAAAATCCAAATCTAAAGCCCTTTTATATATACGAGTAGAACAACTTCACTTTTTGTTTTGTATTATCCTTTTTTTGAAAACAAAAGAAAACTTTAAAATTTTACGAGTTAGTATATCGATTCAAAGATAACAACACAGACAACACTTTTTGTCTTCGCTGGTATCTCCATCTGTTTTTGTTCCAAGTTTTTATGTTGTCTTATGTTCTTTTAGCTGGATGATGATAATGATGACAACGACAGACATACATTGGGGTTTTTAGTGTTTAAAGTTGACGACGACCCAGGGTCATAAGTCAACAATGTGCTTCTGATGCATATCCTTCTGGATAGTTTACAGGATAGTGCACATCTCATTCCACAGATGGATCCATATGAATTTCTAATTCTTGAAAGCAGGGTGATAAGTCCACAAATTATTTATAGGTCAAAAGTCGATAATGTGCTTTTGAGCCATATTCTTACAGGAAATTACACATCTGGTCCCAAAGGTAGGTCGGAAACACATACAAAATTCTTGTTCAAGAGCTCAGGGTATTAAGTTCACAATTAAGTTGCCTTACGGGCAAAAAGTCCACAATGTAGTCTTGATGCACATGCGTATGGATATGTAAGAAGAAAGGGAAACATCTCATTCCACAAGTGTTTCACAAGTCCTCAGAAGATTCTTGTTCATGGATGATGGGTTATAAGTCCACAATTTGGTCTACATGCCTAAAGTCCATAATTTTCTTTTTATTCATACTTTTATTGCTGGCTGTAGATATACGTATTTCAACTGTTAAAGTGGATGAAAAGTTCCTAGAAAGTTCTTGTGGACTTGTTGCTCATGAGGGATGGTCTTCTGACCCACTTGTCCAGATAAATGAGAAAAGTTTGTACTCTTAATCATTTAACAATGCACGTTTTGGCCGTATAGGTAAGTTAATCCATTTGTGGACTTATGACCCTAGCGCTTTTTTTTAATTCAATTATTATTAAAGGTTTTTTTTTCAATTTTCTCCAATTTCATTTCAGTATTTTAACTTACTTTGGCCACTGTAAGGTTGAATGCATGTACAACTTGACGTTAAAGGCTTTAATCTGATGAAACGGAGTAGCAGTGGATGTATATATGTATATAAACATGTATGATTGGGTTAATGTTGCTGATGGTGGGAGGGAAGGCTTATAGAACTTTAGGGTGTTGAAAATCCGGACCATTAAAATGTCAACTTATCCGTGCCCTCGACTTGTTTTGCAAATGATTTAAATTTTTTTTTGGCAAACGTTAACAACATATACAAAAGCATGCTATAGGTAAACTATAACGCCAACGATAAAGACGCATATGGTTTGGTCCACAGGCAGTGGCCTAGCGGGCGGATAAAGAGACTTTTAATGCGTTTGGTATATGCGGACAGACGACTATATGGCGGAGCAACCGACGCGACGCCGACTTACATAATATCGTGTGTAATTTAAACGCAGCTGAACAAGGACATTAAACGTTTTATGTATGATGAGAGGTTGTCAATGAAAATATATGTCCTTTGCGTAAGGATAATATTACAACATGTCCAGATCCAAAACATATGTGGTGTGGTGGATATAATAAGTATATGACTGTACAATGTACATATTTTGTTTTCTCCTTATTTTGTATACAAAAAATTAAATTAAGGGAGTGTGCCTGTTAAGGACATGGTGTGGATATATACGTTTATACCTTACGTCCTTATTGTTGCCGCAACATAATAATGGATGTCGTGCGTTTTTAATGAGTTTAACAAGGTAATTGTATAAAAAAAACTGTTTCTCTTTTATATTGCATATAATGCTCCTACTGATATAAGATTGAAGATATAGGTAGAGGTGGATTTTATATAAAGGATATGATTGATAAGTTTGTGACTGATGGAAATATGTATATTTATTTAATAAATATGTAATCAAATTGATTTTGTTTTAAATCAACAAAAGCAATGAGTTTTTTATTAATTTGTATTGCAATTTTCTGTCCATGGAGTCCAGGCTTAAATTTAACAGAATTTCGTCTTCAAGACTTAAAGATTATATTGCAAAAAAAATTGACACTTTTGAGACAACTATAATCATTTCCTATTTGATTCAATTGTATTTGTTTTTCATTGATAGTTTTTGTTGTCCCGGAGATGAAAAGTTTGACTGAGATAAAATTATTTTTCAACACCATTTTTTTACCTGATTAAATATTAAGAATACAATTTTGACTAACAAAGTTTTCATCGTTTTAAAATTTCAGTATTTTAAATATAGTACTTCGAAATATATTTTGTGCGTAACATTTTAAAATGGAACATGAACAAGAGCTCGGTCACCACTTCAAAAAAAATTGCAGTTGCAATACCTTTTATTATATCTATTAGTTGGATCTTAAATTTTACCCCAAAATAGGTTTTAATCGGATTAAATTCAGCAGCTCTTTCTCAGTGGATATATTGCCAAATAAGGAGTACCTCATGGTAGCCTTTGAGGGCCACAGCTTTTTATTTAATTCATCAATCATGCATACCCTTTAAATTCTCTAGCAATACCTTATTGATTGTTTATCAAGTTTTTTGGTCAAGAAATTTGATTCCACAAAAACAAGTAATCTAGAATTTAATCTACTATACAACTACTATTCCTTAAAACCGCTGAAACTATTTTGGTTAAATTTTATTTCCCACATCCAGATTGACTGCAATGACTGGGTAAAAACCCAGACTTGAATTACGCAGAGTTGAACAAGGAAGGGGGTATACAAATCTTTCATTTTGGAACTTTGGTATTTTACATGGTTTCCAACAAGAGGAATTATTTCAATATTCAAAAAATGGTATTTTTTAAGAGAAATTAAAAGATATTTTGTATTATATTGTAAAGAAAGTGGACGGGCACAGTCCCAAAATTTTACTTTATACTATTTTTTCCAAATCTCGATTTCAGGTTGTAGGGATTTTGTGTTTTCGGAATTTTGGTATTTTGAAGAATTTGGGTTTTCTGAATTCTGAATTATCATATTATAATGAATTATCATATTATAATTTTAACCATAATTCTGTAAAGAAGAAACACCATTAACAATAAACTCGATAACTGCAAGGATTCCATGTTTAAGGTCTTTAATCGATTGTGGAATATTCGAATAGAAATCATCATTTAAGTGGCCTCAAAGAAAATAGTCATCATGTGATTAATTCAAATCTAGTCTTGAATCTTGCATAATAGTAGTATTAACTATCATCAACATGTCTTCCAAACTGCTTGGCTATATTGGCGATATTGATGCCATTCAACGCTCCAATCCAACTGTACTGTTTTGGTACAGACATTATTTCCATTAACAACGAAGAATTACTTTAGCTAGTCATTTCTACTTCGGTTTGATTAAAATTCCTTTCTTAAATAACAAAGTACACGTTAAAAATAACGACAATTCCACAAACCTATGAGTTTTAGTCAAAACTTTGGGTTACCTGAAGCAGTAATATTCTTTGTTCTTCTTGAATGGTGCACACTGTTCTTCAATCTACTAACTTGTCCCAACAGATACCTTGTTTTTAACTATTTTCGCTATTTCCGGCGGAGAAAGTGCTTCACAAATAGCCAAAAGTGCTTATGTTTTGTGAATTGTAACTGCAAAATGTTCACCATTTTTGAAGTGAATTTTAATGAATCCAATGCCTGGATACAGCGTGTATAGTTTCATTTTAAGTAAAGTCTTAAACCTTCAAATGTCAAAGTATGGCAGCCTCAAAAGTATTAAACCTAAGACTAAATCATGATTCGATTCGAGCTGCAAAAAGGTTATCAAGAAGAAAGAGGTGAGCTTCCGGTTTCTTAGAGCCAACCCAACTGAGGAAAACCGGAAAAAAAACCTACGCCCATATACGAAGGACCAAATTTTTGCATGAACAAACATTACGGCAAAAAATACTACAATGTCCCAAAGGCAGTAAGAATTTTTGGTCATTTGTAAAAAACATGAGGAATTCTTCCTCTTCTTCGGTTCCTACGCTTGTTGTCAATGACACTCCTTTAGTTAGCTCTATTGATAAAGCTAACTTGTTTGCACGGCAGTTCGCCGAAAATTCCACCTTACGTCATGGCTCCCCCAGTTCTTGAACGCGTAAATGATTCTATGAGATCAATCTATTTTCGTACTCGTACTGTGGCGAGAGTTCTTAAAGATCTCAACATTCATAAATCCGCTGGTCCGCATGGTATTCCCGCTATTATTCTGAAAAAGTGTTCTTCCACGGTAGCAAAACCACTGCGTAAGCTCTTCCATCTATCCTTTTATTCTGGGCTCGTTCCGAGTACTTGGAAAACTGCATTTGTTCAGCCAATCCCAAAAAAGGCGAATCTTCTTCCCCGCAAATTATCGACCGATAGCACTAACGTCCCTTCTTTTTAAGGTCATGGAAACGCTGATTAATTATCAGCTTAAGAAATATCTTGAGGAACGGAAGCTTCTTAATGACCGGCAATACGGCTTTCGTAGCAAAAGGTCCACTGGTGATCTCATGGTCCATCTCACCGAACAGTGGAACAAATCTTTACATCGGAGAAAGTAAGATTATTGCACTTGATATTTCAAAGGCTTTTTTTAAAGTTTGGCATCTTGCTCTCTTATCGAAAATGCGTGCTTTTGGTATTGACAAATCTCTTCTTCGTTGGATTAGACATTTTTTTCGAACCGTTCAATACAAGTTGTTTTGGATGGATTCAAGTTTGAAACCCATAAAATAAATGCTGGTGTGCCCCTGGGCTCAGTTTTGTCTCCGACCTTTTTCCTCATTTTTATAAATGATCTCCTGTCTGTTACTTCTAATCCAATACATTGTTTCGCTGACGATAGCACTCTTAGCTTTTCATATTCGTTTCCAGACTCACAACCCTCCTCATCGGATGTGGAACTGCAACGGCAAAATATGATAAGCTCATTAAATTCCGATCTTCACAGCATTGTAAAATGGGGAATAAAAAACCGTGTGGAATTTAATTCTTTGAAAACCCAATGCTGTCTTGAATCGTTAAAGCGAGATAAAATCTATGAGTGGCACTTGCATCAACGAACCTGAGGTTTTTTGAGAAGATGCAAGAAATTTTTCTCTCCGTCTGATACTCTGATCTGGCTAAAATCTACAAAACCTATATACATACATATGTCCGAAACTTGAATATAACTCTCATCTCTGGGCTGGTGCTGCAGTAACTTATTTAAGCCTCTTGGACAGTGTTCAAAGAAGAGCTTTTAAAATGGTTGGTGACATTAACGTCATAAACCCTTCTTGTCTTTCCTTTTTTACCGTTATTTTAACAGTCTTTGCTCTAGTGAAATAGCCAGTTGCATTCCTCCCCTTAAACAATTTAACCGTAACACCCGTGCTTCTAGGAATGCCCATCAGTTTGCCCTTGAGCCCAACTTCGGCCGTACTATGAAGTACAGAGATTCATTTTTTAGGCGTACTACGCGAATGTGGAATGCCTTGCCACGCTCTTTCTTTCCCTATCATTGCAATGTTCAGGCATTCAAAATCAATGTACACCGGCACCTCCTACCTAACCCTTCCCTATTGTCCTAATGCTCACACTGTGTCTTTGGCATATTAAAGGTATACAAAACCCTTTTAGTGTTCGCTAATTATAAAAAAAAGCTGCCAACGTATTGTTTTATTTATAATAAAACTTCTTATTAGAAAGCCCTTTACATACTTACTCTTTATAACCTGAATCCTTTCATTTCCTAAAAAAAACTAAAGAAATAAAACAAATTTATAAATTCCGTGCTAAAATGTTTTTCCATATTATTTTCAATTAAAATTTTTATTTTTATGTTTTTTTTTTTAAATTACATACGAAATGTTAATTTTTGTTTTCTCTGTTTTTATTATACAATCTTACTTATATACTTTTCTACAATAATTTTATTTTATGTATTTTTTTAATATATCTTACATTAAAAACCCTTTCATAAAATTTAATTTAATTTAATTTTTTTTTTTCAAATCTTTTTCCACTTACAATTGAATACCATTTTGAAATTTTATGTATAATAAGATAACTATTTAAATCACGTCCTTTTTTGTTTTCTATTTTATATATGCAATAAAATTCACATTAAGAAGTTTTTTATTTCGTTTTGTGTTTATTTGTTTTTGGTTTAAAATCTTAAATTTTCGTTTTATACATTTAATTAAGTTGTTTGTTTTAGTTTTAAAAAAAGGGGAAATCGTTAAGGAGCAGAGGTTAGGTTTAGGAATAGAATAATTCAATTAGAAAAAAATAATTTAATTTTGGAATCTCTTATACGTAGATACATTATATAAGCTCTCACAATTGAAACTTCAAGTTGCTCTCAAAAAGTTGTACCTATTTTCTTTATCTTCTTATAATTCACACTCACTGCGTAACTATGGTGTATTTTTTGAGATTTCATATTTTTAAAAACTACTTTAAAGCAGTTCAGATATCGGTAAATCTATATCTATCTACTTTAAATTCTCCCAAAAAATGTTTTTGTCTCCCATAAAAAATAAATAAAATTAATTGGAATTAAATTTTTTGTTTTGTGTTTGTATATTGTAAATTTTAAGGATTAAATTTAATTTAGATCTTTACACGCTTTTTTTCTGGTTTGGATTCAACAATTTACATTCAATTTGTGATTTTATTTTTGTATTATTTGTTGTTTTTTTTTAAGTTTAATTTATCAGAATAATATTGTGGTAGCTTAAACATCTAATTATTTTTGTTAATTTTCTGTTGAAATTTATCCGTTTAATTTTATATAATTACATCTATTTATGTCCTTTTGTTTTTGTTTTTGTTTTTGTGTTAATTTTTATTTTTGTGTTGTCCTTTCAAATAAAATTTGATATGGATATCCTGTTTTGTATTTTTGAAACAATAATTTGTGTTTTTGTGATGTGCATTTAATTTTGTTTTATTCACTGTCAGATATGTTTTTTTTGTGCCCTTCAATTTAAAAAATAAAGGTGATATTATACAAGGCGAGTCCTTGATTGGGGGGAGTTCCCTCATTTCTACAGATATGCTTTGTTTTTTGTTTAGTTTGTATATATTTTTTTTTATTTAGCGAATTTTCATTGCGTGTGCGGATAATGAAGCATCGAGTAAAAAAAAATAAATAATTAACTCCCAGGAATTCAATCTGAACTTTTTTTGTAACCATCAACCCTTCCCTTATTCTGGTATTTGTTGTGTTCGACTACATTGTTAATATAAATAAATACATATAGAAGATAGAATGAATGAATTCTTCAACAACAGCAAATACATAAAACAAAATTAAGACAAAAAAAAAAGGAAAACAATTCTGTGAACACTTGAAAATGGCCGTTTTCGTCCTTCATTAACGTCAAACATTCAAATAAGCTCATCCGCCCTTTTGGCACAGCCACAAAAGGGACCTTTTCCTTTCTCAAATACAGTACATAAATATATATGAGTATAAACATGGAAATTAGACTGATTCAGAAAAATTAAATTAAACTAAATTTCAGCTTTTTAGATAGATATTTAGAAGTCGCTTATAGAGTTTTTCCGTTTTAAGTGATAATTATGGAAACTTTCGGAATATTTGTTCTTCGTTTTCTAACTGAAAAATCTGTTGTGTGATTTTTTCTTAAAGGAATTTGAATAACATTTTAAAAAAGGTCTAGGCATATTTTCTAGTTAGGGCACTCCTTTAAAAGTTAAAAGGGGTTACATTGAAATTAATGGCTAATTCCTTTGTCAGCTATTATATGCAACTTTATAAGGTGAACATATTTATCAAATTATAATACTTAATGTTAAAACCAAATTATTAATCAAAAAGTAGTTCTCACATTCGAATAGATTGGCAGAATGAACTGAAAATAATATTACCAATTTTTCCAATTTGACATTTTTATCACTTTTCCAAGTTTTCTGACTTCGACACGCCATGAATAAAAAAAAAACCCTTACTGATTTTGAAACGAGTTTGTTTATTAAAAAATATTTCAAGACCTTCTTTATAGACCACATACATATGTACATATATTTCCTCAAGAAAAGTCAGATTCGCGGTTCATATAAAGGGTGTTTTCTTAGAAGTGTGTTTTTCAATCTGGCAATACTCTTTTATGACAGCATCTATAGGGAAGAGCTTTAGAGAAAAATGTCTATAGTTTTGGCATCTTGTTATCCCTGTCAAACTTATCCTTTTGTGCAGAATAACGATGTAGAATGCACGCTGCTCTATCAAGGTCGGAAAAGATCTCACCAATGAATTTGATGTCAAAAAAGGTTTTAGACAAGGCGATGCACTGTTATGGGTCTTGTTCAATATCGTTTTGGAAAGAATTGTGCAAAACTCAAACCGTCAAAACTAGAGGCACCTCAACCTCAACCTCTTGGAGAGAACCTCAACTAACTTGGCGTGCGAAACTAGAGATAACTAGCTTCGAACTGAGCTGGTTTCAAACGCATGTTGGTTAAAACACAGGTCCACCTGGACTGTAGCGCCACCTTGATACTTGATTCGGAGTTGGTATTTTTGAAAGCTGTCACTTGATTTATGCTTCAGTTTGGTTTGCCATTTTACAACTTACTTCTGCACAAAATTTAAAAATCTGGCAAAATTTATTATCAAAATAATACCTAAATACATCAATTTAATCAATTTATTGAAGACAAATTTAAGTGAGTGCCTTATTTTGGGTCTACGTGGACCTGTGGCGTGGCCTTCAATATTGTTGGAATATAAGAAATCGCTTGTCTTCAAAGACAAGCTCAATACGATTGACGCCTTAGAAGAATATATTTTGTGCGTTATTGCTAACATTTGCGAGGATTGACAAATCTTCCAAGAATAATTCTTGGAAAGAAGTGTTATCTCAAAGTATGCGGTCGGATTCAGCATAAAAACTATAGGTCCCTTTCATCCTTGCATTTACTAGAACACAGGAATGATTGAGAGTTGTAAGTCACTAGGCCTTGGTTCCTTACGAGTTGTTGCGCCACCTATATTCTTTTATTTATTGACATATGGCCCCAAATGCTGCAAAAAGTGGTTCAAGATTGGGCCTCGAGTCAGCCACTGCGCTCACTTGATCGAAGTCATTTGTAAAACATGGCAAACCTTTATTTTTATAAAAAAGCTAAATTCACGGACATGAAAACCACACGTCTACAAAAACACCCATTACTATAAATATTGAAAATGAATATTAAAGAATATTGAACCCGAACAAATTAAAAGAAAAACTTCTACATAAATGAAGGTAGCCTCAAAAAAATTATATAAAAGAGTTTTCTTCTAATTTTAGAAAATTATGTTTCAAAACCCTGAATTTGGAGTAGGATTTGAGTTAATGCCAACAAAATCCATCGCAAGAGTGCAATCTAATAGATGTTGCCCTAAATGGCGGTGAGCTTATATATTAATAAACTAATGCAGAAATACTTGTAGGAATTAATTTTTTTCATTAAGATATGAAGAAAATGTTTCATCATTTGAAGTAAAATTTCACTAACTCAAAAATTATTTAAATAAGTTTTCATAAGACCATTGAAAACTTTCAAAGCTTTTTTCAATATTTGTATAATATGATGGTATTTCCTTAAATAATGAAGAATACTATCATTTTAAGTAGATTTTTTCATTGAAAACATGTATTTATATATTTTTACGAAATTTTTCGTTAAACCGATGATGATGTTTTGTATAGTGATAAGAGTCTTCATTGAAATAGTTTTACACAATTCTTAAATGGTTCAAAAACTATATAAAGCGTTTTAATTACGAGATGAAGATTTTTATTTTACGAACTTTTCGTTGAGTCAATTAAAAGTTCATTGATTCAATGAAATCGCAGTTAATGAAGAAAATTTCATACTTTTCCAAAAGATATTTTGTTGAGTACATTCAAAGAACCTTTTTGAAGAGTGATATCAATCTAAAGAGCTGAAATTTGGAAAGGAGCAGTATTTTACAAAGTTCTTACCAAAAAATAGTTTTTTTTTGAATCAGTCTAATGTACATTTGTAATATTCGTATATATGTACATATGTATGTAAATACTCTTGTTCTACTTACATCCATAATAAACTATAAAGAGTGTAAAGGGAGATTGTGTATAACTGTGAAATGAAAACATAAAACACACATCGAAATGGTCAATAATGACCACTAACACCCTGACCGCATAACCATAGCTGCCACTGTTGTTGGTCTGTTGCCGCATCACTATACTCAATCCACTTCCACTTCCTCTTCCAGTTTCAGTTTCAGTTCCGGTTCAAGTTTCTGTTGTTTGAATATGGGAGATGATGGAGTGAGGGGGCAGGGGGGAGGGGGGTAGATGATGGAGCCCTTTGGAAAGAATAGTATAGATATGCGTTTTGGGAGGAGGCCGGTTCTGTTCGGTTCGGTTCGGTTAGAGTTGGAGGAGTTTGTTGGATGTTAGCCAGGCCATGAGTAGTGTGGGGGAGGTTTAATTCTCATTTTGTGATGATCCTTAACCGAAATATCCTGGTTTCACTTTTATATGCATATACAGATACACGGATATATTTATCTACTAGTTTTGTGTTATTCCATTGTTTTGAATATCTTTTATGTCTATCTAGACACAAGTATATACGATTTTTGTCATCATCACTCTGTATCTATGTATATATTTCGACTGATGTGTTGTTTTGTTGTTGAAAATGGTTTAATGGTTGAATGGTATAGTCCTTTGCGCTCAAACCCACACAACTTTATATAGGATGTTATGTAGCCATCCATGGTCCTGGATTCTGGTACTAATGGCCTGCTGCTTTTATACTCTTGTATAGCCTTAGAGTCCTCTTCTCTCCACCATACATATAACTCGCTTGAACTCCTTCTCATCTCATACTCATCCTTATTTTCATCATAGTCTGTCGTCGTCGTATTCATCGTCTCTTTTCTAAATGTCGATAGGGCGCTTTTTGGGGGCATCATAATGTAAATTGGAACCTTGAATATGTTCGGCCCTCTATACCCTATGACGACTATTGTGATGCTATGTTCGGGTATGGATCCTTCGACGATTCGTGGTCGAATCGTGGTGTGAATGGCTTGTTGTGCGATTATTATTGCTTTGGTTGCAGTATTCCGCCTGAAAATATAAATATTTTATATATATGCAGATAGAAGAAAAAAAAGAATACAATTGAAGGAAAATAATCGATATACCTAAAAATATATGTATATAGTTAACAAAACCCATACAAACACAATCCTCCCTTCCACCCCTAGAACTGATTTTGCATAAAGTGAAAATTGGTAATATTTGTATATGTTCATGTTTTATATGGATAAAAAAGTAACTGATAAATATTTATGAGAAATTATAAATTTAGAATTTGAGGAAAAATGTTGTTGTTGTTTTTGTTTATATTAAAAATCATATTTTGCTTCTTTGGGAAATTTAATGTTTTATTAGTTTTTGTTAAAAATGCGCACATCGTAAATTCTCTAAAAGAATATTTTTAAGCTAAACTTTAAACCATGTGTTTGGATATTCGAAAAATTACTAAGAGCGATCGCTTAAACTGAAGTTTACACTGCAAACCAAGGTTGCCAAATCAGTTCAGCGAGGCCTTGATTTTCCCAATCCACAAGAAAGGAAGCTCTGAAGTTCCGGAAAACTAAAGAGGAATCTCGTTTTTGAACTCGTCATATAAGATATTTACATCGATTCTGCTCAGTCGTTTAAATGAATGGGTACATTCTAATCACCTGCTCAGTGAGTTCCAAGCTGGCTTCAGGTCGGGATACTCCACCGTCGGTCGATCACATTTTTGTACTCCGCTCGATTGCTGACTCATTTCTATCGAGAAATAGGAAACTATTTGCATTTTTCGTTGATTTCAAAGCTGCTTTCGACAACGTGGATCGCAATGCCCAAGCTTTTCCAGATAGGAATGTCGCTTAAGTTCGGTACAGAATTGCAAAATTTATACAAGACAACCAAAGCATCAGTGTGGAATGGCCAATTCTTATCAGAGTGGTTCCAAACGAAATCAGGAGTTAGGCAGGGCTGTGCACTCAGTGAAAGCTTGTTTGCACTCTTCATTGATGATATAGTCGAAGCATTACCAGCAGGAATCGAGTACGCAGGCTCTCTTTTTTTTGCTGACGACATTGTACTGCTCGCGTATACTCCGCAGTCCCTTCAGCTGATGATAAATAAGCTTGCTGAATATTGTAAAAGCTGGAACCTAGTGGTAAATTTAAATAAATCCAAAGTGATGGTTTTTAAGAAAGGCGGAGGAAGATCGGGTACAAGTGAGTAATGGCACTATAATGGTGAAAGAGTAGAGTTGGTGAAAAAAGACAAATATTTAGGAGTTTGATTTGCTAAGAACTTGAGCATGGAAAAACATTTCACTGACAAACTTGTTAAGGCGAAAATAGCTATAAACGTAGCATGGAAGCAATGCTTTAATAATAAGGAAATTACGCATACCAGTAAATTCAGGGTCTTCGAAGCTGTATCGGAATCAGTTATCGAAACAATGAACAAATGGAAAAACTGCTCAGATTTTACATACAACGGATTTTCCACCTTCCTTCGAGTACGCCAAACTACATGATCATTTTTGAAACGGGTCTATCGCCTTTATTAATAAAAACACTAAAGCTGCAGGTTCATTACGTCCTCAAAAGTTCTGGATATGTCAAGTTATCGTCTCCCAAAGAAAGTAGTTCTTCAAACTATCCAATCCCGAAGCGGGTGGTTTAAAGACTGGATAGAACTAGCCGAGCAGGTGGATGTTGACCTAAACTATAGTAACCTTGCCTCATGGAAACCAACTTTATATCGCCTAATAGCGTGTCTGGATGAAGCCCCAAGAGAACAATACACGGAGCAAGCCAAAAGCTCACTGCACCGCATGATTTACAGTAGACTAGACTATGATCTCCGGGAAAGAAACTACTTCCACGACAAATATACCATCGATCAAATTTCGTGCATTTTCAGTCTGAACTACATTCCTCACCGCGAGGACTTACCGATTTTATGCAACCTGTACAACTTGAAAAAGCATGAGGATGTTTTTCATTTTGTTGGACGATGTGCAATTTGAGAGAAATAAGAAGACTTATCAAAACGGCGCACTACAGCGCTAATTGGATCTCAGGCTAGGTCTACCCTGAGATCGCCATTTCTATCCTATGCAGTGACTTTCTTTCAAATACTGAAATCATAGCCTTCTACAGGAAATGGGTGTCACAAAGTTATATGAATATTGCAAAACTGCACTTAAATATAGACATCAAATTTTAAATTAAGCGTTTAAATCTTAAACTGCACTTCCTTTTTTTAATCTCTATAAAGTTGTCAATCAGGCAGACGGCAATGCAATGCATAATATTGAATGTATTACCCAAATTATTGTTAAATGTATGTTTAAGTAAAATCAACCTAATCTTATATAATCTAATCTAATCGAATTGTTAATTATGAAAATGTGTTGCTTCTTATCCTCATCATTTTAGATCCACTATTAACGGCCCCAAATCAAAAACTTCCTTTGGCATACTTACGATACTAACACGAGATTTTATGAAACAATTTACAAAATGTTTAAAAAGCCAAAAAGAAGGCACGAAAGAATTTACAGATTATTAACGCTTATTTATTGGCTAAAGGGGTTAGTCTTATTTTAGTGGATTAAATAACAATGATAAGCCTTTTAAACTAGATCAAACACTTTGGGATATCTCACATACCCTTTGTTTTATATAAATTGAACTGTATGAAACGCTTAATGAAAGACTATGTATGAATAGCTTGATTTTGAAATTGAATATCTCTCAGAAATCGCTTTTCAAATGCAAATAAAAATTAAGATTGAACTCAAATTATTTTTTTACCCTATTTCACCCTATTAAAAACAGGATTTTTATATATTTTGAATATTAATCTTTCTAAATGCCCTCAAAACACCCTACCATCGTTGTATCACAATCACCTCAATAGTTAATGAATGCAAAGAAAACATAACACATAATAAGAACACCCAAAAGTTTCAGTTTAATAGAAGTCTATAAACCTTAACAATTTATCTCCACTTTCGCTGAGAAAATACAAACTAATAAATCATTATTTTTCGCAGCTTGAGCTTAATGGTATTTCATTTCTATCAGTATTTTTTAATTATAATTAAGGAACACAGGTAGCGAAGTGTACGTACACCTGCAGAAAGACTAACCTCGGAGGAAAATGTTTTAAAAATATACAACTCATTAATTCCCATTCATCATCATATAAGAAGAAATTCACTTCTATATTACAAATTTCTGCTTAAATCCAGAAACACGCTATTAAAGTCAAGCTGCGAGAATAAACCATATCCAATTTAAAGGACTGCGTTCATTTGGATCGGGCTCCGCTAGTTCTTCCTAAAATATCCTTTCTCTAGAATGACCGCAGAACTATATTGTAAATGATACTACGAGTACATTCTGGGAAAAATATGGAGAAAGCCCAACGAGAGGGAAGGATGTAAGTGCAACAGCGAAAATATTAAATTATTCATATTTAACTGGAGCGTTCCTCCCGCATTTAAGTTTGCTGCCCCTGTGGGAGTCCTTAGGAAGGACTCCGCATGGGAAAAATATCCAAGTACTACTGCAATACAGCATTAACTGGAGTGCACTCAGGATAATTTCTAAGCGCCATCGCATTAGAGAGGTGAAAATGTGGCTATGGAAACCTCATCATCATCTCCATTTCCAACGTCGCTCGTCCGGTCCTTCGTCGTCGTCGTCGTAGCTCGTTTTTGCCATCATAACCGGAGCAGCAATGGATTCGGATAGTTTCACATTAATTCCTCATAATGCAGCTGCAACTGAAACAAATATCTGGTGTAATGATATAGCAAAAAGCATCAGCAAACGCTATACAAGGAGTGGTCTCTTAATGATTCCTATATAGCAATGAGCTGAGCAGTCCTTACATAGGTATAGATCCTTATACATTGAGCTCAGCTTGTGACAGAGCCAGAGATATATTTTATATACCTATAGTACAGTTAGAATAAGTAAGAACAATCCGGATGCAACACAATAATATCTATAATAGAAATGGACATCATGAGATGCGGGGCGACAAGCAGCCAACAGCCAACAGAAAATTATAATCAATTTTCCAGGATCTGCAACATTGTCAGGAAGAGTTCTATGGTACAAAGTTGGAGTGACAGCTATGATTTCAGATATTGTTGTGTACTTTGGTGGCTATAAAATGGTTTGGTCGGTCGGTGGTGGTGTGACAAGCTTTATGACATCAGCAAGACAGAAACCTATAGTTTGTTATATTAATTTTAAATCATTTCAACATGGTAAACCGATTTATTGTTTTTGATATTAAAATAGATTGTTATAAAGGGTGTTTCGCAATATACTCAAGTCTTAAATATTACACTATTTTTGTTTGCAAAATGATGGAACTCTATTGCGGTAAATTTTACCACAACAAGTTTCATCTCCCTTTTTGCTAACCACCCTTAACAATTCTTACTGCGGCCTCAAAATTCTGGAAGAGTTTAGTAGAAACCTGCACCATCAGCCAGTGACCTGCTCTTCTTGCATTTTGGGAAAGCAAATTTAACAGTTTTAACCAAAGTGTGCGAAGGGATTCCACACCAACGAACTGTGCGACGGTTGGTCCACATAGAAGACGATACCCATGCCCAACAATGTGTGTAGGAAAGTCACACCAACTTTAACTTAGTATGGCCGAGGGCCCATCATAAAGTATTAACGATAGAAAATCACTCCAAGAATATTTTAATAACTTTCATTTTAATTATAGACTTGGCTACCGACTTCCTTCAACACGACATAAGTAGTTTTTCCTCAACCGAAATCGAGCGCGTGTAGGTACTCGGTAATGCGAGGAATTCCACACGATTTTCCAGAAAGTTTTGGCTAGAATGGGTTCGAAATTGAAAGCTGAACTCACTCACTGAGCTACTGGGTGATCGCATCACCTCTTTAAAGAGATCGCGTGCGATGAAAGATACCAGCTTCTCGGTCGCACACCCCAATCTTAGGGATGGAGGAAGTTGCGGGACCGAGACAGATCGATCGCCACGCATAAGATCCGAGAGGATTGCCTAAAGGCAAGTAGCCGGAAGGGTCAAGCTCGCCATGATGATGGCACTTTTTTGGATTGCGCCGAAAGCTATTAGACGAACGAAAAATTGTGTGGAGGAATTTTTTTTATAAAGACCTACGTAAAGTAATTTTGGGTACGATATTTTTTTCTTTAATTTTTTTTTATTGAGTTGAAGATTTTTGTTCTGCTGTGGAGAAAAGTTGTTGAGGAAGGACTACGATAGCTGTTGTGGAAGTGGAAAAGCTATGTAAGTATAGTGTTTTCTTTTTTTCTAAGAATATTGCTTTTTTTTTGGTGTCCTTCATTTGTTTCTCATTCGTCCTTTTGACCTTCGCGTCAAAAGTCTGTTTTTCCTGGTACTACGGGAGTGTTTAACCGTTTGATTTTTTTTTTTTTTGAAATATTCTTGGAGTGATTTTTCTTGGTTGTGTTTTACCAATTTTGTTTAATAATTAATAATTTTCGTGCTTTATATTCTTCATACCTTTTTATCGAGATTTGACCTTCTGTCAATCTCAAAATCTCTATTTGTAATTTCGTTGTCATAAAAGATCCTGGTTTTTTAATCCCGGCTTCGGCCAAGGTTTTCCAGGCAATAAAAGATAATTTTAATTTCCCTTCTGGAAAATAAAAACACTCTTTTATTTCATAACTTTGTTTGAAGACTAATTTTTCAGCTCTTGGTTTTGGTAAACTTCCATTAAAAAGTTTCCTGGCGCCCATGGTAATCAATACGATTTGGTGAAATTCACCCCTTCGTATTTCGATATCATTTTGATATCAATTTTATTTTAATTTTATTGATCACCTCGATTAATAAAATATTCACCTAATCGAAACCCCCCCCTTAAGCTGAGCTACCGTGCTGGCAATACTTTTTATTGCTACCTGTGGTGAATTCTTTCACCTGTTTGATATATCGACTGACGTTTCTCATAAATTGTCAAATTAATTCTTGCGGCACATCGGTAGTGCAATTCGAATTAATTTTATCTAAGAAAAATAAAAACAAACGAAAAAAGAATTTAAAGTCGCGTACGGTCGTAATTAATATTGGATTCGAAAATCCAATAGTGTTTAAAGATATATGTACATATATATATATATATATATATTCAATCCGTCAGGTCGGTCAAGCGGTGGAAAAATTTACAACAACTCTAACAAAATCTATTTGACAATGTCATAAACACAAGAGAACAACGTTTGTTTGGATGATGAGAACAAATTTGGCAGCCACAATTCGAAAATAAGGAAGCTACTTAAAATATTGATATCCTAAAATGTCATCTGTCAAATCGTTTTTTTTTTAGAGTTACCAATACTATTGATACGAAACAAATTAACAAATCGATTCAAATTCAAGACCCCTTTAAATAATGGGAAGGTGAATTGAATGTAAATCTTTGGTGAGAGAAAGAAAATATTTCTATGGGTCTTCAAATACTCTAATAGGTAGAGATACATACTCATAATAGAAAAGCAATGGAGAATGTAATTTGAATTTCAAATCATAAAGTGGGGTTTTGGATGACAATAGAAATAAATATCCTCTTGGGATGGAATGTCAGTATTAAAATATATTTATATATACATACATATATCTTCAAACATTATTCGGTTAATAAAATCAAGAATTGGATGTATTTGAGTATAAATAATGTTTTTTATTGTTTCTTCTTATGTAAAGATGCAGTTAGGTTCGTTGACAGTTCACTTGATAGAATAAAGCAAAAGTTCAAGAAGTAGAATGGATAAATTACTTTAAGGAAACATGTTATCTTAAGGGAAAGACGATATAAAAATTGTCAGTTTTGGTTGAGTTTTTAGATTTTTTAAATAAATTAATGAAAAGAAGAGCAGAATCTATGAGTTCATAAAATGGTTTGGTAGTGAATTAAGATCCAAACTTGTATGTTTGAACTAAAACTAATGTTATACAAAAATTGAATTGGAAACAGACTTAAAATTAAAAACTTTTCAAATAAAAATGAAACAATTAAAATTTGAACTCTTTAACTTCGGTATCACACTTTTCTATTTGCCATTAAACTTATATCATCTTTTTTATTCTAGATATATAAAATATACAATTGTACTAAAAATCTTATAACATGTTTTGTAGAAAATTCATAGCTTTAGACAAATGTCCTTCGTGATAGATTTTTTTCACAAAAAAAATGCTGTTGAAAATTTTGTCGGAAATGTTGGAAAAAATAATTTCCTAAATATGTCAGCCCTTGGTGTTAAATTTAGTATTCGTCCACTGCATATTATTTTCTTAAATATCTACATATATCTCAGCGGTCTTTCACAGTATCATTTCAAATGCCCTACAAAAGCTACTATTGCTTACCGTCACAATTTTTTCATATAATTCTTGGTTTACTGCTGATATCTCGGAAATGATAAGGCCTAAAAGAATAAGTAAGGACAAATTAAAAAAAAAACTTATTTCCTTAAAGAACCTCAAAACTAAACCCTCAATATTGATATTATACAAGATAGAATTCATTGATTTTTTGTGATATTTTCTTAAAGTTGATTCGATAATTAATGGAGTTTCAATGCTACGTAAACTTCAATGACTAATATCTTTAAAAATATCAATCTATGTAAGTTATTTAGTGTTGGGGGCTTTTAGCGGAAAATTTAATTATTATTTAATATGAAATTATTTCTGAATTTTTTTCTTTTGGCCTTGATATTTACAAGATATTAGCAGACCAACTTGAATTTTATAAAAAAAAATATCAAAGTTTACGTGTATTTCTCATTTTGGAAATGTTAAAATTAAAATTTTAAAAAATATTTTCTAAAATTTTCAGGGAATTCTTTTGCTGACATTTGCACATTATTTAGTTAGTAAGTCTAAACCAAGTCCATATTGTATGCTAAACTTTTATTTTTTAGAACATTAACTTCAATACCAAAAACAACTCCATTAATTTACAACTAATCGGTCTTACTATTAAAAATTCTTGAATATTTTTCAAAAATAGATTCGATGAGTTTCTTTTGCAATTTATTTATTTTGAAAACAAAAATCAAATTCAAATCATACCCAAAAAAATGTTTGAATGTGACTATTTTTTTTATATTTTTGACCATATGTACATATATACCTTAAAACCAACAATTAAGAAAACTATTTTTAAGCCGTTCTCAAAAAAAATCTCCATTTCACCCTCGAAATTTATTTATTAAAATAAACCTCAAAAATGGAATTAATTTTTATCTTTTAAACATAAACCTTTCATAGTTTTATGAAGTATAAAAATATGTATCAGTCTTAATCTTTTATTTTCAGGTCAGTGGTGACATAGAGTTCAAACAAAAATTAGATAACCCCCTAAAATTTTTATGAAAAAAGCTCACTTTACGACTTATGGAAAATTTGTCCATGATAGATCTTCACAGAATTAATCCCCAAATTTGAATGATTTATTTATCAGAATTCTAAAATTAAGAGATTTTTGTTTTTGAAAGATTAGTTTTGATTTTGGTACTCGTATCTTATTTCAAAATGTTTCAAAATGCTTAACACCAAAATCAGGGAGTTATTTCTGTGGCGTTAAGTAAAAATTCTTAAGTTTTTGATTTGGTGTAACCTTAGCCTTTTTTATCTATTTCGTTCAATACTTAAAACTTTAGTCTAGAACAACTTCTTAATGTCGTATTAATTTAGTCTTTAGACAGTAAGAGTACTTTTTGTCAAACGTCAATAATTTAATTTTTTGATTTTGACATTATTTCTTTAGTGATCTGTATTTCCAAAAGCTGTCATTAACTGGCAAAATATTTTCAAGAACTTTGTTGTACATATGTCTTGAATTCTGGTATAAGACCCTAGTTGATTGTTAAGTAATTTAAAACAAACAATTAAATTAAAACGAACAAATTAAGATCCTCCTTTTCATCAACAAATTCTATTTGAGGGTTTCTTGTAGTGGTGGACGAATTAAGTCAGAAATTTTTTAAATTTTGCTTCAAATTGTTCAGTTTTTATCTTTCTTCATCAACCTCTTCAATTGTTCTAACATTTCATCATTATACAAGAATCAGAAGTGTTCCTTACAAATGATTGCAAATACATACAAAGTGTCTTGATAGCACGCCTCCTGAGGTTATAATCTCAGATTTTGTATTTCCGTCTTTTAATAAACATCAACTACTTCCACTCTTCCAAATTACACATGTTTTTCTGTTATAATCAGAATTTATATAATTTATAAACTATACAAAATGCATGATAAGTAGGCGGATACCACGCCCTCTTAGTGTGTTATACATCATATTTTCTATTTTTATCTTGTATACGTCTGCGATCCCTTACACTCTCTTAAATGTCATCATTCTAAAGGGTGATTTTTTAGCTATTATCTTTTTGGCAACACTGGTTTAAAAAGCTGACGCACGTTTTGTGTTTTATTTTACAGTCAAACATCTTCAGTTTGGTCTATAATTTTACCACAAATCGTTTTACAAACGAACAACGCTTGCAAATTATTGAATTTTATTATCAAAATGCGTGCTCTGTTAAGAAAGTTCATCGCGCGCTCCTTGTGTTCAGCGACGAAGCTCATTTTTGGCTCAATGGGTACGTAAATAAGCAGAATTGTCGATTTTGGAGTTAATATCAGCCAGAAGCATTGCAAGAGCTACCAATGCATCCACAAAAAGTCACAGTTTGGTGCGGTTTATGGGCTGGTGACATCATTGGACCGTACTTTTTCAAAGATGATGCGAACCGTAACGTAACTGTGAATAGAGAGCGCTACCGTGAGATGATATCCAACTTTTTTTTTGCCCAAAATGCAAGAGCTTGACTTGCATGACATGTGATTTCAACGAGATGGTGCCACATGCCACACAGCACGCGCAACAATGGACTTATTGAGAGGCGAGTTCGGTGAACATTTTATTTCACGTTCGGGACCTGTCAATTGGCCACCTAGATCGTGCGATTAAACGCCTTATACTATTTTTTGTGCCAAAATTGGACTAATCGGATGGACCATTTGAGGCGCAGTCAAGGTCAACATTTGCATGAAATAATTTTCAAACATTAAATTATATGGACCGTTCTATCAATTCAAATAAAGGTTTCATGCATTTTTTGGATTCTATGTTTTTTTTTTCTTGAAAAACTTTTCTATAGCTTTTAAAAAATCACCCTTTACAAGAATCAGAAGTATTTTAATTGAAAGTGTTCAATATTCATCCCAATTATTACTTTTCATACATTTTTAAAACTAAACACTGATTTATTTTTGTTTGCATCTCATTTTATCAAATAAGAAGTTAAAATAAATGACCAGCTTAAAATATTTTTGAAGTTGGACCTTAAATTTGTGGGATAACCCCGAAAAGAATCAAACGAAACAATGTCTTAGCTTTATTTATTGTATAGCTCTACTATCGGGTGATTTTTTTGAGGTTAGGATTTTCATGCATTAGTATTTGACAGATCACGCGGGATTTCAGACATGGTGTCAAAGAGAAAGATGCTCAGTATGCTTTGACATTTCATCATGAATAGACTTACTAACGAGCAACGCTTGCAAATCATTGAATTTTATTACCAAAATCAGTGTTCGGTTCGAAATGTGTTTCGCGCTTTACGCAAATTTTATGCGTTTTTTTTTAAAAAAAGTTCTCAAGCTCTTAAAAAATCACCCATTATGTATTTATTGTCCTCCATTGAAAAGAGAACATTGTTTAATATAATGGGTGATTTTTTAAGAGCTTGAGAACTTTTTTTAAAAAAAAAACGCATAAAATTTGCGTAAAGCGCGAAACACATTTCGAACCGAACACTGATTTTGGTAATAAAATTCAATGATTTGCAAGCGTTGCTCGTTAGTAAGTCTATTCATGATGAAATGTCAAAGCATACTGAGCATCTTTCTCTTTGACACCATGTCTGAAATCCCGCGTGATCTGTCAAATACTAATGCATGAAAATCCTAACCTCAAAAAAATCACCCGATATAATATTTTCTAATTTATTTTTAATTATACCTATATTACGACTTATCGGCCATTGAAGTATTTTCGTTTACAAAAGCGGATTTCATAATATCTTAACTTGTTTGTTACCTATTTTAATTTCGAATCTTGAACAGTTTTTGAAGTTTTTTAAATGTTCAAAATATACATACTTCTTATTTGCACATATCCAAGAAAAACTTCCTGTCAAAATAAAACCTTAAGTTTACAAAACTCTTAATTAAACTATTTCCCATCCATGATTTACCAAAATTACCCTTAAAAACCTTATAATTTCCAATGTACATACATACATAAGTATGTACATATGTATGTACATACATATATTATGAAGCTTTAATAGAAATTCCTTCTAAACATCTGAGCTGTCAAAATTCTCATCACATCAATTTAAGACTTAATTGCCTCAAATCTCGATTGTATTCTCATTTATACTACAACACCAAAAATACAAATATAGAATTTAAAATTGGATCTCATTTACCAATATCCCCATCAGCAATAACATCATCATCGTAGTCAGCATTAACATCAGAATCAAAATCAAAATCAGCATCCTTATTCTATTAACCTTCAACTTTATATACAAAACAGAATAATTGAAGATCTCCCAAAAACTTCCTTTCGACTTCCAAATTCAACATCGAACAAAATTAAATTTTCCACCAAATTAAAATAAGCTTAATAGCTTTGTGCGCGAAGAACGAAGAACGAAGATTATTTCTCTTTATATGGATGCTATTCGTTCATTTGAAATTCTACATTCAGGAGGTATAAGGAAAATCCCACAGAAAGAAGAAAAACTAAAAAACCTTCATTTCAATAATTGGAAATCAGGAAAATTGAACCACATAGAAAGTTCATGATGATGATTTTGTTCCAAACAAACAGCACACAATTTGGTTGAAACAAGGATCATGAATACGAGACTCTAAAAGGACGACCAAGAAATGCATATAGCACAAAGGATATGACTATAAGAGAACTATTAGGGTAGGGTATATGCATTCAACGTCGTTTTCGTAGCTAGTTGTCGTCCTAGTCCTCGTAGTCATCATCAACCTTGGTGTGGTTAATCTCAGAATGCACCCAGGAAAACAATGATTGCGCGTCTAATGACTTTTAAATTGATATTTGCTATCGTTTTACAGTCAACGCCCTTAAATTGCAACCTCTTCTTCTGTCCCTCCGTCCGTTTGTTTGCACATCTATACGTTCTACAATCTAACTTCTACCGCAACAAAATCATCATTTGGATGCATCACAACCAGATGCGTTGCAATTTGAAGCAAAAGCAAAAGCAAACTAATGCCTCGAAGGACGAAAAGCAAGCATCAGAAGCTTATACTTGCCTACAAAGGCGCTGTGAAAACTCGCGAATAACTATGCACTCGTATAAAATCGAGGGAGGGTTGAAGGAACGACACGTTTGCAGCAGAAACACAAATTGAATGATTTTGCAGAAGTGCATCAGGAATCTGGGAAAAACTATTATTTCACCCAGATGCTGACTCAGTGGTTAAAACACAGAATCATTATTTCGAAAATAAACGAAGAACCTAAAAAGGAACCATTGGGAAATTATTTCAGAATCCTGCGGAAGTACCCACTCTATCGCAATTCCCTTTTCTCCCAATGTCATCATATACGTACATACATCTATATGAAGCAGAATTTTGTTACTATGCTTTCTGCACTTACATCGGGTCATCACATCAGTAGAAATGTCAGTAACAAAGTAAGGTCCTTGAGAATAAGGAAAGAAAAAAAGACCCCCTAAAAAAAAAACCAAACAAAAAGGATACTTACATTCGTCCTGCATTCACATTTAAGGATCCACTGAACCGCAATGAATTTATTTTCAATTTGAATTTGCCGAGACTGCAGCATTTCCTGATCGATTGGCTCCAGTGATTCACTATCCCAAAGATCCTGTCTACTTTCGGCAAAACTAAAAGGGTCACCCGCTTTAAGTGGACATAAGACTTCAACCTTGATATGAAAAGAAAAACACAAACAAATGAAAAAAAAATTAGAAAAAAACTCAAAAAATCAATCTAACTGCCTCAAAGGACATTCAAAAGGATACATACATATATGATTTTTTTTTCAGAGAGGTATGCAGGTTCATAAAAGAGCTACTCACTTGTATTGTAGTTGACACAGAAGGCACACAACATTTTTTTGAATGATGACATCGTCCGCATGTCTTTGGGCGATACAATTTCCTTGAGACACATGGTCCCAGGCGGATTCTCGCAGGACCTAATCTTTGCATACTTCGGCACTCGTGTCCTTTCTGAGAAAAAAAAAAAAAAAACAAAGCAAATAAAACAAAATTGAAGGATGAAAACAAATGGAATTTTAAATTGATTTAGTTTTTCTTCTTCTTTTCTACTCTCAGTCTCAGCTTTTGTATATTTTTTTCTTTTTGAATTTACATTTTTATTGACATAATAAAAAAATATCGTTTTTGAAAATAAAGGATCTATTTTCTTTATAAACTTATATCTTCATATCTGTATAGTTTATATATACTGTCGAGTCGAGATTGTATAGGTAAACTAATATAAAATAAGATTTGTATTTTCTTACCCTTATTCTATGCTCGTGCGTCGTTGCCAATGCAGCAAGACTACTATCGACTAAATTACTAAATTTATTGTCATCACATTTGCGGTTCTCGCAGAGGCGGATATTGCTCAACTTGTGGCATCCGGCTGTTGTGCTAGTCACTCGAGTTGATATACCAATGCCGCAGGACTCTGAGCATGGTGTCCATGGACTTGATGATGTGTTGTGGCATGTTGCGGTAACTATTCGACGATGTATAGAAGGTAGGTACATAAAACGGAAAAAAATGCTTCATTAATTAATTGTAAGAAAGAGGACACATAAAAAGGGAAATTGTAAATATTTATAGTAAAAAGGATATCAATTTCACTAAAGCTTAAAGTTGATTTTAAAAAAGGAATGAGGTGCATTAAGATACGTTTATATGTTTATTTAAGGCTGCAAAACTGTAGTTTAAAGCTATTGACGAAAAATTTTAAATAACCCATTCTTAAGGGTTTAACATTTTACTAGGTAAATACATTTCACTTCTAAATACTTAAAAGGGTGGATCCCGACTTTTAATCAGGGGGGGGGTCACACACTTAGATGAGTTTTTACTCACCGTTTTAAAATGTTCTTTAATTTTTTGTAAGAGGCTAACAAAATTTAAATAACATAATTTATATCTTAACCTTACATTTACAGATTTCATATTGCTAAAGTGGCAACTTTAGTTATCAAATTGCTTAATAACACTGTTGTCCATCAAGGTATGGTCTAACTATTTAATTTGGAAGACTCCCTACATATGAAAGCTTTCCAAGATTCCAACAGTTTTCTAAATATGCCATATTTAAGAGATAAAATAGAATAGTTTATAGGGTTTTCGGTGCATTTCACGCAGAAATGTAAGAAATTGTTTTGAAACGTAGCTTTTTTCCAAAAATAAAATATACTTTTCTTGCTTCCATTTCTATTAATGCGAAGAACGCCACAAAAATTCAAGAGAGATAATCTGATATGAAGAACTGTCGGGCTTTTTTTGAGGTAATTTTTTTGGACTCAATTTTCGGGAGTCTATTATTACTACCACTATCAGTCTGCTTACTCGTATTTTGACCTTAAAAGAGTCAACAAAACTTAAAAATTGTAGAGAGAAAAATGCTTGGTTCTTGAAAAGTAGATTTATTTAATTTTTTAGGATTTTTAAGATCTTTTGTATTCATCAGAAAATCAATTTTGAAAGAAATAAAATGCACGACTAGGTCGCTAGAACTTGCTAATGTCTTCCAAAAAGTCTGTTTAAAAATATTTCCTATATTTTAAGATTTAAAAATGTAACTTATTTTTTTTTTTTTCGAAAATCATTTTAAATTTTAAATTTTGTCTTAAAAATATTGTTGGTAAGCACTAAATAAAATGCTTTGTAAACAAAATTAATATGTTTTTTAAAATTAAAAGAAAAATGATGAATTTGATCATCGACAAGAGCTTGCTTGCTTGTAAAAGAGGATTATTGAAATCGACCCATTAGTTCTTGAGAAACCTTAAAAAAATGAAGATTTTATGAGGGTTACCCTTCTGGAGCAATACCAAAATGTGTTTTTCTTGTAGAAAGAAGCCAAATTAAGAATACAAAATTTAGAGAAAGTTTTTAAAAAATCACATATTTTTAAATTGACGATTTCTAATTCAAGGTTTCTTCTTAAGAACCTGAATATTTGCTCTTTTTCTTAGAAACAAATTTTATGAAAATAATTTAAAGCATGACTAAAGTTTTTAAAATTTTAAATTGAGTGAAAACAAAAATTTGAGTTGTTTTCGACAGCAAACCGCTTTTTGGTGAATGTCGTTAAATTACTAACAAATCTTTAGATGAAATCTTTACTTATACAACTTGATTGTATAAGCTTTATGGCTCATATGACTTCCCCCCACCCCCTGGATCATCCGTTAGTCAAAAGTTGATGAATTTGTGCTTTGTTTTTGGAATAGGCTGAATATCCGATTCATATTATGTTCTTGGTCCAGTCTTCAGTTAAAAGTAGTGTACCTTTAGCAACAAAGTTTAGGGAAGTAAAATAAAAATTGTGTTTACATATACAAAATATTAATAATTCAAAATATAATGGGGGTCATGTCCATTAACGCAATACGATTAGTTTCGATTTAAATGGAATTCCTTCGAAAAAAAAACAAACAAATTATTTCCCAGGGGGTGTCATGTCCCCATACGAATTTTGCGACAAATTGATTTCATTCAAAAATTGTTTGGACTTTAAAACCAGAATGAACCGAAGAACGTAGAAACAATAAAGTTACCTGTCAAATGATCGTTTTAGGTCCAGTTTTCCATAGTTAACTCCGAGTTAAGCCCAGAGCTAATTAATCCTGTATTCAGAGTTAACTCACGAACAACTCATTAAATTTGTAGTACACGTAGCGTGATGGTTAGTGCGTTGGACTGTCATGCAAGGGGTCTTGGGTTCAATCCCTGCCTGTGCCATCTAAAGTTTTTTCACGGATACTGCCTCTTGCGAGGAATTAAAAAATTCTCCAAGAGTAATTCTTGTCATGAAAAGTGCTTTCTCAAATTTGCCGTTCGGATTCGGCTTAAAACTGTAGGTCCTCTCCATCCCTGACAACAGTACTCGCACACAGGAATGGTTTTGAGAGTTGTAAGTTACTAGGCCCTGGTTCTCTACGGACTGTTGCGCCACCTAATTTATTTATTTTTAACTCATTAAATTTAAAGGTTTAACCCAGAGTTAACTACAGGACTATAATATACTGAAAGATAAGTTTCAGGAGTTAACTCGAGTTTAACTCTGAAACTAGGATGATTTCGCTCTGCAAAGCTGGGTCATAAAGATTCATCTACTACTTCAAAGTATAAAGCATATGATATCCGAACTATACGAATTATAGACCTTTAAATTTTCGTTTCTATGCTCGAACAAAAATCAAATCAAAAATCTTACGCCTAAATATTAATATTTAGTACTCGATCACGTAATTTTTTAGGTTTCTTTTCAAATTTTTTCTGCAAACTAAGACTATAGCTCCTTGGTATATCTCCCAGTAAAGGGTTTTTCCTAGAATTGAATACTCTTCAAAAGTTTGTAATGTGTTTTATCCTTAACTCCCACCAACGAGATAATATAAGCCACTAACCTTTTTTTCATTAAATTCTTGTTTGTTTTTGACAGTTTCACCAAAGTAGTTTCAAAAAAAGCACCCCAATGCGTATACTGTTGGACTTTCGAACATCCAGAAATGAAGATTGATTTAAATTTCTATCCGAATATTTTTGTGTATCAAAACTATCCGAAGATAATCCGAATTTTCCATCGGATAATGTTTAAGGGCCTAAACTTTCGAGCTTGATTGATCCATGCAAACTTTTTATTCAGCCTCAAAATATGTATGAAGTTTCCTTTGAGGACTTTTACTGTCAAAACAGTAAAACTCTTGTGGAATCTATCAATTTAATACGTGCACGAAGCCCTGTAAAATGGCCATCTAAGAATTCATCTAGTTAATCCAAATAACCAGATTTGTCCGATATCTACCTATGTCAAGATCATCTGGATAAAGCATAGGGTAAAATGATAGTGTATGCTATTTGGATATTCAAGTTATTTCAAACATCAAGATAGTTGAAAGAGAAAGCTGATATTTTACGTTACCTCAATACTGTCAAATATAGTGGATTCATTAATGCACTTTTATGCATACTAAAGGGAACATTAAATAACAAATTGGGTATAGACCTGAGCCTGAATCAAGTTATTCGACACTGTTCGCATGATTTGGATCTCATATGCGGATATCTGGATAGTTCCAATCTTTATTGTCTTATTATAAGCTTCCGGGTATCTGAACGAAAAAGACTTGAAGATTCTTGATTCTAGTTTAAGGACACACACAAATCGAAAAACCCTAATCAATAGTGATTTTAGAAATATTTCATAGGGATGGGAGGGGGGATTAGGTGTTAAACGGAAACAGATTGCTATAAGGTATTAAAGCATCGAAGTTGGAATAGCACTTTAGAGCCACGATTGTTCAAACACTCTATTAAATAAATAAATCTTTTCGGAACTTATCGCGGATTTTTCTTTAGAAATAATTATAGTTTCTTTTTCACGACTGACAGTCTTATAGCGTGACCTTGGACAATGAAATTTGCTCGAAAAGTCGGGAAAAAGAAATTATAATTATTTCTAAAGAAAAATCACGGTAAGTTCCGAAAAACTTTACCTATTTAAAATGAATAACGACCACATAAGGATAATCTTAAAAATCTCATATTCGCTTAAAAGTCCTCAGGAAGAACAACATTTTAAGAAAGATTCCCGATCTTTCAGAAAACCTCTGAACTTCATGTCATTCATTCCAAGGGAATTTTTATCTTGTCCTTCATTTAAAGCATTCGAAAAATTACACGAATTTGTACAAGGAATTGTCTCGTCACATTGATCGTCTGGACAACAATAATCAAAAATAAAGTCTTCAATTTAAATGTTAATAGTTAAAGATTTGAGAAAAACTTAAACCATATTTCAAAAGTCAAATTATTAAGAGTCACTTTGCTACTAAGATGATAGTTATAGCTATCATTGGTTTTCATAATTAAAAACGTTGTTTCCATTTTTAGAAGCGATTAGGAAAATTAGATTTCTTGTGTTTGGTATTAAATTGAAGCGAATAAATTATAGACGTTTTTCTTACTATAAACAATTCTTTATTTAACCCAAAACTTTCATTTTAGTTAATTTTTACTTTAACAGTGACAAAATTGTTTTCGATGAACACTGATTTCTTGATTTTATAATTCGGAACAAAATCGTTTCTTTGAAGGCATTCCATTTTCTGTCTGTTCGAGCAATTCAGTTTTTAAATGCATGATTCAATTACTGACATTTCAATAATCGATATTACGGACCCATCAAAATTTCAATTATGAAAACAAATGATAGATTTAACGGGCCCCTAAAAGAACATTTTCGGATACAAATCATTTATGTGCCAAATATTTGGCACATAAAATTATAGGGTTAAATTTATTGAAGTTTAATAGTTAAGGTCCTGAATTGATAAGTTTAATTTTTCACTCATCGCACTAATAGACTTAAAATTGGTTAAAGTCCTAAAAAAGGTTGATATTTGACCCCTTAAATAAATTACTATTACCCTTCGTATAACAATGTCCAAATATAACTTTCAATTCCGGTCTTCTTCACAACAAAAACATGCACCTACTCACGAAATTTAAATTTAACCTAAAACTCCAATTTACAAAATTACAATTTTGCCTCTTTCACCTTAAATTAAATCATAATTTTTTATATTCATCATAATATCAGAAATAGAACATATCATACCTAACCTATATAGAAGACCATAGGTACACCTTAAAAACATACCGCTTGTACGAGTAAACTCTGAACGAAATCTGTTGGATATTTCTCCCAGGAATTATTTAAATCTCATTCAACAAAATATGACGTTGAGGTTATGTTAATACTACACCAAAAGCTCTAACATGTATGTTTTAAATCATAAAATACAGACTGTGCTCGGTCTGGTAGTGTTTCCAGGAATATTGCATCATGTTATCCTGGACCAACAACCGACCTCCTACTTAACCCATCTCATGATTTTAAAACCCACGTACCGTACAAGAGCTATAACATACATAGGTACAAGAGAAGCGCCATCTGGCGTATAAAAGCAGACCATTTTGCCAAGCGTGCATGCATTCAAAATTTTAGCACCCCCTTCCTATTCTTTTTGTAAGGACTCAGGATATTTTCTCTACCAGATACAAAACAGATGAAGAAGTTAAAAAATGAAAGAAAAAAAAAATACTGTCTCTTACCATCAGCTGTTGGATTCTCGCAGAGCCACATTTTACAACAATGGCCAGGCACTTCGACAAGACGTGGTGATCTGCATGAAATTGTGTCCTCCGGCGCTGGCAGTTGCTCCTTTGGACATAGCGACGAGCAAGCATGTCGTCCATTCTGCAAAAAATAAACACCCCCACATACATAGATAGAAAGGAATATGAAAGCAACAAATATTATACAGTAAAAAGGAGGAACAAAAGGATGCAATAAAAAGGACATTTCTATAGTTTCCTAGAAAACTGATGGAAATAGAAAATATGGAAGAATTCAAGTCCTGTGAATATGGAGATGTAGACAGACGTTGTTTTTTATATAGGGTGTATCTTTAGGGCATCCACAAGGCATAACACATCACAGGAAAAGGAGGATAAAATTCAAAATGTTAAGTCAATTCATTGTTGCATCAGGACTCGGGGCGGGCCGGGCGGCATCAGGTATCAGACATCAAGGAAGGAGAAGGTTGTTATTTGAGGACTTGGAAGAGGAATGATTTCTTCACGCGGAAGAGAACATTTTCAGAGGATATCACATGACTTGCCATATGCAGAAAAGGATCTCTTCTCTAGCTCTGGCTCTGAGTATCTCGTCTGATAGAGCAATATGCAAAAGTGAAGGATGGAGTAAGGAGTTGTGGGAGTAGTGGGTGTAGTGATGTATAAGGACGACTTTAGTGGGTATAAGAATTTGAAAAAAAAAGAATGTATAAGGATTCAGGATGACTCTCGCGCTGACTTTGTCCATTGTGTGGAATTGGGTGCATAAATCTTACCTCGCAGACACATTGTGTTTTACAATCCAATTTGAATGTCTGTCCATGTGAATAGGTGATGCTTCCAACTGTGCAGTTCGCTATTGTTTTATTTTTGTTGTTGTTGTAGTTGTTCAAGATAGTTCCAGAGTAACCAAGCCGGAAAGGTGAACCAATGAAAAGAAAGAAAGAAAAAAATCCAAGAATTTAAAAAATAGCTAAGGTAAAGGTACCAATGAGAGTAATGTTTCACAATAATATGTAAATTATTTTGAATACATTTTCATTTTGTTTTGTTGTTTTTTTTTTATATGTAAAAGATTGGGATTGAGGATACGATAATTTAGCTGTAAATTGGCTTTAAACCACAGGTTGACATGGAGTTGAATGATGGTGTTGCTTTAAATTGGATATACTGGAAATAGTTTTAAACAATATAGAGATTGCTGCAAGTGTAGATAGGAAAATTATGGTTTTTCACTTTTGTTATGGCTAACATTTGGGAGATTATCCTTGTGAATCCTTAAATATTGTTCACAGAAATAGATCAATGATAGTTAGTAACTTTAAACCTGTTGTTTCGATAACGGAGAGCATTTTAAAGACTTAAATTTTAGCATCTAAAGGATTTCATATTAGTTTCATAGTAATTTAAAAAAAAAAAACAATTTCTTAAGGAATAAAGAGAATTTTTCTACATGGTGACTAAGATGTAATGGTAAGTTGACATTAAATGTAAATGAAACATCATCTTCCTCGACTTTGGAGAGATGTTTTTATATTTGCAGGCTTGACAATTTCTGAAAGTTATCTAGAAAATCTTTAAACTTGTAATATTTGAAGTCAGAAGTTATCTGACTATTTATTGTTAAATAGATGATTTTTACCAACAAACTGTAAGAGATTAGGCAATTTTATAATAGCCTTGTAAGCACATAAATTATTGTCAGCCCAGTAGTAGATAGTTGTCTGACAATGAAAAAATTATATGATTTAAAGTAAAATTCATCTGACAATTTTATGATTATTGGAAACGTCAAAAAACTATGAGTAATAAATGACAATAAATTGTGATTGCTGAACGATTTTAAAAATTCTTACAATTAGTTATCAGATTAGACGATTTCTTATAATAAATTGTCAGACTCTAATTTTACAACTAATTGTCACACAAATTTTCTGACAATAACAGTGACAGTTTTGACAATATTGTAAGATCTAAAAGTCACGTAATTTTTCTTTTTGTCCAAGAAGATGCTTTTTTGGGCAAAATACTAATCTGCGGCAAACATTTTAAGCAAGTTTGAAGTGTTCTGGATCTTTTTTCAATGCTCGTAGCTACTACACGTTTAGTTTTTCTTTAATTAGCATCAATGTCTGTCCAATTGATTTATGTAGCTCCGGGGAATAGCTCCCCAAAAAATAACACAGCGAAAAATTAAGTAACACCCAAATTGGGGCTCTTTAGCTTTTTATTCATGAAATTACTCCCTTCTCGAAAATTGGCCTTAATGTACTTTACGAAAGTGAAATAACGCCAGTTTTCAAAAGTTGGTCATATTGCACTCTGACAAAGTGAAATAAGGCGAAATTATTTTGAGAAAAAAGAAGCTAGGATGCGACCCACACTGATAACTTCCCATCCCGTCTGTGGATTTGTCTTGCTTAAAAGTTTGAAGATTTTCGTGTTTTGTTAAAAAAAGTTGTCAGTTGAATTATTCTAAAAACATTAAAAATTACCAACAATATTTTGCATATAATGAAATAGTTTTATTTCAAAATCTAGTTTTGTTAACGAGATTTTTAGTCGAAAACAAAAAAAGTTTTTATTCATTATATTTATAAAAATATACAAATTGGAATAAAATTGATTGAAATTAATCTGAAGTCAATATATTCTATTGTTCACGAGATATCGAGAACCGAACATCAATTTTTACCAATTTTGCGTACTATTTTTTGTAGATTTCATTTTTTTTATGAAAAAACTGAATGTTGGATTTTTATAAAAAATTTAATGAATGTCGAAAACAATATTTTCTGTGAGTAAAATAAGTTTGAAGCTAATATTTTTAGTTTTAAAAAAGATAATTGAGTCGAAAATCTATTTTAACCACCTTTTTTTAGGTTTTTATTTTTTGTAAGAAAATTGTCAATATTTCGATTGTTGTCAAAATTTTACTGAATGTTGAAAACAATATTTCTCATAAGATAAAATCAGTTTAAAGCTAATATCTCAAGGTTTTGAAAAGATATTTAAGTCGAAAATCAATTTTTACCAACTTTTGTTAATTTTTTTGTACCTAGGTTTTTAATTTTTTGTAAAAAAACTGTCAATTCGATTTTTCTCAAAATTTACCGAATGCTAAAAACAGTTTATAAGACAAAATTAGTTTAAAGCCATAATATTAAATTTTTGAAAAAGAAATTTGAGTTGAAAATCAATTTTTGGCAACTTTTATTAATTTCTTTTTCTCAAAATTTCACCAGATGTCAAAAACGTTATTTCTTGTTGCACACAATTATTTTGGAGATACAATTATTTTTGTTCGTAAAATATTAAAGGTGACAAATATTTTTGTTCAATTTTTTTTTGATTTATAAAAAAAAAACATTTTTTGCCAAAAATATATTTCTTTGATATCACGTTCAAATATATAATAAAGGGTGTCCCAAAATTAACGCAAGATTTGAATTTGCCGCCATTTGTGCAGTGAAGTGTTGGCAACCCTGAAAAAAAAGCAATTTGACAGCTAACAGTATAGGGTTATTAAAAATGGAGCGTTACACGATAGAACAACGTGTCTTCATTATTAAAGAATATTTCAAAAATAGTGAAAGCTTGGCGGCTGCAGTTCGAAAATTTCATACAAAATATGGTCGGAATAGTGTTTTAACTTCGTCAACTGTGAAGAGATTAATTGAAAAATTCATGAAGACTGGATCCGTTGGAGACGCCAAACACACTGGTCGTCCAAAAACAAGCCGTTCAAATGTGAATGTCGAAGCAGTGCGTGAGAGTGTTGCTGACAATCCAGGAACCTCAATTCGACGTCGTGGACAAGAATTGCAAATTTCAAGAACCTCTCTACAGCGTATACTCACCAAAGATCTGTGTCTTCATGCTTACAAAATTCAATTAACACAACAATTGAAGCCTAATGACCATGGACATAGAAGAGAGTTCGTTGAATGGATTATTGAACATCAACAAATGGACCCTGATTTTTCGAGCAAAATCATCCTAAGCGATGAAGCACATTTTCATCTTGATGGCTTTGTCAATCGCCAAAATTGCCGCATTTGGGGTTCGGAGAACCCACATGTGATTGTCGAAAAACAAATGCATCCACAACGCGTGACTGTATGGTGTGGATTTTGGGCTGGAGGCATAATTGGACCATATTTTTTTGAAAATGATGCTGGTCAAGCAGTGACTGTTACTGGTGCGACATGATTACACAGTTCTTTCTGCCAAAATTGGATGATATTGATGTGTCCAATATGTGGTTTCAACAAGACGGTGCCACATGTCATACAGCCCGTGAAACAATTCAATTACTGCATGAGACATTTCCAGGTCGTGTACTCTCTCGTTTCATTGATCAAAACTGGCCTCCTAGATCGTGTGATTTAACACCATTAGACTTCTTTTTATGGGGTTATTTGAAATCACAAGTCTATGTCAACAAGCCCACAACCACCCGTGCATTAAAGGAGGAGATTCAACGCTGCATCAACGAAATTCAGCCACATTTATGCAGAATGGTCATGGAAAATTTCAACAAAAGAGTGCGCATGTGCATGCAAAGCCGTGGAGGCCATTTGTCCGATGTGTTATTCCATACATAACCCTATCCTATGTACTTTACGAGTCAATAAAAATATAACTATCAAAAGACTAAAAACGGCGTTTTCTATTTAATTCAAATCTTGCGTTAATTTTGGGACACCCTTATAATTTAATTCAAGTCTCTAACGTTATTGGTTCGTGAGATATTTAGGGTTAACCAAAATGTTCCCCTTTTTTTCAAATTGCTATGGTAAAAAACCAGCCACTCAATTTTCTTGAAAGGCCTTTCAGCATCTTTCTGCATTATTATCTGTATAACAAAATTTATTTGAAGTCGATATCTCCACTGGTTCTTGAGCTTCTTGAAACGTCGAGAAACGTCAAAATTTTCAAATTGGACCGATTACAATAACTTTCTATGGGAAGTTAATAAAATCAAATTATTTTAATAAAAGGAAAGCACCCAGCATTACGGTGTATAAAACAGTGAGGTATGCAACCCCCTACTTGGGCACATTATGGAATTCTTGCATATGAAAGTACTTCCAGTTCTATAAAATTTTTGGGGTTATTACTTGTGGAGTTATTTGACATAACCATTTGTTGTTAAGGTCTTAGCACAACGTAGAATTTTCAAAACAATCAATTTTTTCATATGGCTGTATAAAAGGTTTGAGTATTCGATTATCGAATCTTAGTATTGATGGCATTGCAAAATATTTATGATTTTCTAGGAGTCAAAACATCAGGAGATTTTATCTAAATGCTCCATTTTTTAATTGGCCGAACTTATGACTCTTAGGACAGTTTTCAACCGATTTATTGAAATTTTAAATATATAGCGGAAAGCACATTTTTAACAATCATCATACGAATACAGTATTTTACTATTTGTTAGGTTAGTATTTTCTTTTCCAAAACTCTTACTTTTATAGCTGATTTTCAATATAATCAATCAATCTTATTGAAAAATGCCAGAAACTGCACAACCATTGAAATAATTAGCCTTAAAGACAAATTTGGAAGCAGTTAATGATTTGTTTAATACAATCCCGTCCCTATAATCTCGATTGAAAATTGGGCGGCTTCACGAATAAGTTCACAGCCAAGCCGGAATTTCGATATACAATTTAAAATAAAATTCCACCAGCTGGGAAAGTGTAAAACTATATACATTATTTGTACTATAAATCGTGTTTAATTAGTAAGTAGCTAGCCAGGAAGATTTTTTTTTTAAATTAACGGGGTTATTAATACCCTTAACATGTTTAAAGTTTAAACACAGTGCGAGCTTTAGGAAAATAGGGAAGGATTAAAGAGGACATACCGATTCACATTGGCCTTAAAGTTTTCAATATCAAAATGATAGGGAAAAACAGAGCTGGGTAAAGCATTCCACATTCTCGATGTGCGGTTGAAAAAAGAATCTCTATACTTGACAGTACGTCCGACATTGAGCTCAAGGTTAAACTGATGTGCATTCCTAGAAGTACGAGTATTAGGGCTGAATTGTTTGAGGGGGGGAATGCAACTGGATAATTCGACAGAACATTGTTTGTAAAAATATCTGTAGAACAGTTATAGTTCAATCGCCTATCATTTTCAAAGCTCTTTTTTGGATCCTGTCCAAAATACTTAAACTTGTTTTAGGGGCACCTGCCCAAATATGAGAGTTACATTCAAGTTTAAGACGAATGAAGGCTTTGTAAATTACAGCCAGATAAGAAGGGGGTGAACAATTTCTTGCACCGTCCGTCGTAGAAATCCTAAGCATCTAGTAGCATTTTTGGTAATATCGAATATGTGATCATTCCATAAAAGGTGATCTGTGATACACATACCGAGTCCTGAAAGTTGATTAGTTTCCTGGATGCAAGTGCCATTCATGGAAAGCGGCATGGGGGGTGAGTTACGCTTTAACGACAGGAGACAGCATTGAGTTTTCGAAGCATTAAATTCTACACGGTTTTTAATTTCCCATTGGACAATGCTGTCAAGATCTGAATTTAATGAGCTTATTGTACGCTGCCGTTTAAGTTCCACATCCGAAGGACAAGGATGTGAATCTAGAAACGAATATTAAAAGCTGAGGGTACTGTCGTCAGTGAAACAGTTTAATGAATTACAAGTGGCAGGCAAAAGATCATTTATGAATAAAAGGAGCCCTAGAGGACACCAGCATTTTATTTATGAATTTCAGACTTGAAACCATCCAATACAACTTGTATTGAACGGTTAGAAAGGTAATTTCTAATCCAACGAAGAAGGGATTCGTCGATACCAAAAGCACGCATTTTCGATAAGAGAGCTTGGTTGCCAAACTCTATCAAATGCCTTTGAAATATCAAGTGCAATAATATTAGTTTCTCCAAAACGATGTAAAGATTTGTTCCACTGTTCGGTGAGATAAACCATGAGATCACCAGTGGACCTATTGCTACGAAAGGCATACATTTTCCGTCCGCTTGGAAAGAAACCTGTAGAGTATGAAAGATGATTAAGCTTACGCAGTGGTTTTGTCCCAATAAAATAAGCGATCATCTCAAGTGTAACTCAAAACCAAAAGTGGAATGTTGTATTTTCATTTTGCTATTTTTGATAAACATTTAAAGTGACTAATAAAAAAATTGGATTTGAATTGGGAGAAATATTTTCCAATTGTATTAATATCCCCCGATTCTGGATAAAACTTTTAAACAAAAACAAGACTTAGAAAGTAATTGTGTGATATAAGACAAATCACAAATTAAATTAAGACTGTGAAGGGAACAAGTCCACTGAAATGCAAAGTTCTTACATTTTTTGTTTAATAATATTTTTTTCAAAAACTATTAGTAATCTAAATAAATAGGTTACAACAAATTTTATAAATTCAAGTGTTGATTGAGAAAACCTATAATTTTGTATACATATATGTAAGTGCAGTGTTTGTGTTTAAATTTTAAAACTCAAAAAATAAAATAAAATAATAAATCTTAAAAAAAATATAAATCATATCTTACTTTTGCCTGTTTTAATATGAGAACTTCTTTCACACCCAAAGATTTTGTTAATTTTAAGTGAGAAGTCAGTCTCCATGGAATTTAGTTCCCTGGGACTTATTTCCCTGAACTAAGTTACGCCACTTTTATAACACAGAATAATCCAATCAATACAACCTGCATTTCAAGATTTTAAAGTTCTATGCCATCGTGGACATCTTTTTTAAAGAGTTTATTATGTCAGCAGCTGGTTAGCTACTTTGTGAACCAATAAAACAGAGCTATAGAAATTATTTCCAATGTTTTGACAGCTAGAAGTAATTGGTAACAGTTGACAGTTGCAGAATATATTACAATTGGAAAAAATATCGTTGAAATTACAATCAACAAATATTAAAGCAATTTGATACGTATGTATACGCCCCAGTCATGAAGATTTGTTCACTACAAACAATTTCGGTTTAAGCTGATCTTGATGGATTAAAAACAAAAATCTCTCAAAATCGCATAAAAGTCCTTTCACTGTATGACAAACAAGTACCTAGTGTCTTACAAAGTGTTATTATTTTCAATCTTTCCGTAAACAAAATTCTTACCTCTCCAAACAGTTTACCTAAATATATATGTAAAATGTTTGTGTTTTACATATTAACATATATATATATAGTTATGCAAAATTATATTTTCTTTAACATTTAAGTTTTACCATCTTTGGCTTGACTCATGCGGAGTTACGGAGAAGGATAAAACTTTCTTCAACGCAAACAGTTTTCTTTTTTTTTTCGTTCGTTGTTGTTCTCTCCTTAAGGCAATATCCTTTCAATGGAAAGCTCAAGATTCACATTCTTTTCGTCCTGAATTATTTTTGTTTTCTTTTGTTTTGTTTTCTTTTTTTTCCCTCTGCTAGATATTGACAAAAAGGTAATTTCCGGATGGTTAAGACATGTAAACGACTTTTCAAGGAGAATTCTTATTACAAAATAAAAAAGGATTTCACTTAAGAAAAGAACGACTACGAGTACGAGTATGTTGTTGAAATGGCATATAGTGTCTTTATTATAACACACATAGAACGATAGACGAACAACCAACGACGACGAACGTACTGTATTATGGATATATTGTTGTATCATAAAACTATAGGTTTCTATAATAGTTAAGGGATAGAAATTGTTTTCATATTATAGTGCATTTGAAAAAATAATACCCATCATCAAGTATCAAGCATCCTAAGCTATAACCATTTCGGAAAAATGGACTCAACAGCTGTTTGTCTTAAGGGTTAAGTTACATAAATGTTGTCCTGTAAAGTGTTAGCTGTTGGTATAAGACGAGAGTAGGTTAGGTATAGTTTCAAAAACGTTCCAAGAAGTAAGTACTTACTTCGTAGTTTTATTCTTTTTTTTTGTTTGGTTTTTGTTCTTTGATAGTTTTAAAGTGGTTCTATTGTTTTTAGTAGGTCTTGAAATTTAAACTGTAATAAATCTTTATTTTCTTCTCTAAGCTTTTATTAAATAAGGCTTCGAGTAAAGGAAACTATAAAAACTATAGACACAATTTAGTTTTATGGAATTGAATTAGATTTGGTTTTATAGGATATTTTTCAGTCACAATCATATTTTTGAAGGAATCGTTGAGAGATGGGCGATGATTTCGTTTGTTTTTTTTTATTTATTTTCTTTTCCTTTGGATACAGATTGTGGAACGATGACAATTTATAAACATAAGTTTAGTTAAATTGAAGATCTAATTGAATCTGATTTGACTAAACTTGCTGAAAAAGGGAAATTTTATTAAAAGTCTTGTGAATATGTTGTTATTGGAATAAAACTGTTGTAAAATTTAGCGGAAATTGTTGCGCTGGTTTTAATTTTTGAGATGATCAAGGAATGTTTATAAACAGTTAAATTCATTGCTTTAGTTCATTAAATGCAGAAAAATAGTTTAACAGATCAGCTTGAAAATTCACATGAATAAGATTTTTGATGCATAAAAAAAAGGCAACCTTAAGAAAATCCTACAAAAAAATTTGTAATCATTGATTTTGGACTCAAATACAAATTTTGACTTGAACAACATTTCTTGAAAAATTAGTTGATAGTTTTTTTTACATAAATGGAAGTAGTCCAAAAATATTCCTAAATTGATTTAACATCTTGAATATCTGGACAGAAATCAGCTCAAACATTTAATTTTGATTGCACATTTTTATAAGTTCTCTCAATGACAATTCGTCTTACACTTAAAATGTAGACTGTGTTGCTCGAGCTTGCTCCTAATATCTATAGAGTCTATTTAGAAATGGTATCTGAATTTTATGATACAAAATATCTATATCAAATGGATAGTTTTTTTTACAAAAAAATTTAAAATTTTAAAAGAAATTCTACTTAAAATTGGTAAAAATTAACTTTTCACTTATTTATCTCTAGAAAAACGAAAGATATTGACTTCATTGTTGTTATCATTTGGATAAATTTATTAAAAAATCCCAACTGACAGGGACCTTCCAAAATTATTCCTATTTACGTATCTACTTCAGTTTTTAATTGTGTACTTTTGTAAGTTCTTTCAGTGAAAATTTTTCTTTAAAAATATATATTTCTCAAATTTTCGAAATTTCAATAGGAAGTTATCAGTATAAGTCACATGTAAGCCTTTTTACTTGCGACATATTGGAACTATATGGCAAGTATTGCATTCATAAAAAATTGCGAAACCGAGATTTTAATCAAATATGGCATTTCGATGGTAGAGAAGTCAAAAAAGTGGGTCCTCCGATTCCGTCCGTCTATGAACCCGTAGATTTTTTTTAATTTTAGTTCACAATTTGGTCTCATATAATAAAACAAAAAAGAGGCTGGGATGCGACCCACACTGATAACTTCCCATCCCGTCTGTCGATATGTCTTGCTTAAAAGGTTTGTAGGTTTTCGTGTTGGGTTGAAAAAGTTGTTAGTTGAATTATTCTTAAAAATTTTAAAATTACCAACAATATTTTTCATATAAGGAAATAGTTTAATTTGAAAATCTAAATTTTTAGTCGAAAACAAATTTTTACCAATTTAAGTAGCATTTCTTAAATTTTTACAAATTAGATGAGAGAAATTAATTTGAGAGATTTCAAGAACCGAACATCAATTTTTACCAAATTTGAGTAATATTTTTTGTAGATTTTATTTTTTTATGAAAAAACGGATTGTTGGATTTTTATAAAAAAAAAAAAAAATACTGAATATCGAAAACAATATTTTCTGTGAAATAAAAAGAGTTTGAAGACAAAATTTTTAATTTTTGAAAAGCTATTTGAGTCGTAAGTAAATTTTTACCAAGTTTTAGTATTGTTTTTTTGTTAGGATTTTAGTTTTTGTAAAAAAACCTGTCAATTAGATTTTTCTCAAAATTTTACTGAATATTGACAACAATATTTTTTAAAAGATAAAATTAGTGTAAGGTTAATATCTCAAAGTTTTGAAAAGATATTTGAGCCGAAAATCAATTTTTCCCAACTTTTATTAATTTTTTTGTTTAGGTTTTTATTTTTTGTAAAAACACTGTCAATTCGATTTTTCTCAACATTTTTCAGAATGTTGAAAACAATATTTTCTATAAGTTAAAATAAGTTGGAAGCCATAATCTTCAACTTTTGAAAAGATATTTGAGTCGAAATTCAATTTTTACCAACTTTGAGTAATGTTTTTTAGGTTTTTATTTTTTATAAAAAAAAACTCAATTCGATTTTTCTCAAAATTTTACTAGATGTTAAAAACGTTATTTTTCTTTGCACAAAATTGTTTTGGTGATAAATCATTTTGTATTCGTAAAATTTTCGAGGTGACAATTTTTTTTTTCAGTTTTTTTGATTTATAAAAAAATTGGATTTTTTTCAAAAAATATACTTGTTTAAATGTAATTGATTTTATTTTTGATTTGATTTTTAAAAAAATATTAAACATTTTTTTTCGAAATTCGATATCTCGAATATGAGTCATCATTTTGTTATGAAATTATAATATAAAACGTTTATTAATAAGCTCTAAATAACTGAATAATACAAATATTTTTTAATTTAAATTGAAAAATTGTATGTATAACAAATTAATTTAAAAAAAAAACTGCTCCATGGATTTTCGAAAAAAAAGTAAGTCAAATTTTGTTTGATTTATAAAATGTCATTTAAATTTTTGGAAATAAACTTATTTTATATTTTTTAATTTTAAAACATAAGTAAAATATCCTAACAGAGTCTTAGGATACAGGAGCAAGTTCGTGCGACCAAGTCGTCCACTTTATTTTAATTTTAATTTTGTATGAATAAAATGTTCATTTGGTTTTTTGAATATTTTTGGTATGCATCCAGAAAACAAGACATATGGTGATGAATTTTGTATGAACTTCGAAAAAAGTACAACTGACATTTCTTATTTCAATTTTAAAATTTTAAACGATTTGGTCCAGTCAACAGTTGCTAATTCCAATTAATAGGTCCGCTTAAGCGTAGTTGCTTTGTTTATTTCCACAAACTGTCACTATTTAGACATGTTTGGTTCCTTGTTGTTTAATAAAAGGCAATTTACAATTTACTAGTCAGCAATTTAGCAATTTACTAGTCAGCAAAGGTGTAGTTGCTAACTATTAAATAGTTAAATAGTAAAATAAGCTTGCCATGAAAGCTAGCGAGTAGACGCATTTTTATCGGGCATACCTTTTATCAAGTTTTCTTTAGTTAAAGAACCATTAAAACACCTTTCATCAAACAAAAAGTTAATTTCAGTGTGTTACGATCATTTTTTTTTTATCTTTTTTGGGTGCTTCAATATCATTTATTTTAGTGATTTTATTTATATTAAAAGTTATCGCAAAAATAGAAGAAAAAATTAATTTTTGGTGTATTCACGATAATTAGTTTCTCAATTTGCCTTTACAATGTCACACGGATCTAGTATTAGTGATCGTAAACAAAACTCTCCACTTAATGCAAGTACTTCTCTCAAAAAACCAAAAAAAAAGCTTTGAGGATGACAGCGAAATGTGGAAAAAAAATGGATGACAGACTTAAGGCCCAAAAAGACAGCATAACAACTGAAATTAATTCACTCATCACCACAAAATTGGAAGAAACCGAGACACGAATTTCTTTAAATATAAATGCACAATTGACACAAATTAATAAGGAAATCACTTAGTTAAGTACGCGAGTATCCAAAATAGAATCATCCCAATCACATTTGGACTCTGTAAACATGTTGCTTAAAGATGATATCAACAAACTGAACGCGACATTAACTGATGTCAAAACTGAGCTTTCCACCTGCACTTCCAAAATAAACAAATATAAAGATGATATATCCGCACTTCGAAATGAATTTGACGATCTGACTAAAACACAAGAGATTCAGGAAAACTGAATTGTTGCTTGTGACGCCGTTCTTAATGGGATTCCTTATTCACCCGACGAAAACCTTAAAGGAATCTTCAATCACTTGTGTTTATCACTTAACGCAAAAGCACCAACACTCGCTAACACATTTCGTACCCGACCGACGAATTCCAGTTCACCTGATTCTTCAATCATCATCAAGTTTTGCACACCGTATGATAAAAACATCGTGCTTCGGTGTTTGTTGCAAACAACAAACAGTAAAATTAAATAAATTGTTTGCAACTTAAAATAACGTTTTTAACATCTGATACAATTTTAAGAGAAATCTAGTTGACAGTTTTTTTTACAAACAATAAAAACTTAAAAAAATATTCTATTAAAAATTGATAAGCTCGCATCGATTTTGAACTCTTGAACTCTTCTATTTCATTAAGTAAAAAAGAATGCTAATATCATTTGTTAAAATTAAAAAATATGTATTTAATTGATAGTGTCCTTCAAAAAATGTTCATAAATTAATTAAACGTTTTAAATATCTTCTATCTATACATCTACTTCAATTTTCGATTTCATACTTTTTTTCTTCTTTAAATGAAAATGTTTGTTACAAAAAATATATTTTTCAAATTTCTGATGTCCTTCAATGGGAAGTTATTAGTATGAGTCTCATATCAGCCTCTTTTTTACTGATTTTAAAATTTCTTACAATTTAAAACAAGAATTTCTGACTTCTTGGAAAAGACCTTCAAAATAATGTGAACATTTTTTTAACTGAATTCAAATTTGTTTTTTTTTTTTTAACTTTAAATGTTTTCTTTTCAAAACTGTGAAAAAGTCTAAAAAGCGGTCAGAAATAAAAAAAAAGAGGCTGGGATGCGACCCACACTGATAACTTCCCATCCCGTCTGTCGATTCGTCTTGCTTAAAAGTTTGTCTATATGTATCAATTTTTACCAAATTTGAGTACTATTTTTTGTAGATTTTATTTTTTTATGAAAAAACGGACTGTTGGATTTTTATAAAAAAAAATAATGAATATCGAAAACAATATTTTCTGTGAAATAAAATAAGATTGAAGTCAATATTTGTAATTTTTGAAAAGCTACTTGAGTCGAAAGTAAATTTTTACGAATTTTTAGTATTGTTTTTTTTAGGTTTTTATTTTTTGTAAAAAAAACTGTCAATTCGATTTTTCTCAAAATTTTACCGAATGTTGAAAACAATATTTCTTATAAGATGAAATAAGTTTGAAGCCATAATATCAAGTTTTTGAAAATATATTTGAGTCGAAAATCAATTTTTACCAACTTTGAGTAATGTTTTTTTTAGGTTTTTATTTTTATAAAAAAAACTGTCAACTAGATTTTTCTCAAAATTTTATCAGATGTCAAAAACATTATTCTTCGTTGCACAAAATTGTTTTAAAGATGAAATCATATTTAAGTCATAAAATTTTTGAGGTGACAAATTTTTTTTTCAGTTTTTTTGATTTATAAAAAAAAACAGTTAATTGGATTTTTTTCCAAAAATATATTTGTTTTGTATCACGTTACAATATATAATATAAAATTTATTTCAAGTCTTTGGCGTCATTGGTTCATGAGATATTTATGTTTAACCAAAATGTTCACCTTTTTTTTAAACTGCTATGGTAAAAAAAAACCACCCACGCAATTTTCTTGAGAGCCCTTTCTGCATCTTTCTGCCTTATTATCTGTATAACAAAATTTATTTGAAGTCGATATCTCTTCTGGTTCTTGAGCCATGGACAACGAAAAAACGTCGCGAACGTACAGACGTACGAACGTACGTACACACCCACGCACAGACATCTTTCTAAAAATCTTTTATTTCGACTCTAGGGACCTAGAAAAGTCGAGAAATGACAAAATTTTCAATTCGACAAATCGGACCCATTACAATAACTTCCTATGGGAGGTTAAATATATTATTAAAACGTTAAAATAGAAAAAAACAGTATTTTGAGAATATCCCGATATTTTTTGAAGGTCTTCAAAACTTTTAAATTGCAATAACCTCTGCTAGTCTACTTCAAAAGTACGTTATTCAAATTTTGTTTGTTTGTTTAGCTTTTTTGTTTTTGCTGAGATATTTGTGACCAAAGACAAAAATGTGTTTTTCATTGAAATTGAAGAATTAAGAATTTCTAATTTTTTGGAAAAGACCTTCAAAATGAAGTACATTTTTTATCTTTGTATGTTTTCTTTCCGAAACTGTAAACAGTTCCAAAATTGGTCTTAAAATAAAAAAATAAAATACATTATTGAGAAGTTTAATAAATAAAACAGTATTTTAAAAACATCTAATATTTGTTGGAGGTCCTAAAATTTTTTTTTTAGCTTACTTGTTTTTGGTAAGATATTTGTGACCAAAAAAATGTGTCTTTCATTGAAAATTGAAACTTGACAAATAAAAGACGAATTAATGAGTTATCTGACGGCTCTGGTTAAAAGAATCAAACGACTTTTTAAAAAATAGTCTCTTAAGAAAAAAATTAGAATTGTGTTTTTTATTTCAAGATTTTAATGACAAAATTTGACTTCGAAATGATTTTAGATTTGTTTCAATAAAAAGTACACCTCTTCAAAAAAACACTTAAAAAAATGACAACATTTGTAGTTCTTTTTATTTTGCAGGAGTGTATATCACCTTTAGAAATTTTATAAATGTCTGCCTAAAATAAACTCTTTATAACTTTTCCTCCTGTTTACTTATAAAAAATAAATTTACTAAGATAATATTTTTCTCTTAATTATTTATTTTTGTTAATGCTTAACTTTTTTTAAGTCACTTCCTAAACAACAATAATTCATCTCTTATTTCCCGAAAAAAAAATTAAAAAAATAAACCTTCTTTCTCTAGTCTTTTAATTTAATTTTTATTTTATTTGTCTTTTTGTTTGTTTTTCTTTTTCTTATCTAACCAAATAAATCACCTTTTGTGTCACCTTGTTATATATTTCACTTTAGAAAAATAAAAGAAAAAAGTACTTTATTTATTAAATAACATCAAGAATAGAAAAATAAAGAAAAACAATAAGATAATCTTCACCATAACTTATGTACAGCATCCACTTCCCACTCCTTAACACCACTAAGATCAAATCCTTTTTCAAAAAAAAATAAAGGAAGTTCCATTAAAATGTCTTAATAGGTTTTAAATCATTTTTAAATGCACGTGTGCCTAAGACACTCTCCTACCAAATATTCCAACAACAATAAAATAAAAAGAATAATCCACAGTTTCAAGTCACATAAATTTTAAGATACACTTGAAAATAGGAGGGAATCCTTTAATCTCCACCAAATATACATATATATATTTGTTTTATTTTTTTAAGGATTTCCAAAAGGCCATTATTATCTGTCGTCCTCTTTTTATGAGCAAAAGTGAAAGATAATAACAATGAAAGAAACATCCTGCTCAAAATAAACCATGTATTTCAATTTACACTTTCTAATTTAATTTTCATTAACTTGAGTCTCGTTCGTACTTCTAAATCAGATCAGAAAAAAAAGCCACTATAGACGATACATTCCCCAAACGGCTTTGCTTAACGCCGGCCGCCGCCGCTGTTGGGGAGTTCAAACCATTCTCTGCCTTCCAATTGAAAATCAAATTTCCTGTTTTTTTTTTTTTAAAAGATGATGAGAAAACGAAAGTGGAATAGAAACCTAGTTAGTAATCGTTCATTGAGCGCATCTTTTCGAAAAGGTTTCATTTTATATTTACCAACTTTTTCTTTAGGGGAAAGAAAGGTATTAAATTATTTTATGTATTTTTGTCTTTTTTTTTGAGTCAAAACATTTTAACCAAAATCCGATTGTATAAAGTTTATCTGAAAAAGTTATCGATAGTTCATGAACTTAAGAGCTTTTCAAACAAAACACAACAGGAACCAACAAAAATCCTCCCCTTTAAGATTTCTTGGATAAAACTTAATAACATTGCAACGGGCGGCTCTTTTTTTCTAAAACTAAGCAAAAGAAACACGAAACCCTTACCAATCTTAAACCCTCCAGTTTACCACACTATACCACCACACCTAACCTAGACCGAATAACATGGCTAATGATAATGTTGATTGTGTATTACCCCGATAAGCCCCGATATATTTTTTAAAAGGCAGGAGACGTACATATATACATATAAGACGCCTTTTGAGATATAAGTTGACTGCAAAAAGGACGAAACTCAATTTACATAGAAAACACGTCTCTTTTCTACTTTGACGTGGCCTAGGTTTACCTCCACCATCCTACCCTAAAACCAAGGTTTTGTTCATTTGCGTGTCATGAGATTCTGGTGTGTAGATGGTTTTTAAATCACAACCTTTTACAAGCCACTATTTGCCACTTTTATATATGTATATTTCTATTTCTATATCTTTCTATCGCAATGGATGTAGCTTTTAGCAAAAAAGGCACAAATGAATTTGGTTAGACTCATAGGAAAATATACGTTAGATAAAAATGTTAAACCACCTCCACCTTGTGTGTTCTTAAGGATTATCCTTTTCTATAGGGACCATCACATCAGGTTTGGTTTAAAGCTACGTACCTAGAGTACAGGGCTAGAACATGGAGATGGAGATGTTGGGTCACTATGTAGAAAGGATATGCATGAAAGTTTTCACTTCCCTTCTCAACCTCCTTTCTGTGGCGGTATTTTCCTTTCATCATATCCGTATCTATGTTATTTTATTCCTATGGGGGGTGGTTTTGGATTTGAGGTTCGGTTATGTTCCTCAGTCTTCTTCTTTCTTATTTAGGGATTTAATGGAATTTTTGTTTAAGTTTATTTATTTACTTTTTGTTCTCTTTCTTTCTTCTACTTTTTACTTAGTACTGAATTCCTAGAGGTTGTATAAATGGAAATGAACCGAGAGAGGTAGTGGTCTAGAAAAAAAAATATATAAATATATACAAAAATAAAGAATATATGTATATAACTTTGTGTTCTATTTCTGGTTGAGTTTTTGGAAAATGTGGTGTCGTTAGATTAAAATTATGTTTTTGAGTTAATATTTTGAAGTTTTTTTTTTTGGTTTATTTTATTTTTATGAGAAATGTTTTAACAAATAAAGAGAATTAAAGTTTCAAAGTTTGTTTATATGAGTAGAGTATTTTTGTGGGACACTTGTAATTATATGAAAAGTTCATTATGTGTTTTGTTTGTTTCAAATGTAAAGAGGATATTTAAAGTGATTATTATTTTAAATAATTTGTTTGCTCTAGCACGTACTTTATATGGAAGATTAAATTGTAAAACAATTTTAAGTTCCTTTGTAAAACTAATTACCATTTTGGTATTTAAATTTCTTATTTTGAGAGTGTTGAATAGTTTAACTTATGTGAAATTTTTATTTGAAAAGTTTCCAGTAATGTTTTTTCTGTGGAAGACATTTCTATTTATATAATTTGTTCTTTCAAAACAACAAAAATAAAATGGTTCACTTGGGCGTATACTTATTTTTTTTTTCAATATTTTTTTTTTTTACTGGCTTAGATTTAAAATCATTCATTATGAGAAGCAATATTTTGGTTTTGTTCTTTAATTTTTAGGCTTAATTAGAGCAGGGAATCAGAAGGAACTTTTAAGCAAACGGTGGACGTTTTTTGTTTGTCATATTCGGCATTTAGCGTTCTGATTATAGACTTATAGGACATAATTTGCTCCTTACACCGAAAGGCTTGTTATTCTATCGAAACCTGGTTTTTTACAATATAATGGTGGATTTGATTGGCTTCTCTGGGTCTATAAATCTCTCTACATCAAAAACTAGCAATTGATAAATGGGGTTGATGTTTCATAGAACCTAATGTCCGCGATGGCGTAGCATTTAAAGAAACCAATCAACGGTTTTCCTAGAGGATTTTGAAGTCGATTCAATTTTTCAAGTACCGTGCAGGTCCAGAAATTGTAGAGACTGAATAATTCGACAACATTAACGATATTACATCAAGCAACTGAGCTTTAGTCTAAATAAAATGTTTTCCGTATTTTGACAATTGTAAGCAGCCATACTTTTGGAACTACATCTGTCAAATAGATCGATATTTATTCATCTGTTTTGTAATATACCATATAAACAGATGTAGTCATGGGCAACCACAATGAGGCAAGAGGGGGATTGGCTCTAAATGTCGACGTTTTATCTGTTTATAATATTGAATTATAACTTTTTTACCCATTTATATAGGTTTTTTCCCTCTAATTATATGTTTTCCACGCCTCCCAGTAAAAAAGTTTATCAAAACTTTTTTACGGTCGCCATAGACGTTTTATCGGAAGGACTGTGGATAAATTTGAGTCCACTGGTTCAGTAAAAAAATCAACCAATATCACATATGTCCACAAAACGCAAGGTCTGCCAAAAAAAAACTAGCAGTTAACAAGTGACAAATTGTGTATTGTAAGTTTAACCACCATCCATACCAAATTCAACTGACCCAAAAGCTGAATGTTAAATTAGGCCCGATGACATTGTAGATGACCGTTTAAGCATTCTATCGGGTGATTTTTTAAGAGCTTGAGAACTTTTTTTTAAAAAAAAACGCATAAAATTTGCAAGATCTCATCGATTCTTTATTTGAAACGTTAGATTGGTTCATGACATTTACTTTTTGAAGATAATTTCATTTAAATGTTGATCGCGGCTGCGTCTTAGGTGGTCCATTCGGAAAGTCCAATTTTGGGTAACTTTTTCGAGCATTTCGGCCGGAATAGCCCGAATTTCTTCGGAAATGTTGTCTTCCAAAGCTGGAATAGTTGCTGGCTTATTTGTGTAGACTTTAGACTTGACGTAGTCCCACAAAAAATAGTCTAAAGGCGTCAAATCGCATGATCTTGGTGGCCAACTTACCCGTCCATTCCTTGAGATGAATTGTTCTCCGAAGTTTTCCCTCAAAATGGCCATAGAATCGCGAGCTGTGTGGCATGTAGCGCCATCTTGTAGAAACCACATGTCAACCAAGTTCAGTTCTTCCATTTTTGGCAACAAAAAGTTTGTAAGCAATGAACGATAGCGATCGCCATTCACCGTAACGTTGCGTCCAACAGCATCTTTGAAAAAATACGGTCCAATGATTCCACCAGCGTACAAACCACACCAAACAGTACATTTTTCGGGATGCATGGGCAGTTCTTGAACGGCTTCTGGTTGCTCTTCACTCCAAATGCGGCAATTTTGCTTATTTACGTAGCCATTCAACCAGAAATGAGCCTCATCGCTGACCAAAATTTGTCGCGAAACACATTTCGAACCGAACACTGATTTTGGTAATAAAATTCAATGATTTGCAAGCGTTGCTCGTTAGTAAGTCTATTCATGATGAAATGTCAAAGCATAGTGAGCATCTTTCTCTTTGACACCATGTCTGAAATCCCGCGTGATCTGTCAAATACTAATGCATGAAAATCCTAACCTCAAAAAAATCACCCGATACAATAAAATACACAACTGGGTCGCACAAATTTGAATTTTTTTAAAAAATGTTGTTTTGAGATTTCGAATTTTGAAAAATAATATTTTTTAAAAATCCAAACAAAAAAATACTGATTTTTGATTATCAAATATTATTTCAGACAAAAATTATTTAAATCAGTCCATCGACAAATATAAAAAGAGGCTTCCCATCCCGTCTGTCGATTTGTCTTGCTTTAAAGTTTGAAGGTTTTCGTGTTTTGTTAAATTAAGTTGTCAGTTGAATTATTCTAAAATTGTCGATCATCTCTGAATGAGATGACAGAACAGTTTAATATTCACCTCATTTGGGTGCCGGGTCAGCCGATGAGCTCGCCAAAAACGGAACACTTCTGCCAAATGTTAGACAAAAACATAACATAGGAACACCACTTGCTACATGCAAATATCTTCTCAAACAATATGCTCTAGAAGCAACAAATGCTAGATGGTCACAGAGTACCACCTGCCTAGCAACCAAGCAAATATGGCCAAGCATAGACTTAAATCGGTCAAAAGGCTTGATATCCTTGAGCAGACAAAATATAAGCTCTACAATTGGAGTAATAACAGGACACTGCCTCATAGGAAGACATGATCTGAGGCTAGGGGTCTACACAAATGACTTCTGTAGAAGCTGCATGGACGAGGAGGAAGAGGAAACAGTCCAACACCTTCTATGTACATGTCCAGCACTCTCCATTAGAAGGAATAACTTTCTCGGTAATCCCTTCTTCGACAATACCAGTGAACTGGCAACGATTGACACAAAGTATCTCTCTAACTTTATTAAAAGCACAAAATGGTTTGTTTAATTTTCATTACTCTCCCATGAGTAACCTCATTAGTGGTATCACAATGGACCCTTGAGGTCTAAGTGAGTCAATGACATCTGGACAGCCACTCCAACCTAACCTAACCTTATTATTCTAAAAACATTAGAAATTACCAACAATATTTTGCATATAATGAAATTGTTTGATTTCAAAATCTATTTTTGTTAACGAGATTTTTAGTCGAAAACCATTTTTTTCCAATTTTAGTAGCATTTCTTAAAAGTTTTTATTTTTTATATAAACAAATACAAATTAGATAAATGAAAGGAATTTGAAGTCAATGGCGCGTATTTATAGAAAATCACTAAAGTCGTGATTTCTTGATCTATAGTTTAAGGCTTGTTGATTAAAAAAAACACAGCTCTTATTCATAGGCAATTTGCCTGATGTGTTTAGTAAAACCCCAGTTTAAGGTTGTATTCTACTACAATTATACTTCAAATGACAGGTTAAAGCAAACAAATACTGTTATATTTTCAAACTCGTTATTTTGTGCTGTCATTCCTAGCATTGAATGTCGAAAAAAGTAAGTAAAACAAAACTATTTAATAGAAAATCAAAAAAAAAAACAACAACAAAGTTCAATAATATTTTAGATGCAAACCAAGGAAAATATAAAACACGAACGGCAGAAAAAATTAACGCAGTCAGACAAAGAACTTTGTAGCGAATATTGCCAAAAAGAAGAGCTACACCAGCAAGTTTACGTACCTTTTCAGCTTTTCAATTTCAAAAATCAAATATGACATTTGGCTGTGATAATAATTACTAAAACACAGCATTTCCTATGTTTATAGTTAAACCACAGTTTTAGCTCTAAACTTAGGTTTAAATTTATTTATAAATAGCCTAAACTCTGGACTTGCTTAGCAACAACTTAGCAAGAGTTTAGCAAATATCTATGAATATGCCCCAATATCTTTTATTGATCACGAGGTATCGAGAACCGCACATCAATTTTTACCAAATTTGCGTACTATTTTTTGTAGATTTTATTTTTGTATGAAAAAACGAATTTACTGAATGTCGAAGACAACATTTTCTGTGAGATAAAATTAGTTTGAAGCCAATATTTTTAATTTTTGAAAAGATATTTGAGTAAACCGTAAAATTTATAAGATAAAATTAGTTTAAAGCCATAATCTCAAAGTTTTGAAAAGATATTTGAGTCGAAAATAAATTTTTACCAACTTGTTGTGTTGTTTTTTTAAAGTTGTTATTTTCTATAAGAAACTGTCAATTCGATTTTTCTCAAAATTTTAGCGAATGTTAAAAACAGTTTATAAGACAAAATTAGTTTAAAGCCATAATCTCACATTTTTAAAAATTATATTTGAGTCGAAAATCAATTTTTACCAACTTATATTAATTTTGTTTAGCTTTTTTAGATTAGATTAGATTATATTAGATTAGATTAGATTTTATTTTCTTCAAATCAATATACAATACATATAAAAATAAAAATAAAATAAAATAATAGGCTATGGTGTTACCGTCTGCCTGATTGGCTATTTAAACTTAAGTGTTTATGTGATTTTTTTTAATTAAAATAAATCAGAGGTATTTTTCGGGTTTTAATTAATATAACTAAAAACAATATAAATGTATAAAAACAAAAAATTTGATGTTAAACTATAGTTTTACATTTTAATATTGAAATTTAATTAATGTTTAAGGATAATTTGACCTTTGAGCGAAAAAGAAATTAAGGTGTATAAAATTAATAGGACTTTTAATATAGTCAAAACAAAGATAAGATACTAACGTATTATTAAGTGTACATGGGCTTTGAGTTTAGCGAAAACGGAATAAGAGTAATTATAAAAAATAAGTAGGACTTTTAGTTTAGTCAAAACAAAATTAAGATACATATATATCGGGTGATTTTTTAAGAGCTTGAGAACTTTAAAAAAAAAAAAACGCATAAAATTTGCAAAATCTCATCCATTCTTTATTTGAAACGTTAGATTGGTCCATGACATTTACTTTTTGAAGATAATTTCATTTAAATGTTGACCGCGGCTGCGTCTTAGGTGGTCCATTCGGAAAGTCCAATTTTGGGTAACTTTTTCGAGCATTTCGGCCGGAATAGCCCGAATTTCTTCGGAAATGTTGTCTTCCAAAGCTGGAATAGTTGCTGGCTTATTTGTGTAGACTTTAGACTTGACGCAGCCCCACAAAAAATAGTCTAAAGGCGTCAAATCGCATGATCTTGGTGGCCAACTTACCGGTCCATTCCTTGAGATAAATTGTTCTCTGAAGTTTTCCCTCAAAATGGCCATAGAATCGCGAGCTGTGTGGCATGTAGCGCCATCTTGTTGAAACCACATGTCAACCAAGTTCAGTTCTTCCATTTTTGGCACAAAAAGTTTGTTAGCATTGAACGATAGCGATCGCCATTCACCGTAACGTTGCGTCCAACAGCATCTTTGAAAAAATACGGTCCAATGATTCCACCAGCGTACAAACACACACACCAAACAGTGCATTTTTCGGGATGCATGGGCAGTTCTTGGACGGCTTCTGGTTGCTCTTTACTCCAAATGCGGCAATTTTGCTTATTTACGTAGCCATTCAACCAGAAATGAGCCTCATCGCTGAACAAAATTTGTCGATAAAAAAGCGGATTTTCTGCCAACTTTTCTAGGGCCCATTCACTGAAAATTTGACGTTGTGGCAGATCGTTCGGCTTCAGTTCTTGCACGAGCTGTATTTTATACGGTTTTACACCAAGATCTTTCCGTAAAATCTTCCATGTGGTCGAATAACACAAACCCAATTGCTGCGAACGGCGACGAATCGACATTTCACGGTCTTCAGCAACACTCTCAGAAACAGACGCAATATTCTCTTCTGTACGCACTGTACGCATTCGTGTGGTTGGTTTAATGTCCAATAAAGTAAACTGAGTGCGAAACTTGGTCACAATCGCATTAATTGTTTGCTCACTTGGTCGATTATGTAGACCATAAATCGGACGTAAAGCGCGAAACACATTTCGAACCGAACACTGATTTTGGTAATAAAATTCAATGATTTGCAAGCGTTGCTCGTTAGTAAGTCTATTCATGATGAAATTTCAAAGCATACTGATCATCTTTCTCTTTGACACCATGTCTGAAATCCCGCGTGATCTGTCAAATACTAATGCATGAAAATCCTAACCTCAAAAAAATCACCCATTAGGTATTATTATACACGTAATAGAATTTAAAGATTTAAAATCTCATTTGAGAGAGTACAGTTATACTTGTTGGCTTTTAGTTTAGCTAAAACAAAAAAGAAAACATTTTCATAAGTGTGATAAATCATAAATCATCATTTACTTATTTTTAAATTTAAATGTATTCCGACATTATCAGGTTTCTATATTCTGATGCTGCTTCGAGGTAATGGTATAGGTTAAGCCAGTTTTCACCGTTTAGTACGTTTTTTGTATGTTCCAATGACAAAGTTGTTTTTCCAAGACATCGGATTCTAATTTATTTATAGACAGGGCAAATTGATAAAAAGTGAAAGCAATCTTCTTTTGAATTAAGGTTGCATAGAGTGCACCGTGTATCTGAGGAATTTCTGTAAGGTGATCCATTCAAATTTAGTGTTTCACTTCTAGCCCTGCAAATAAAGGATATCGCACGCACGCTATATTTGTCATTGAAATAATTTTCTACGAAGTCATGGGTAAGTTCTGAGTAAAGTATTCTATTGGTTGATGAGATTGATCTTTGTAAACTATCATTACGTTGAAATATGTCTATCTCTTCTAACAATCTATAAAGTTGACTTTTTAATAGATTAAGATTATCACATTGAATTGTAAGCTCTACACCACATACTTGCGCCCAAGTACGCCATTCCTTTATCCACTCTACTTGCTTTCGAAAAGTGTATCTAACAAGCCTATTTGGTATTCTTTTAGGTGTGTAAAGTGAGAATTTTTAAGATGTAGTCAAAATGAAGTTTTAGTGTATGCACGAAAAGAGTTGGAAGCCCGGTTTCAAGGGTAAGGACGTAGTTTGGTGTGTTTGACGGCAGATAAAAAAGTTTTTTTTAGAAAAAAGCGTTGCAGTTTTTTTCTACTTCTTCGTATGCAATATACCCCCATGTCTGACAGCTGTAGCACATGACTGAGCGCATAATAGCTTCGAATACTTTATATTTAGCTGATGTTGGGATTTCAACACGGGATATAACTTTTTTCCAAGAAACGTTGATCTTTTTTATTTTTTTAAGAAAACTGTCAATTCGATTTCTCTCAAAATTTTACCAGATGTCAAAAAAGTTGTTTCTCGATGCATACAATTATTTTGGAGATGAATGTTCGTAAAATATTTAAGGTGACAAATATATTTGTTCAGTTTTTTTATTTATAAAAAAAACCACACGCACGCACAGAGATCTCACTAATCATTTTTTATTTCGACTCTAGGGACCTTGAAACGTCGAGAAATGTCAAAATTTTCAATTCGACAAATCGGACCGATTACAATAACTTCCTATGGGAAGTTAAAAACAATATATCTGTTCTTTGGGGGGTACCCTTATATAGCAATACAAAAACATTATTTTTATAATGAAAGAAGCTAAGCTAGAAAATCTATAGCGTTGTTTTTGAAAAATTTCTAATGTTTGATATTTGACCAACAATTTTACATAGGGACTGCTGCTATTTTAAGACTTAAAAGTAAATTTAAAAAAAAAACACTAACATGAATCGTTTAAATCCTTAACCTTCTTGAAAGTTTAAACTCAAACGATCACATGGCTTAGACTGTAACGCGAAGACAGGCAGACAGACAGACAGAAAGACAGATGGAATAACCGCACTCACTTCCCTACCATCGCAATGTTTGAATAAAAAAAAAGTAAAGCCTGCTTAATTGAGGACTTGAGCCTGCATCCGTTCTAAATTTAACTGAACCCAGAAGCTGATAGTCTACGTTCTATTACTTAATTATAGTAACTTCGGCAATGATTTGTGATTGCTTGATAAGATTTGGAGCTATTAGAAATTGAAATAATCTTCAATGACAAATCGATACGATAATGCTTATATGTGATGTTAATTGTTCTCAAAAATTTCACTGTTCAATGTTGATTTTAGAGGTGTCATTGACGATTATTTTAAATTGGATGATGTGGACACCTACAAAACCTAGGAACAATACCGGAACAGCTCTACATAAACATAGATCCTGTTTTTGATAATGTATAATGGCCACCGAGATCGTCCGATTTAACCCCGTTTGTACTGTGGTCTTTTCTTAATTCACATGACCGCACCAAAAACACAAATTCCAACTTCCTCAAAGACAGCATAACTCATGCCATTTGATAAAAATTTCGTTTTTTCGAATGCGCGCCATTCAAAGGAGCTACAAAGGACATATTTAATTTCAAGATTCTTTGTACCCGAATTTGAACTGGGAGAAACTGTTGAAAACATTTTTTTTTTCCAAATTTATGTTAATTATGATTTCAAGACTTTTTTCTAAACGTCTATGAATATTTCTACTCAATTTCAAAAATGAATGACTTATTGGAGAAATGTTTATTTAAATTCAGGTTTTTGACCCAAATAGATTCCTACTTCATTTAGCAATATTTTTTCAAAATATTGACTGACTTTACCAACAACCTTTTATAACCCCCCAAAAAAAAGAGAACTTAACACTTAAACCCTTCTAACTTAAAAGCTTTGCCCATTAAGAGGGATAATATAAAAAAATACTTTCCTACCAGAATAAAATGGCCATAAAAAATAACTGATTTCATTTACATATATATTTATTTGACAGCCAGGCTATATATGAAATGTGTGTATTAAGTCCAGTCACTCAGCCTTTTTTGTTGTTGTTGTTTTTGATATAAATAATAATGAAGAATGGATAGCTGGGTGTCAAGATTATTATTCTTATATTTGGTAGTAAAATGTTTGGCTTAGATATTTTGAAAGTATGATGATGATGGTTGGCAGATTTACTTTTTTAGAATTTGCATTCTTCAAAACAACAACTTAACAAACTTAAAACTTTTATCATAAAAAATGTATTTTTATTCTTATTTAATTATGAAGTTTCTTTTCAAAGTCTCTATAAATCGTCCTCTCTTGTCCTCTCGCAAAAGGAGCAAAGGACCAACATCAGTGTAAAATTCTTATGAAAACCTCCTGTGATGGTGTTAGGAAGTTTATTAAAGTGCTAAACTGCAAATCACAACGAGACTTATATCTTTATATTCGTATATAGAGCCGGGAGAAAATATTTAGGTATCTAGAAGGTCCTTTTGGAAGGATCAGAGAAAATAGCTGCAATTTGTTCGTTGAATTTGTTGTTTATGTGAATGATGGTCATAAGGTTCTGCCATAAAAGTTTAGCCATTGATGCTTTACGTTCCAATTTGTGTACATATACTATACGTAACGTATAGGTGGATAAGTTGTAAATGAATACATATATATGACTATATATAGGGAAAGATTAAGGAAGGAAAATGTGTGTAAATCTTCTTCCAGGTCATGCCTCTCCATGTCATCATCATTGCTTGTAATTTTGATCCTTTTATTTTTGTTTGTTTGTTATTTTGGAGTTCGGAGAGTTCGCATTTGATATGCGGACGAGGTCATCACTTGACTAAACTTTTTACAACGAATCTTTTATACCTATAACGGTATACATAGACAATATACGTAATACAACAAGATGATAAGTTGTTTTGTATACATGTACAATGATGAGCACCTACTTTCCTACCTACGTTCCTACATATATATTAAGGTCCTTAGAGACGAGAGTGTAAACAAAAACACACACGCAAGGAATGAGAGCTTTAATATAAAAATTGACTGGCATCCGGTATTCAGGACATGCACAATGAATATATATTCCCTGCTGCATGACCAGGATAAAGAATCTTTCTTTCGGTCTTTCTTTTGTTTTGCTTGTTTTTTTTTTTTTCTATGCGTTCGCATATCTTGAACTGACTTAAGGTAGGTACTGATAGGCAGCATTTCATGTCCTTATAATGTTGTGTTCCTCAATAAAAATAAAAAAGAAAAGACCCACCACACATCCTTTGAGTTACATTATAAGAAGAAATCCTTTCACTACATACAGCGGCAAAGGAGATCTAATGTCTTGATAAAGATACCTAATATACATACTCGAATACAAACATATGTTTGGTGAAGAAGATTCTCAATTTTCAGAGACTTTGAATGGACACACGTGAGAAAATAAAAAAAAAATTTGATCCTTTGATGGGGAAAAACATACTTACTCGTACTTTAGGATTTCTTGCAAATTTCTTTCTTTTTAAAATGTTTTAACAAAGAACCTTCGTGACTTTAGATCTATAAGATCTCTTGGACAGAAGGCACAATGAAGAATACACATGGGGTGAAAGCTTAAAAGGTATGCGAACTTTTATCCTTTATTGGATGTTGGTCATTTACATACATGTATTTTATTTAAGCTATTTTGAAACTTATCTTATTGTCAAAAGGAAATTCTTTTGTTGTAATGTTATGGGAAAGAACTCATTTTAATTGAGTTCTATGGAAGAAATATTTCAAACTTTAGCTTCATAGAAAGGGTGTAATATTTTTTGTTTAACAAAAAATAATGTTTTCTCAGAAAAATTTAAAACTTTTTTGAGTTTGCTCAAAACGACTTAAGTCTTCACCAAATGCTCTTTATTTAATTGCATGTTAAGGAAGTTTTTGACATTTTTATTTTTCCGCAGGAAGTTATTGAAAATGTTGACATTTCTCGACGTTTTAAGGTTCCTAGAATCCATATGACAGATTTTTAGAAAGATGTCTCTGTGTGTATGTGTGGTTGTACGTTATGGAAGTTGTTTTTCATGCCAGTAAAGATATCGACTTCAAATAAATTTTGTTATAAAGGTAATAAAACACAGAAAGATGCAGAAGGGACTTTTAAAAAAAATGAGTGGGTGGTTTTTTTTACCATAGAAATTTAAAAAAAAAGTGAACATATTCAATTCAATTAAATAATATATTGTAAAATATGACGCGATGCCAAACTTTCATAATTTTGAAAAAATCTATTAACGGTTTGTTTTATAAATCAAAAGAAAAACTGAAAAAAATAATAATTATCATCCCGAACATTTTACGAAAGAAAAATGATTTTATCACAAAATAATTGTATTCAACGAAGAACAACGTTTTTGACACCAAATAAAATTAAAAAAAAAATCGTCAATTCGATTTTTTCTTACAAAAAATAATAATCTTAAAAAATAATTATTAAAAGTTGGTAAAAATTAATTATCGACTCAAATATCTTCTTAAAATTGAAAATGTTGCCTTAAAACTAATTTTATATTATAGAAAATATTGTTTTTGACATTCAGTAAAATTTTTATAAAAATCCAACAGTTAGTTTTTTTCACAAAAATTCAATTCAACAAAAAATAGTACGAAAAATTGGTAAAAATTTGTTGTTCGATTCACGAAATATCGTAAATTAATAAAGGTATTGACTTCAAAATGAATTCATTCTGTGCTAAATTTTCTTTCAAAAATCCAATCCGTATTTTTTAAATGGGTTAAAATTGGGTTTCGACTAAAAATCTTGTTAGCAAAAATAGGTTTTGAAATCGAATTATTTTAGCATATACAATTGTTAATTGTTGTTAATTTTTAGTTAATCTTTTAGCAAAATTCAACCGATAACACGAAAACCTACAAAAACAACAAAAAACTAATGGAAAATGGTTTTCGACTCAAGTATTAATGGAACAAAGAAAGATAATGACTTCAAATTATTTATCTCACACAAAGTATTGTTATAAATATTTTTTTAAAGTTTGAAATAAAACTAATCGACAGACGGGATGGGAAGTTATTAGCGTGCGTGGCCCCTTTTTATTTATTATTTCCACAGTTCTAATTGAATCACCTTATACACAAACAAGAAGCTCGGTGATAATCAGAATCACATTTGACTATAGAAGGTGTTTTTTCACAAAAATGTTTACTTGTCATTTTTGTCGTTGTGTTATAACTATTTAAAAAAATCTACTATATAAAAATAAGTCGGGTTTTCCTTCCTGATGCTATAACTCCAGAACGCATGAACCGATTTCCACGGTTTTGCATTCGTTTGAAAGGTCTCGGGCTCCGTGAGGTATATAGCAGACAAAATTCTCGAAAAATTTCAACAGAAAAGCGGTGAACTCCGTTTAGCTTCCCATAGAAAGCTATTGTAAAAGTTCCGATTTGTGGAATTGAATTTTTTTTTTATTTTTTGACGTTTCAAGGGCCCTATATTCTAAACCAAAGCTTACTTTTGGGAACCTTTTTTAGTCAACCATATCTCTAGAAACGTCAGAGATATCGACTTCAAATAACGTATGAAATCTACAATGAAGGAAAGATTGAGGATCAATGCTTGACTATTGCAAACAAGCTACTGATTGAAGTAGGAATGATTGCGCCAAATCGATCGATGCACGATGCATTGAACCAAGAATTCGAGAGCTGCAATACAATATTGATACATTGCAGGACTTCGTTCGAAATAATGTGCCGTTGCTGAATGAACAGCAAAAACATGTATATGAAACATTAATGCAAGCGGTGGACAATAATATTGGTGGTCTATTCTTCCTGGACGCACCTGGAGGCACAGGGAAAATACTTATTTATTTATTTATTTATTCGTCTTAAAAGTTACACACTCCATTTAGACTAATAATTATATGATACATAACATAAAAATAAAATACATAATTTACTTATAGCATTATAACAAATTTACTAATTTATTTTTCAAAACATTTCTATTAATATTAAAATCAATTGCAAAATCATATTCATTAAAATCCATACAAGCTCTTGTGATAGGATTATACTTGGCATAGCTAGTACTGTGGTAAGGAACATTTAAGAAATCACAGTCACGAGGGCGCAAGTTTCTAGAAGGTGCATAAATAAAAAACATAGATAACAAAACTGGACAGTCAATATTAAAATTCAAGACATCAAAAGCAAAAAGTATTGAGTTTAATTTTCTTCTCTGCGCAAGAGGTTTTAGGTCAATTAAAATACACCTCGTCTCATAAGATGGAACATTTGAATAACCATATATTTTTCGTAAGGCAAACTTTGTGAACCTTTTTTGAACTCTTTCTATACGACAAATGCTAGACGCGGTAAAGGGACTCCATATAACAGTACAATATTCTAAATGTGGTCGGACGAGACTAGAATAAAGAGCTTTTAATGTATAGGGGTCTTCGAAATCTTTTGAATTTCGAAAAACAAACCCTAGCATAGAGTTTGCTTTTGAGATCGCATGGTCTATGTGATTTGAGAAATTCATTTTAGAATCGAAGATTACGCCTAGATCCTTATGGCTATCAAGTCTTTGTAGAATGTCATTTTCAAGTTTATATTTAGAATATAATGGACTGTGATTTCTAGAAAATGTCACAACGCTACATTTCTTATTGTTAAAATATAGCCCATAGATATTACACCATTTAATTAAATTATTTAAATCAATTTGAACTTTATTTGCATCGTTAAGTGAATTTATGGAACTGAATATTTTCAAATCGTCAGCAAATAGAAGACATTTAGAAAAAGTAAGATGCAGAGGTAAGTCGTTAATAAAAATGATGAAAAGAAGTGGTCCAAGGTGACTACCTTGAGGAACACCCGACAAATTTATAATTTCCTTAGACAAGGCATTATCAATTTTTACCACCTGTTTCCTACCTACTAAATAGCTCTTTATCCACATTAGGAGCTGAGCTTGTCAGTTCATTGATTTTGGCCACTATTCGATCAAGATGTGACATACCTTTGGCGTTAGTATCATCTGGAACTGCGGCAACTCTTCTAGATGGCGGTCGTACTGCACGTTCTGCGCTTAAGTTGCCACTCAATTTAAACATACAATTGATACCCCAATATGCAATATTTCGCGATCCAGTGCAATGGGAAATTTGTTGATGCAATGCAAGCTTATTGTTTGGGATGAGTGCAAAATGGCACATAAGATATCACTCGAAGCACTTAACTTCATACTAAAGAATTTTCGACGAAGTAACAACATCTTTGGCGGCTTGGTGATATTGTTGGCAGGCGATTTCAGGCAGACGTTGCCAGTAATTCCCCGTGGAACGCCAGCAGATGAATTGAATGCTTGCCTGAAGGCATCACTTTTGTGGAATAACGTAAAAACATTATCCGTTGATTCCATAACAAATCCCGATGATGTAGTAAATTATCCAACGGAGTTTTTGAACTCTCTGGAGTTACCAAGATTTCCACCAAATAACATGCAACTCAAAGTTGGTTCAGTTATTATGATATTGCGTAATTACTAATTTGAATCCACTGCAACTTTGCAACGGTACTCGATTTATGCCGAATTTGATTGAGGCAACCATTATTAACGGAAAGTACGCAGGTGAAAATGTATGTATTCCTCGAATACCAATGATTCCGACTGATCTTCCGTTTGACTTCAAACGATTGCAATTTCCGGTTCGCCTTGCGTTCGCAATGACAATTAACAAGGTCAATCGCTTAGTGTTTGCGGGATAAATTTAGAAACTCATTGTTTTTTACATGGGCAGCTATACGTTGCGTGTTCACGAGTTGGGAAACCATCCGCTTTGTTTGTGTTAACGCCAGACCAAAAAAACAAAAAAATGTGGTTTACCAAAGAGCACTTCAATTAAACGGATAATTTGCGGACAAGTATAATGCTTCGATTCAGTATTTACTTTGGATTCACTTTCATTTTTTACTTAGAGAAGTTCAACTAAATCACACTTCATTTTTGTCATCGAAATGAATTCATTACTGTTGTGAAATGAAATAAAATGTTTCCTTTTCAAATATAAAACAAAAGAATAATTTTTCTTCATCTTTTAATCCCCAAACGAAATGTTACAAAAAACGAAGCCATCTGGTTCGGAGTTCGCCAGGTTTGCTAGTAGAATATAAAATTGAAAACAAATTACAAGACATTCATTATCTTCGTCCAATTTTTACAAAAATGCAGTTTTTTAAAAATATTTAAAAAAAAAACCGAAACAAAATTCAAATATGTTGGCAAGGCAAAATCTAAAAAAATCAATTTTGTCAATTTTCTGTATGGCATTTGTAAAGGATGTTTAAGAATACAACATTTATTTTATAAAGAAAACATACTCGTAGTTAAAATTAATTATTTCAGATCCCGTGTTTAGGAAAACTACACAACGGAATACAAATATTGCGGACTCAAATGGAACGGTAGGCAACTGCCTTTAGTTTGAGTTCGCAAAATTCTTATTTCATGGTGTAGTTTTCCTAAACATGGGAGCTGAAATAACTAATTTTAAGTATATTTTCTTCAATTTTGAACGTTCTATCAAGAGTCAAGTATAGAGATTGTTTTCTTCACTGCACATCGAGAATGTGGAATGCTTTAGCCACCTCTGTTTTCGCTCCTCTTTCGATGTTTAAAATTATACGACTAAGGTGCACCGGTATCTTTTCTTTAATTCTTCCTTATTTTCCTTATGCTAGCCTTGGACTTTAATATAAACATATAGAGGGTATTAATTACGCCTTGAGTGCCTGTGAATTATAAAATCATAAGATGTAAAAGCTTCACCATTACGGAAAATAGGAAGATTTACGTCACAGTTTTCAGTTCGTAGTTTGACAAGAAAAGTTTCCTGGCCGAGTTATTTCTCTGATCTTGTGATTTCAAACCTTGCGACTTTGTTCTTTCGTCTTGTGATATATTGTGCTTGATAACAAGAAGTAGTTATGTCTTCTTCAAGCCAAATGAACAAAAAATCTAACTAAACTTAATTTGTATATACTTGTGGTATAAGGAATACAATATCTACATATGTATGTCCTAAAAAGCTGTACGAATCTAGTATTACATTTTTATCAATTCTCATCACACCAGAGACCAAAACCACTAAGATTCGTAAATATTTTAGGTGGAAAAATAGGAATACTTGTTTAAGGTTCACACTAAAAATTCCTTGATGTTATTTTTCCTTAAACTAAACATTTATGGTGCATTTGACTGAAAAACACCTAAGATATTTGAACCACGTTCCTAGGTACAACACGAATATAAAACTTATAACACTAAAATTTCTTCCAAAAAACTTCAAATGCAACCATCATCCTACCAATAACTCTTTTAGTAGGTTGTATAGGTTAGATATTACCTATACCACACGTGAGCTTTCAAACCATACATAAAACCTTTAAATAATAAAATAAGTCATTGAAATTACTGTGTGCATGTGCAGACATCTTCTTACCAGGATAATATCTTCCATCTGGGTGCTGCTGAAATGTAAAAATAAAAAAAATAAGAATAAAAATGTTAAATTTTTTTATTCCAATTTATCTAAGTCCTAATCATAAAAATAAATTATACAATATTTTCAACACCACATCTCACATATGTTCCCAAAAACGGGAAGAAAAAAAAACGAGTAATCTTACCTTAATGTCCTTGCCGCTTATCACATTTGCTTCAGTCCAATTCAGCAAACTGTTGAAAAGTATTCCAATCAGTGGCAGCAGTATAAGCATTTTCTGTAAAGTACAAGGGAAATGAAAATGGTTAGTCTACAGTCGAGTAATGGACCCACCTAGTATGAGAATAAAAATCCTTGTTACAAAAAAAGAAACTCAAGTATACAGAAATAAACCAACAAAATGAAGTATATATATGTATAAATGTATCTTAAGCTTTGCCAAAAACGTGTTAAAAGATAAAAATTTTGTACCATTCCTCTAGTTTCTAGAGTCTGCTTTGGCTATGCTACCTCTGGAACTGGCGATGTTTTATATGTATATATAGAAGGTATCCTTATGCCTTCTCGAATTTATTATTACAAAACGAGTCACAAAAGAGCTGAAGTAGAAGAAGTTCTTTTGATTTTTTTGTTCTTCTTCTTCTTATTTCTTCCACTTTTTCCTTTTCAAATGAAATAGAACGCTATAACTATCCCTCAGGGAGTAAGAGACAGCAGAGACCATTACCAATACGAAAATGGCTAAAAATAAATTGCTTACGTATAAAAAGAAGAGAAATGGTAACAGAAAACGGTGATGGTGATGGTGTTTGGGTGAGAAGAAAAAGGATATTCCATAACGTTGTTGGTTCTTTTGGGTTCAGGATTAACCCCTGCGGAAATTCTTACCACCCCCGAGAATCCAATCCACTTACAAACCAAACCAAACTAAACTAAAAAGGAACCTTCTTCTTTTTCTTGTGACTGGAAGAATTGAAGTTTCTGGTCGAACGCCTGCCTGTTCCGCTTCGTTCGTTGCCACCGCATTACACCACGCCATCTATATGTTTGATGTTTGCCTTATAATTTCTAAGAAGAGAGAAGACATTGTGTAGTCCTAGCTTGCCTACTTTATTTAGAAGGAGGAACTATATTATATGCCTTGAGGAAATTTCGGTGAATACCTTTGGTCACGGGAGAATTCTATGTTGTCGATTGGTATTACATATAGGGTGTTCCACGAGGCATCACTTTTTCTTTCCGTTGGTAATCCATAAGGCAATCTGATTTCCAGAAAGACCGTAATTTGAATAAAGTAAATTCAGTAGAAGTCAGGGTCTTAATAGCTTTTAGAAATAATTTGTGTACAACTTTCATTACATTCGCTTTAACCTGACGAAAATATTGCTGCAGTCAAAAGAATAATAATTTGTCCAAAAATTTGTGCTTTGGTTCTTGACGGACATTAATGGACGTAACTGGTTTGGATAAAAGTATTCTTCTGTTTGATGACTTTCACTTCCCATATATTAGCTGGGTCACATCAGAAAACGAGTCTTACTTAAAAACATCATTGAGCTCAGTTATAAAACCGATATATGTTTCTGTTATAAGACCGATATAAGTACGGCATTGGTTTAATCAAATTCTAAATAAATAATTTAGGTGGCGCTACAGTCCGTTGAGAACTAGGGCCTAGTGACTTACAACTCTCAACCATTCCTCTGTGCGAGTAATGTTGCCAGGATGGAGGGGACCTACAGTTTTAAGCCGAATCTGATATGCTAATTTTAGAAAGCATTTCTCTTGGAAGATTTATCAATTCCTCGTAAGAGGCAAGTGAAAAAAAAAACTTTAGATGGCATTTTCAGTGTCATATTTTTACAATTTATTGGAAATCCGTATAAAATACATTATCTTCTATATATATAAAAATCAATGCCACTTTTCGTTGTAATGTTATAACTCAACAATGCCTTTACCGATTTAGTTAATTTTGGTCTTGAATTATTCGTGGAAATCCAGAGAAGGTTTGTACGTAGAGAAAATTAAAAAAAAAATCTTGAAAAAGTGTAAAATCAACATCTTTCTATACTCCCATATACAAACAAGCCAATTTGAACCTTTGACAAAACAATCGAAGACAAAAAAGTATCGTTAGTTCTGTCAAACAAATTTAATGTCATCATATGTCATTTCATTTTATCAGCGATAATTATTGCTTTGTTGTGTTTATATTTTCCAAACTATTGTTGAGTTATTGCTTTGTGTTTATATTTTCCAAAATATTGTTGAGTTGTTGAGTGAAGGTAAAATGCCACGAGCAAGACGACCAAACATAGGCCGGCGAACGCGTAATGCAAATCAAGTGGCATTATTAAGACGATCTCAGATTACAGATGAACGCGCACAAGCTAATGCATCGCAGCGTGAACGTACTGCACAGAATAGATCTGTTGACCCTGTACCTGTACTTAATAACGAATACGTCGGTCGTGCTGTTTTGGATGAAATGCTGCGTGCTGCTTTTAATTACAATAGTCAGATTGATAAAGGTTTTTCCATCAGCATAACGCATTAGTTCAATTGTTCAAAATTGCTCTTGATCGTATGCCATCTGATAATCACAAAATTGTAATAGCACCAAATTGAATATTCAACAAAAACATGTATATGACACAATCATGCAAGCCGTTTCCAATAATGCAGGTGGATTATATTTCTTGGATGCACCTGGTGGTACAGGAAAAACTTTCGTTGTATTATTGATTTTAGCGACTATTCGATCGGAACAGAAAATTGCATTGGCACCTGCATCTTCGGGAATTGCTGCTACATTAAAATTGCCTTTGAATATACAGGTGATTGAAACTCCAACTTGCAATATTTCGAGAAATTCTGCTATGGCAAAAGTTCTGCGATTAACGTCAATTATTTTATGGGATGAGTGCACAATGGCGAATAAAAAATCAATAGAAGCATTTAATCGAACAATGCTAGATTTACCCGGTAATCAACAGCTTTTTGGTGGTGCTCTGATATTGCTGTCAGGGGACTTTCGTCAAACATTGCCTGTCATGTCTCGATCAACTCCTGCTGATGAAATAAACGCCTGTTTGAAGTCATCAGTTCTTTGGAAATATGTACGAAAATTGACACTGAACATTAATATGCGTATTCACCTACATAATGATACAACTGCCCATGAGTTTTCAAAACAATTGTTAGAAATTGGTGATGGCAAAATACCAATCGACATTACCAACGGATTGATCACTTTAACGAAAAATGTTTGTACAATTGTGCAATCTATAGATGAGTTGATTGAATGTGTTTTTCCGAATATACTTCAGAATTACAGAAATCATGATTGGTTGAGAGAACGCGTTATTTTAGCACCGAAGAACATTCATATCAATGCCATTAATTTTCAAATTCAAGCGAAACTGCCAGGTGTAGTCACGACATATAAATCAATTGACAGTGTTATGAATCAAGATGAGGCAATGAATTATTATCCAATTGAATTTTTAAATTCATTGGAACCGGCTGGTATACCACCGCATTGTTTGAATCTGAAAATTGTTTTTTTGATTAAATTATTACGAAATATTAATCAACCAAAACTGTGTAATGGCACCAGATTGGCAGTGAAAAAGTTATTGCCAAATTTGATTGAACTACAATATTAACTGGTAAATCAAAAGGAGAAGTGTGTTTGATACCGCGTATTCCTATGATTCCAACTGATATGTCATTTGAATTCAAAAGATTACAATATCCTGTGCGTTTATCATTTGCGATGTCCATAAATAAGGCCCAAGGGCAAACACTTCAGGTTTGTGGTGTAAGTACATTTGGAGGAATCATGTTTTCACATGGCCAACTTTATGTTGCCTGTTCCAGAGTCGATACCCCTGTTTATTTATCCATGCACAAAATGGAAAAACAAAAAATATTGTTTATCCAACTGTTTTAGACTAACCCATATAGACCCACCATAGTAAGAGTACCCAATTCTTTTTTATTTTTTAGTTTTTACTCTTTGCTGATAAATATAATATAAACAATATATCATTTGGGTCATTTGGACTTTTAAATAGCTAGCAATTTAAAATATTTTTTTTTTCTTGAATCAATGAACTTTATAATCATTTTTTTTTATAACTATGCCTTATACGTAGCGAAGCACGAACCGGGCCGCTAGTTTCTCATAAAATATCCAAATATTTCACTTGTTGTCATTCGTAATATAGAAAAGAGCTTAAAATGCTTAAAAAAAAGACAAGAAAGGCTTTAAAAAATCTCATTAAAAGCGTGTCACTTGAAGACCGTGAAGTTTATGTTACCCTTGTTTAAAAGCTAAAATCTCTCTTCAATTATTTATATGTCGAATATGTTATAATAATGTACATTTTTTTTTTAAGTTTGACCCCAAAAGCTTTTTTAAAGTCGTTCATACAAAAGTCACATATAATAAAAATAACCCAGTTAGAACTCCAGAAATTTGCTAACAACTTTCAATAATCTTTCATTGATATTTCCGTAAAACTTGATTATAATTTCTTCTACACTCGTAAGCTACCTTTGATTATGTTCAAATGAAGTTAGACAAAGTATTGCATTACTTGGGCTTACTTAAAGATAATTATTCGTCTGAGCTATATGCAATTTCTTTAATTGTCTTGAAAAAATGTAAATTAATATAAGCCTCGCCTTTTCCTTGCATATTTGCACTATTCCTGAGCTCAGGTAAATTTCCAACCACATGGAAAAAGGCATTTAATTCAACGGTCTTCAAAAAGTCAAACAAGTTTGACATTTGAAATTACAGACCGATCTCTAAACTTTTTTGTATTTCCAAGCTTTTTGAACAAATTGTCTGTGATAGTTTATGTTTCATCTACAAGAATGGTTTGGTTTCATGCGAAAGCGATTGACTGTTTATAATTTTGTAGATTTTTTCCATAAATGCTCAAATACTCTAGAAATATTACGCATCGTTGATGAGCTTAAGATATTTCCGAATGAACAATTTGGATTCAGAACGCATCACAGTACTACTCAACAGGTATTTAGAGTATGTGAACATACTCGTATTAAGAAAAATCGATCCCTCGGCAAATCGACTGGGCTTATTCTACTTGATATAGAAAAATCATTTGACTCAGTTTGGCCCGATGGAGTTGTGTACAAGATGACATATTTCAGGTTTCCTTCGTATCTTGTAAAAATTATCCAAAGTTTTTTGTCCAATCGTTACTTTAGTGTTTTCGTCAACAACTTTTCGTCTAGCTGTTACCAAGTCAACTATGGTGTCCCGCAAGGATCAGTACTAGGTTTTTTACTGTACAATATTTATACTTCTGATATTCCTAGATTACCAGGTTGCCAGACAGCCATTTTTGCGGATGATACAGGCATCTTTTCATCGCATGAATTTAGTCTTACCATTGAGACAAATTTGAAAAATGCGATAGAATTGATGACTAAATACTACACTAAATGGAAAACAAAACTGAATGCTGACAAACTACAAGCCATCTTTTTCAGTACAAAAAGAAAATCTTGTTACCTACCAAGCAATCGGCTTACCGTTAATGGTGTAAATGTCAAATTTGAACCAAGTGTAAAATATCTTGGTATTTACTTAAATTAAAAACTGACTTTTAGAGAACATATTGCCAGAACTCTGCAAAAAGTTAGCATTTCTATAAAAATTGTATATCCTTTTACAAATAGAAAGTCCTGTTTTAGCAACGACAATAAAATGATAATTCAAAATGTAGTATTCCAAGCAATACTTCTGTATGGATGCCAGGTTTGGTTGAAATGTGCAAAATGTCATCTTAAAAAACTACAAATATCACAAAACAAGCTCCTAAAAATGATGCTTAACCTTCCACGATATCATTCCACCTTAGACTTAGAGCCCGTTCACACGATCCCGAATCGGCGGTTTTGCCGTATCGGCAATTTTACCGTATAAGCCAGTGGCAATATAATTTAAATGAGTATATTCAGACGATACGGCATTTAACCGTATACGGTAAAATCACCAATTAGGTCGATTTTGTCATTCGGTTTTGTCTCTACAAATCGTTTTCGGTCGTACGGCAAAAAAACCGATTCGGTTTATAGTGGCAATGTATTTATATACAGTGCGTTCAGACGATTCGGTATTTTGACCGTAAGTGCGTCATTTTTCGTCTGGGCTACTGTGGAATAATGTATTGCTATTATATAGTCGTTTTTGTGTTTTACACCGAGTACGGTGTAGGGTTGAGTACGGTGTACGGTTAAATTACCGTACCGTCTGAACACTCCAACCGAAAGACACCGAATCGAGAAAATATCCGATACGGCGAAAATACCGAATCGTGTGAACGGGCTCTTACACGAGAAAGCAAATGTTGAATTGATTTCTCTAAAAATCAATAAACTGACTAACACCTTCTTGCTAAATTGTGAAATCTCTGAAAATCCGCTTATAAATCAATTGATTCGTTAACCATCTTTCCGATATGTTTTTGTTAGTTTGAATTTTTCGTACCTTTGTTTAAATATTACTCGTTAAATTGTTAATTTATTATGTTATTTTCTATATATTCATTATTAATGTATTGTTTGTCTATACTTATCTATTTATTAATTTACGTATTTATTCATTTATTTATTTATTTATTTATTTATATATTTCTTTATTTATTTATTTAATTATTTATTTATTTATTTATTTATTTATTTATTTTGTTTATTTATTTATTTATTAATTTATTTATAAACTAATTTATTTATTTATTTATTTTTTTATATTTATTTATTTAACAAATTGTTAGTTCCTACTAACAAATTACTAATATATTAAAATATATTTATCAATTATTATTTATACTAACCTTTTTTTACTAACATACTTCTAAACAAAAGTTTAGAAATCTTAATTCGTATTTCGTATACCTGCCTTTTCAATTTGCGTTGAAGGTTTTGTTTGTATTTTCCTTCAAAATTATTACTTAAACTATTATCATCTAAATTCTATATACAATTTAATATACTTGTTCAGCAGAAAGATATCATAGAAATATATCAAATCTCTGTATATGAACTGTGCGGTAGCTTACCAAATGTACGTAACTGTTAATACGAAAATAAAGAATATCTATCTATCTATCTGGATATGCTCTTTATCTTGTATCTAGAACTCGCCCAAGGGCTTGACTGTATTTATAATGACTATTCCACTGCTTTATATTATTTTATCATAGTATCACTACTTTGAAACTTTCCTATTCAATTCATCACATGGATTTCGTTTTATCTTCATAATTCAGAAGTTCTTTCTGCAAAATATTCATCAGTATATACCATATATATACCAAATCAGGAGTTCTTCAGGGTAGTCACTTCGCTCTAAACGATCGTTTACCTTATATTTTTATTAATTTATTATTAATATTTTTATTATATTATTATTAGTATTAACAGTTTTGTCATTTGGGGTAAATAGAATGGTATAAGTCTTAACCCGATTAAATGTAATATAATTATTTTCTCGAAAAACTGTACTCCCAATTAGCGTTCATAGTTTTAAAGATCTTGCAGTTCTTTTTAATCCTATAGTCTAGATCTCGTTTTTAAAGCCAACTCTATGTTGGCTAATGGTCTAAAGAATCTGGGGATTTGTATGCTACTTTACCTCTATACAACACTTTGATCCACTCCTATCATGATCACGCATCCCAGGTATGGACTCCTATTAACGAGGTCTACAAGAATATAATAGAATCTGTTGCTGTTCAGCGCAACTTGATACGCCTTTCGATCATGATGTGATTCTTACAACCTTCCTCCTTATGTACATCGGATAAAACTTCTTCAAAGCCCCTATTGCAAAGGAGGGTTGATACTAATATTGTCCTTATTCCTCATTTATTCACTGCTTAATTTATTATCCAGATTTATTAGATTGTATAATTTTAAACTACAATGAAATGGCAACACTATTTTAACTGGTGGTCATTTTGACAGCTATCAAATGATTAATATTAGTTTGATTTGGCCAGAACGTTAAATTCAATTGTGACCGCTTTAGAACTACCTTTTACAACATTAACCCCTTTATTGCCGATATAATACAACCACGAATGGTGAAAAAAGTTATCAGAATTTGAACTCCAGATTAGGCTACAAGCCAGCCGTGTCGCAGCCATACACAAAAAATCATGTATCTTTTGAATAAAGTAACTTTCTTATCAATTTTAAAAAATGATCTTTGTTTGTTTCCATGTCAAAATGATATGCCTCTTAAAAAACACCTGTTATTATGTAGGGTGTTCCAGAAGCCATAATTTTTCCTTAAGAAATCTCTAAGGAAATCTTACTTTTTAACAAATTTTCCGAAATTTCATTCACTCCTTTGATCTTCAAAAGGCTCCGTCTACGAATACTTATTAACAAAAAAAAAACACCCTATTTAAACAATTCACAAGAGCAAGGCAGCGGCGGCGGCGGCGGCGGTGTTGTTCTATATGAAAGGCCCATTATAATATTGGCGATATATTAGCTCTGTTCAAGCCCATCGCATCAACATCAACCCATCAGAAATCAGGAAAGATGATGGCCCAAGTGCCCAAGGGTTAGGTTATAGGTATACTCCTATACGAAACTACTATCTGAAGGGTTTTCATATTGAATCCAATGTATTCCCTGTCGATTAATGAAAACATCCTTTGGGGGCGGCCGGGCGGCGCAAAAAAGAAACTTATTTCGCATAAATATTGATTGGTATAAGAATCTTTTGTATATCTTAGGGTATGGCTTGAAAAGAGAAAGAGCGATTGAAAGGTGTTTGTTAAGTTGCCTTTGGAATTACGTATATATACGTTAAGTTGTATGAAGTTTTGATTGATTGCTTGAACTTTTCTCATTTTGACAGACAAGCTAATGGAAATATTCATGACGATGTCCGATTGGAAACAATGATTGGCTTATAAAATATACCATCCTAAGAATCACCAGGTAAAAGGCTTCTTATGCTCAAGGATATATCGACACATACCAAAGCCTTTATATAAGTTTCCGGCTTTGGAAATGATGATAGTAATGATGGGGCGAGATTTCGGGATCCTTGTAAGTAGTAAAAAGAAAGAAAAAGTGGAAAATTTGCAAGTAACTAATGAGACTATTTTGTTATTGATTTTTATCTCTCACGATGGCTGATAAGAAGGTTTTTAAAGGTTGTAAGCCCCGTTCTCGTCGTCGTCGTTGTCAGTCATAAAAGATTTCTATAATGATAGATCGTTAAATGTATCTATCAGTTTGTATAGTTAAGATGGTCTATTATGATGATGCTTTTTGAGACACGGTTTCAGTGTCGACTATAAGAGGCATTAGACTTTTTGATACGACGACGATAATAGAAATAGAAACGAAATGTTCTTAGGAGTTTGATTATTATAGGCGTGTTACTCGAGGCTTATTTTAAATTAGTAAACATTACTATCCTATTTCATACCATCGCTATAGCATATATACCGTTCGTCGCAGGATATAAGAAGTTTCTCTGCATCATGAATGGTGTAGTAATGAGAAAAGTTTATCCTAAGCTTTAGTTTATTTTTAGGGGGATTTTTTTATATGTTACATATATTAAATTATGTTATATGTTCTGCAGTATTCACATCCTTATGGTATATCCTTATACTTTTGGTTGTGATAAGTAAATGCTTACATCGTATAGGTAGGTATGTGTTCGTGGTGTGCATCATCATGAAAGTTGATGGGTGTTTTTGTTAAGTAAGGATAAGTACCTAAGACCTATGTAGATACTGTGAATGTTGTTTTTTACTTTTTTTGAAAAATATAGTCGGAAGTTTATAGGGATTATAAACTTTAAGTAAACATTTCGAGAGTGAGACTGATGCTTATTATAGGGAAATGTTAATTTGAAGAGAAAATTTTATAGCAGACTTTGAGTTTTGGAAAAAAAAACCACAACATTATTAAGTAAATATAACGAATATAAACGTATGGTGGAATAAAAGTTTACAGTCATTTATGGCTTTTGTAATATAATTTGAGTTTTTACTGCGCTTTAAAGAGAACTTTAAAGAGTACTTTTAGTGTGATAGTCATTAATATACGTATGTCGTGGATATCGTGTATAAAACATTGCTATATTGAATGATTTGACATGGTGAAAATTTAACTTAACATGTTTTCTGTCTCAAGAAGTGTTTTTAGAGAACATTTGTTTTTTATTAAGATTCAAGAATGTGCATTGAAGAATGCTTTGTTTATGTTTGTTTATGCACATTCAAAATATTTGAATTTTTAAACTTAAAATAAATAAATTAGGTGGCGCAACAGTCCTTAGAGAACCAGGGCCTAGTGACTTACAATTCTCAACCATTCCTGTGTGCGAGTAATGTTTTCAGGAATGGAGGGGACCTACAGTTTTTAGCCGAATCCGGACGGGTGTGTGCGAGTAATGTTTTCAGGAATGGAGGGGACCTACAGTTTTTAGCCGAAGTCAAACGGCTAATTTGAGAAAGCACTTTTCATGACAAGAATTACTCTTGGAGAATTTTTCAATTCCGGCAGTAGTTTTAGTTTTAGTTTTATTTCAATAAATGCTAACACATTAAGACTTAAATTATCTTATAGCAAGTGAAGCTTAAAAATTTGATTGAGTTTGAGTTGAGCTACAGAACATATATATGTGTTTATGACAATATAACATTATATAAATATAAAAAATTAAAAATTACAAAATAACAATAATAATAATAATTTTCAAAAATGTATACGTTTTTTAAACATACATCTCCATTTATGTTTTAATATAAGAAATAAGAAAGAAGGAAAAAAAAATATTAATTAGAGTAGTGAGCTTTAAGTTCGATCCTGAATCTCTCAGTCCCGCCGCACCTTCGTATATGCCCTGGTAGAGAATTCCATAGGTGAATAGTGCTAACTAGGAATTGACGCTCAGATGTTAAGCATGTAAATCGTGGATGAATGAGTTGATGAGATCTGCTAGAGGATCCAAAGCGTATCTTATCAAACAAATAACTAGGTTGACGAGTTTCAATCACATTCCAAAGTAAAACCAATGCCCTATAGGCAAGGAGGTCATCAAATGACATATTTAAAATTAACTTCGAATAGTTTGAAACTCGATCAAATCGTCTCAGATTAAACACATAACGCACGGTATTATTGAACGCCACATTAAGTTTTCTCTTGCTAGATGCATCGCAATTTCTAAAAATTTCACAACCGTAAGAGAGAATGGAAAGTATGAGCGTTTTTGCTAGCAACATACGTATTTTTTGTGGAGTGTAATTATGAGACATCCAAAGTTTCCTTAAAACACCATAAACTTTGCCAATTGTAGAATTAATGTGGTCATTCCATGTAAGGGTTCTATTAAACACTATTCCTAAATTTTTTGCTTTTTCAACATAATTTATTTTTGAACCCTTTAAATTAATGTCAGGAAAGTAGGAAAGATCCAACACCTTTTTGCTAATAACCAAACATTTTGTTTTTAAAGGGTTCAAAAACAATCCATTTTCTTCAGACCAGGTCGAAATACTATCCAAATCGTTATTTATTGCATGCGCACCATCTTCAATCATACCTAGAGGACAACTTTTATAAAGTTGGACATCGTCAGCATACATGTGGACAGAAGATAACACTTTAGAGGGAAGTTCATAATTGTACTGTACAGATGTACTGTTCTTCACTGAAACCGCCTGCTTTCGATGATTTAGATAAGATGACATAAGAGTTACAGCTGAATTCGAGAAACTAAACAGAGATGACAGTTTGTTGCACATCTTAGTATGGTCAACAGTGTCAAATGCTTTTGAGAAGTCGAGAAGAACCAAAAATGTAACCTTATCTTCATCCATCGACTCTCTTATGTCATCTACTACACCGATTGTAGTTGTTATACAACTGTGGAGTTTACGAAACCCGGATTGCATTGGAGTCAACAAACAGTTTGAACGCAAATGTGAATTTATTTGCCTCTGTAATATTCGCTCAAAAACCTTTGAAAGAAAGGGCAGAATTGAAACCGGTCTATAATCATTGCTATTATGTTTCTTAAAAGGCAGTATCTTAGCGATTTTCCATTGGGACGGGTAGCAGCTAGATGTTATAATATTATTGAATACATGAACTAAAAATGGAAGAATTACTGGTAAAATTATTTTTACAAATTTAGGATGAACTTCATCAAGGCCTACGGCATTTGATTTAAAAGATATCAAACAAGAAACAATTTCAACATCGTCTACACATTCGAACTCAAATCTTGGAACAGCGGAGTTAACTAGAAGCAAATCTGTCGTATCTACACTTACAGTTGGTAAATTAGAATTAGTAAATTTTTGATTGAGTGCATTTAAGTCCAGGTTTTCATCGGGGATAGAATTTTGTTTTCCGATTCCTATATCACTTAAGTTTTTCAAGAGCTGGCGACCTTGAAGCGATGGACTTAACTTATTTCTATAAAATATTTTTTTAGATGTTTTTATTTTTTGTACCACATTATTACGTAAGGATCGAAACAACTGTAAATGACTGTCTAACCGATACCGCTTCCAAAGTTTATAGGCTTTATTACGTTGATCCATAAGAAGTCGAATTTCATTTGTAAACCATGGATGATGTCCATATTTTATAATTTTAGTTTTAATTGGTACATGTGCATTAAAAAGAGAACGTATACGTGTTGAGGAAGTTTACTTGATCATTAGTCGATGACATGTATAACACACGGTCCCATTCGACATTTCGAGTATCTATTTCCAATTGACTGTAATCAATTGCATTGAAATTTTTAAATTGGAAACTTGGAACTGAATAGTTTACCGAGAAATTGTATGTCAGGAAAAGAAGATCATGTTTAGAAAATCCGGGAGCTGATAATTGATTATAAAAAAGTACGTCATTGCAGTTACTAACAAAAAAGACATCTAATAGAGTACTTGAATCGGCGGTAAAATGAGTAGGGTTGGAAACATTGACCGGGGTCAGATTAAGTGTACTCATGCTATCAGTTATACTTCTCTCTACTAGAAGGTTACTATTTAAATCACCACCTATAATGATATTAGGACACGACAATGAAATTGATTCTAAAAGATCGAAAATTGGATTTGGGTCAATATTCTTGTTGGGTCTGTAAACCGATCCAACAAGAAGATCTCCAAGTATTGATTTGATCTCAACAAAAACATAATCTATTAAACTACCTACTGTGGATGCACATTTAAAACGACATTTTATTCCCTCTTTTACATAAATTGCAGCACCACCACCCACTCTTCCCACTCTGTCTCCACGAAAAACTCTATAACCTTGAACCTTGTACAATACATCTTCAATTTTGTTAGAAAACCAAGTTTCTGATACGCAAATTATGTCTACTTTAGAGCCTTCAAACAAATCTCTGAACTCATCTATTTTAGGAGCTAAACTTTGAGTATTCAAGTGACATACCCTTAGTCCATTCTTTTGTTTGCTAAAAACATCCAACATCGAACGCATGATTCCGTTATCAGCTCCACTCGCCGAAATTCCTCTTTCAGAAGTTGACTGCATATTTGTTGTAAATCAATAAAAATAAAGGGAAAGACATAACATGAAGGGAAAGCGTCGATAAAAGGTTCAGCAGTACCCGTGAAAAAAAAAAACCATAGGTGGCGCAGGCAGGGATCGAACCCTAGACCTCATTATTAATCTACAATCATATGTTACACTTCCTCTGTCGTTATTTAATTGTTGTTTATTTATACTTTTATTGTACATTTTTGATGCAAATACAGACCAAAATTGCAATTGCTTTCACGCATCTTCGATGCATTCTCTGTTTCCCAATAGTGAACATTTTGATTTTTAAGTTACTAAAAGTGTAGAAGTATAACACTGTCGATGATTATAAATTTTGACTTATAAAATCAAGTTCACTGTCAACCAATTCAGTACATGTTTGGAAGAATTGTTTCTACTCAATTTTATCAATTGATAAATGTTGAAGTAGATCATATGAATTAAACGAAGGAGGCCCTCAATGCAGATATTTAATATATACACATGGGCAACTTTTAAGAAAATCTACCTATGCAAAACAATTTTTATCATATTTGAATTATATCAAAAATTGAACCTGCATTGATATTATCAGTTTTGAGAAGGTGCTCTTTTTGCTCATAGGTATTTTTTTTTATAATAAGCACACACTCAAGGGGATAATATTATGTAGACACAGATGTGAGCACTAGGAAAGGGAGAGAGGGGTTAAAAGGAGTTGTCGGTGCACTTTGGTTTTGAATTCCTGAATATTGCAATGGCTGGGAAAGACAGAGTGTGGCAAGGCATTCCACATTCGCGTAGTACGGCTAAATAACGAATCTCTGTACTTAACAGTACGACAGAAGTTGGGCTCTAAGGTATATTGATAAGCATTCCTAGAAGTGCGGTTACGGTTGAACTGTTTAAGGGAAGGAATCAAGCTGGCTATTTCTCTAGAACATAAACCGTAAAAATAAAGGTAAAAGAGGGTGAGACTAGAAACATTTTGACGATGTTCAAGCGACGTTACTAATCAATTATTATTATTTATTAATTTAACAATTAATGTAAAAATTAATACAAGTTACTAATCCAATGAAGGAGGGATTCATGAAAACCGAAAGCACGCATTTTCGATAAGGGAGCCTGATGTTAATCCCTATCAAATGCTTTTGAAATATCAAGTGCAATAACCTTACTTTCTCCAAAGCGATGTAAAGATTTGCTCCACTGTTGAGTGAGATGAACCATTAGATAACCAGTGGACCTATTGCTACGAAAGCCGTATTGTCGGTCATTAGGAAGCTTTTGGTCTTCGAGATATTTCTTGATTTGATAATTAATCAGCGTTTCCATGACCTTGAAAAGAAAGGACGTAAGTGCAATCGGTCGGTAATTAGAGGGTGAGGAAGATTCGTCTATTTTGGGCATTGGCTGGACAAATGCGGTTTTCCATCCGCTCGGAACGAGATCTGAGGAGTAGGACAGATGAAAAAGCTTATTCAGGTATGAACCAATGTTTTAATACTAGGATAAACTAAACTTGAAGTTTATTGAAATTTGTTGATTTTAATTTTGCAACTTATTGAATTTCAAAGGATTGCTTAAACAAGTGTGGGACAGATATCTGTTTTTATATTTTTTTTTAAATTTGTGCTTTAGAATTCTTCCTTTAAAAAATAAAAACAATTATGTTTTATTAGAGAATTACTTTATTTACTTAAAAAGTGGTAATTTTTACAAGGTTGGTAATCTTGTTAAAATTATTTAGAATAATTTTCAGCATTATTTATTGAAATTTGTAAAACAGAATTTTAAAAAATAATATTTAAAAACCTTAAAGCAAAATGTTGATCCTTACATAATTTTGACACCATTTCGTTTAAAAATAATAATAACTATTTTTCAGACTTAAAAAAAAAAAAAAAGAGGCTGATAACTTCCAATCATGTCTGTCGATTTGTTTTGCTTAAAAGTTTGTAGGTTTTCGTGTTTTGTTAAAAAAGTTGTCAGTTAAATTATTCTTAAAAATTTAAAAACTACCAACAATATTTTGCATATATGAAATATATATATATGAAATAGTTTGATTTCGAAATCTATTTTTGTTAACGAGATTTTTAGTCGAAAACCAATTTTTACCAATTTTAGTAGCATTTCTTAAATATTTTTATTTCTTATATAAACATACACAAATTGGATAAATGAAATTAATTTGAAGTCAATATCTTCTATTGTTCACAAGATATCGAGAACCGAACATCAATTTTTAAAATATTTGCGGATTATTTTTTGTAGATTTTATTTTTTTTATGAAAAAAACGGACTTTTGGATTTTTATAAAAATTTTACTGAATGTTGAAAACAATATTTCTTATAAGACAAAATTAAATTGAATCCAATATTTTTAATTTAAAAAAAAAATATTTAAGCCGAAAATCAATTTTTACCAACTTTTATTAATTTTTGTTTTTGTTTTTATTAATCGTAAGAAAACTGTCAATTCAATTTTTCTCAAATTCGACTGAATGTGGAAAACAATATTTTTTAAAAAATAAAATTAATTTAAGGCTAATGTCTCAAGTTTTCGAAAAGTTATTTGAGTCGAAAATCAAGTTTTAATAACTTATATTAATTATTTGTTTTAGGTTTTTATTTTTTGTAAAAAAAAACTGTCAATTCGATTTTTCTCAAAATTTTACTGAATGTTGAAAATAATATTTCTTATAAGATAAAATAAGTTGGAAGCCATAATCTTAAATTTTCGAAAATATATTTAAGTCGAAAATCAATTTTTACCAACTTTGAGTAATGTTTTGTTTAGGTTTTTATTTTTTATAAAAAACTGTCAATTCGGTTTTTCTCAAAATTTTACCAGATGTTGAAAACGTTATTCTTCGTTGTACAAAATTTTTGAGGTGACAAATATTTTTTTCAGTTTTTGTTGATTTATAAAAAAAACGTTGATTGGATTTTTATCCAAAAATATACTTGTTTGTTTACGTTAATATAAAATATGATTCAAGTCTCTAGCGTTATTGTTTCGTGAGATATTAAGGGTTAACCAAAATGTCCACCTTTTTTTTAAACTGCTTTGGTAAAAAAACCACCAACGCAATTTTCTTGAGAGCCCTTTCTGCATTTTTCTGCATTATTATCTGTATAACAAAATCTATTTGAAGTCGATATCTCTACTGGTTCTTGAGCTTTGGACGACGCATACATACATACGCACGCACAGACATCTCTCATAAAATCTTTTATTTCGACTCTAGGGGCCAGTGTTGGGACTTCTACCACTTAAGTGGTATTTCTACCACTTTTTGGTGTTCATGAAAATCTACCACCTAAAAAGCAAATTCTACCACTTTTAGCAACTCACCGTTCACCTTTCATTAAACTCTACCTTCTATTATATACCATACGCATACGACTACAACTCCACGCGTCCACTCCACAAACACAATCGCTATGATGGATTTCTCCCATGCACTTTTTCACCTCAGTTATCTTTCTTTTTCTCTGTGTTGCTGTTGTGTGATCTTACTTGTACAGATCTTATATAGTTGTCTAATCTCTGTATAAAATAGATTGTTTACTTTTGCCACAGATAGATGAATATTATCAACGAAGAAGTTTCATTTAATTTTTCCAAGTATTTAATCCACTAATTTATTATCTTTCGAGTTTTGGATTTTAGAGTTTGGAGTTTGGAGTTTTTTTTTGGAGATGAAAGCACTGATGTAAGATGTTTCATCAAAAAAGTGTCTTGTTGTTCTTGTGAGGTATTTTGATTCAGTTGAGGGGTCAGTAAGAGACAAGTTTTTTGGGTTGTTTGAGCTAGAGGACTCAACAGCCGAATCAATTTACAATAAAATTGTAGAAACATTAAATCATTTTAATGTTCCCATTCAAAATATGATAGGATTCGCTTCAGACAATGCTGCTGTTATGACGGGTTCATTAAGCGGTGTAGCCTCACGTTTAAAAAATAATAAACCTAATATTTTTATCATTGGATGTACCTGCCATAATTTGAGTTTGTGCTCCACTTATGCTGCTAAATGTTTACCAGGGCAAATAGAGAAATCAATAAGGGATATCTATTTCTATTTTTGCCACAGTGCGAAAAAACAATAGGATTTCCTTACCTTCCAAAAAGCACTTGGGGTTAATGAACACCAAATTTTAAAGGTTTGCCAAACTCGTTGGTTTTGAATGGAAATGGTCATAAACCGAATTATAGAGCAGTGGGATCCCTTGTTTCATTACTTTATTTTGCTCGCATTTGAAAAACCTTCTTCTAAGGCTTCACAAATTTTTATTTTTTAAAAAAAAAAAAAGACAATTTAGTATATTTAAATTTTTTGTCAATAAATCTTAAAATTATAAACGAGTAAAATAAAACATTTCAATCTGAGAACACAAAAATACACTTGATATTCAAAAGTATGACTACATTAAAATTAAATTTAATGAAAAATTTTGTAAAACCAGAAAATATTAATCTAAACACAAATATAAAAAACAGTGAAAACTATTTACCATATTCTCAAATGTATTTTGGCCTTTACTTTGAAAGGTACTTACTTGAAAATGATATTGTTGAACAAGACGTAATGCAACTACGAAAAGTTATGTGCAGCTATTATATTGAATTATGTGTTCAAATTGGAGAAAGGTTTAAACTTTCAAACGATGAACTAAAATTTTTCAAATATTTAAACCCGAAAAACGTCATTGATGGAACAATGCCATAAGTTTTAGGTCTCCCGACACATTTTTCACCAACTATAAACAACTCAGAACTAGAGTTAATTAATAATGAGTGGAGAAAATTAGTTGGAGAAAATCAATTATTCCAAATTTTTAAAACTGATGACATTGTTTCACAATGGCTTTTGATAAAAAACTTAAAAGACGGAATGGACAATTTAATTTTTTAAAACACATCTTCCTTTATGTTGGAGCTTTGTTGCTTACCGCATAGCAGCGCTGCTGCTAAACGCAAATTTTCAGATTTAAAAAATATAAAAAATTAAAAAAGAAATAAATTAAAAACTAAAACCGCTCACAACATTTTGGCTGCAAGGGAAATTTCAGTAAATTTTCAGAATTTTAATCCTCCGGAAGCATTACTGAAATATGCTTCAAAATTTAAATTTTCCGGCGGTCTATATAGCAAAAAATAATTTTAAGTTTTTCTAACTAATTTAATTATTGTGAATTGTGATATTTGAAACTGAAAGAACTGAATTATTGTTTATTTAATTTTTTTGTATTTTTTCATAAGTTATTGAATATAAGATTTAGGTACTACATAAAAATGGGTTTTAATTTCTACCACTCTTCTACCACCTTTTTGACATCATTTCTACCACTCTTTTGCTTCTGCGAGGTCCCAACACTGCTAGGGACCTTGAAACGTCAAGAAATGTCAAAATTTTCAATTCGACAAATCGGACCCATTACAATAACTTCCTATGGGAAGTACAAAAATGTAATAACATTTCTCTGTGTGAAACTTCGTGTCCACGAGATTTTAATAATTTAATACATTATAATGGTTGCCTCGCCAGTCTTTTGAAATTAACTCTAAGTAATAATATGTAACTATGTATATTACATATGTATATGTTTTTCATTCTTTATGTCATCTTATTTTTATTTTTCTATTTTTAAAAAAGGAGAATGAGTACTTAAAGAAAAGTTTTGAAACGCAATAAAATACTACTAAACTTTATTAGTATATATAGAGGGTATAAAATAAAGTGTGCAAAATACATACATATATATATATATTTTGCACAATACTGTATGTACCTTGATCCAAATAAATATATACAAATTCCAAAAACGAAGTCCCGACAAATTAAATCAAATGAAAAATGTTCCCAAATAATTTTCCGCTATATTTTACTCGGGTTTTATTTCTCGGAATTTTCCGTTTCCTGGATTCATGGTTTTTGGGATTCTGGGTTTTCGGGATATTGGATTTTACAATTTGTGGATTTTGACTCTCAAAAGAAAAATTCGATTACTTTTGTGTATTTTTCGTTCGTTTTCTACACAGTGTGTCATATAAGACCAACCGATCACCTAAAACACGGTATATCAAATTTTGCTTTTCGGTATAGAAAAAATCTTAAATTAATCCGCATACTATTGTTAATCAAAACTTCTCATTAACAAAAACACAACTTAATAAAATTTTGTGTGAAAAAGCAATCAATTAAATAATATAATCACTTCAATATATTATAACATTTCCTTAAACCATAAACTTTCAATTAAAATTAAATTACAAAATTGATTAAAAGTATATATTTATAATTTCAAGTGTTTATTACACGCCGGAAGTAATTCATACATTAATATATTTAAGTAACAAAAAAACAGAAAATATAACTCATCGCATGCTTCAATTGAATTTAATTTCATTTTATTTAATAACGAAACATTTTCCAGTAATTTAATTGAATTACTATATTAAAAGCATTCATCCATGTTTTTGAACAAATTCAAAATTGATAAATAATAGATGAATAGACCAAGCTTACATACGAGTACATACATACACTCCGGAAATACATATATTTATAGACATAAAATAATGTATTCCTATAAAACTTTTTCATCAAAAAGGGTATTTGATTTGAATTGTAAAGGAGCTTCATTATCCTTTTAACGGTACAAGTCATACAAGCTACAAAAAGTACATCAACAAATATAAAACCATTAATCAAATTATAATTTAAAGGTTAAATCTTTTTGGATATGAAATTCTTTCACTGTAGGTTCCCAATGTGATGTTTATTATCAAAAACAGATCAACTAATTGACCAATATATCAAATTTCTAAGTTCAAAATAAACACCTTCTTAATCATATAAATTTAACTTATGCTAATAGAAAACAAATCCCAGCCCTATAAATAGATGGATACTCGTATATATAGATACAAATGTATCTATCCGATACAATTTACATAACTTTACCGCATTTATATGTACGTTGTATACACACTACACAGTGTACAGTACATCATAGGTTGTGTATAGTAGGCATCATAGACGCATACACTTACACATGAATACACGTACTTCCAATTAATGTTGGATTAATTCGTCCTAGGACATAACGTATTATCCAATTATAAATGCCGCAGGGTATATTTCCCATTTCATCAGTTTGAGCTTGAGCATCAAAATATGCGGAGGTTGAGTCCAGAGCAAGACCAAAAACATGGAATTAAACCTGAATGTGTATGTGTCACTTTGATTCATAGTCATATAAATCAACAATTTTAATTTCCAACATATTGTGGCTGCTGCCAAAACCACGCAGCTCATGGGCTTGCCTATATTCCCACGTACATATATATAAAGCTAAAGCCCATCATACTATGTTTAAATAGGTGGAAGGTGCGGAAGGTGGCAAGGTGTTGTCCTTAATTGCAAAGATATAATCTTCACACGATTAATTTCTCAAAGAAATTGAGTACGTATACTTAACCTTTAAACCATAAAAGCTATACAGCTACAGCACTCTCCTACTTTGGGTCTCGTAAACAACCAATATGCTTTTGACCAATAAATTGCCATCTTTTCAGGGATAATTAAGGACACGTAAAGAAAGGTACGTACTATATATTTGTGGGTCATTTATAGCAGACTTAAGTAAGTGCGTTTTATATATACGAGTATATTATAAGAACATTTCCATGGAATACCATTTAGCTACAAAATACAATAATAAAAGACTTCCTTTTGTTCGTCCTTTTTGGTTTGTATTTACTGACCTAGGCGATACGATAGTTAAAAGGACATTTTGATTTATATCCCTCATCAAAATTGGCGATTTTGTGCCTACCTTTTATACCTTAACTGTGTTACCCCAAAAGAGATAGGTCATATGGATCCTGTCCCAGACCCAAGATCAAGACCTATACACACAACTACCTCACAGCAAAGGCCAGATTTATTGCTCCCCATCGGGGAACTATACCAAGGATAATGGTAAACTGCGTAGGTTTTATTTTTGATGAATGCGACCTTAAAAGGAAAAAATCTTATCCTTAAAAAAAAAAAACAAAAACAACACAGAGAAAATTCTGTTGTTGTTGTATGGTTTGTTTGGTTTGTTCGATGTTCGAAGATGAATTTAATGAAAAATACACATGAGTTGTGAAAAGGATGCAAAAATGTTATATGGAATGAAAGAAGGACTATTGTGTCAAACTAGAAAAGGGTAACCATTTATTGACGAGAAAACGACAAGATGAATTCACAAAGATAACTCAAATCAAACGTAAACACAAAAAGAAAGAAAAGAAAGTAACAAAAAGCAAATAAACAATCTCAAAAAGGACGAGAGACGCACAAGCATGACAAACTCAAACCAAAGCAAATAAGAAAAACATTTGAAAATCTGGAAAAGAAAACATTTTACTTTTCACTTTTTTTAAAATACACAGAAGACATTTTTTTTTTGTAAATTCTATCAAGAATCAACATAAGGAAAAGGATATGCTACATGTAGCAGAAAATCGAATTAAAGCCAATGTGCAGTAATCTAAATTTAAATTGGTGAGTTGAATATTTAAGAGAGAGAGTTTTCCAATAAAAGGTTTCATTTTGATATTGAAAATAAAAGAGTATTATGGATGTTTATTTTATTGTAAAGGGAAAGGCATGCCATTAACAATTGGAAAGACATTAAATTTGCATTAGCCGCACCATATTCTTTTTATGGACTTTTCCATGACCAATTCTCACATTTAAGGACATACACCTTGATAACTGCATAAATTTCGTCGTTAGGGTCCTAAATTGTTAGCATAGCATTAAAATAGACCCTATAAAAAAACTCCAAGGAACACAGCGTAAAGATTTTAAATCAGAAAACCACGATGGCCAATTGTTCTTAAATTTTCAAGAAGTTACACCGTCCTGGTTAATTTTCTTGAACAAAAAAAATTGGGACCTCAAAATATTCAAAAATTGTATATTGAATTTTTACAACTTAAGAGTGTATCGTTTTGTTTTTAGTAATGGCGTAGCTTTTGCTTGTCAAAAATGAAAAAATGGAGATTGATGAACGATGCTTGCCAAATATTGGGATATTCACAATGAAACTTTTTATTGGAAAACTCTATATGTATTTCTGGATTTGAAGTTTATTTGAAGTCCTAAGTTGCAAAATTTTCGACGAAATAGAAGTTGCTTGGAATTTCTATAATTTTTGCGTAGTTGAGTTCGAAGTGCCTACTGTCAAAAAATGAAATCGATAGAGCCTTGCAATATAATGCAGAAAATGAACAGACGTAAATGAACAAATCATTAACAATATTATTGCATTCAGAAACTTTTCTTAATTGTATGGATTTTTGGAGTGCTGTATTGTATGTCAGGAACCACTTATGTTATAAATTTATAACATAAGTGCATTTTACATTTGTACAAATTAAAAAAAAAAAAAGAGGCTGGGATGCGACCCACACTGATAACTTCCCATAGCATCTGTAGATTTGTCTTGCTACAAAAGGTTTGTAGGTTTTCGTGTTTGGTTAAAAAAGTTATTAGTTAAATTATTCTAAAAAAAATAAAAATAATAACCAACAATATTTTGCATTATGATGAAATAGTTTGATTTCAAAATCTATTTTTATTAATAAGATTTTTAGTCGTTAACGAATTTTTACCAATTTTTGTAGCATTTCTTAAAAGTTTTTATTTCTTATATCTATAAACAAATACAAATTGGAAGAATTAAACTAATTTGAAGTCAATATCTTTTATTGTTCACGAGATATCGAGAACGGAACATCAATGTTTAACAATTTTGCGTACTGTTTCTTGTAGATTTTAATTTTTTATGAAAAAAACGGAATGTTTGATTTTTGTAAAAAATATACTGAATGTCGAAAACAATATTTTCTGTGAGATGAAATTAGTTTGAAGCCTTAATCTCAGATTTTTGAGTCGAAAATCAATTTTTACGAACTTTTAGTAATGCGTCTTTTAGGTATTTATTTTTTGTTAAAAAACAGTCAATTCGATTTTTCTCAAAAATTTACCGAATGTTAAAAACAATATTTATTATAAGATAAAATTATTTTGAAGCTAATATTTTTAATTTTTGAAAAGATAATTGAGTCGAAAATCAATTTTTACCAACTTTTATTATTTTTTTTTAGGTTTTTATTTTTTTAGGTGTAAAAAATCTGTGAATTCGATTTTTCTTAAAATTTGACTAAATGTTGAAAACAATATTTCTCATAAGTCAAATTTAGTTTAAAGCTAATATCTCAAAGTTTTGAAAAGATATTTAAGTCGAAAATCAATTTTTACAAACTTTTGTTAATTTTATTTTAGGTTTTTTATTTTTTGTAAAAAAACTTTTAATTCGATTTTTCTGAAAATATTACTGAGTGTTGACAACAATATTTTTTAAAAGATAAGGTTTTGAAATATTATTTGAGTCCAAAATCAATTTTTATTAATTTTTTTATTTAGGTTTTTAAATTTTGCAAAAAAAACTGTCAATTCGATTTTTCTCAAAATTTTACCAAATGTTAAAAACAATATTTCTTATAAGATAAAATAAGTTGGAAGCCATAACCTCAAATTTTTGAAAAGATATTTGAGTCCAAATTCAATTTTTACCAACTTTGAGTAATGTTTTTTTTTAGGTTTTTATTTTTTATAAAAAAAACTGTCCACTCCAAATTTTCTCAAAATTTTACTAGATATTAAAAACGTTATTCTTCGTTGCACAAAATTGTTTTAGAGATAAAATCATTTCTTATTCGTAAAATTTTTTTCATTTTTTTTTTTTTGTTTATAAAAAAACCTTTAAATGGATTTTTTCCAAAAATATACTTGTTTGGTATCACGTGACAATATATAATATAAAATTTAATTCAAGTCTCTAGCGTTATTGGTTCGTGAGATATTTGGGGTTAACCAACATTTTCATCTTTTTTTTAAACTGCTATGGTAAAAAAACCACCCACGCAATTTTTTTGAGAGCTCTTTCTGCATCTTTCTGCATTATTATCTGTATAACAAAATTTATTTGAAGTCGATATCTTTACTGGTTCTTGAGCTATGAACGAAGAAAAAAACGTCGCGAACGAACTAACGCACGCACAGACATCTTTCTAAAAATCTTTTATTTCGACTCTAGGGACCTTGAAACGTCGAGAAATGTCAAAATTTTCAATTCGACAAATCGGACCCATTACAAAAACTTCCTATGGGAAGTTTATAACGGATTCTGTACCATAAGGCGTTTTTTTTTTAAATTTTGATGTGTTGTCAGTACAATTTTCATTTCAGAAACATGTTCATTTTTAATGTTCATCCGCCAAAAAATCTTCTGATCCACACAAAATGACAGTTCTTCTTCTTAATAAATTGAGACCTGCTGAACCAACATTTTACTGGACAAAAGTTCACAAACTTTTAAAAAGATTAGATACGTTCGTTATACATATTAGTCCTCTTTTTCTGAATGACCCATGCAAAATTTCGTTACGGTCACTAGTACCTATATACATTTTTAATTTTTGGTACTTTCGATTATAACAACGTGCATTTTTTATGAAAAAGCTTTTTTAGGATGGAAAAGGGTATTCTCGAAAAGTATAACGTGGGGTTTGATAACTGTATATTGAATGCATTTTGTCCGGATTTGGAAAATAAAAAGAAACTCAATATTTTTGTATTCTTAGTAAATCTAGTTTTTGTATTCATGTTTCAACTAATAACACTGGTCAACAAAATTACGTTTTTTTAATTAAGGTGTGATTCGAAACACGCCTTTAAATGTTTCTATTACATCAGATTTTTAAAATATGCCCCTTTAAAAAAAGATAAAATCAATCAAAAATATGCGGTTTTAGGGCTTAATTAAGATTCAATTATCTCTTAACATGTGTGATGATTTTGCAAAGTAGAAATCGTTAATTGTTCTCTTCTGAAAAAAATTAAAATTATTATATGAAATTTTAAGCAAACCTTGAATGCAATTCTTTCATAGTTTTGAAAAATGCGTTTTGAAGTAAATTTTTAGTGCTGATTTCAAATTCAAACTTTAAATTTAACTATTTGCTCAAGTTTAAAAAAAAAGTCCGTTTTCAACATTATTTTCATGTTTTTTAATATATTTAAAAAACTTAATTTAATAGAATTGTTTAGACAACAGATTTGTTTCAAGAACAAAATTTACTTTCAAACCGTTTTGCATTTTTCAGTTAAAAAACTGCTTTAGAATAAATAGTTTTACCTTTTCCTTCAAATTTTTGTAATACAGGTGAAATCTAACAACTTATCGAGATTTTTAAAATATTATATGAAATAATGTTAATATTTCAACTGAATATTGAAGTAAGTTGTTATAGATTTGAAAAACCATCAAGGATTTTAATTAAAAAAGCTACTTCATAAATTAAGATAGCCTCAAAAAGCCTTTTATATATGTTTTTTTTAGATTTTTTAGATTCACATGTACATTGTGCATACGTGTTTTTTCGAATTTTAAAAAGTAATATCTCAATAAAGGGTTTTTCAATAAGGGCGGGTAGATGTTGAAATAGAATAAAACAAGCTGTGTGTGAGGTATTAATATAATTATTTTTTTATTTCAAAGGCGCATGTATGCCATTAAGTGTGGAATATGACATTATTCAAATGCCGGCCTCGGCTTCTTACTGTGGCTCGGATCCAAGTGGTCCAATTTTCAATGACTCTTCCGCAAAGATCCGGCTGAATTTGAGCGATGGCCTGTGCTATGTTCACCTTTAGGACATCGGTCGATTGGGGGTTTATTTGGTGAACCTGGTGAACCTCGTGTGGGTTGGTGTCGTCCCATATACGGCAATTTTGCTTGTTAACACAGCCATTCATCCAAAAATGCGCCTCGTCACAAAACGTGATTTTTCATCCAAAATTGGAGTCCTCTTCCAAACGATTCGAAGCCTAATCAGCGAACAAACGGCGCGGCGTTGTCTATGGTCATGAACTATGAGCTCCTGGGTCAGTTGGATCTTGTACGGGTGTAGGCCCAAGTCCCGACGCAAAATTCGTTAAGTTGAAGGCGAGGAATAGACTGCCTCGGGTTCTGCCCTACACTTTCACGCACCGCGGCGATGTTCTCGGCCGATCTTGCCTTCCTTGAACGTACGGGTGTTGGCTGATTGTTTATTGAACCGGTCGTCTCAAATTTGGCCACCAAACGTTGAAGAGTCGACTGTGAAGGGCCACCACGTCTACCGTAAAATCGGCGCAATGAGCGCAACGTTTGCGTTAACGAACACTCATTTTGATAATAAAGTTTTACCATTTGAACGTTCTGTTCAATCGTGTAACTTGCCATGATGATTTGGCATAAACAACTGAATAATGAACAAAAGATTTGACAGATGTCACCAAGACAAAATGGCCGCCACATGGTGCCAAAATCTACCCGCTTCAATTGAAAAACTCTTCATAATATCGGATTTAAATTAAGACCATAAAAACCCATTGGAAAATTTCAATTTTGTTGCCAGTAAGAACACTTTGTACACCAGTGTCAACTAAGATCTGACAGAAGATTAAATTTTCGTTCTGCGTGTGAACAGGATTAAAATTTCATTTGAATTTGATCTCACCATAAAATTTGACATTTCATCAGTGGTGAATATAACTAGTGTTTTCTTGTTCTCCTCGAATAAAGCAAAAAAAACGACTATTTTCTTTTAACGTGTACATATTTGAATATGTTCTATTTTCATTTTCCTATACTTACATTATCTATTTCATATAAAATGTGAAAAGAATATCATTTCGATAAATCAAATAATTCATATTAAATTGAGATGTCTTATATTCACCTCAACAGTGTCCAGATTTAATTTCTAGTTCAAACTTTAAATTTAATCCAAATTTTTAAAATTCATACATAACAAAAACTCTGCAGAATTTGATCGTTAAAACAATAAACCTAATTCAATATTTTGTCCATCACAGAATATCTTTTGAAAAATATATTAAAATAAATTTACATAAGGGGCCGTTCATAAAATACGTCACGCTAAAATCAGCTTTTTCTGACCCCCTCCCCCCCCCCCCATTGTCACGCTTTGTCACGCTTTCTGTGCCCCCCCTAGAAATATTTCGTCACAAAAACGAAGACCCCCCCCCCCCTTAATATGACAAATTTCAAATGATACTACACAAATTTTGAGAATGTAAATAAAAAGTAAAAAGAATTTTAATAAAAAGTATTAGGTAAATTGAGAAATATGAAAAAAGCGTCCGAATTAGTTCACTACTAAATGAAGAATGAAAGAATAATATAATAATAAACACATGAGAAACTGAATTTTCATTTGTTACTGAGTCGAGAGCGCAGGGTGCGAGGAAACGTTACTCTTTTAAGTATTGGAAAAACAAAGAAACCAATTGTGACGGATCGCAACGCCGCTAGAGCCAAGTCAAAAGACTAAACCCGCGCCACAGAGCCAGCGCTCATGTCGAAAAATAAACAAAAGTAAACATATCAAGTTACAATTTATTGTAATAAAACTATATACGTTTGAAATTCTATATATTTATTAAATACGAAATATGTAAATGACTTTCTATCATGATGAAAATTTAAAAAGAAGAATAGGCAAAAGAAATACTAACTGAAAATGTTTTAATGAATGGCGAACGTCACGTTACCATAGACCCCCCGTCCCCCCTTGTCACACCTTGTCACACTCAGTAAGAGCCCTCCCCCTGCCTTGTGTGCGAACGCATTTTATGAACGGCCCCTAATGGCTGTTTGATTTCATGTAGAATATTTGTTCTTGATGGTGAATATTGAAAAGAAATTTCGCAAAGTCGTATTTTAAGTTAAATTTTAAATCACTCAACAAATATTTTACCCTTTTGGCATAAATATATTAACACTGCAGTATTTGATCCTTTTTTTGTAATAATTTCTATTCAATCTTCTAGAATAATTCTGTGCCAATAAGTTAAAAGAGCTTAAGTCGACTTAAGCGAAAATCGTGTTTTTAGTTTCACATATTTACCATTTCGTTTATCTTTCATTTAGTCTGGGTCCCATTACTCTACGACAAAAAATAGCCGTTAAATTTAAAAAAAATCAAAGGAGATTATGTTAAAATGGACAAAAAATGCATTTGCATAACAGCTTATGTCTATCTTGAGCCCAAATTGATCAAAACAAAAATAAAATATATTTTTTTGAAATGGCTTAAGTCATGATATAAGCCCTTATTACATGTGGAAATCAAAAGAAATCATTGCTTAAGTCAACATAAGTTACTATAAACCTACGCAAATTGAATCATTTAACAGCTTATGTCGACATAATCTATTTAAAAAAAATTAGTTTCGAACCGAACTCAGTTTTATAAAACAGCTTAAGTCCACATAAGCCGTTTAACTACTTTAAATCGCTACAAAACACATGTCTTAAGACGACCCAAGTTATTTTTACGAATGTAACGGATGTCTTTTGCGGGAATTAAGTGATTTTGCAAATAGAATCATTTGTAAGAAGTTCGTCCAAGGGTAAGCTGCTCCTTTAGAAAATTTGGCCAAAACTTTTTTTTTTTTTTGATTCTTTGTTTGATTTCTGTTTACTTCGTTCGTATACATGTACCTAGCACAGTTTATAGTTTATTTAAATTATAATAACGGAAAGTAAACACATTAAAAGATGAACAGATCAAAAAAGATACTTTTCATGGCATTAAAGAAAGATGCCCACCAAAGATCAATAATTAACGACAAAAGTGAAATTGTAACCACAGAAAGAAAAGGTGAGTTTCTCATAGAGATAATATTATTATGTTACGATTTGTGAAGTATTATAAAATAAAATAACGATATTTCTGATATACTTAGTTGACATGCCTTTGACACGGAATTATTTGGACGATGACGTCGAATGTTTTGAGAGTCCAGTTGTAAATGAAACAGCTTCATCTTATAACTATGGAATAGAATTTGATGTTGAGAATATATCGCGATATTTTTCAATTTTTGATTATGACGATGATGATGACAGCGTGAAAGGTCCTGACTTTTCTCTATGTTCTCAAAGCAGCAGCATTGACGGTAGTAAATACAGCGAAGATACTCAGCAAGCCGCAGATCTTTTGGAAAGAAACTTATGTGGTGATCAGGAAATATCGGGGAGTAATAGTGTTTGTGAAGGGATTATTATACCCGAAGATCAATATGAACATGTGAAAGAAAGCAGAGCTACAAAAAAATCAAAACGAAATACCGGAAGAGCCTACACAACAAATTCTGGAAAAGCTATTAAAGCCAGAGAGTTTAAGCCTTTAGTGAATTGTCGCATGAAGTGTAAGACAAACATTTCTGAAGAGGACCAAAGAAATATTTTTCAAAAATATTGGGCACTAGGAAACTACAATCTGCGACACGCATATGCATGTGGTCTGATTATTGTTTCTGAAACGAAGACAAAGAGGAACGCAAAACATCCTAAGAACCCAAGAAATCGAAAATTTTCAAACCAATACTTTCTAGAAGTCCAGGTAAAAAGCACACTCGTTTGCCAAAAGTGTTTCCGCTCAACTCTGTCTGAAACAGAACAATTTATTAAACAATTTGTTAAAAAGAAGATCAATTCAGCAGGAACACGACTCAACCAGACCAGCTCGGATGTGGAGCTTCCAACAAAATTAACCCACAAATAGAAAGCGAGATCCGGGAACTAGTCAACTCTTTTCCAGCTTATGAATCACACTATACCCGAAGAGACAGTGTCTGCAAATATTTTCACAGTGATTTGACGCTTTCATCGATTTATAGATTATACTGCGAAAAATATCAATCAGTAGCTTCACTTTCGACATTTTCAAAAATTTTCAAAACTATGAATATAAAATTTAAAAAGCCCAAGCTTAATACCTGTCACAGATGTGAAGTTCTAAAAACGAAAATAGAAATTGGAGTAGAGAGAGAAGAAGCCACAAGTCAATTACGAAAAGAGCAGGAAGAGCACCACAAACTAGCTGACCTCGCATACAAAAGCAAGAACAAGGACAAGGATATTGGTAGGAATGACAATTCAATCAAAGTGTACACATTTGACTTACAACAGTGTCTTCCTACTCCATTCCTGAGAACAAATATTTCGTTCTACAAAAAGACAACTGTGGACATACAATCTAACAATCCATGACTGTGTAACAAATCAAGCATATTGTTATACATATGTGGGATGTATCCGTTGCAAACCGTGGAGGCAATGAGATAGCTTCGTGTGTGTTTCAGCACCTGAAAACAATCCCAAATACAATTAAACACCTGATCTTCTATAGTGATTGCTGTGCGGGTCAAAACAAAAATGGATACGTACATAGCTACAATGTTCGAAATGTTTAGCACGAACTCAAGCATTGATGTAATTGACCACAAATTTTTAGTGCCTGGGCATACTCATATGGAGTGTGATGTTGACCACGCTGCCATTGAGAGGAAGAAAAAGGTATCTTCAGTGAAAATCCATCATCCAAGGGATTGGTATCAGTTAGTAAGATCGATTGTCTATGAAATGACCCGTACAGACTTCCTCGACTTTGCAAAGATGTCAAAGCAAAAATTTATTTGGCGCAAAACATCCAAAGGCAAGACAAAGTTTGTTTGGCAAGAAGTTAAATGGTTGCGTTTTACCAATGATTTCGGAACTATACAATATAAAACAAGCCTTGATGAAAACGAAGAATTTCAATATCTTAACATTAAAAAGCGGGGAAACAATGCCGTTGGCGTTGATGAAATTCCAATTTGTTACTCGGGGCCTAATATCATCAGCAAAGAAAAGAAAAAAGACTTGTTAGAACTACTGCCTGTTATTGAAAAATCATACCACGACTTCTATTTGAATCTTAAATCTGACGAAATTAAAGATATTCATCCTGATTTAACTGATGATGAAAGAGAAGATGAGAATTAAATTTAAACATATGTACCTTTTTTTAATGTTGTTGTTTTTAATAAGATCTTGGAACCAGTATCTTTCTATTCGTTTTGGTTACCTTTAATAAAAAATTAAAGTTGCGAAATTAAAAAATGAATTAGCTAATAAAATATTATAATAATAATAATATTTTTTTTTTAAGATAAAAGTTATTTAAGAAAAAACAGTTAGTACTTAAAAAAATTTCAATAAAAATAAAAAAATCATCTTCAAGTCTTCTAGTTCGTTTTATTGTGAGGTTATTCACTTACAGGTTTAACACTTTAAGCTTATCTAGTAACTTAAAATTTTTTAAATTTTTTTAAAAAAGCTTAAGAGCAAAACATATGAAATATAATTTTTTTAAAACATCTTATGTCACATAAGCTGCAGTGTGAATCTTAAAGCATTTTTTTGAAAAAGCTTAAGTTTAAAAAAAAATTTGTATGAGCTGTGTGGGCGTTTTTCAACAAAAAAGAAATATGCAATTTAAGGGCATTACAAGCATGTGTCCTAAAAAAAATCGTTATTCTAGCATCAACAGTTTTTTAGTAATCACCAAAAAAGTCTTGAGAAACTAGTTCGCAAAACTTTATTTCGTCATACTGAAAAATGGTAAAATTTGACTTAAGCTGTTTTAACTTATTGGCACAGAATTAATCTATTAAACAAAATAAAAAATAATTCTTATATCCTTCCATAATATGATGGAGAAAATTTATTCAATATTCGCTCTTTTTTTTTGGTTTTCTTAAAAGAAATTTCCAGAAATGTATTTGTGTCAAATTTCGACCAGAAGACAAACAAACATGCAAACACATCCTGTTTGTTTTTCAAAATACAAGCATACCCGCAACGACAATATACATAATATCCTTGAAAACAAAATATTTATTCCGATTAAAGAAGAACTGATGGGCTGGGTGGAGGGTGTCGAGAGGGGGGTGGTGGTGTGCAAAAAGGGCTAAACAAAATGCTTCATATTATCATATTTTCCTCGTAAGCTTTTATGGACAATTTAAAAAGTGATACTCTGTCATTTTGTCGTCGTTCTCGTCGTTGTCGTCGTCGTGTTTTCCTTTCAGTCAGGCAATTCGCTGATGCCTGACATATGCAAACGAGTGTTTCAGGATATTTTTGCTCCATTTTTGGTACAATTTTTTTTATTTTGTCTGGTGAAAATCTATTAGTAAGTTTGTCTGGAATGAAGAAACATAACGCAGATACATATCTACAAGATTGACAGGACCTGATTTTGATTAAGTTTTTTTTCCTCAGAACTTGATTGATGATACTTTGGGCCGATATAATGCAATAAACAACAAAAACTTTACTTGTCTATATGTAGGTATCCTTTTGGATATATCCTTATCGATGCGAATGATGTTTGAAGTGAGATTATGTTATGCACAATTTGTTTTGTGAACTCTGTCGAATGATTTCATTTGAACCAACAAATATGTATAAGAAATAAAGAAAAGCAAACAAAACCCAAACCCAAAACAAAAACAAAAAAAAGGAAAAGGAAAAGAAAGGAAATCCTGGAAGAAAAATGGTGAACAATCAAGATTGATGTTAAATGGGTTCTAATATATGGGATAAAGGTATGCTGTGTGTGTTTGGGGATATTTTTTTCTTATCATTTTGTTGTAGTAAAAACCAGGAATGAAATCATTCACTGTGGAGAAAAGGAAAGGAAAAAAAGGACTTTTATGATTTCATGAGGCTGGTTTTTTGGATATGAAAAAAATATATAAAACTATACACACATATGAACGTATTATGAGAATTTTATAGGATTTTCAAGGATTTTTTATTTTGTGGAATTTTGAGGCACGTTTAATCTTTTATTTTTTCAATTGATTGAATATATAAATCCAACCAACCAACCAACCAACGACAACGACGCAACCAACCATCAGAGGTTAAACGATTGCTTCCGTTGAGGTGAGCCTGGAGAGCTGAGCATGATGTAAGTATAAAAATGTTCATATGCGGTATTATTTATTATTTATGACGAAAAAAAGAAATGTTCTTGAAAATTTTTATATAAATGATTTTAAAGAAAAATTCATGACCTATTTATGGTGGTTAATTTTGGTTTTCAAGTCATTTAAACCCAAATTGTTGGTTGTGTCTGAGATAAAAGTTATGAACAGTAAAATTCATGAACCATGGTATATTTATTGAGCTTTGATATATTGAAAAATTTGGACTTAAAGAATATAGTTTCAAACTACTCAATGGAATTTTTGATCAACTCACGATTTTCAAAAAAAAAATATCAATACATTTTTTTTTTTTGAAAAACTAAATTTAAATTTTTTGAAGGTAATAATTTTTATTTTTTTTTAAACTAAATTTAATTTTTTTTAGAAGATAATTTTATTTTGCAGGTGGTGCAAAATCGTATCGTCACCTCCTAGTGGTACCCGCTGGATAGCCGAAAGGTGAACTAGCGACGAACGTTGGATCCATCGAATCCAGAGCTGTGACACCTGAGCTAGCTTCTCAGGAAGTAGGAACAAAAGACCAGATATCGCTGTGAAGAACCAGCTCCAAAGATCTCATGCGCAGGCCTCACAAGCTGGCCATGAAAGGAAAAGTGTGATGAAAACACAAGTAATAGCCTCGGATGAACGGACTGATAATGTTGACTAATTCCACCACCTGAGCCTTATCAGTGCGCATGCCCCAACGGAAGAGAAGAATGACAATGCCAAAGAAGAATTTTACGAGCTCCTCGTCAAAACATATGAGCAATGTCCCAAAAACGACGTTAAAATTCTCCTAGGAGATTTTAACGTCAAAATTGGTAAAGAAGGCATCTTTCGTAGGTCAATCGGAAGACATAGCCTACACGACATCAAATCTGGAAACGGATTCAGGTTTATCGACTTCCTAGCCGAGAAAAACATGGTATTGAGTAGCACCAGATTCCCTCGCCCATATATCCACAAAGGTACTTGGCGGTCCCCCGATGGTCGAACATGCAACCAAATCGATCATGTTGCTATTGGAAGGTACAATTTTTAAACACACTTTTTTGATACAGTACAAAGTTCTACCAGTCGTGCATTTAATTTTCTTACAATACCTTTTTAACTAACTTTGGGAATACTTAAAGAATGTCAATGTTGAAATGAAAAGTACGTCAATAGAGAAATTTTTCGTAATATAATGAGTACAACCGGCCCATGAAAATCGTGCCAGAAGAAATTACTTAATTTTTGTATCTTAAAACAAAAGTTTGGCTTTTATCCTACGAGGCCGAAGTGGCAGAGCACCTTATGTTATAGTCGTATTCTAGTGACTGTTTTTTTTATTCCATCCTATTTCTATTGTTTTTAAATAATTTTTTAACTATTCCTATATTTTTATATTAGGCAAAAACATATTTATATAAGTTTTGTGGTTGTCAATTAACAATTTATAGTTGACAAACATTCAAATTTGACCATTTTAAATAACGTAAATTAAGTAATTAAGCAACTTTAAGTTGATAAATTATAAATGTTCCTTATATATTTAAAATAATGTGGAACATTTTCAAAAATTAAAACATATATCAGTTCGTTAAATGTTTATTTTTTATATTAATCAGCTATCAATTTATATTTGACACTTGCAATAAGGCCCTAATTTCTATTACTTTTTCAATTTCATAGAATTTTGTCCAAAAATATGCATTAGTTATGTCTAGGGACAAACAGTTAAAAACCAGACCTATAATAACTCTAAGTGTCTTGATACACCAGAACATTATAAGAACCGAAAGTACCTATTTCGGAAATTTTAATTACCAACCTATTAAAGTGTGTATATTCTACAAATTTAGTTCTTTATAATTATCCGCCTACTCTCTCTATAAACTCAAAAAGGATCTCTAAAAGGTTAAATAGGGACATGAACTTACGCAATAGTCTTCCTTATTCTAAAAGAATATAAGGAAATAGAAGAAACCAATATTTAATGGATTATAAAAGGGTTTTGCGCAAAAATTGTTTGCTTTACTATTACAAAAAAAAAATAGAAGACAAAAACAAACACAAAAACAAATATTTATTGAGTAGAAAAACAATTAAATTTCCATAGCTTATTGAATAATGTGGCTTAAGAAACACAAAATCAAACAAGAAGGAACTGTTAGAAGCCAAACACCAATTAAGCTACAAAAACAAACTTCAATTAAGAATAGATGAACAGCGTTGTTATACGAGAATTTCCTCTTCCTTGATAACATATCCTTTTGTTTTTTATACTTCGCATCAATTTTTTTAATTGTTTATTTTGTTTTCCACAAAGACTCATTATTTTGCTCTCCTTTTCCATTTTATCATGAAAAACACATATATACATATAACAACACTGGTTAATCGCAGAAAAAACAAGCCTTGATAATATTCAAAGACTTTAACAGAAATATCCACTCAATAAAATCTCATGATTATTTCATTTAAGCCACCGCGACGCTAACGAATCATTTCCATTATTGATTTATTCAATTCAAAAATAAACAAAAGAAAACTTTAACTATATCTCTATACCATTCGCAACTCCAATCCACTTCACGAGCTAAAGGCAAATGTCCTTTATCCTTTTTATTTTTTGTTGTATTGTATTAATATTATTTTGTTTATATTATTCACTGTCTTTCGGTATCCGCAATACGGGATGAGTGCCTTCATTGTAAATTTTCTTCCGCTTTTTCAAAAGCTTTTAATTATCCCTAGAGGGATCAGGCGAGTATTAACAGTACAGTTTCATTGATTAGGAACAGAAAAAAAAATTAATGAATTCTAAAATATACAAATGGAATTTTGTTTAACTTTCTTTTCTAGTCGATTTGAAAATTATTGAACTAAAAGCTTCAGACACACTGACACGCCTACTTTTCTTTTATATATTTGAATTTTGTCTTATAAAAAATTGGTTGAAAATGTAGAAACATTGGGACTTAAATCCACTCTCAAACTCTTAATGCCCTATTTCATTGCCAAAAATTTACAGACGTTCCACTACAAGAACCGCACTGTAAGATCAACATTATTATAAAGTGTGTATTGTGTACTTGACTTGGATGATTTAATTAAAAATTAATGAATGTCTATTATTATAAATTGAATTAACTTCAATTTAGATGCCAATTAATAATGCTGCCGTAGCTACTTCGATAGATAGATAGATAGATAGAGGGATAAGTGCGAGAATCCTTAAACCTACTTCATATTTCATTTTTCAAAAGGTCCTTATTTATCCTCATAATATTAATTATGGAGTTCAGCCTCTCTTCTTCAAGAGGTGAAGAATTAATATTTAAAACAAACAATCAAAAAATCCCTTAAATTCAATGAAAATTAAATTTATTTACTTTGAATTTCTAGTATAGCCAAAAGGCATCATAGGCCAAAAGAAAAACATAGATATTTAGTTATGATAACACCATTTTAAGCTCCTTTTGAAATAAAAGGATCATAATACTTATGTCTATATGTAAATATGTCCATCAACCTTAACGTGTTTATATTTATGTTTATTTGAACCCAAGAACGAAGTGAAGTGCTGCAAAATATTATGAATGATGGCTCTTTTTAGTTTCGTGTTAATGTGTTCAAGTTTATATGATTAATCACTGACAATTCCATCTAACTCATTCTTCATATTATTTTTTGTCAAATCATAAAAACACTTTTCCTACACACTTCTATAGAACTTTCACATAGCAAGGACATCAGTTCAATATGCGCTATATTCGGTATAGAGCTACTGCTACACTACACTTTGACTATACAAAAGCCCCAAAACAACAAAAGGTTATTGAAAAATAGGTCAGAATGATAAATAATTGTGCCCTCCGGACAGGACAACAGACAATATCGATTCACGCAAATCTTTCATCCAGTTAAATGTACATACAGAGATGTTCATACATATATGACCTATTTCCATGTATGTATGTATACATATATACAAGCCGGAATGCCCTTAAGGTAATACTTCGTATAAAACTGGAGAGTAAGGAGCCGAGCATCATTAAGTCCCCAGCCATTGAGCTATGCATCATTTTTATTGCTTAACTTATCTTTCTTTTTTTTAAAAAAAAGGATGCGGAAATGGGTGGTGGAGTTTTGTTCATAGTTCGGTAGCCATAGTGGTGGTGGACTCTTAGTGTGTATATCTCCTCTCTTAGTGTTTTACCATTTTCACTCCATTTAACTACAGAAAAAAAAATGGAACTATTGTTATGGTGCGGATGGGAAGTGGATTTCTACTTTGACTTGCTTGAAAGAGTGACTATGACAGAAAAACGAACCATGAATTCTAGGTAATCCCTCCAATCAATTTCTGATTTTACATCAGTCCCAACTCTCCCAACCGACTCACCAGACGACTAACCGGCAACAAACAATGTTAACGTACATATGTATGTATATAATTCAATTCTGAGAGTGAATTTTCTGGTGTATCAATTGTACACAGTTCTGAACCCTACTAAATGCAACGAATATTCAATATATATAGACATATGTATTACGAGTATACCCTTTGAAAATATGTGAGAAAAAGTTTAAAGAAACTATCCAGTGTTGCCGTATCTAATTTAATATCGAGGTTAATTTGATGCTTTTAATCTTTTGTAATTGAGGACAATTCTGAAAGTTCCCAATACATTTTTGATTGCATTTTTAATCAAAGATTTGGGATCTTCAGCTCATTTCTCAAATATATTTCTATATTTAAGTTTCCATAAGAAGTTATTGTAATTGGTCCGCTTTGTCAAATTGAAAATTTTACATTTCTCGACGTTTCAATGTGCCGTGTCTACGTACGTTCGTACGTCAGTACGTTCGCGACGTTTTATTCGTCATCCATAGCTCAAGAACCAGTAAAGATATCGACTTCAAATAAATTTTGTTATACAGATAATAATGCAGAAAGATGTAGAAAGGGTTTTCAAGAAAATTGCGTGGGTGGTTTTTTTTTAAATATTGGTTTACCCTAAATATTACACGAACCATTAACGCTAGAAACTTGAATTAAATTTTATATTATGTATTGTAACGTGATACCAAAAAAATATATTTTTGGAAAAAATATATTTTTGGAAAAAATATATTTTTGGAAAAAATTGCAATCAACGTTTTTTTTTATAAATCAAAAAAAAAACTGAAAAAAAATTTGTCACCTCGAAAATTTTACGAACAAAAAATGATTTTATCTCCAAAACAATATTTTACAACGAAGAATAACGTTTTCAAATTTTGAAAAAAAAAATCTAATTGACATTTTTTTTTTATAAAAAATAAAAACCTAAAAAAAATATTACTCAAAGTTGGTAAAAATTGATTTTCGACTCAAATATATTTTCAAAAATTAGAGATTAGGGCTTCCAACTAATTTTATCTTATAAGAAATATTGTTGTCAAAATCGAATTGATAGTTTTCTTACAAAAAATGAAAAACCTAAAAAAAAATTAACAAAAGTTCGTAAAAATTGATTTTGGACTCAAATATCTTTTCAAAAATTTAAGATATAGCCTTCAAACGAATTTTGTCTTATAAGAAATATTGTTTTCAACATTCGGTGAAATTCTGAGGAAAATCAAATCGACAATTTTCTATAAAAAATAAAAACCAAAAAAAACAATACTGAAGCTTGGTAAAAAATTACTTTCGACTCAAAAATTAAAAATATTGGATTCAAACTTATTATACCTCACAGAAAATATTTTTTTTGACATTCAGTAAATTTATTATAAAAACTAAAATCTACACAAAAAAAAAATACGCAAAAGCTACCAAAATTGGTAAAAATTGATTTTTGACTAAAAATCTCGTTAAAAAAAAAATTGAAATCAAAGTATTTCACCACATGCAAAATATTTTTAGTAGTTTTTAAGATTTTAAGAACAAATTAACTGACAACTTTTTTAACACAACACGAAATATCGCACCTCCTCCGGTGGTACAACAACGTAAGTGCAAGTTTTGAATTTTCTCAGTTAAGTATGTCACAACTCTTAAAAAAGGTATTTGCTTCCAATAAAACAAAGACCTGATTGAAATTATTCTATTTGTGTCCAGAGGGCTGATATGTCTTTGTACCGTTACAATGTTTTCAAACTAAAGTATCGCAAGTACATTGACTTATCTGTCACTTGCGTTTCAAATCTGCAACGAACAACGCTTTGACAGAGAGAAAAAACTAATCGAGAGAGCCAAATTTCCTCGTCTCCGTCCCTTCGAAACCTCTTACTCCCATTTTTTATAGCGTGTTGAATTCGTATCGGTGTATAAATGTTTTCACCTCGGAGAAGAGTACACAAAAAAACATCATTTCCGGGAAATGCGACATTTCTCATTTTTGTTTATTGATAGCCAAGAAGGCTATGTTTTTTAAAGTCTCATTATAATATTTGTAATTCTCATGAATTTCTTTTTTTTTTAATTTTGCTAACATCTTGTCGTTTTTATATCTACAAAAATACTCCTATAATTCAAATTAATTCTAGCAAAACATTTTTGTTTGTCAATAAATAACGGAAGAAGTTACCGGTAGTTCGTGGTGAATTTGTTTTTCTCTTGTTTTTCTCTAAGTTACAGATAGATGGCAGGAACAACCAAAACAAGAAAGGATGTGTGCAGAAAGTGTTTAACAAGGTTAAGGCTTTTTAGATTAGACTTTATTTGTATATATGAACGAGTACATGTTTTTAATAAATGTATGTTATGTTTATTTCAATAGTAATACCTTAACTAATAACTTAACTACTGTATTATCTAAAATAAACTGCATTGAATTATTTTACATTGAGTTATAAAAGGCGGAATTAATAAAGTTCTACAGTTTACCGGGAATATTTTTAAAAAATATCCATATCTTCTGCAATTGCGGTATCAATCGATATTTTCTGGAACTTAGTGTTAACGTAACATTTATCTGTCATGAATTATTTTTTCAGCTTTTTTATACACCAAAAAATCAATTATGAAATTTGGCTGCGATAATAATTACTTGAACATAGCATTTTCTATGTTTATAGTCATTCAGGCTTAGCCCTTAACTTTGATTTGCATTTATTTATGGATAGCCTAAAAAGTTTAGCAAACATCTATGAATGAGCCACAATGCACTTTCAGAAAAACTGTAGTTAGAACTTTCCCTGACAGATTTTTCCTTGTCGCTATATAACTGAAAGATAAGATATAAATAGTTAGAACTGGAAAACTTATAAAAATGATGCATACGACTTAAATTTTGGTTGAAGAACAAATTTGTATATTCTTTTCACAAAACCACTGAACTAGTGAGAATACAAATATTTTTACTTTTGTACAAAAGTACTTTTCGGCTTATGTAGTTAAGCCTTTAAAAGCAACACACTAGCTTAGTGGAAAGCAGTAAGAATATAGCTTATCACCTATTCACAAATCTTATGCAATTAAAATTGGCAACAGAAGTAACAAGTTGACGGTCTTTTTATTTAGTGTCTACTTAAATCACTCATTTTCAGCATTTTGGAAATGTCGTGAGTAATGTAAGGAAAATAAACAACGAGTACACACAAATAAAATAGGAATGGAAAAAAGAGATGAGTATATAAAAATGTTTTCAATGTTCCATGTTTACATTCTGTAACTCTCGTTTTCAATGTTCCTGCAACTCTTGCATCGACAAAATTAAGTCGATAAACTCTGAAAATTGAAACAAATCTGAGTTTTTTTTGCATCTTTCAACGGTCTGAGCGAAAATTAACCGCATAAACGCAGCTTATAATAAAAAAATAATCTAGTAGTGCTTTCAGAGTTGTATGTTTCTAGGTCCTAATTCTCATTGGACTGTTGCACCACCTAATTTATTTTACTTACTTAATGATTAAAACTGGCATCAAATAACTAACTAATATTTATCTAAATGCGTAATTTAGAATTGTTTCTAAATCTTCATTGTTCTGGCACCTAACAAGAGTAATTAATTTCACTTCATATTCGAATGATATTACTCCCAAACGAACACAATGAGAGTACCAAAAAGTTGTTCTTGCACAATTTTGAATTTTCTTTGAAGACCTCTGAACAGCTGACTACATCCGCCATTTTTCAAAGGTGGTCGCCATTTTTAAAAGGTGGTGAGCAGAGAGAAAAGAGAGAAAAGTTTTGTCTCTCTGGTGGTGAGTATGCACACCAACTTGCATAAGTATTTGTTCCTCACATTTTTTTTATATGGAGTTAATACATATGCAAGTTGGTGTGGAAATCACAGCTTGTAGGCAAAAAGAGAGCAACCGTCAAAGTTGGTTCTCTCTATTAGTTCTTTTCTCTCTGGCTTTGATTAGTCAGACAACGACCTATTTGTATGAGTTCCAAAACTTTTTGTACAATTGTTTTATTATTTTCGGTCGAACAAAGTCGTAAGTGCACGTTATGGCAGTTTTCTGTTGAATTTTTTAAATATTTTCCTAATATTTCAGTGAAACATCGACTCAAGTGTTAAGTTTATTTATTACAAATCACTATTTTGTTTATTTGTTTGTACTAAAATTATTAATAACACTGCTAGAAGCAGACAAAAATGACTGAACTTCCAAAAACTTTGTTTAATTACCCTTGAATAAATAGTTTTTTTTTCATAAAAAAAATGTATGCTTTTTTTAATAAAACCCATTTTCAAAATATTAAATCGTGTTTTCCGAAGAACCGAATTTTTTGCATTTACGTCATTGTACCACCGGAGGTGCGAATTTACAAACTTTTAAGCAAGACCAATCGACAGACGTGATGGGAAGTTATCAGTGTGGGTCGCATCCCAGCCTCTTTTAATTATCTATAAAATTAGCCCTGTGTCAAACAAAATCGCTCAGTTCTGAAAAATTACCACCAAAAAGTTTGGTGAGAGTTGTGAGATATGTTACTTTGTTTGATATTAATAATATTTGTTCACTTCAAAATCTATAAGAATTCTTTAAACGTTACTTAAACGTACAGAGTAATTAATTAATTAAGTTCATTATAAAGTTTTAAAAACTGTGAAAAACAGTATTATTAAAATGATTCACAGCATGCCGAAAATAAAACAAATTTTGATCATCAGCAACACTTGCAGTTGCAGCAGCAATATTTGCCAATCGGTATGACGACATGTTGCTCAAAAAGTGACTATATAATATTCATAGCAATGTTAACATAATACTGTTAACGCGGTTGTTAAACTATCCATTATCGTTAATAGCAAACACTCAGCTAAACATTATAATGACACTTTGAATGACAGCTGAGTTTGACAGGTGTCAAATACCAGCGCTATCAACTTAAAACCACAAAATTAATTACCCTATATATGTATGACTTGAATTTGTGTATTTCAACATTCAAGTTTGCCTTAATCAAACAAAGAGGATTGTTAGAAATGGTTTTAACTTTAGAGGGGTGGTTATGGTTATGTCTTAGTTTTCATATATTTTTTTTTAAAGTTTCTTCAAAACATTGTCACGATTTTAAACTACTCTTAAGAAAACTTCGAAAAAATTGGTTAAATTTCATGAAATTGGGTCTCTAATTTATTTAACTCCATATTTTAAACATTGGGTTAAGTTAAAACACAAAAAAGGAAAGAAACACACAGCTTGTACAGTTTAAATAAATCTCCTTATCTGGCATTGATGTGTCCCATCTCCAGCTCCAGAACCACATAACCAATGACCATCATTCGTCCATCTGTCAGATACACCATACACATACCAGATATCCACTCCCAACCTCGTCGTCGTTTTCGCCCTTCTCCTCATATCGACTGGAAGCAAAAACATAACAACAACAACATTAAGAAAAAAAGAAACAGATTCTCTGTTCTCAATTCGAGTTATTTTTAAACATTGATATCTTTGACCGCATTTATCCGGAAAAACCACCTTGCAAAAACCCTCGCATCCTGATGGTGTTCTCCACCCTCCACCACATCCACTAAAAACTAGAGACATTCCAACTCTAATCATCCATATGGAAGCTATAGGAATGGGAGTAGTAGGTGGAAGTAGAGTATATGACTCAAGCTCAATATCAGCGTTAGAAACTTTTGTGCTCGCTTATACATCGACCACAACCCATTTTATATTGGCATTGATCCTATTTCAATGAAAAAAGAAGAAGGGTTGGCGAAGGTAGACTCACTCTGATAGACCAACAACGACCATGTTGTTTTAACACCACCGAACCATGTAAGTGATGCACTCTTCCAGCTGCAGCTGCAATACTCGTACCTTGGTCCTCCTCCTCGGGGTTTATGTAATTTTCTATGTCACGTACACATAACGGCACACCATATAGCGATGTAATGGCAATGGCGTTGAGTAACTAGTAACAAAAGGACCTTCGAACAGGTTCGAGTACCTAACTTAACTTACCTGTCTCAACAAAAAAATATACATAACAAAGGGTGTTTTTTTAAAAGGTGTAGAACTTCGAAATAAAATAAAATATAATCTTCTACCCTTATAATGTAAATATGGTCATATGTCATATGACCGCCACTGCTGGCTCGAACTTTTTCCAACATTTGTGACCGTATCGGTAATAATTTGGGGAATGTTGCCATCCAAGTGTTCGGCGTTAAAAAGTGACTTCACATGTTCCCACAGAAAATAGTCAAGCTGCTTTAAATCACACAATCTTGGAGTTAGAAGACAATTCACGGGTCCGCAACGTGAAATTCTGTGGTTACTAAACGTTTCCTTCAATTAATCAATTGTGGCACGAGCTATGTGACATTTTGGGCAGCGCTTCCCACATCTTGTTGATACCACAGCTCCTGCACATCATTGTTGTTCAATTGATGCACGAAGAAGTCAGTAAGCATGGCTCTATTACGGTCACCATTAACAGTGAGTTTAAGCCAGCATCACTTTTAAAAAAGTACGGACTAGTTAATTATCCTAAAACACACCAAACTATCAGTTTTTGTGGATGTAACGGTGTCTCAAAATACTTACGAGGATTATCTTTACCTCCAAATACGGCAGTTTTCTTTTTTTTAACGTATCGGTTACGTACGATTATGTTGACCATAAAATGGACGTTGTGCACGGTACGTATTTCAAATTTGGAAGCGTTGTTCAGGCGTCAGTCTTTTGATGTTAAAAACCAAACCAAACCAAACTTTAAATCAATCATTTGACAGCTGCCAACATATCTGTCAGTCGAAACAGTGTTGCCAACTAACAGTTATATACCTTTAAAAAAAACACCTTTTATATGCAGGCGGATATAACGAAAAAAGATGTAGTTACCTTTTCTACACCGTTAGCTTGTTGTAAAAAGCACTACAATGCAATAGTTTAGAGAAAGGGTAAAAGGGGTGAAGGTAATGGGGTAGTTGCAGAAAAATGAACATCGTTTTGCAGGTTGCCAATGCCATCAAAGCCCAACGACGACGACACCAGCGCAGCGCCAGAATGCTGATGGGCCGCACTGAAGAAAATTACATTAAAACTGGCTTATTGAAATTCAAAGATACGTGATATTAGGTTTTAAGGGACGAAAGGAGTAACAGGAGGTTCGCTCTGATGGCCTTCCCATTGTGTGGCCACATGATTGGAATACAAAATGGAAATCGAGTTTTTGTCACAATCACCCAGTTCTGAGCCACCCTAACCGCTCCACGAACGCCCAACACGCCACCCGCCGGCCGCCTCCATCGAGCTGTCAGTTTAATGTATTCATTGAGATTCTTATGATTTGGAATTACTTCCGTGTTGAGACAGATTGAATCTAATTCGTGATTCATGATGGTCGTGATAGTGGTTGTTTTTTTTTTATTTTTGTACGTTCAAACCCTTTGCTTTGTACCTTGATTTTGAGATTCTCTATTGAAGTATTCAGTATTTTTTTATCTTTGTTTTACGTCAAAGGAAAGGGTTATTTGGATTTTGCAGATTTTGTATCCTTTTTGATTTATTTAATTTTTGTTTGTGGTTAAATTGATGTTTCCTTTGATTTTGTAGATACAAATTAGAAAATCATATCCCGAGGGGTGAAATTTGTTGGGTTCGTCCTGAAATTTTTGGAAATTCTTATTTTTTTTGTTGTTGTTGTTTCCATCCAGAGTTCAAAAACGGATTAAATTGTCAAATGGAAAACATTTGTCCTGTCTGTCAATGATAGAAATTCATAACACTATCTCAGTCTGTATGAAGGGGGGAAATGATATTAAATATATACTTGGAGATGACACTTAAAGGAGACATTCTACATCCTAATTGGGTTAAAACGTTATTGAAAAGGCAGACATTTTGTTTTTTTGGAAAAAGGATAATAAACTTTAGTGTGAGAGGATTATGAATTGAAACAAGAAATGATAAATTATATATTTTCAAGGAAGGACGAGCAAATACTAATTCAAATATAGAGTTAATTTTTAGGTACCTACATAAAATAATATTATCATGGGGTATACAAAGGATATTCTTGGAGGGTTTGGGAAAACAGATTTTAATCCAACTATATAGGTGGGTATTTATAAATATAAAGTAACGAATATAGTAAGCTGTTTGTGCTTTGAGGTGGAAAAGCATATTTTTGGAAAGACAACTTCGACTTTATAGTATATACATATTTCCTTTGCGACTTGGGTAGGTAAGTTATTAGGTAGTTATAAATGATGGTTGGGTTTTATGATACAATCCTTTATATTTTTATATTTATATATATTTTGCTTTGCTTTTTGTAATTAAAAGTTGTCAGGAGGTTTTATGGTTTTTACCCTGACAAATTTTTGTGTGGTGCTATAAAACTTAGTGGAAGTATATTTCTTGGTTTTTGTGATTTTGGTGGATTTATGACACAATTAATGAAAAGAAATTTCTAAATACTCTGAGAAAGAAATGTATTAAAAGCTCTGGTCATTAATTAGAGTAGGTACATTCTTAAAATTCCATAGAGTAGTGTACAGTTACGGAAATATAATTGCAAATAAAATATAGTCGTGAAAATAAAAATACCATAACGGAAAACGAAATTGTGTTGGTTCATTTTACTTTTTCATACGAAATGTATTTCAAAAGTTTGTCTTATAGACAGATCTGAAAGAAAAATACACTCAATTTTAGAGCCATCGTAAGACTTATTTAGACTTAATTTTGAAACAAATCACAGAGCCTTGTGTTTTTTTTTGGACAAAGTATTTTTGACAACTTTGTTTCAAAACAAGTCAAGCAATACGAAAGAATCCAAATCCTTAATAAAAAAGAGGGTGGGATGCGACCCACACTGATAACTCCCATCCAGTCTGTCGATTTGTATTGCTTAAAAGTTTGTGTATATGTATCAATTTTTACCAAATTTGCGTACTATTTTTTGTATATTTTATTTCATTGAATATCAAAAATAATATTTTCTGTGCAATAAAATAAGTTTGAACCCAATATTTTTAATTTTTGAAAAGCTATTTGAGTCGAAAGTAAATTTTTACCAAGTTTTAGTATTGTTTTTTTTAGGTTTTTAATTTTTTGTAAAAAAACTGTCAATTCGATTTTTCTCAAAATTTTTCCGAATGTTGAAAATAATATTTCTAATAAGATAAAATAATTTTGAAGCCATAATCTCAAATTTTTGAAAAGATATTTGAGTCGAAATTCAATTTTTACCAAATTTGAGTAATGTTTTTTTTAGGTTTTTATTTTTTATAAAAAAACTGTCGATTAGATTTTCCTCAAAAATTTATCAGATGACAAAAACATTATTCTTCGTTGCACAAAATTGTTTTGGAGATGAAATCATATTTTAGTCGTAAAATTTTCGAGGTGACAATTTTTTTTTTTAGTTTTTTTGATTTATAAACAAAACAGTTAATTGGATTTTTTTTCCAAAAATATAATTGTTTTGTATCATGTATAAGACAATATTTAGAATCCAATACAAGTTTTTCTAGGAAAAGTGAAAACTCCGTTTAAAATCAGAGGGGAGAGGTAGAGGTATCAAAGAATTCAAAAGAAAAAAGACAAGAATTCAGACACATTTGTCAAAATTATTAAATACCAGAAGGGCTTAAAGCATCTTACATTTTTTGAAAGAAACACGTTTAAATAATATTTGCTGGAAATTTACAAGTAAGTCTACTGAAACTAATTACATATGTACATATATTATAATTATTTATCTCTCCTCAAGCTTGAGAATAGTACTTGTGTCATTTATACCATCACTTTTATATAATAAAATTATGGAATTCAAAAATTTTCAATTTGTTTTTCAATATTTTTCAACTTTCAAATTTTGTTTGTAATTGAAGTCTACCCAAATAAATATAAAACTTATGCTACTAATAATTCCTTTACTATTTGGGCTGCAGGGCTCAATATGATGAAATTTGTGATTTATGCTAAAATTGTTAAATATTGTTTTATCATTTTCGTTTATTTTTTTTTACACTTCAGAATTTTCAAAAGCAACCGTCAAACTTCGATCAGAGGCTCATCATAAGTACATGTGTTAGTTGTTAGTAAGAAAATAATAACTAACTAACACACGCACAAAACACAAAACATAATTAACATTTAATATGAATTATTACAGTACAAGAAAAATAAAATAAAGACGTTTACGATAGTGGAGCCTGATTCTAAACAATGATTTTAATCCCGCCTTATTTAGATTTAAATCTATCGATGAACAGTTTTAGTTATATGAAATGCTCATTCGATTTAAAGCTTCATTCTTCCTATAGTTAGTTCTATGGAAGTCAATATGTATAAAATCAAATGCACGCAGGTGATGAATTCCGCCTCGGTAATTCACCATTAATGAGTTGATGACGAGATATTAAGTCATTATTAACACGCCTTTGATGGAGAGTTTGCATTTGAAGAAGCAGAATACGATGTTCATAGGGAGGCAGATCATAAGGATCATCCCAAGGGAGACCCTTTAGGGCAAAGCGAATAAAATTATGTTGAATTGATTCAATACGTTTTCTATGAATTTCGTAATAGGGAGTCCATACCTGCGAAGCATATTTAAGATGAGGACAAACATGACAATTGTACAAAGAAAGAGTAACATAGGAATCATTGAACTCCTTTGCCCAGTGTTTTATAAAACCAAGCATAGAACTTGCCTTATTGACAATAAAATTAATGTGATGTGTAAATTCTAAGTTTTAACAGAAATGATCACCTAAATCTTTAAATGTGGAGACGCGACAGAGTTTTTGCTGTGATATATGTACAATAATCAAATACATACACTACCGATTCGTTTTTTAATAAAAGTTATCGTCTGGCATTTTAAAGGGTTGAGGGCAAGGCTATTTTTCCCACATCAAAATGTGAAACTATCAATGTCGGCTTGTAAAAGAATACTATCATGTGTGGACTTTATTATTTTAAAAATCTTCATGTCGTCAGCAAAAAAGAGAACTTCACTTGAGCTTAGACAAGACGATACATCATTAATAGACAGAATGAACAGAAAATGGCCAAGATGGCTTCCCTGGGGAACACCAGATTGAGCAACAAAAGGTTCACAATGACAATTTCTAAATTTTACCTCATAGGATCTGTTTTCAAGGTATGATTTGATCCAAGATAAGCTAAAATGATGGAAAACCAAGAGCTTTAAGTTTAAATAAAATAATTCCGTGGCTAAGTTGGTCAAAAGCTTTAGAAAAGTCAGTGTATACACAGTCAACTTCATAACCTTGTTCTAAAGCATTTAAACATATGTTTGAGAATGTGAGGAGATTTGTAACGGTTGATCTTTTTTTCACAAAACCATGTTGCTGTTCGTAAATGAGATTTTTACTAAAAAATGCTACACTTTCACAAACAATTTAGGAATGAAAGAAAGCTTTGCAATGGGCCTGTAGTTTGTTATATCCACCTTTTTACCTTTCTTGAAAATTGGTGTTAGAAATGATTCTTCCATATACTGGGAAATTTTCCTGTTTTTAAAAAAGTTTGAATAAGAACGTAAGGGGTCCAACTAAAGCATTACTACACTTTTTTAATACTATCATTACTCATTAGCAGTCATCATTCAACGTGGATAAAAGATCAAGGACCGTACTCTGTAACACAGGGATGCGACTACAACTAGTCTGCGAAAAGGAGTGAAGGTTATGAAAATATACTTCATCAACTTCTTCAGGGCTATTAACAAATGACTCACGGAAATTTGTTGCGAAAGCGTTACAGATATCAACAGTTTTATTTAAAGAAAGATTCTTGTAAGTGAAGTTAACTGGAAAGCCATCTGATTTTTTCTTTAAGTTTTCAAAATTCCAAAATTTTTTAGGATTCTTTTTCAAAGAGATGCCCATATCAGTAACATAACAAGCATATAAACAATTAGAAAGAGACTTAAATTCGTTAAAAAGTTCAACAAAAAAAGAGAAGTTGATTGGAGACAGAGTTGTGTGATAAGTTTTCCATGCCTTATTTGTTTTGTTACGCAGTAAATGCAATTCTTTCGTGTACCAAGGGTGACTATAGTTTGTATTTTTTGATTTCTTTAAAGGTAGATTTTTTTTCTAAAGAATTATTTAGGATTCTATAAAAATTTGAAACTGCTTTGTCAATATTAGAAAATGCTAAAGTATCAGCAATTCCAGAAATGGTTAAATCTTCAGACAACAACTGAAATTAGGTCTTCTGAAGTCAAAATTATATAAGCAATCAAAGAGTTCAGTAAGGTGATTACTAAAGTCAAGAAAAATGTCCAAGGGGGGTGATATTTATCAATATTAGTAATTCCTGATCTAGATTCTAGAACAAGAGTGCTAATAGCGTTAGAAGAAACTACTAAATCGAGAATTCGATTTTTTTAATACAGCTTGTTTGCTGTAAGTCAGTAAAAATGTGTGGTAAATTAAAATCACCTAAAAGTAAAATATTGGTGTCAGAGCAGGACAAACTGACAAGAAAGTCTAATGCCAAGGAGACTCTAAGCTTTTTGGAGGAATATAAACGTTTAAAATGAGTGAGTTTAAGTGATAATTAAAAAATGTTTAAAAACAATAAAATTGGTTTATTTTCAAAAATTGTATTTATTCTGAAAAATATGTTCTACAAATCAAATTATAAATTTATATGAATATTGATGGTTTATTTACCTATCAAGGCTTATACCAAGACCAAATTTGAGATCAATACTTGCCAAAAAACATTCCTCAAAAAATATTAAACTTTCTATTATAAAAATGAAATGTTCGAATTTGATCTTAAATTATATGCATCGGTGCCCAAGGTTCTGAACTTCGATTTCTTTTTACCTTCATTTTATCCATTTTTAATACAGAATTTTGAATAATTGGTCATCAAGAAATCTTTTTTTTCATTCTAGATAAAGATCAATTCACAGAACCACAAATTCTCATAATAAAAGTATAACTATAATAAAGGGTAATTCATTTAATGGTCTCAAGTTGGTAATGCTGGTATTTGACACCTGTCAAACTTAGCTGTCATATGAAGTGTCATAATGCTAATTAAATGCTTTCCATTAACACCTTTCAATTAACTAAAACTTACTACATTAATGGTGATTCGATTACGTGATGGTTATTGTCGTCATTATCTACGACTACTCGAGCAAAAAATAAAGTTTTGAAGAAATTTGGAGAGAGTGTAAGCATTATTGATGTGGTTACACAAGCTCAGTGGAAAATATTACCACTTCAAATTCAAATTCAAGTTCAAGTTCAAGTGCTTCAAGTTTCAGTGTTGTTGATGATTTGAATATATCGACTCTCTGGTTTAATCAAATGATAACCTTTTTTTTCGATAAATTGAAGGTCATGGCACCGAAAAAATGCGGGCCAACAATCCACACGACCAATCGAAAAACTCCTCCGAAAAACATCTGATTTTGGCGACGTCAATATTTTGTATTTTAAGATGATCAAATTTGACAAATATAATTTTTTTGAATCATGTTAAGAATAAACGTATTCAAAACTAAAGTTACAAGTTACTCAAGTAACCGAGATACCTACCGAAATGAGCAAACGCTTCACATAAAAAAATACCTTAAAAGAATCGGATCCCCAGGAAAACATTTGAATGAAACAGTTTTCACACTTAATTCGAAATCCAAACTTTTCAATGACTTGAAAACATCATCAAAGATATTTCGCTGTGTGTGTTTTATTTAGCTATACTTTCCAAACCAAAAAATGAATTACACTGATATTTATCCAAAGAGCGTATCAACAAAAAATTAGTTTTTCTTGTACAAAAAAGTTCTAACTGCAACTTTGCCCTCAAAACTTTGTGGTTATAGGACCAGGCATTTAACTATAACCTGCAATAAGCTTAAACTAAACAAAAAGTAAGCTTAAACAGATAGATACAATTGTGGGACCTACGAATTTCAAATGCAAGTTTTAAAATCAAATCACTTCCTATACAAAATCTTCCTTACAAAATAAAAAGATTTTTTTTAAGAAAATTTAAAGGATTGATTCCTTTTCATCTCTTAATATCATTAAGAAAAGCTTTAATTTTAATAACTTAATTAAAATTTATAATTGCTCCCTAAATATTTAAGATATTATAATGAAAAGCCTATATTTTCGAAATAACCTAATTTCATTTCCTCTGCTTATGTTACATTTATAGACAAACCTTTTTTGGTTTTGATAATATAAATGAACTTAAATTTTAATTACATATTAAGTTACAAATTCTCGTATCCCTCCCTTAAGAATATGCTATTTGAAGCACTGAGCTGAGCTGAGAAGTACCTACCGCCAGCTAACAGGTCATTTTGGTTACGTGCATGAATACTTAAACCTAAAAAGGCCAAACCCTTATATAAATTCAACATAATTACAACTGTGTCGAGTTAAACAAACCTTAAACTTTGTATGTATTTCTTTTTTTTTATTATTAGTGTCATTATATGTATATTTTTAAGGTGTAGGGAAGGTTTGTATATATTTTGAAAACTCAAAATATATAACACTCCCTCTCAAAAACAAAAAAATGATGATGATGAGGGGGAGATTGGAATATTATGAATTTCATGCTTCATACTGTTGTTTTTTGTCCTCAAGTACTGTTCAACTTCAACAGGACCTCGCCTTTTAGTTTAACAATTTTTATTCACAAAACGTTTCGTCTCGTTTCTTTCGTCCTTTCTCTTATCAACACTTGAGGAAAAGCAAAACAGACAAAATATGGAAAATATTCGCTTATACAAGGATACAGAAAAAAAAAATTGAAGTATTTTTATTATTATTGAACCATCGTCCTTACGGTTATCCTCATTAAATATAATTTTCTTCCTATATAACTAAAGCTCTATAACCTTTTTCGCCTAAACATAAAAGAAAAGCACCCGACCAAGAGCCAAACACAAAACGCCATTCACAAGAATTTAACTAAGTGTCGAATCATCATTTTTAATGAGGCTCTTCATTCTGCCAAGTTAAAAATACGCCAGGTTCTCAAAAATAAAAATATACAAAATTCTTGGTGAAAGATTTACATAAAATAAAAATGTGTTTTTTCTTCATTTTTCTGATGTTTAAAAAAAAAAAAAAAGTAAGAAAAGCAAAGCTCCCTCCAGTGGATGCTCTCTCCCTTTATTTTGTGATGCAATTTAATGCGACACCATATCCTTGTGCGGAAGGGAAATACTACTCGAGTACAACACTACACACAAAACAAAAATAAAAGCAGTACCACGGATGAATGATACTTAAATAACAAGTAAACCGAGTTATTCTGGTTGAGAGGGGTTGAGGCACATCAAAAATTACACTGGTACTAGCATCAGTGGTAGGTGGAAGGATATTATGGAAGAAGTCGACAAAAAAGAAAACTATACACTATGTCCTTGTAAAAAGCTTTTGTTAGTCGGAAAAAAGGAGAAAAAGAAAAGTCAGATCCGTTTTATATCACTACTTTTTTTTTTATTTTTGGTAGACTAAATTACAACAGAGTAAAACTGACTCTCATATGAATGCTGCTGCTGCTTTCATAGAATATCCTTTAATTATACATATAGTAGTTTGTTTCACCCATACATACATATGTACATATGTAACTCTGGTAGCGGGAACACCTTCTAAAATTCACATAAAAGCCAAGTATAGCGTGTAATTATATTAAGGGTAATGAAAAAGTGCGATTCTTTTGAGTTTATATTTTCGTAGTTGTACTTGTATTTGTACCTTCTATACTAACAAAGTGAATCACACTAAATTAAGGACATTTTTGTATTTTTGGTTGTTTTATTTTGACTTGGTTGATGTGAGGGCTTAATTTGGTATTTGTAATTTGTCAAATGACTGTGTGACTATGTGACTGTGTGACTGATAACCGCCCATCAAAATGTAAATTTTTTTTTCTTTTTGGTTCGTCTTATAGTAATTTTGTGAAGGATAAAGACCATTCTTAGAATCGTTTTCTTTATATAAATATACCTAAGGGATGAAGGTAAAAAAACAAGTAAAAAGAAAACTTTAAGCTCTGTAGGTTTAAGGTGAAAAATTGGATCTTCGTTGACGGCACAGAAATGAACGATTTAAAGGTAAAAAGAGGCTGGGATGCGACCCACACTGATAACTTCCCTTCATGTCTGTCGATTTGTCTTGCTTAAAAGGTTTGTAGGTTTTCCTGTTTTGTTAAAAAAGTTGTCAGTTGAATTATTCTTAAAAATTTAAAAATAACCAACAATATTTTGATTATAATGAAATGGTTTGATTTCAAAATCTATTTTTGCTAACGAGATTTCCTAGTAGCATTACTTTTTATTTCTAATATAAACAAATACAAATTGGATGAATGAAATTAATTTGAAGCAAATGTCTTCTATGATTCACGAGATATCGAGAACCGAACATCAATTCTTACCTTCTATTTTTTGTAGATTATATTTTTTTTATGAAAAAACGGACTGTTGAATTTGTATACAAAATTTACTCAATGTCGAAAACAATATTTTCTGTGAGATGAAATTAGTTTGAAGTCAATATTTTTAATTTTTGAAAAGATATTTGAGTCGAAAATAAATTTTCATCAAGTTTTAGTATTATTTTTTTTTAGGTTTTTATTTTTTATAAAAAAAACAACTATCAGTTCGTTTTTTTTTTTCAAAGTTTTGCCAGATGTCAAAAACGTTATTCTTCGTTGCACAAAATTGTTTTGGAGATAAAATCATTTTTTGTTCATAAAGTTTTAAGCATTACGTTACAATATATAATATAAAATTTATTTCAAGTCTCCAGCGGTTTTTGGTTCGTGAGATATTTTGCGTTAGCCAAAATTTTCACCTTTTTTTTTAAAATTACTATGGTAAAAAAACCACCCACGCAATTTTTTGAAAGTCCTTTCTGCATCTTTCTGCATTATTATCTGTATAACAAAATTTATTTGAAGTCAATATCTCTACTGGTTCTTGAGCTATTGACGACGTAAAAAACGTCGCGAACGTACGGACGTACGGACGTACATACGTACACACGCACGAACAGACATCTTTCTAAAAATATTTTATTTCGACTCTAGGGACCTTGAAACGTAGAGAAATGTCAAAATTTTCAATTCGACAAATCGGACCGATTACAATAACTTCCTATGGGAAGTTAACAAAAGTTGGTAAAAATTAATTTTCGACTCAAAAATCTTTTCAAAAATTTAAGATATAGGCTTCAAATTAATTTTATTTTATGAAAAATATTGTTTTCAACATTCAGTAATTTTTTTATAAAAATCTAACAGTCAGTTTTTTCATAAAAAAATAAAATCTACAAAAAATAGTGTACGCAAAATTGGTAAAAATTGATGTTCGGTTCTCGATATCTCGTGAATCATAGAAGACATTTGCTTCAAATTAATTTCATTCATCCAATTTGTATTTGTTTATATAAGAAATAAAAATTTTAAAGAAATTCTTCTAAAATTGGTAAAAATTGTTTTTCGACTAAAAATCTTGTTAACAAAAATAGTTTTCGAAATCAAACTATTTCATTATATGCAAAATATTGTTGATAATTTTTAAATTTTTAAGAATAATTTAACTGACAACTTTTTTAACAAAACAGGAAAACCTACAAACTTTTAAGCAAGACAAATCGATAGACGGGATGGGAAGTTATCAGTGTGGGTCACATCCCAGCCTCTTTTTTGTATTTCAATTTTCTTAAAAACCAATGAACCGATATCAAATATAAGAGCTTGTTCAGAAAAAAAAATAATTAAAATCGATTTATTAGTTCCTGACAAAATTAAAAAAATTCTGGGGTGGAATCAGATAAGGTGATTGTTGATTGTTGAGAGTCAAAATAATCGAATTTCATCTTTGTAAGGTTATAGTCAACTTGATACCTAAAAAGCTGTCACTAAAAAAATTTGATAGTCATTTTCCTACAAATATGTCGTTTCTGAATAGAACTACCACCAGACGCTTACAAAAAACCAATGGACAATTTTTTCAGTTACCCTTTTTAGGTACAAAAACACATTCTTGTGACCGACAAAGCTTACGTTATTCGAAAAAACACAAGAGAAATAAGAATGTTATAAACAGCCAATTTGATACTTTTATTTAGATATTTTATAGGAATCATTTTAAAATTTCACCATAGCAATTTCACCATAGAATTGAATTGAGTTGAATCATCTTACACAGACGGAATGAAAATGATAGTCAAATTTGATTATCAAAAATATGATAGTCAATTATCAGCTTAGCCGATTCCACCCCTATTCTATAGGCGTGCAATACAAAAATATAAATTTTATTTTTAAAGAAGCCAAGTTAAGAAAAGAAAATTTGAAGAGAATGTCATACAAATCAATCAGGCCATTTTTGACAAAAAAAAAATAGAAATTTTGTTTTTGACCAGAAATTTGTATGGGACTTCTCTTCATTTGTTCTAAAAAAAAAAAACTTTTCAAAAACGCCTAACGCGATTTCGAAATTTTGTACGAATGCAAATCTTCCTATATGTCGCAAGTTTTAACTGTATAGGGTTATATGTTATTTGTATGTTAAGACAGTGGCATTGTTGTTTTCGGAATTGGTTTTTTCTTAAGTTCCTTTTTATGTTATAGATTGAGTTCGACAAAGACAATATTGAACTGAAAGCTTTCAAAAAATATGTTGTTGAATTGCCGAGAGGCAAATATGTACATATATACATTTTTCGATTGTACTTATTATAAAACAACGTATTCCAAAAAAGTACCCGTGGCATGATGGTTAGTGCGTTGGACTGTCATGCGAGAGGTCTTGGGTTCATTCCCTGCCTGTGCCACCTTAATTAAAAAAAAAAAAAAAAGAGTTTTCACGGGTACTGCCTCTTGCGAGGAATTGACAAATTCTCCAAGAGTAATTCTTGTCATGAAAAAGTGCTTTCTCAAATCAGCCGTTCGGATTCGGCATATAAACTGTAGGTCCCCTCCATCCCTGACAACATTACTCGCACACAGGAATGGTTGAGAGTTGTAAGTCACTAGGCCCTGGTTCTCTACGGACTGTTGCGCCACCTAATTTATTTATTTATTTATTCCAAAAAAAAGATGCAAGACCTTTTTTGAAAATTCGATATAATATTTGTATCTAATCCTAGAAAAAAATGCATTTATAAACTTGTTTATAATTCTTGGCAAAGCCAAAAAGGTTCACTTGCGGAGGGAAAATTTAAAGTGAAGTTGTTTTACTGCAGTTATCGAAAAAAACGTATTTTCAAAATCGTATTGGAACTGGGTACTCTGATTGAAAAATATCTTATTGGAATCCGCTTAGGGATAATAATTTTCCATAAAAAAAATTAAATATTTAATTTCAAGAACCTCACCGTTCAAAAGAAAACAGTGAAAACGTGTATTTTTGACTTTTCTCTACTATATTCTACAGGAAAAAGATTTGCAACGTTTTTTTTTTAAATTGATATATTTGAGAAAAAAAGGTAAAGACCATTTTTGTGTATTATTTTCCTGCCCTACCATTAAACACTGAATAATATATAGCGACCGTACGATCTATCAATGAAAGTGGCCAGTTTTCAGCCAGCTGTTATTGTGCTAAATAACTATAAATTATTTTAAGCTCCATTTTTAAATCTTCAATGGGAATCAAAAACCGTATAGAATTTAATGATTCGAAAACTCAATGCTGTCTCTTGTCGTTAAAGCGTAACCCACCCCCGATGCCGCTATCCATGAGCGGCACTTGCATCCAGGAAACTAATCAACTTTTAGTACTCGGTATGTGTATCACAGATCACCTCTTATGGAATGATCACATATTCGATATTTCCAAAAATGCTGCTAGGATTAGGATTAAAATTTCTCCGACAGTGCAAGAAATTTGTCACCCCTTCTGATCTGAATGTAATTTACCTTCATTCGTCCAAAACTTGAATATAACTCGCATATTTGGGCAAGTGCCCCTAAAACAAGTTTAAGTAATTTGGACAGGATCCAAAAAAGAGCTTTGAAAATGATAGGCGATAGAACTGTAACCGAAACAAATACGTCACTCGAACACCGCCGCAATGTTTCATGCCTTTCGTTGTTCTACTGATATTTTCATAAACAGTGTTCTGTCGAATTAGCCAGTTGCATTCCCCCCCTCAAACAATGCAGCCCTAATACTCGTACTTCTAGGAATGCACATCAGTTTAACCTTCAGCTCAATTTCGGACATACTGTCAAGTAAAGAGATTCTTTTTTAACCGCACATCGAGAATGTGGAATGCTTTACCCAGCTCTGTTTTTCCCTATCATTTTGATATTCAAAACTTTGAGACCAATGTGCATCGGTATCTCCTCTTTAATCCTACCCTATTTTCCTAAAGCTCGCACTGTGTTTAAACTTTAAACATGTTAAGGGTATTAGTAACTTCTTGAGTGCCCGTTAGTTATAAAAAAAGAGGCTGGGATACGACCCACACTGATAACTTCCCATCCCGTCTGTCGATTTGTCTTGCTTAAAAGTTTGTCTATATGTATCAATTTTTACCAAATTTGCGTACTAATTTTGTAGATTTTATTTTTTTATGAAAAAACGGACTGTTGGATTTTTATAAAAAATTACTGAATATCGAAAACAATATTTTCTGTGAAATAAAATAAGTTTGAAGCCAATATTTGTAATTTTTGAAAAGCTATTTGAGTCGAAAGTAAATTTTTACCAAGTTTTAGTATTGTTTTTTTTTAGGTTTTTATTTTTTGTAAAAACAACTGTCAACTCGACTTTTCTCAAAATTTTATCGAATGTTGAAAACAATATTTCTTATAAGTTGAAATTAGTAAGAAGCCATTATCTCAAATTTTTGAAAAGATATTTAAGTCGAAAATCAATTTTTACCAACTTTTGTTAATTTTTTTTAGGTTTTTTAATTTTTTGTACAAAAGCTGTCAATTCATTTTTTTTTTCAAAATTTTACTGAATGTTGACAACAATATTTTTTGACAGATAAAAGTAGTTTAAAGCCAATATCTCAAAGTTTTGAAAAGATTTTTGAGTCGAAATTCATTTTTTACCAACTTTGAGTAATGCTTTTTTTAGGTTTTTATTTTTTATAAAAACAACTGTCAATTAGATTTTTCTCAAAATTTTATCAGAAATCAAAAACATTATTTTTCGTTGCACAAAATTATTTTGGAGATGAAATCATATTTTAGTCGTAAAATTTTCGAGGTCACAATTTTTTTTTTTAGTTTTTTTTTTTATTTATAAAAAAAAACTGTTAATTGGATTTTTTTCCAAAAATATAATTGTTTTGTATCACGTTACAATATATAATAAAAAATTTAATGCAAGTCTCTAGCGTCATTGGTTCATGAGACATTTAGGTTTAACCAAAAGTTTCACCTTTTTTTTAAACTGCTGGCTGTGGTAAAAAATCCACCCACGCAATTTTCTTGAGAGCACTTTCTGCATCTTTCTGCCTTATTATCTGTATAACAAAATTTATTTAAATTCGGTATCTCTTCTTGAGCTATGTACGACGAAAAATCGGTCCCATTACAATAACTTCCTATGGGAACTTAAAAAACAACAGATTCAACAGATTGTTTTTTGTTTTTCTTGCAAATTTTTCCTGAACTATGTATGCTAAATTAGAACAATATATCATTATTATTTGATATTTATAAAAGTATGTATGTCAATAGAGAAGTTATTCATTTTCACCTTGAATCTTCCTACCATCACACATCCAAGTCTCCTACCGTCATATTTACATATATAACCTATATATTCATTAAGATAGTTTCAAACTTGAAAATTTTAATATAAAATTATTATCATCCACTCTAAACTTTACCTACTATCAAAGAATTTCCAAAAATATCTTCTTCATCAGCTTCATCATGACCTAAAATCATAGTGGATTCAGGATAATATAAATCGATAAAATACCTATGTTTATGTACATATATAGAAAAAAAAAATAAACGTCCTTTTCTACTTTAATTCCACAAAGTGATGGTGGTGTGTCCATCATCACCATCATCAACATCTTCCACATCAATTTATAGTTTTTTCTCTGTGGGGGAAAAATTCCAGATAAAATGAAATGATAGACATGGTATGGTGTGCCAGCAGTATAAAATTCTATCAAACTGATTAAGCCCCAAAAATCAATTGATTTTCAAGTGGAAAATATATATACAGGAAAGCTATATACCTTCATGGTGTTTTTAAAACTATGTAAATAACAACATCCTCTATAATACCAAGTTGAAAATCCTTTTGGTTGCATTATTTTCTTTTTGTTTTATTTTTAATTTGGTGTATCCTTTTTTTTAATATGTGTGTGCCAAATCGGTTAAAGCCCCAAAACGATGTTAACCCAAATCATAAGACTTAAATCACTTTATCCATCCAATATTCATATCCAATTATCAGAAAATAAAACAAAAAGACAAATCCTTTTATTAGGGACGATCTATATACATAGATGAAAAAACAAATGTACATATAGGGTCCTAGAACTGAAAAACAAAACAATCGAGTTTTTGATTGCTTCATATATAAATGTGTACACATTTTCATAGGTATGTATCTACCGACAAAAAAAAAAAGAAATTATATACAAATCAAAAACCATAATAGGGTATGTTTTTGCGCATACGAGTGATAATAAAAAGTCCTATTAAAGCACTCATACTCCACATAGCCTCGTTTATAGAAACAACAACAACAAAATACTTTGTGTGCATTATATTAAAAAAAAAGAAATAAAATTTTCGTATAATTTTCGTTCGGTAAATTTAACAAAATTACCCACGGAAATTATTACATACCAAAGCACAAGAGTGGTAAAAGCAGATTTCCCTTGGGCCTAATTTCTCACAAATGAAGTTTTCACCAAACGACTGTTCCAATATCCAATCCCACCAAGCGCACATATTCACATCCGGTTCCGCACCCAAAACCCCATAAGGACCTTAAGAAGCTTGCGAGCTGACAACTTGAAATAATTTACTACTTCATCTTTTTTCTCGTCTATAGGCTTAATTTTCTATCTTTGTCTATATATTTTAATTTATACTATACATATGTATATGTATGTATGTTGGTACCTAAACCCATTCCACAGCTTAAATACCTTCCAAATATTATGTATGTTATAGGTAGGTTTAGGTAGGTCTGATGTTCAAGTGGATTAAGAATTCGTCTCGACTCTGGAATCTCTTCTATACGTAGGTATCCTTTTTGAGCAATTTCTTTAGCAATCATACGCGTATCCTTATATATTCTGCGTCGTCGTCCTTGTTGTCGAGTAAAACGTGTGTTCAACTTGATTTCATTATAGAATCTTAATGAACCAGTTTTGTTTTTATTGGCCTACACTTGCGAAATTAAATTGACAAACGTGGGTGTTCTTTTTTGTCTAAATAGTCTGCAGCTTTCAACAGAATCAACCTCTCAAACCTTCAACTTTCATGGTCTCTCGTACTCCTTTAATTTCCACGTGCAAAAAAAAAGGAATGAACCGAACCTAATTTTACATTTGTTATTTATTCTTTTCTATATCTTTGCTGATGATTCTCTGCTTCCGAATCGCGCTCCAGCAGTTCTGGTTCTGGTTCATGGTTGATATTGCTTCTTTTTTCATTCCCAATTGAAGTCCTCAAGAATCTCTCTTTTATTTGGCTGACTTCATTTGTAGGAGATTATTTTGTTTTAGTTTTTTTTGTGTTCATTTTGTTGTTCATAACTTAATTGCCCATCTAGGATTTGGGTCTGGGGAGAGACTTTTTTGTGTGGAAGGATCTCCTTTTGATATACTCGCTCGCACTAATTGTATGTGTACAGAAGCGGATGAAAATATTAAGGAGCATCCATTTTTATGTTCACATCTTTAGTAAAGGGGGCCAGAAAAAAGGAGACAGTCAGCACGAGCACGAGCTAGAGCATGATGAACTAATATGTTAATTAATTAATATTCTAGGTAAAAAAAGGTGAATTGTGATTTCCAAAAAAATAAGAATAGAACCCTTCATAATGATTCAAGGAAAAAAAGGATAAAAAGAAAAGGAGTTAATTACTTTTCTAGAGGTTCCCAATAAATTTAAGTAAATTATTTTTTTTGAGCTTATTTGGTGATCTGTTTGGGTTTTTTATTGAGAATATGTATTTGTTGACAGGCTTACAGATCAGTGGTTTCCGAATGCAAATAAAACAAACTTTATTTCATCCTTTTCCCGACGACGTTTCGTTGGCTTTTTCCAACTTCTTCAGGGGCATCTATTATTTTATTACAATTAAAAACAAATTATTGACAAAATTAATAAAATAAATAAATTAATAAAAATTACAACATTGAAAACTCACAAAATAGGATATAAAATTTAGCACACAAAAGTAAATTATGTTCAAACATTAAATTCAGAATTTATTTCGAAAGGATTTGGTACACAATTGATATAGCTTTAAAAAAATCGTCATCAATATTTATCTACATTAGAGAACGCGCTTCAGTTCGGTGTAAATAGATATATGACATATAAGTATGTATATCATTTATAACGCAAGAATGACTGGATTGACTTTAATGATGAATTTTTTGTCAAATTCATCAAAGATTATCAGGAAATTTCTTGAAAAACCAAATTTGAACCAAAAAAGCTTCGAAAACATTTCGGCTGAATTTTTCTGAAGAGCATAATTTAAACGTCGCGTCCTTTGATCAGGTCCAAAATGAGAGGAATTTTTAGGGACGTATAAATGAAACTCTCCGCAATAATTCAGCTTTGGAGGAATATTTTTGAAGTAAATAAATATGTAATTTTCCTGAAGAAATTAGGTTGGGTAGCCCAGCTAATTTGACGAGTTGACAGTTTATGTCAAATTTATAGCTTATTTGTAATAATTATTGTCCACTGCAATTGACATTAATACTTTAAAACAAAAATTCAGATAGACAAAAATGGGAAAATATTTAAAACTAAAACGTAAACAACTGCCAAATCAATCAGTTTCAATCATTACAGATTTTTCGGTTATTCAAAAAAGAGAATGCAGAATGTATTAACATTATGTCGTGATTTATTTCTCTCAAACAATGTTACTATGTTACAATGGGTCACGGGGCGTATACGCACTTTTATTATTTTATTGATATTTTTTTATAAATGTCCTTCCATATGTTTTTTTCTTAAAGTTTGACACATTTCAACGATCTGTAAACTTATTATTTTGTTACTTGTCGTTCTGCAGAAAAGAAAATATGTCCTTCAAAACAAATCATAACACTTTTGCTGTGGTTGAAATTCTGATTGGTTCAAAATTATTCTTGTCGAATTTTTCGAAATAATTTTTCGAAAAAAAAACTTTTGTTGTGACATTTTCACAACCAAACAATTTGACAAGTGATAGTGTCGGAACTACACCAATCCAATCTGATATTGTCTCGATGTTAATTTTTAAATGCTTTATTTTTGTTGACCAATATCCCTGAATTTTTTTTGTTTCCTAAACAATAATCGGAAAATATTTTAAATAGTTTTTAGTAATTTAGGTATAATAAGGTTCTGTGAATGTCAAAATACAAAAATAAAAGAAAATGTGGTATTTTTGTAATGAACATGACATTCATTTAAAGAAAAGTATGTAAAACCAATGTATCAGTTTATGGAATTAGAAAAATATATATGTACATTTTTTAAGTCTCCAGTTTTTAGAAACACTGGCCTCAATACGATGTTCGAGTGGAAACCCCTTTATAATAGTTTTCAATGCTGATTTTTTGCGTATTTTTAACTTCTCATATAGGAAGTTATTGTAATCATTGTCGAATTGAAAATTTTGACATTTTTCGACGTTTCAAGGTCCCTAGAGTCGTGTGCGTGCGTATACGTACGTTCGTACGTCCGTACGTCCGTACGTTCGCGACGTTTTTTTCGTCGTCCATAGCTCAAGAACCAGTAGATATATCGACTTCAAATAAATTTTGTTATACAGATAATAATGTAGAAAAATGCAGAAAGGACTCTCTCATGGGTGGTTTTTTTACCATAGCAATTTAAAGAAACGATGAACATTTTGGTTAACACAAAATATCTCACGAACCAATAACGCAAGCGAGAAAAATCGATTTGACAGTTTTACTGGTAAAAAATAAAAACCTAAAAAAAACATTACTAAAAGTTCGTAAAAATTGATTTTCGACTCAAATATCTTTTCAAAAATTTAAGATATTGGCTTCAAATTAATTTTATTTTGATTTTATAAAAATATTGCTTTTAACATTCAGTAAAATGTTGAGAAAAATCGAATTGACAGTTATTTAACAAAAAATAAAAACCTAAACCTAAAAAAAAAATAATAAAAGTTAGTAAAAATTGATTTTCGACTCAAATATCTCTTTGAAAATTAAAAATATTGGCTTTAAGCTATGCTTTCGCACAGAAAATATTGTTTTCGATATTTCGTAATTTTTTATAAAAATCCAACAGATCAGTTTTTTCATAAAAAAATAAAATCTACAAAAAATAGTACGCAAATTTGGTAAAAATTGATATTCGGTTCTCGATATCTCGTGAACAATGAAATAATTTGAAGTCAAGATATTGACTTCAAATTAATTTCAATTATCCAATTTGTATTTGTTTATATAAGAAGTAAAAACTTTTAAGGAATTCTAATACAATTGATAAAAACTGGTTTTCGACTAAAAATCTAGTTTACAAAAATAGATTTTGAAATCAAACTATTTCATCTAATGCAAAATATTGTTGGTAATTTTTAATTTTTTTAGAATAATTCAACTGACAACTTTTTTAACAAAACACGAAAACCTACAAACCTTTGGGGTGGGAAGTTATCAGTGTGGGTCGCGTCCCAGCCTCTTTTATTTTAAGTTTTTACTTGTTTCAAGAAATTCGAAAGAAAAACAATTTTTCTATTCATATAAAATGTCCGTCTAATTTTTTTTGAATTTATAAATTCTGAATTACAATATATATATATTTAAATTTTAGAATACAATTTAACGCCAACTAAAATTTAGGAATTAAATGGCAAGTACTGGATTTCTAAAAATTTTGAACTCGTGACTTTAATCAAAAATTACGTAATAATGTTAGAGAAGTCGAAAAAATTGGATCCGGCGATTCGGTAAGTTTGTCTGTCTGTCTTCAAACTTACAGCCCAAGCCATTAAGTGGATTGGGTTCAAACTTGTTAATTGAGGTTTTAATCAGATTTGCGTCGGACTATTTTTTAATTTTTCTTCTAGTTTTCTCCAAAATGGTCCTATAGATTTGTATTCTTTACTTTGCTTTTGTCGATGCACAAAACATATTTTTGTATTTCTTCAAAAGGGTGCCCGCTTTATCACCGTTAATTTGTTTTCGGACGGCCCTAACGATTTTCGAAAAGAAAAGTATTATGTTAAAGTATTTTTGAGAAATTATATTTCATTTAAATTTTTGAAGAAACATGTATCTTGCAGGCATATTTTTAAATCCTAAAGCATAAGTTCTTAGTATTTTAAAAACAGACGCTTCGTATGTATTTCATTTAAAGTTAATGAAACGTAGTTTCTTGAATGATCTGAAGCGTTTTACATGACCAATATCTCATATTTTTATAGAAGTCGTTTTTAGTTAAAAATAGTTCTTTAAAATGTTTTTTTTTTTTTTTTTTTAAACATATTCTCATTATCAATCTTAAGGTTATTCCGAAAAAAAAAAAAAAAAAAAAAAAAACAATTTAAAAATTAAGTTATAAACCTTCCTTTACATTTTATTTGCTATTGTATAATTTTGATACTACTCAAAGTATTGACATTGACAGTTTGGTCTCTTATTTTAAGATGCATACACATTAAAAGTTCAAGCTTTTTCGATTCAAATTTAAAACCCCTTGACATAGATATTTAATTGGTTCTTTTAAACCATTTTTTTTTTTTGCAAAAATCGTTAATCATTTTTACCTGAAGATCTTAAATTAACAGAACTCCTTTTTCTTCTCGTTGATAATGATTAATGAACCACTCAAAGTGTTCTTTAAAAAACCGTCAAGAAAGAAACGTCATCTAAAATAAAATAGTAAAAATGTACTTAATTCACAATTCTTTAAAAATAAACCCCTTTCATTTTTACATTCTCCTTCATTTTTACCTTCATTCTATTTAATGGAAAAACTAAAACTTTTCTTTTGAGTCTTATTAAAAAAAAAGACATCAATTAAGTTCCTTAAATTAAATGGCGTCTAATCAAATTTAAAATACCAAACCACATTCATCTAAAGTTTTTTTTGTCTTCTTCTACTGCTCTCTTCTCTTCTCATTTAGCACAGGTTGACCTAAATTCTTCCTCCATCAAAATGACTTGACCTCAAATGCAAGAAAAAAAAAACATTAAGTTTTTATTTCAAAGAAATCCTTTAAAAGTAGGTACTTTTTTTACGACTTCAAATTCCTTCTACATACACAAATTTCTCAGAACATAATATTTTTGAAATAAACGTTGGAAAAACATAAATTCTTTCATTTCTTTTAGTTTATAGTTTAACTACTTAAAGTTTATTTCTTTGAACTTTGAAAGTTAAAAAATAAAAAGGATTAAAACTAAAATAAAATAGAAGTAGCATAAGGTTCTTATATGTTAGTAGCAACAGTTAAGGATATCCATACCTCAACTACGTAAAAACTTTTTAAATAATGTACATCTATGTATCTTTAGAGTATACAAGGAATTAAAATATTCTAAGCAAATATTTTTTAAAAACAAAAGTATGCTTCTTTCTTCTCGGGTTCTTTGGCATTTTGGTATCTCTTATTCGTCATCATCGTTTGTTTTCATATGCGGTGACCGTATTTGGTTTCCAAATTTATTTATTTAGAAATGTTGTTTTTTTTTTATTTGAGAGTTATTTTTCAAGGTTTTTGGTTTCTTTCGTTGGAAAAGTTAATTTCCACAGAACTTGCATGGAGTTCGCTTTTCTGTATAATATTCGCCAATTAGATCCAATTTCTTGGAAAAAGTTCAAACGAACAAACTTTTAATTGTACATGTTCCGAATGTTACTTTCATTGAGTTATTCTTCTTGGTAAGCTTTAATTATTTGTCTCGTAAACAATATTTTTGTTAAATGGATCCCTTGGAATAGTGTTGGGTTCTCAATTTTTGTTTTATATTACTGATAAATTTCATTTGATAAATATTCAAAGAATGTTTTAGGTGCGTCTTGATTTCTTTAAAATTGAATTTAAATAAGTGAAAAATTGTGAAAATTAAAAAATCAATAGAAACAATATTTTCATGATAGTGATGTTAAAATAAATAATAATTTTAATTTTTTTTTCTGTCCCACAAACAAAACAATATTTTTTTTGGGTTATTAAGTTGTCCTTAACAGAAGAGGCGCCGACATGGGACTTGCCCGTGACCACCATTTAATGATAGCTACCCTAAGATTGCGTACAGCTAAAGTTCGAAGATCAAACGGAATAACACGAGCCCCAAATTCAACATCGCCAGACTAAAGGATCCCACGACCCGTCAACAATTCAGGAATCACTTGTCTCACGAAATGAGAACAATCAGCAGCACAGTACCTGACGACATCGAACACCATTGACTGTGAAAAATGTTTTCATTTCAGGTGCTGACAGAATAGTCGGCCGGAAAAAAGGAAGCAACAACACCTGGCTTTCAGAAGAATCTTGGGCAAGGATCAACGAACGCAAACAGTTAAGGGCTCGAATAACTGCTGCACAAGGGGAAGAAAGAAACGAGCTGGAGTCCTTGTACCACATGAAAAAGAGAGAAGTTCACCGCAGTCTGCGCCGTGACAAGCATAACTACATCAACGCATTGGCGCAAGAAGCAGAAGATGTTGTAAACAGGTGCGACAGCAGGACCGTTTACAGAATAACCAAAGAGCTGACCGGTGCACACAGCTCAAAGCAACACCTAGTGAAAGAAGTAGACGGTACTGTGATAAGTTCGGTGGATGAGCAAGTCAGAAGGTGGAAAGAACACTTTTTCTCGGTTTTAAACCGAGTGTTTGCAAACAATGTGTAGCCGAAACTAATCCCCCAATTCGCACCGCACCTCCCAGTAAAGATGAGATCGTTGCCGCAATAAATGCACTTCAGAACAACAAAGCGGTAGGACTTGATGGGATTCCCGCAGAGCTTTTACAAGCAGCGCCAACGTCATCAAGCGAACTGCTACATCCGCTCATAAAAGAAGCCTGGACCACCGAAAGCTTCCCCGATGAGTGGAAGAAGGCAATTATCGTCAAACTCTCAAAAGAAGGAGATCTTACAAAGTGCGAAAACTGGAGAGGAATTTGCGTTCTACCTGCCGTTGCCAAAATAGTAGCAAAAGTCATACTGGAACGCATCAGAGAACACCTTGAGGCCACACTCGATGCCAAATAAGCAGAATTCCGCGCTGGATCCTCTGCACGATGGTAGGTTGTCAAATAATTTTGAAATCCGAAGCGGAGTCAGACAGGGATGTATTCTGTCGCCAATATTGTTTTTGTTGGTGATAAGCGATGTACTGCGCGCAGCTTTGTCAGGTACCGGAGAGATCCAATGGACTTTGACATCCTATTTAATGCACTTGGATTACGCGGACGATGTTTGCTTAATGCTTACTCTCTCATAGGATAATGGATCTCCATTAAATGACAACAAGTGTGGAGAGAGAAGCAGAAGTTGTGGGGTTGAAAATTAATTATTAATCCAGGAAAACAAAAAAAGCCTCGGAACCCGACCATCCTCTCAAATAAATATTTCCCCGGAGCCGGTAGAAAAAGTGGAGAGCTTTTAATACCTTGAGAGTATCTTCTCCATCGGAACCGAACAAGACGTCATCTGCCACATCGGCAAAGCAAAAGCGGCGTTCGTTATGCTGTCGAAAATTTGGAGGAATAACTCTATCAGGTTAAGAACAAAGCTACGACTGTTTCGCACAAATGTCGAATCAGTGCTTCTTTATGGGTGCAGAACTTGGAAGGTTACTTCAGCCATTACAAGAAAACTGCAAACCTTCGTGAATAGATAGATGTCTTCGTAACATCCTAAGGATTTTCTGGCCAAACCGTATATCAAATGAGGTCCTTCATAGAAGGACAGGTCGGGAACCTATAGACTCTATAATACGAAGGCGTAAGTGGCAACGGATTGGACATACGCTTCGAAAAGGTAACGACTGCATTGCAGGCCAAGCAATGCAGTGGAAACCGCTCACACAAGAAGGAAGAAGAGCTGGACGACCGAGAAGCACATGGCGCAGGACAGTCGAGGCGGAATCAGCGTCACTAGGCAAGAGTTGGAGGGATCTGAACACATCTCCGGAAACCGTACACAATGGCGCATAGGCGTAGTAGAGGCCATATGCCCCTTAAGGGGTTCCCAATAGAGTTAACAGGTCTGAGGACCTAAGTAAGTAAGTAATTCGAATCTCACTTAATAATTTTTTTAAAGCATTCCTCTTGAAGAACGTTGATGACATTAAAAAACTGTTTTTTTAAGGCTAAACCTTTTTAACAATAAATTGTATGATATTTTCGCAAAGCACATATCTTTGTTTTCTCGATCCTCATTTAAGTATGCTAGTCTTTAATTGACTGTTTATGAAGTTTTGAGAAACCTTAACATTAATGGTTTGATGGTTTTAAAAAAAAAAAAAAACGTTTTTAAATTATTCGATTTTAACTATCGATTTAATTTTTTTAAATACCCATTTTCAACAGAATTTTTATGTTCTTTCAATACATTTCTTAACTTTCTCTGAAAACCTTGTTTAGAAGATAGATTTTTTACAAAAACAATAATTTCAGCATAAATGGTTTAACGTTTCCTTAAGACTTATTAAAGATTTTTTTAAAAAATTTATGAAATACTGTAAGTATTCAAACTGAATATTTGAAGAAATAAAATGATATAAAGATTTGGTTTATGGGAAAAGATACTACTAAATACCTTTAAAAAGCCTTATAAATGTTTTATATTTTCATATTAAATGACGTGAATTTGAGTAGAATTGAATAAAGGCTATCAAAACCCATCGGAAAAGTGCAATTTGATTGCCAGGAGGAAAACCTGAGTTTTCAGACCATACTGAGCTCAGTATGCTCGGATCAAATGTTTTGTATTAAAAAGTAAAAAAATTAACTATTTATTAATCAACAAATTCACTTTCTTTGCCAAAGCAACTGCTTCTTCCATCATGTTAGTTGTTATAAGAGTTTTTATTCAATTCCCCCGACCAAACGCTTCAAAGCTTTTGTTGCTCTTTTTTCACGAACTTGTTGATCGCGCTCTGAATACTCAGAAGTTAAAAGCCGTCCTCTAGACGAAAAAAGGAATACCTACAATTGTGCCGCTCTTAAAACTAGCAAAAAAAAAGAAACAGAATTGTTTAGTTTGATAGTTCAGGATCTGTTCAGATACAATAAAGAAAAACGCTTAGGAAGTCTGAGGATCATCTTGTCACTTGACAAATATATAATCAAGGACCCATTTTCGATAAAAAAAATGGCAATTGTGCCTTACAAATTTTACAACTTTCAACTTACATAGTTGTTTAGTTTATATTTCTAAGATCTCAGAGATTTTTGTATTCTCAAAAATTTAAACAACATTTCTCATTTTTGCTGTCAGAAATCTGAAGTGACCGAAATTGTTGACTTTGACGTACGAAACAAGTTAGAGCGACCCAAAAGATACGTTGCATTGTTTTTGACACAGCTTAATTCAAATAATTTCAAATTACTAGCTCTGTTCAGTTTCTTGAACCCATTGCTGAATAATTTAAGAGCTTTTTATAGAACTGATAAAAGCTTTACTTTATATTTTGTTTGCATTAGCTGAGTTAAAAAACTGCCAGAATTGGCATCAACAAATTGTCAAAATTATTGAAAAATATGTAAAAAATAATGAACAAGCTAATTTTTTTATTTTGTTTACAAGAATTTTAGTTATCTTCTTTATTTTTGTATCTGTTAACACAAATTTTATGGGGAGATTGAACCCTTGACCATTCGCCCTTTTAGATACGATCTTCAATAATCTGTCAACATTTAAGTCGAAATAAATGCGTCGAGCAATTTATCAGTCTTTTTAATTTTGACAGCCGAATAATTTAAACCAGAGAGAAAAAACTAAATGAGAGAACCAAATTTCCTCGTCTCCGTCTCTTCGAAACCTCTTACTCTCATTTTTTATAGCGTGTTGAATTCGTATCGGTGTATACATGTTTTCACCTCGGAAAAGAGTACACAAAAAAACATCACTTCCGGGAAATGCGACATTTCTCATTTTTGTTTATTGATAGCCAAGAAGGCTATGTTTTTTAAAGTCTCATTATAATATTTTTGTAATTCTCATGAATTTCTTTCTTTAATTTTACTAACATCTTGTCGTTTTTATATCTACAAAAATACTCCTATAATTCAAATTAATTCTAGGAAAACATTTTTGTTTGTCAATAAATACCGGAAGAAGTTATACCGGTAGTTCGTGGTGAATTTGTTTTTCTCTCCTCTTTCTCTGAGTTAAAGATAGATGGCATTAACAACCTTCTCTGAGTTACAGATAGATGGCATTAACAACCAAAACAAGAAAGGATGTGTGCAGAAAGAGTATAACAAGGTTAAGGTTTTTTAGACTAGACTTTATTTGTATATTTGAACGAGTACATGTTTTTTATAAATGAACATATGTTATGTTTATTTCAATAGTAATGCCTTAACTACTAACTTAACTACTGTATTATCTAAAATATACTGCATTGAATTATTTTACATTGAATTATAAAAGACGGAAATAATAAAGTTCTACAGTTTACCAGGAATATTTATATAAAATATCCACATCTTCTGCAATTGCGGTATCAATCGATATTTTCTGGAACTTAGTAACATTTATTTGTCATGAATTACTCTTTCAGCTTTTTTATACACCAAAATAATCAATTATAAAATTTGGCTGCGATAATAACTACTTGAACAGCATTTTCATTGTTTATAGTTATTCAGGTTTAGCCCTTAACTTTGATTTGCATTTATTTATGAATAGCTTAAAACGTTTAGCAAACATCTATGAATAAGCCACAATGCACTTCCAGAAAAACTGTAGTTAGAACTTTCCCTCACAGATTTTTCCTTGTCGCTATATAACTGAAAGATAAGATATAAATATTTAGAACTGGAAAATTTATAAAAATGATGCATAAGACTTAAATTTTGGTTGAAGAACAAATTTGTATATTCTTTTCACAAAACCACTGACCCAGCTTATGTAGTTAAGCCTTTAAAAGCAACACACTAGCTTAGTGGAAGGCAGTAAGAATAGCTTATCACCTATTCACAAATCTTATGCAATGAAAATTGGTAACAGAAGTAACAAGTTGACGGTCTTTTTATTTAGTGTCTACTTAAATCACTTATTTTCAGGATTTTGGAAATGTCGTGAGTAATGTAAAGGAAATAAACAACGAGTACACACAAATAAAATAGGAATGGAAAAAAGAGATGAGTATATAAAAATGTTTTCAATGTTCCATGTTTACATTCTGTAACTCTCGTTTTCAATGTTCCTGCAACTCTCGCATCGACAAAATTAAGTCGATAAACTCTGAAAATTGAAACAAATCTGAGTTTTTTTGCATCTTTCAACGGTCGGAGCGAAAATTAAACGCATAAACTCAGCTAATAATACAAATAATAGTAGTAGTGCTTTCAGAGTTTTATGTTTCTAGGTCCTAATTCTCATTGGACTGTTGCACCACCTAATTTGTTTTACCTACTTAATGATTAAAACTGGCTTCAAATAACTAACTAATACTTATCTAAATGCGTAATTTAGAATTGTTTCTAAATCTTCATTGTTCTGGCACCTAACAAGAGTAATTAATTTCACTTCATATTCGAATGATATTCATATCAAACGAACACAATGAGAGTACCAAAAAGTTGTTCATACACAATTTTGAATTTTCTTTGAACACCTCTGAACAGCTGACTATATCCGCCATTTTTCAAAGGTGGTCGCCATTTTTAAAAGGTGGTGAGCAGAGAGAAAAGAGAGAAAAGTTTTTTCTCTTTCGTGGTGAGTATGTGCACAAACTTGCATAAGTATTTGTTCCCCACATTTTTTTTATATGGAGTTACTACATATGCAAGTTGGTGGCCAAATCATAGCTTGTAGGCAAAAAGAGAAAAACCGTCGAAGTTGGTTCTCTCTATTAGTTCTTTCTCGATGATTTAAACTATGAAACAAATGTGATTTTAGCTAGAGCTGCGTACTTTTCATGCTTCAATTATGTTTGATTTTAATTCTATAGATGAAACTTTCTCATTGAAAAACTTAAAGTTTGAATTCTTTTTTCATAATATGTATATAAAATTTCTATTCATCCTCAATGCACGTTATTCATTATTTTAAGAGAAAGTGGATTTTTAAGTGCATAGATAAAACACCTTGTATTAGTAGCAACTAAACTAGAGTGAAGAAACCTCATCAGAACGAGTACGGAGCACACCGATGTACAATGTTATCGAACATGCTTATTATTGACAACTGATGTCACCGGATCTGATGAAGAGAAAAGTTAAAAGTTCAGCTACTAAGTACCAGCGTTACCACATTACTTCAATTGAAGTAGATCTACTTCTTTTTTCAAATAAATTAAAAATCTACTTCCTACTTCGCACCATCATCAAAATATTGAAATCTACTTCATTTTTAAAATCTGTGTTTCTACCTGCTTCAATTTTAAGCCTAGTACGCTGCTGATGCGAAACGAAAATTCCCATACAAAAATGATATGACGAAATCATAAACGAAAAATTTCGCTGTGCTTTTCGTTTTTCAGTACGCTGCTGAACGATGAAATGTGTCATTTTAGTGGATAGCTGTACTAGATTTCTTAGTACAATTCTCCACTCTTTTCGTTCTAAATTTAATTGCCCAGCATATTAATTGCTTGCGAAATTTTGACGTTTAATTTTTTTTATTGAAAAAAATTGTTCACTCGTGACTTTCGGTGTTTTGACTTTGATTTATATTTGATTTAAAATTTAAAATAAAATGGATTTTTCTAATGTGTTCCAACATTGCATTTCTGAATCGGAAACTCAGGATGTTATTGGTGATGTGCAAGAAGTGATGAAGACAAGCAGTGAAATTCAACTTCCAGACAGAACTCTCCACAAAAATTTTTCCGCTGTGGTTTTCGTTTTCATTTCGCTCTGCACTTGCAGACCGCCGAAAAAATTCGTTTCACTTCAGCTGCGTACAAGGCTTTAGTAGAAATAGACTGAATCTACTCCTTTTTTCTCCTTATCACTCTTGTGTGTAGTCTCAAAATTTTCTAAAGAATTAAAAGTCGCTTGAGTATTTGCATTTCCGGTGATGTTCCGCTTTATCTAATGTATTCTAGTTCAAGCCTTTTGTCATTTTTACTTTCGACAAATAGGACCTCTATGGCAAGTTTTTCATTCGTAAACAAATTCGAATTCGAGATTTTAATCAAACATGGCATTACGATGGTAGAGAAGTCGAAAAAAGTGGGTCCCCCGGTTTTATCGATTTGTCTGTATGCCTTTCCTGTTTTTTTTTTCAAACTAAAAATAACAGTAGTCCCAATACAAATTTGTACGGTCAAAAATCGATAATTCGAATTTTTTCAAAATCAAACCGATAGATTTTTTTTTAAATTCTTGCAAAAATTTGTGTTCTTAACTTGACTACTTTCAATATAAAAAAATATGTTTGTTATGCTCCAGAAGGGTACCCCAATTAGGACCGTTATATTGTTTTTAAGTTTTCTCAAGAACTAAACTATTTTTTTTTAAACAAATATTATTTTTTTTTGAAATTTGATATCTTGAAAACGGGTCATCATTTTTACAAAATTAAAATGCAAGACGTCTAATAATAAGTTCAAAACTATAAACCAAAAACATTTTTAAACTAAAATTCAAAGACGATTTTCAAATACAAATTTAAAAAAATTAAGTTTTTTTTTGAGAAATCAAATGGCTTTTACATTTTCGAAAACAAACTTTTTTGCAGGTTCATTTTAATTCTTAAAATACAGGAAATAGTTTTTTATTTCTTTTTTGTTTGTTATTGGTATTTGTATTAAGTTGTGCTCTACAATAACTATTTCTTGTAGAACTCGTCCTTTGCAATCAAAACATCCTAAAACAATTTCATTTGACCAACACGAGCCCAATCTTTGCGTTTTCGTTGCCAACGACCAAGAATTAATTTAAGAAATGTTGAATTAACATATTGAATTATATGATATGAAGGCTTAAATAATACTAGTTTTTTTAAATTTTTTTATTGAAATAATGTAATTTAAAAATATGTAGAATAATATGAAAAAGTAAATTTTTGAAATCTACTTCATTTTTTCCTAAAATCTACTTCCACTTTTTTAGAAGTGGTAGGTAACGCTGCTAAGTACGTTTATGAATATTCGAGCTGTCAGTTGTATACGCTGCCTCAACGCATGCGGCGGAATCTATGGCTCGGCAATTTTACAGAAAAAATTCTCAAAAGCCTCAAACTGCCCAAGTACATTTTATAAAGGTATCATTTTAATTCTGTGTTGAAAACAGATCAAAGCTCCAATCAATTTTTCTAAACATACAATTACAATATAAATGGGCTTGAACCGTAAAATTCACAGTGATTAAGGGTCATTCACGTTAGAAACGGACATGACCCATTCACTATAGAAGAAATCAGCAACGATTTTCTTTAAACCATCAAACCTTGCCTAAACTTAAAGGATACTATCAATTTTCTGTCCAAATTTTGTGTACCAAAACTTGTCATTCACAATATTTTGGATAAACAGCTTCATTTAACTTTAAATGATAACAAATTAACTTGAAGGACATTTTTATTTTAAGATGGTCATCCTAATTTCAAATATATTGTTCCTGTAAAGAAAAAACCCATCCATTCCATCACCATAATCATCGTCATCCTTTTGATATATTTAAAATTGTTTGTTTTTTTTTTTTTTTCTTTTCTTCGTTTTATAATTCTTCAACTTTTGCCGCTATTGACAGTTCCCTCGGGTGTTGGGTACTTTCGTCTTTGAAACTTTGAAAAAATAAAACATAAAAATAGGAAAAAGAGTCCTGTTTAAAAATTTTACCCTCAAGATTATGGTAAGTAGAGGCATTTCAGGGAAAAAAAGGAAAATAAAAAAGTGAGAAGAGGAAGAAAACAATTGGACATTGAGACAATGCCTCTTTAGTGAAACTTCGACAAGCTGCCTTGGCAAAACATTTTTATTCCATTTCTATGAGCAACAAAAATAAAAAGAAGGAAGCGGATGAAGATGCGCGCCAAGACCCAGGACCACATGAAACCGCGAGACCGAGAAACCAAGAGACCTTTGCAAAATTGTGAACCTACCTAAATTCTGTCTCGCGGTTTCCCTTCGAGTAGTCTTATGGTGGGTAATAATGCTATGGTGAGGTTATGGAAGCTGATGGCGGGCGAACGACGACGACGCGACGCCACGACGCGACGCACGACCAACGATGACGATGAACGGATGGAGGATGATGTCGCTTAAGTTAGCAAATGATGTTAGGAAACAAAATCAAATTCATTTCTTTTTTTCATCCCTACGCATTTAAGGGATGACTGCGTTCGTTAACTTCGCTTTGTTATCCTCTTTTTTTGAGGATTGTATGAGTTCGAGGGCTTTTGGGTGATGGGTGGGTGTTGAACAATATAGGCATTGAAGTGTTTTGAAGGATGATGTCTGCGATGGGGATGATGGTGACGAAATTGTCAATGTCACTGGGTTGGGGGTAGAAAATGATTCTTTGCACAAGGTTCGTTGGTTTGGGCGTTTTTTTTTTCCTTTTTGTTGGGGTTTCATTCACAAATGTTTGGGTGATTTTTTTTATTCTTGATGATATTCAGGAGAGTTTATGTATTTTGTTAAGTTCGATTTTCTGCTGCTCAACATTTACCTGAGATAAGACACGTTCTGTGAAATTAGTAATTGGATAATGAGCAAGATAAAGGTAGGTAATTCTTTTTTTGCTGTTTCCTGAGATTCATCCTTATAATGTTCGCCTAAAGCCCTGTGAAAATATATATATGTATATAGATAAACATCAGGTATCTATTGGCATCAGAAAATGTATGAAGACTGAAGGGCAACCCAATATCAGTCTATACGAAGCTCGTATTTAGAACCTCTACCTACACTGAACCAAATCATTGGGTAATATAATAAAGGAAAATGGTCGTTAACGTGATTAAATTTCGTCCAGTGAATCTTTTGATGAAATGAAAAACAGCTCATCAATTTTAACTGATGAATCTTGTAAATCATTCATGAATTTGTTTCGTCAGTATGATGTGCTCTTAAATTCATCATCAAAACGATAAATTGGTTCATCGTAAATATGATGAATGTTTTTTAAAATTCTTCTTATAAAAGTGAACTCATTTAACAATATGAAAAAGATTTTTCAATTTTATAAAAAATTAATGAACGTAACAGAAACAAATTCTTCAGTATTATAAATAAATTTGTTATATTGATGATCGCATTCATCAATATAATAACTAAATGCTTCATATTGATAATTCATTGAATTCATAAATATGTTGAACAAATTGTTTCAATATAACGACTAAATTCATTATATTGATGATCGCATTTGACAATATGTTGATTATTTTCATCAATATGATGAATAAAATTTTTAAATATAATGACTAAATTCATCATATTGATGATAGTATTCATCAATATGATGATTGTTTTAAACAATATGATGAAATAATTGTAAAAAAAGTCATATGTACAGTACATGAATACGATGAATGCAATCGTCTATGTGATAAATGAATCATTTACAAATATGATTATTGTTTTCATCAATATTAAAATCTTTCATGAATATAAAGAATACGCTCGACAATATAATAATCTTAATGTGAAGAAGTTTTTTAAAAATATGATAAATACATACATACGTCAATATGATGAATAAATTATTCATAAGTATGATAATTAATTTCATCAATATGATGAATGTGAAGAAATATGTCATAAATATGATGAGTGAGTTCGTCAATTTGGTGTTATAAATATTATGAAATTAGACATAAATAAATTGAACGAATTCGCCAACATGATGTACTTGTTATTTTGAAATCTTTCATAAATATGATGAATACTTTCTTCAATGTGGTGAGCTACTTGTCAAAAAGGCATTAATAAATGCGATGATTGCTTTCATCAATATGAGAATTTAAAAAAAAAATAGGAAAAACGCATTCGTCAATTTGATGAATCTTTACGTAAAGAGATTTTTATTCAATTCCTTCATCACTTGGACGAATTGCATAAATGTGAAGAACTGATTAATCAATATGATGATTGCATTCCTCAATATGATAAATAATCATCAGAAACGCCCTTCATCAATATGATGACGGTTATTTTGTTCAGTGTACATTTCGCAGGATAGGAAAAATTGGAATTTTATTAGCTAAATGAAATGATTTACCTCTCATGTGCAACCTTTGAGGGTTGTGAAAGATGGATTTTCGAACAGGAGTATGTTGAGGAATGATATGGGTTTTATTTTGATGCGGTGATGATGTTATTTTTTGGAAAGACAAAACCGAATAAAAAAAGATTTTTTTCGGTGAATATTGATGAATTTTTGAATTTCAGGGAAATTTCATTCATTTATTTGTTTTGGTTTTTTTCCATTTTCCATGAAATATGGGGTTTTGCGTTTCAAAAGCTGCTTTTATGAATCGCGTCCACTTTCAGAATTCTTATAAATTAACCTTGTGCTATTCATCATTAATTCAATATGATTTGTCCTATAAATAAAAACAGTTTTGATTCCATTTGGTGCTGCATATTAATTTATCTGGCTAAAGTAGTATAATGGTAAATTTATTCTAAGGATACCAGCTTAATTTAGGGCGAGTAAATTATATGCTGCAAGTAGAAATATTTTGTGTTTATGGGGGTGTTATAGCCACAAAAATATAGCCATTAAGAGCTTTTCATAAATATAGAAGTAAGATAGGTAGGTTTAGGTGTTTTAAATATGTATGTATATTCTAGGAAATTATAGGTAAAGGTATAGTTTGTTCGGAAAATGATTATTGATGAATGTTGGAGGTTGGTATATTTTTTGGTGAAAAAGGAAGGTTAGATTTATTTTAGATCAAACATATAAGGTTTGAGTTTCACTTGAACTATATGATTGAATTCCTAGAAATGGGATAAGTAAATGGTCAATATGTTGAAAGGGTAATCCTACCTTTATTAATTATTACAATGCTGAGTGTTTTCTCTTTAATCTAGGAACAGAAAAAGGCACTTACGTATGTTGAAAAGAATCTTTCAGGCACTTTGTCAACACTCTTAATGAGCAATCAATCTCGAAAGTTGTGAAATGAATTTCGTTTAGCTTCAACAAAAATCGGACAAAGCAAAAGCAACACACCATTAAAAGTACCCTAAATTTGAGAGGAACGCAAAAATTAAGTTTTGCCAAATTACTCGAAAAACTATGAAGTCTTGAAAAAATTATATTTGAAGTTCAAGCTAATTTGATTCTTTACACAAAAAAGCTTATGACAGAATATTTGAAAATTTTTAAAGTAACACTAAAAATGCAAACATGAACAAAAATATTTGTTTTACATTTCGAAGATATTCACCTTTTTTCATGTTCATAAATAAAAACGAAACTTAGCGTCTCCGTTAATCTTAAGTAATAAAAAAAAACTAAACAAGGACTGAAATAAGGCCAACATAGGAGTAAACTAATTGATAAAATTTATCAATCAATTGGTAAATCAGTAACATGATTCACAATTGATAAATTGTTGATTTCTTGTGAATAACGAGCAAACACCTATTGTGAATAGTACCTATTAACGTTTGGAGATTTAGTTTCATAAATTATTTTCTACCAGACAACTTTCTGATCAGACTACTTTAAAAGTTTTCTTTTTTACGTAGGAGTAAAACAGTTTGAAGACAACCCAGACCTCTCGAATTGAGTCTGTTCAAAGCTACTAACGCAAATACAAAATAAAAGAGAAAGACTCAAAAGATGATAGAAATTATGGCCATAGGAGGCCTAAACAAACTTCACCGACTCACACGAACAGAGGAAAAGTTCAGTGCATTGATGTACTTCAATTTCTGTGCCGATCCATGGGGAACTGAATTTGGTATTGAACCACAAAATTTCAGTGTAGACAAAAAGATCTGGAAATTTATGCAGCAATAACTGAAAGTGATTATGTGTTTCAGAACTTCTTCCTCAAAGATCCATTCCTGGGCCACTTCTGTTGTCAGTATAGATCAATTTTATTAGCTCTTACTGCAAGTGATTGCATTTCTGAACTTCTTCCTCTAGAATATGGAATTCCTCAGGGATCCATTCTTGGGTCACATTTCTTTTTAACAGATTATGCTTTAGCAAAATAGACAGCCATTTTGTAAACAATTCAACCGTAAAACACTGGCGTATCCTGGAATGCTCGTCAATATACTCTAAAACCCAACTTCAATCGTACTCTCAATTACAGATTTGTGTTCTTTTGTTGTACTTCACTAATGTGAGATGCCTTACAACACGTTCCCTGTCATTGCAAGATTCAAGCCAATGTGCTCTGATACCTCCTTTGTTTAGTAGGATTGACAATTGGTTTTTTTTAAGAAATTTTACAAAATCTTACCTAAAATATTTTCAACAATATAAAATATGTCTTTGTTCACAAGATATTTCAGAAGAAAGCTAATTTTTAGTATGTTTTTCGTTTTTTGTGAAAAAACTGCCGATTGTCGATATTTCCCTGAGCATTAAATGACTTTTGGTAGAATATTTTAGGTTAGAAGTATTTTTTACTTGAGACATATAGGAACTATGTATATGGCAAGTTTTGCATTTTTCAAGCATTTTTGAAAAAAATTCAAACTCGAGATTTTAATCAAACATGACATTACGATAGTAGAGAAATCGAAAAAAGTGGGTCCCCTGATTTTTTTCTTAACTGGGCTTCTTTTAATGACAAAAAAAATATTTTTGAAATGCTCCAGAAGGGTACCCCCCATAGAACCGTTTTTTTTATATTATGCGCGCACTCAAGGGGATATGAATACCCTTATAATGATGAGGATTAGAAAGGAGATACCGATGCACATTGGTTTTGAATGTCTGCACATTACAATGAGTGGGAAATATTGAGTCTGGTAAAGCATTCCACATTCGTGTAGTGCAACTTATGAAAGAATCTCTGTATTTTACAGTGCGTCCGAAATTGGGATCAAGGGCAAACTGATCAGCATTCCAATTACTGGTATTACGGTTGAATTTTTTGAGGGGAGGAATGCAACTAGCTATTTCATTAGAGCATTGTTTATGAAAGTAGCGATAAAATAATGACAGGCATAAAACCTTACGACGGTGCTCGAGAGATACAAAAGTTTCAGTTAGGCAACGGTCACCTATCAGTTTTAGGGCTCTCTTTTGAATTCTGTCCAAGAGACTCAAGTGGGTAATAATAAATTTTGGAGATATGGAATTTAGAATATTTATTAAACATCCAAACAACAAATGTTGATTTTTGCATCATCAGTTATTGTTTAAGTCGGTTCAAAATTTTCCGAGTTAATTTAAAAGCATTAAGTTACAAATTTAATAAAAATCTAGGTACTACTGTTATTTTTGGTATTAAATAAATGAAAAAACACCTAACGCAAATCTGGTTAAAGATCTAATTTCCAAGTTTAAGCTGTTGACATAATGGCTTAGCCTGTAGGTGCAAGGACCGAAAAACATCCAGATTGATGGAATCGGTGCGCTGGACCAATTTCTTCGACTTCTCTTCCATGGCAATGTTATCCTTGATTTAAATCTTCAGTTCGAAATTTTTTACTATTGCAATATTTGCCCTATAGTTAGTTCCTATTGTCGCAAGTAAAAATATTTTATTTCAAACTTTCAAATATACGCTATTACTTTGCTTTGTCGATTTTGGTTTCATCGTTTTTGAATCTTCTCCTCAACTCAAGAGTGACTAAAAATCAGTTTTTATACAATGAATTTAATACTAAAACGGGTTGAATTGTTCCCCCGCCTTGATAACAAGAAACATGGCAAGGCAACACAGTTACGAATCGCTACGCTCTCTCTCCACCAGCTAAAACATCTCTTAAATTTCTCATCCTAATTAATTTATAGAATATTTCTCATACTTCCAATAACAAGATAAACCAAAACATATCATAATGGCACAACACCGAGAAACATTACATCTCCTTATAAAAAGCAATCAACATAATTAAAAATAATAGAAGCGGACTAAGAGTTCACCCTTGTTCCATCCCATTTGTCAATAATGACATTTTCATTTGTGTAATACACCACTAACGTAAATTTTTAAATGATTCTTGAACCTACACCTACTATCATTAGCATTTTTAAAGGAATCATTTTGTTTATATTGTAGCATTGAGATATAGAACCCTCTGAATATTTTGGCTAAAACAGAGGGAAAGGTGAAAAATATCCTTGCTTATTCTTTTTTCTTTTATCTCCTTTCAATTGTTGATTCTAATGAAGGCGTTTTGGTAATTCATTCTCATCTCATTGTGGATTGGATAGACGACAAAAAAAAAGTCTCCCTCTCTTTTTTGCCAGCACGTAAAATAAAGTCTTAAATACGTGACACCGTAAGCAAATAACGGCAGCATAGGATTTGTGGTGAAAACCTCTTTGCGCGCAGAGGAGCTTTGAATGTTTAAATAAAATCCTGTGAAATGCATTGCTCTGGCAGAGGCACAGGAATAGGCACACACCATTTTCAAACAAACACACACCCACCTCCCTACAAAAAACACTTATTTTCGAAACACAATAGAAATGGCGGTCGTTTGTTCATTCGAGTTGTTTGTTTTTAAAAGTGGAAGCGCGGCGGCGGCGGCGGGCGGGGTACTAGGCCGATAAAGACAGTCTCATCAGTTTAGGTTTGGTATATACGCTATAGGGTAGGGCTAGAGAAATTAGGAGTCTATCTGTCTGATGTTTTGTTTGGTTTGGTTGGGTTTAAGTTTGGTTTTAGTTTTTGGGTTTTAGGTGGAGGCTTTTTCAAAAACAAAAAAAGCAAACATACGAAATAAGAACTAGGTTAAAGACGGATCAATGTTATGGTTACACAAGATTATTTCGTTTCGTAAAAGCGTGACAAACAGCCAAAAGGATACATATTTCAAAACTGAAGTTAATGTTATTTTTGTGTACCTTTCTAAATCTATCTACATTGTATATATTTTATTTTTATCTACTCTGCTAAAGGTTTTTCTTTCACTGTGAGAGAGATAAGGCATTTATTTTTTTCAAAAATAAATGGAAACAGATAATCTGTGGTTTGGCATGGTTTATTGGTAAATAACTTTTAGACAATATACAAAATACATTCAACAAAAATAGATCTTTGGAAAATTGAAAATACGTAACTGTAGGAGCTGAGGGAAATTTTAGGTGGAATGTAATCCATTTTTAAATTATTTACTCTGTCACTCGTTTTAGAGTTGTTGGCTTTTATTTTAAAATTTATTTTTTTATTTTTATTTTTATTGGAAATAGTCACCTATCAGTGCGATGTCTGTGAGATACGAACACAAAATGTTATCAAAATAAAAGTTTAAATATTCATTCATACACTGCTAATAAAAAATGTAAACAAAAAAGAAAATAAATGTTTGCAAAATTGACAAATATTGGATTTTCCAATCAGGAGCTTATTTCTTGAAGTAAAACGCAAAACAAAACTTGAATTTTTAATAAAACACAATATTACGATTGCAGAAAGGTCCAAAGATCACACTGCTTAAATTAAATTGATATTAATTGTTTGGAAATTTATAACTTGGCATATTTTAAAATCTCATTACCTTTCACGCCAACTTGTCTCCTTTTTAAAAATGTATGTTTTTATTGTGGTTTTACTTCTGTATGCAAAGGAAACGACGCGATGTGTCCTGATTAAAGGAGGTGTTTACATGATTTAAAAGTGATATATTTTAATGATAAATATTTAAAAAGTGGGAGTGGGGTATTATCTCCAATCTTCGATGTTTGTATTTGTTTACAAATTAATCAATTTCATTGTGCTTACTTTTACTACTCTGCAAGAATCAGAAGTATTCAAAATATACAATTCCAAATTCCCCTGAGTACAGAATTTCAGTACCTCAATTGGCGTTCATGTACTACTACTACTAACTGACGGTAACTCTCAAGTCAGCTAACTCTATAGTTGAGGGCCAAGTTGAAATTTGATTTTCTTCAATATATTAAATTTCAACTCAATCGCCAAAAATTCTTCTTCTTTATCTTCCCTTCCAGAAGCAGATAAAATTTTCTAAAAATAATTTTGCCCGAAAAACTAAGAATAATTTTTAACAGAAGTAACAACAAAATTTTATAGGAATTTAAACAGAGAAATCTCAAGTTGGCTCTTTTTACTTCTATTTTTTAGGAAGTTGCTCAAATCGGAGATTGAACAATCTTCGATTTGATTTGAAAACCCAAAGTTAAAATTGTCATTTTCGATTGAGGAAAAACAAAACTACATGTTTAGACAAAAAATCCTCAAGGCGAGTTCAACTAGTGCTATAAGTAAATGGCTCTTAATGTTCTGAAGAAGCTTTTCAAATATTGCTAATTGGATTTTCTAATTTTATTGGTTCGAAGTTAAAAATGAAAAAAGAGGCTGGGATGCAACCCACACTGATAACTTCCCATCCCGTTTGTCGATTTGTCTTGCTTAAGGTTTTGAAGGTTTTCGTGTTTTGTAAAACAAAGCTGTCAGTTGAATTATTCTTAAAAATTTAAAAATTACCAACAATATTTTGCATATGATGAAATAGTTTGATTTCAAAATATATTCTTGTTAACGAGATTTTTAGTCGAAAACCAATACCAATTTTTATAGCATTTCTTAAAAGTTTTTATTTCTTATATAAACAAATACAAATTGGATGAACGAAATTAATTTAAGGTAAATACCTTCTACTGTTCACGAGATATCGAGAACCGAACCGAACATCAATTTTTACCAAATTTGCGTACCATTTTTTGTAGATTTTATTTTTTTTATAAATAAAACTGACTGTTGGATTTTTATAAAAAATGTACTGAATGTCAAAAACGATATTTTCTGCAAGTAAAATTAGTTTGAAGCCAATATTTTTAATTTTAAAAAAGATATTTGAGTCGAAAATCAAATTTTACTAACTTTTAGTAATGCTCTTTAGGGTATTTATTTTTTGTTAAAAAAACTGTCAATTCGATTTTTCTCAAAATTTTACTGAATGTTGAAAACAATATTTCTCATACGAAAAAATTATTTAAAAGCCAATACCTCAAAGTTTTGAAAAGACATTTAAGTCAAAAATCAATTATTACCAACTTTTCTTAATTTTTTTTTAGGTTTTTATTTTTTTTTTTTGTAAAAAACTGTCAATTCGATTTTTTTCAAAATTTTACCCAATGTTGAAACAATATTTCTTATAAGATAAAATAAGTTGGAAGCCATAATCTCAATTTTTTGAAAAGATATTTGAGTCGAAATTCAACTTTTACCAACTTTGAGTAATGTTTTTTTTTTTAGGTTTTTATTTTTTATAAGAAAAACTGTCAATTCTATTTTTCTCAAAATTTTACCAGATGTTAAAAAACTTATTCTTCGTTGCACAAAATTGTTTTGGAGATAAAATCATTTTTTATTCGTAAAATTTTCGAGGTGACAAATATTTTTTTTTCAGTTTTTTTTTGATTTATAAAAAAACGTTAATTTGATTTTTTTTCCAAGAAATATACTTGTTTGGTATCACGTTACAATATATAATATAAAACTTAATTGAAGTATCTAGCACTATTGGTTCGTGAGATATTTAAGGTTAACTAAAATGTTCACCTTTTTTTTTAAACTGCTATGGTATAAAAAAAAACCACCCACGCAATTTTCTTGAGAGCCCTTTCTGAACCTTCCTGCATTATTATCTGTATAAAAAAATTTATTTGAAGTCGATATCTTTTCTGGTTCTTGAGCTATGGTCGACGAAAAAAACTTCGCGAACGTACGTACAAACGCACGCACAGACATCTCTCTAAAAATCTATTATTTCGACTCTAGGGACATTGAAACGTCGAGAAATTTCAAAATGTTCAATTCGACATACCTAACCCATTACAATAACTTCCTATGGGAAGTTAATAAATAAGGTAGCGCATCAGTCCGTTGAGAACTAGGGCCTAGTGACTTACAACTCTCAACCATTCCTGTGTGCGAGTAATGTTGTCAGGAATGGATGGGACCTACAGTTTTAATCCGAATCCGTTTGGCTAATTTAAGAAAGCACTTTTCTTGACAAGAATTACTCTTGGGTTATTCACTCTTTCAAAAAATACGGCTATTGTAATGCAGTTTGTGGAATGGACTCAACAAACCTGGGTTTTTGAAACACTACGGAATATTTATTGCAATAAACATTAATGTTTCTCGTTTGAAGAAATAATTTCGTTTATATCTTTTTAACTACTGAAAGAAAACGAAAGTGCTAATTATATTTATAATTTTGTTTTCAATTTATAAATGTTTTTGACAATCAATTGCTCCTATTTTGCTTGATGCCCCTGAAGAAGGCAGCAATCCCTGCCGAAACGTTGGGAAAGTTAATATAACTTAATTGTTTCATTGCAAAAATTACAGCGACCAAAACAGCCGATGGAGAGCTATATTTCCACTTATTAAAATAATTACAAAAATTGGTTAAAAAACCAACTCAATTTTTGAAATTTTTTTTTTAAAATTGTTCATTGATTTTGTGGTAGATCATTTTTCAAAATTTTTTGAAAGTTATGTGTTAATAACCAAAACAGTGTTCACTCAGTTCGTAATTCATACCACGCAAATGAACTGTCAATGGACATTTTATCCAGTACCGATTAACTCAAAATGAAAGTTACTGCATTTAAAAACCGTATTAAATGTACGTGCTTTCCTGGGCTTTCTTTTTGACGTGTCAAAGTTATATTGAAATCCGCCTTTTGGAAGAAAAACAACTATTGATTTGTCTATCGTGTGACAAATTTTCCCCTAACTTGAACTAACGACACTTCAACACACCAAATTTCAAATCAACTGGAAAACATTAAATAACTCAAACAAAAGTTAAATAAAAAGTTATGATTTAATTAACTGATTTTCTGTCTCAAATTCTTCTCTCTTTCAGTCTCATGGTACAACCTATTATCACATTTTCAAAAATAACATGTCAACTTCATTCGCTAATAAAAAATTTATTTTTTTTTCATCATTTAAGTTTATATACAACAAAAATAACAAAATGCAGATGCATATCATATTCATATCAACATCCGTCATTGTCCATGTCATCAAGCCGTTCTAATAAATTTCAAAAACCTCTCTAAAGCATCCCATCAAGCTATCATATACATTGCATACTTATAGTATATAAAATATATGAACTCTCTGATGCTGCTGCTTCACCGTCAAAGGATACTCATGTGAAAAAAAACATCCTTCCACCATCCTTCTGCATCACCATCAACAGCCAGACGCATGAGAGATGCAGCCAAAAGTAAAAGAAAAAAAAGGATTTCATATTAAAAACACAGCAGGACGAAAATGAAAAAAATATATATGTATGTATGATGCTGAAAGTATTTATTTATTTTTATTTTTATTTATTTTTTTAACTGAAAATCTCTTAATTAAACGCATGAGTGGCTTCACTGGCAGCCTTAAGGGTAAACATTTTTAGTGAATGTAGATTTTATATGGCCGTATTTTTTTCCCAACGCCATAAGCCGTCATTGTCCTTTGTGTGTCTTTACACCATAACACTGCTGTTTTTTTCTTTTTCAGGAAAGAGTAATGCGTGATGTGGGTGATCGGGAGACTGGGAGGTGAAATGTTTACATGTTATATAGTATTTCATGTTTAATAAAAGGGAAACCAAAAAAGAAAGAAAAACCATATAATAGAATCAGGATACTAGAAAAATAGGAAAATCAAAAAATTTTCAAGTTTTCTATAGACATCAGAGATACGTATCCTTTTTTTGTTGCGGGTAGCGCGGTTTATGGTCCTGGTTAACCATTTAAGAGTAAAGCTCCTGTTTTTCCTTACGTTGACAAAAGGCTCAGAAAAATAAAAAAGAGTTTATTACACCATCAACATCACTTTCCCACTCCCAATTCCATCAGGACACGGGCGCTGGAAAAATATTTTACACTGGAAAATCCAACACAAAAATTGTGGCGCAGGATGATTCTGATGTATGTATATGAAAAATGTTTCCTTCTTTTTCTTCTTCATCACCAGAATACATACATTTAGGTATAAAAAGAAGAAGATCTAACAAGTTACTTTGCCTTCTCAAGGATATAAGTTTAAATGAGTTTGGTGTTTTTTGTAAAAAAAAAAATACACAAAAATTGCAGTAAAACGATTTAGAAAGCTAAAAAGGATGAATAAACTGTTGGAGAAATATAATTTGTTGTTGTTGAAGAAGGAGTAATTTTTCCTGAATGAGTTCATTAAGCTCCGGAGGGAACATTATTAGGCATGTACGACTACGAGTACCTTTAGCTTCAAGAATCTTAAGGATTCCTTTGCATACCGCTAGACTTATAGGTAAATTTTGCTTGCTATAATCTTGGCTGTAGCCTTAAGGTACTTACATAAGACAATATGGTGTTATTTAGCTACCATTTATTTGCAAAAAGAAAAGCATATTTAACCAATTCATTTTTTTTTTTTTTGTAAATACTTAAAGAAACGTCTGTTTTAAAAATTTGAGTCAATTAGGCTCAATTTTCATGTAGATGGATAAATCCCAAGCAAAATGTAGAGCATGATTTTATTTGTTATGGTAATCTTAAGAACACGGATAGAAACTGTGATTTGATAAGTCGTAGATTTGCTGTTTCTTAGAAAAACAAATTTTGCTCTTGAACATTTCTTACTTTGTGATTTCTGAAATGTGATTTATAAGATTTGTTTCGCCATTTAAGGCTTTTTCTTTTTTTTTTAGCCGCAATATTTTCTATATCTTTATTTAATATATTGCATGCAAAAAAGTTTCCAATACTTTGGGCATACTTATGTCACAATGGGTCATTAAACTGGCCTAAGTGTGTTATACTCCATCACGGACAGCCACTTTAACCTAACCTAACCTAACCTTGGGCATACTTTTTTTTTGAGAAACAATGTTATAAATAAATAAATTTATGTGGCGCAACTTTTCGTTGAGAACTAGGGCCTAGTGACTAACAACTCTCAAACACTCCAGTGTGTGAGTGTTATCAGAAATAGAGGGGACCTACAGTTTTATGCCGAATTCGAACGACTTATTTGAGAAAGCATTTTTCATGACAAGAATTACAATTGGAGGTTTGTCAATTCCTATCGCAAGAAGTAGTACCCGTGAAAAAGCTTTTTAAAATGAGGCCGGTCAGGCAGTTAGTGTGAATGGTGTTCGCTATCATAAGATGATAACGAACTTTTTATAGCTCGAATTGGAAGATATGGATGTGGACGATATGTGGTTTCAACAGGACGGTGCCACTTGCCACACAGCTAACGAAACAATGGCTCTTTGGCGTAACAAATTCAATAGGTGTTTTATCTCACGTGGTGGCGATGCCAATTGGCCTCCAAGATCATGTGATTGAGGCTTAAAAATCATAATGTTAGAAAAAAAAAATTAAAAATCAAAAATCAAAAATTAAAAATGTGTGAAAAGTTTTTGGCATAGTTTAAGATTTTCAAATTATTATGTCCATGTAAAAAAAGTTCTTAAGATCACTGAAGCACACAATTCATGTCAATTTTGTTAAATTTATGTCCCCTGGAGGTTAGCTCACGTGTCAACCATTATATCCTTATCTCTTGAGTTTCATGTCCTTATATATTTATAATCATTACTTTAAGTAGAGGTTAACTCCTTGACAAACCTCTGCCACTTAGAATTTTCACCAACGTTTTCATAACTCTAATTAAAAAATGGAATACATAGGCTTTTAAAATTTAAAATTCGCATATAAAAATGGTTGAAAAAAAAACAATATTCTTACATAATTTCGTTGCTTTTAAACTTAAAAATGAGCTCAATAATACACGATTTTTATTTTTATTCTTATTTTATTTTATTTTATTTAAATATCGTAATTGCTTAACAACAGTAAGATTTTAAATCTTATAAAGTAGCTGTAAGCTTATTTTACAAAAAAGGCTGAGCCAAGATAATAATAAAAAAAAAATTACTTTAATTATTAAAACTATCATAAGATACAAAAATTCAATGATTATTAAAAATGTTCATATTGAAAAATGAGAAAAAGAAATGAGGTAAAGTGTTCCAAAGCTTAACCAAATTTACAAAAAATTGACATTCCGATGTTAAATATGAGTAAGGAGGGATTATTAGTTGATGAAATCTGTTTGAGGTCGCCCTTCTTACTCTGTCAAAACAATATTGTGGTTGGTGTGCCATAAGTATGTCGGAAAGCAAAATCAAACTACGAACTTCTATATATTTTTCGAAAGGCATGTCTAGTAAGCGCGAGGCAAAATCAGATATCCTATTATATCTACATAATCCAAAAACATAACGAACGATTGAGTTGAAAGCTACATTAAGTTTTCGCCTGTTCGTGAAACTGCAGCTACAATAGATTTCACAACCATAAACCAGGATAGGAATTACCAAGGTTTTAGTGAGAAGCAAACGCGTTTTTAATGGAGTGAAAGATTGTGTAACCCATAACGTACGAAACCGAAACCTTACCAACGAGTCCATTTATATGATCATCCCAAGTCAAAAGACGATAAAAAGTCATCACACCAAGATTCTTTGCTGTAACCACATATTCGATTGGAGCATTGCACAGAACAATCGGTGGAAAATAAGAAAGGTCAAGAGATTTTCTATTCATTACAAGACATTTGGATTTTTTTGGGTTCAACATAAGTCCGTTTGACAAAGACCAATTTGCCACTCTCTTCAGGTCTTCATTGACTCAGAAAGCTCCATGTTCGATAAGGTCAAGTGGACAGATGAAGTAAAGCTGAACGTCATCAGCATATAAGTGAGAGCTGCAATTAACTAATGAAGTTGGAAGTTCATTTACATAAGCAGAAAAGAAGAGAGGACCCAGTATGTAACCTTGTGGCATTCGGCAAAAAATTTGGCAGGGTGTCACCAACTTGCACTGCTTGCTTCCTATCAGTTAGATAAGAAAAAAATAATTTAGTTGCAATAGATAAAAAATTAAAATTTTTCATGAACTTTCTAGATAGATTGACATGATTAACGGAATCGAAAGCCTTCGAAAAATCCAACAAAACTAGAAACGTAACCTCGTCTTTATCTAATGCTTTTCTAATGTCATCAGTAACGTTTAAAAGTGCGGTAACACAGCTGTGTTTCTTCCGAAATCCAGATTGATAAGGGCTGAGCAGTGAGTTAGTAGATAGAAAGACGTTAATTTGCTTTTGAAGGATCCTTTTAAAAACTTTCCACAAAAATGGCAATACCGAAATAGGTCTAAATTCATCTCTTTTAGCGTTTTTGGGAAATGGAATGATTTTAGCAACTTTCCATGACTCAGGGTATATCGGACGTCAAAATAGTATTGAAAGCAAAAGTGATATATGGCAATACAACTGGAAATATCATACACAAAAAGGTATTATGTATATCATCGAGCCCAACAGCTTTTGACTTAATAGAAAGAACACTACGACTACTATCTACTGCAAAAAATTCAAAACCAGGCTCATTACTGTCGCGTTGGTCAGTAAAAGAAATTGACGGCCAAATTTGTGGAACCTGTGGCGGTAGAGAAGAAATGAATTTTTCATTAAGTTTATTGCCATCAATGTCCTGAACAGCACCAAATTTTGTCTTTCCGATTCCGATTCTGCGTAGATTTTTCCAGAGCTGGCGACCATTTGAACTTAGTCTAAGCTGTTGAGAAAAATGTTGGTATTTAGCCTCGCATATCATAGCTAGTACTCTGTTACGGAGTGAGCAAAACATACGATACATGAGCTAGAACTGAAAATTGAGCCTTGTGGTGATCACGATACAATAATGATATCTTTTTAGATAAACAATTATAAAGCTCAGGAAAATACTAATTTGAAAGATTGCAAAAATATTGTTTTTTGACGTATAATTTCACACTAAAAATTTCTAGAATTTAGTGTAGTGTAATTTTGTATAGAAAATGGTAGCAACTTTTTATTGGACCCCATTTTCAAAAAATATCATACAGCCCACCTTTTTCTTTAGGCTTTAAATCCCGATAGTAAAGGTGGAATTGGACTTATAGTCCAAACTCATTTCAAAAAACCTTAAAAGAAACTGTACATTTATTGCATAGGTACAAATTTTAAAAAGAGAATTGTATCCAAAAAAAATGTATGCAATATTTGATAAAAGTTCCTGTTTTTACAAAAGTGTATTTATTTATTTTCTAAGAGTGATTATTAAAAAAGTTAAAACATTTTTGGTAATTTCGTCGAAAGCCGAGAATTAATGTCTTTGGATTTTTACATTTCAAATTACAAATTTTTGAAAATGTTTGTGTGCTTGCAAAAAAGTTTTAATACATTTTAAAAGGGTTCGATTTCAAAACTTTTGGTTTTTTGTGCATAAATCGGAAAGAAATGATAAATTATTTATTTTATGTATGGCATATTTTCCATCATTTGATAAATAAAACAAACATATTTTTTAACATTGCTCTGAAATATCTTGAACTACAAATTTGTCAAAATATAATGTTTTCTCTTTTTATTTTTAATTTATATTTCCTTCAAAACCACTGAGAGAATTTGAAATTCAAATAACCATTGACAAAATATTGTTCCTTGAGATCTAATTATGAAAATACAGTTGCTTTTATTACATCTGAAACAATATATAGGATAATTCATTTCGTAGTTTCAAGATGACAGCGCCTGAATTTGACAGCTGTCAAACTTAGATGTCGTTTTCATTATCATAATATTAGTTAAATTGTTTTCATTTGAGATAATAGATCGCCGAATGATCGAAAAACTCGATTAAATTAGTTTATACACTTTTCGAGTATTACGCTATGATTACATATGTTGTCATAATCGTACAAGTACACAAGAAACCAGTAAAATTGTAAAGAAATCCGAATAGATTTAGCCCTGTTTATAATCGTATTGTATTTTTAGTTGAAAATATTACTGAACTTCAATCCCTGCCTTTGTCATATAATTTTTGTTCACGAAAAACGTCCTTATGAGATATTGACAAATATTCTAAGAGTAATTCTTATTATGAATAGTGCTTTTCAAATTAGACATTTGGGTTAAGCATACAAAAATGTTGGCTCCTCCATTTCTAACATAACTTACATACGGAATGGTTAAGCGTTCTAAGTCGCTTGGCTTTGGTTCTCTAAGAGCTTTTGTGCCACCTAATTTGTTTATTATTTTAATTGAGTTATTGCAAACACTATAGTGACCAAAAAAGCCGACGGAAAACTATATTTCCACTAATCACAATAAGTTTATTATTTAAGTCTTTCTGACTGTTCGAATTCATCGATCACCCAGCATTCGCAGTAATTAAACATGTCATACACTGCTTTTCCACCGTGCGTTGATTGAAAATCATGATTCGGACAATGTTTGGTTGCAACAAGACGGGACAACAAATCCTACAACACGACCAATTATGTTAGCAACATCTATTGGACATCAACTTGGATCAACTTGTGGGCATACACAAAATGACGTGCTTATGCTAGTAATTATCGAACTCTAAACGTATTATACATACCGACGTATTGTACCGCCCAAAATTTGGAAAAAAAAACTGGTAAACAATCACCTTAAAATAATTTCCCCGAGGTGAATGATATAGGCCAAATTTTATAATTAATTATAATTTGTATTCAAAATATATCGATGTCAATTAAATTTAGCTTTACTTTTGGAACCGAAAAATGAATGTCCCGTTATCGAAAGTCATAGTCCAATTATAGAAATCCTCTTGAATGAAACATTTTTCACACTGTTTATTCAAAAATATCATATCTTGCGACTCTGCTGTATGAAGACTCTCTCCTATCGAGAATCATGTTTAAATAAGAATCAAATCATTAATCAAAATCTAACTCCAAAAAAAACTCTATCACGACGGGATCTGAACTTATGAAGTAATTTTTTGTCCTTAACAGAAAAAGGTTTGAAATTAATTGTGTTTTTTATAACGAATCGTCTAAAGAAAGCTGTTGAAGTTCGAAATCAGCACTTAAAAATTGCATTTACCAAAACTGCATTACTCAAAACCATTAAAGAATTTAATCTAAGGTTTCTCAAAACTTCATAAAGATAGAATAAAATGAATATTTTTAATTAATTAGTATTAAAAAAAAAAGTGATATAAAGTGATATATTCAAATGATATTAACTGTATGCAGAAGACAAATATCTATGCTATTCATAATCAAATCATCATACAATCTTTTGTTAAAACTATTTTCTGTTTTACCTAAGTTTTAAAAAATCGCTTTTCTGTTGTCTTTAAGATTTTTAAAGACGCATATTTTCAAAAACTGATCAAAACATTATAAGGCATTCCAAATCCAGGACAACATTATCCTTTAAAAATTGTATTTGTTTTTGGACCGACAATGGACCTACAACAATGTGGGGCACTCCATCATTTTCAACCTTTTTGGTTCTATACCAAAGTTTATAGACTACACTATTCCTAAACCCCTATTTAAAAAAAACTTCGAGGTATACATTCCATCCAGAGATGAATGGGAAGACAAAAAACTCCTGGATAACAAAAGTATTCATTTTTATACAGATGGATCCAAGACAAATGAGGGAGTTGGTAGTGGTGTGTACTCAGAAAAGCTTAATCTAAGCATCTCATTCCGCCTCCCTAATCATTGTAGCGTCTTCCAAGCGGAAATTTTAGCGATCAAAGAGGTTCTCTCCTGGCTAAAGAAAACGTGATATCAACTTCTGATATCCGCATCTTCTCTGACAGTCAGGCTGCTATTAAATCTCTTGACGGTGTCTCAACCAAATCTCAAACGGCCCTCGATTGTCGATCGTCTCTTATGGAGATGACGCAGCAATTTAACATTCACCTATGTTGGGTGCCAAGCCACAGAGACATTACGGGAAATTGTAGAGCCGATGAACTCGCTAAAAATGGAACCGTCATGTCTATTTATAGCTACATGTAAACTTATGCTAAAAGAAACAGCTTTTGCGATAGCAAACTCTAGGTGGCACAATTTACCAACATGCGCAGCCACAAAACTCATATGGCCTTCACTGGACCTAAAGCGCTCTAAAGACTTGTTATCTCAAAGCAGACTGCATATTAGCTCCCTAATAGGTGTCCTTACGGGACACTGTCTTATAGGCAGACACGCAATACGACTTGGTGTAGCCTCAAATGACTTCTGCAGGAGCTGGAGAGGAAACAATCTCTCACCTTCTCTGCACTTGCCCTGCTCTTTCACTAAGACGCAAACTTCATCTGGGAGACTACTCTTTTGATAATCCCAGTGAACTAGCTAAAAAGGGTATCAAATATCTTCTTCGCTTTATAAAAAGCTCAAAATGGTTCGACTAGTAAGAAGTAATTCTCTAGATTCATGTGGTATCACAATGGGCCGTCTCTTTTGGCCTAAGTGTGTGGATACTAAATCCGCAGCCACGTTAGCCTAACCTAACCTGGGACCGAAAAATAAAAAATGTTTAAGAAAAATAAACAAAAAATCAATATAAAAATAAAAATACTAAGTAAAAATGCTCTAATTTGATATTTAAAAGTAATCAAGTTATTCTTAATTTTTTAATGAGGATGAGAAAATCGATGTTTTTAAATATTTTCTACAAGTAAGTGAAATACACTTCTTAATTTAATAAAACGACATTTTTTTATCGAAAAAGTTGAGTTTTAATAAAAATAAATAGGTTTGATTCTTAAAACCGACTAATTTTTCCTTATTCTTGCAACCACCGACCTACCTACTGAAATTCATGACTTAGCTTAAGTTTCGCTTATTGAATTTCAATAACTCCTACTCACTGACTTAGTATACCTACATCCAGGGCCGGACAAAGCATATGTGCAAGATGTGCAAATGCACATGGCGCAGAATTCTGGGGGCGCATTACCAGGAGCAAGAAAATGTAATCTGATCTTGCAAACAAATATGTACTACTATTTGCCATTCTTTAACCACAAACATTCTTAAAATAATCTCAAAAAAACATCCATCACAACTGTCCTAAATTATCTCTTGCGCACTAACTAACATCACTTTCATTGTTGCATTCAATGAAAATTTAACTCAAAATATCGCAGAACTAAAAATCCTACCTACCTCACTTCCAAATATTTCACCCTGTTCGTACAAGAGAAAAAAAGAAAAAATCTCAACACAAAAAAGTTCCATGCAAGAGAAAAAAAGGAAAAATCTCAACACAAAAAATTTCCATGCCACCTCATCTGTGCAAGATATATTTTATGCACACCGAGTCATCGAGAAAGAACTAATAGAGAGAACCAACTTCGACGGTTTTTCTCTTTTTGCCTACAAGCTATGATTTGGCCACCAACTTGCATATGTAGTAACTCCATATAAAAAAAATGTGGGGAACAAATACTTATGCAAGTTTGTGCACATACTCACCACGAAAGAGAAAAAACTTTTCTCTCTTTTCTCTCTGCTCACCACCTTTTAAAAATGGCGACCACCTTTGAAAAATGGCGGATGTTGTCAGCTGTTCAGAGGTGTTCAAAGAAAATTCAAAATTGTGTATGAACAACTTTTCGGTACTCTCATTGTGTTCGTTTGATATGAATATCATTCGAATATGAAGTGAAATTAATTACTCTTGTTAGGTGCCAGAACAATGAAGATTTAGAAACAATTCTAAATTACGCATTTAGATAAGTATTAGTTAGTTATTTGAAGCCAGTTTTAATCATTAAGTAAGTAAAATAAATTAGGTGGTGCAACAGTCCAATGAGAATTAGGACCTAGAAACATAAAACTCTGAAAGCACTACTACTATTATTTGTATTATTAGCTGAGTTTATGCGTTTAATTTTCGCTCCGACCGTTGAAAGATGCAAAAAAACTCAGATTTGTTTCAATTTTCAGAGTTTATCGACTTAATTTTGTCGATGCGAGAGTTGCAAGAACATTGAAAACGAGAGTTACAGAATGTAAACATGGAACATTGAAAACATTTTTATATACTCATCTCTTTTTTCCATTCCTATTTTATTTGTGTGTACTCGTTGTTTATTTCCTTTACATTACTCACGACATTTCCAAAATCCTGAAAATAAGTGATTTAAGTAGACACTAAATAAAAAGACCGTCAACTTGTTACTTCTGTTACCAATTTTCATTGCATAAGATTTGTGAATAGGTGATAAGCTATTCTTACTGCCTTCCACTAAGCTAGTGTGTTGCTTTTAAAGGCTTAACTACATAAGCTGGGTCAGTGGTTTTGTGAAAAGAATATACAAATTTGTTCTTCAACCAAAATTTAAGTCTTATGCATCATTTTTATAAATTTTCCAGTTCTAAATATTTATATCTTATCTTTCAGTTATATAGCGACAAGGAAAAATCTGTGAGGGAAAGTTCTAACTACAGTTTTTCTGAAAGTGCATTGTGGCTTATTCATAGATGTTTGCTAAACGTTTTAGGCTATTCATAAATAAATGCAAATCAAAGTTAAGGGCTAAACCTGAATAACTATAAACAATGAAAATGCTGTGTTCAAGTAGTTATTATCGCAGCCAAATTTCATAATTGATTTTTTTGGTGTATAAAAAAGCTGAAAGAGTAATTCATGACAAATAAATGTTACTAAGTTCCAGAAAATATCGATTGATACCGCAATTGCAGAAGATGTGGATATTTTATATAAATATTCCTGGTAAACTGTAGAACTTTATTATTTCCGTCTTTTATAATTCAATGGAAAATAATTCAATGCAGTATATTTTAGATAATACAGTAGTTAAGTTAGTAGTTAAGGCATTACTATTGAAATAAACATAACATATGTTCATTTATAAAAAACATGTACTCGTTCAAATATACAAATAAAGTCTAGTCTAAAAAACCTTAACCTTGTTATACTCTTTCTGCACACATCCTTTCTTGTTTTGGTTGTTAATGCCATCTATCTGTAACTCAGAGAAGGTTGTTAATGCCATCTATCTGTAACTCAGAGAAAGAGAAGAGAAAAACAAATTCACCACGAACTACCGGTATAACTTCTTCCGGTATTTATTGACAAACAAAAATGTTTTCCTAGAATTAATTTGAATTATAGGAGTATTTTTGTAGATATAAAAACGACAAGATGTTAGTAAAATTAAAGAAAGAAATTCATGAGAATTACAAAAATATTATAATGAGACTTTAAAAAACATAGCCTTCTTGGCTATCAATAAACAAAAATGAGAAATGTCGCATTTCCCGGAAGTGATGTTTTTTTGTGTACTCTTTTCCGAGGTGAAAACATGTATACACCGATACGAATTCAAGACGCTATAAAAAATGAGAGTAAGAGGTTTCGAAGAGACGGAGACGAGGAAATTTGGTTCTCTCATTTAGTTTTTTCTCTCTGCTTTGTAGTAGATAGAAAGTAGCACAGCAACCTACCTGCTCTCTTCTTTCGGAGACATTTTTTTGTTGTTTTCTTTGTAGATGAGAACTCACATTCAGGAACGTGCGTGATACAAAACCTGCACGTACTAGCCCATACGATTCAATATGAATAAGTATTTTGCTTCGTCATACTCTCTATGTTAATTTTGGGACTCGGTGTGCATAAAATATATCTTGCACAGATGAGGTGGCATGGAACTTTTTTGTATTGAGATTTTTTCTTTTTTTCTCTTGCATGAAACTTTTTTGTGTTGAGATTTTTTCTCTTGTACGAACAGGGTGAAATATTTGGAAATGAGGTAGGTAGGTGTCTTTGCTACAAATGGTCAATTGATGTGCAAGTTTTCTTTTTTGCACACTGAGTATCGAAACTAACATGGGAGATATTTAAAAAAAAAAACTTATTTATACGGAATCATATGGGTCAGAGCGTGCAGGTTTTCTTATTGCACACTGTGTAAGAGTTAAGTGCCTGATTACAGATGAAATTTTTAATAGAATGGAAAAGGAGCATAGAGCTTAAAAATTAAAGAGGGATGATTCTATGTGGAGTCGAAGTGTTCTTGCGCAGGCAGTTTTTTTTTTTTTTGTGAAAGTTAATGACTGTTGTAACGGCTTCTTTTAATGTATATCTAGTCTGGTGCAGAATGCAGATTGTTGCAATGTGGACGTAATTTTATATAACTAAGAGACTGTGTCTAAGAAACATCTAATGTGCTTTACAAAAATAAACTAAATTAATATAAAATAAAAACTGTGTAGCCTGACCAATTCTAAGTCGGCAAATTAATAACAAGCTATTGAAATAACTATGTATAGTATAGGTACATAGAATTAAGAATCATAAGTGTAAAAAAAAATCTCAATAAAGTACATCCATACATTACATACATACATACATAATGGTTCGAATATAAAAGGAAAAGAAGCGAGTGTTCAGAATCGAATTCGAACCCTGGAACCAAGAGCATTTTTAGTTTCATGTTGCCCGCATTCCTTAAATTTATTGGTTAATGATGCTGCTCGGTGCTTATTTTATGCAGTTAAATTTTTCGATACAATTCAATGTTTGTATAACTTTTTTTATAGTTCCACAACGAGGTTGGATATTTATAAGAAAAAAATTCCAAGTCATACTTTGAAACCCCCTTCTGAGACAAGATGAGAGAGCAGGTTAGATGCATTGAGGCCTTTAAAAACAAATTAAGAAGAAATATATGAAGCCCTTTTAGAATTAAGAAATCTAGAGGCAAAAAACATTGCAGAATCCTTAGGAAATAAAACTTTTGATTTTACATTTATTTGCTGCCTGCTAATTTGGTTTGATATTTTAGAAAATATAAATTAAACTAGTAAATATTTGCAAAGTCCGTCCGTTAATCTGTCAACTGGCATAACGGTTTTAAAAAATACAAAAAACAGTTTGATTTTCATGCGTTCCGATGAAAAATTTAATGAGTAGGTATTTTCAATTAACCGAGCGTATTGCTAGTTCCCTAGAAATACCAAATATGTTTCCTGTAGCTTCATCATTGCGATCTCAACGGAGAAAAATACTTTATACTGATGAATGTCCTGAAACTATATTAGACCCGAAACAAATATTTAAGATTTAAAGTTGATTTTTTTTTAAATACTTCAAAGGTTTGATACGTATGGTATCAATTTTTCATTTTTAAGTAACATAAGCGAATGTTTAAAAAATAAAAATGTACGTGCTTTATGCCTTAATTTGCAGAATGTTTTAACATAAAGTAATTTTAAAGATTTAGATGGAGAAGAATTGTTTCAAGAGTTAACCGTAATATCCCAGCTTGTTACACCACAAAGCTCAAGTTTAGATGTGTTAAATTTTATTTTTAGTTCAAACCTTGAAGATTTTGCCCCGAATTTAGTAATTGCTCTCCAAATTCTTAATACAATCCCGGTCACGAGTCACGGTAGCTTCAGGAGAAAGTAGTTTTTCTAAACTTAAAATTATTAAAAATTATCTTAGGACAACCATGACTCAAGAGAGATTGGTAGGTTTATCTATAATGTCCATTGAAAAGAAATTATTAAATTCTTTAGACTTTGATGATCTCATTTCTGAATTTGCAAAATGTAAGGCCAGAAAAGTAAGTTTCCAAGTTTAAAAGTTTCCCCTCTGCTCATTTCTTCGCTGCGTTTTAGTTTAATGGTTTAGGCCTCCTGGGTAATCTGGGAAAGGCTTATGCTTGTGTATCAGTTTATGTGTAAAAAAAATATAAAAAAGGGGCGCTTTCTACAAATCTTGCACAGGGCGCAAGTTTGGCTGGGGCCGGCGCTGCCTACATCTAATTTCTCCTCGAAACTTTTTAAACAATTTTGATTGAAAACCTTATTAACTTATTTACCATCAAACCAAATTCGAAAAAATGATAAATCTATGTACATAACTGATTCGCATTATACAAAATATATTAAGAAAAAGAATTTCACAACATACCGCAATATATTTTTGTATTAAACAAAAGCCACAAGTCACCATATTGTTTCACTTTATTTATTTATTTAATGTATTTCATTTATTATAATAAAGAATACGTATACGTTCCACCTACGCCCAAAATATACCTTCCTAGAAACTTCTGACTTATATATATATATATATTTTTTTTTTTTTTGATATATCACTTGAAATTTTGTTCTTAAATTCTGTGTGTTTACTACTGAACAATTTGTTAATAGCTGCTCATAAGTAAAAACGTGAACAAACTAAGCCTGATATACTTATCAAAGGTTAAAAAAAAAGAAAACAGAATATAAATGCCTGACTTTCGTTTATGTTTTATCGTCTGGATACGCCTTAATGTCCTGCAAAGCAACAACTCTATGTATGTTAAGAAGGACCTTATTTTCTCTCTCTCTCTGTGTTCTTTCAAGGAGTATCGTGCCTGTTGGTTCTTCATCATCATCATCATCATACTTGTACTCATTCTACTATAAGCCCAACCTTGAAGAAATTGTGAAAACAATTTCATGCAAGGATGTTTCTTACTTGACCTCCCTACCCTCCAACCTCTCTTCCGACAATAACGAGAACAACTGTGTTTCCAACTTAATATAACTTGATGTGGAAAAACACAACAACAACAACAAAAACAACAACAATAACAAAACAAAAAAAAGGAAGTAATATCGTACATTATCCTAGTGGCATTATTAACTTTATTTTTAGGAAAACCTAAACCTACCTAGCGGCACCCATAAAATGTCATTAACCGCATAATTTTGAAAAGAATATAATTCCGTGTTGGTTTATTTTTTTGTTTTTATCCAACAACAAAAACAACTAAAACAACAACAACAACAACAACAATGAAGAAAAGTTAAATAAAACTCAACAAATGACCCTCTAAAAGCAGGAAATAGGATAAAATTAAGGTACGTACGGTACAATACTACGGTAGCGGTGGTAGGTAGGTATATTAAAATCAACCAACCCCAAACTCATAATTTTGTTTTATTTTTGTTTTTGTTTTGTTTTTTTTTTTTTTTTTTTTCTTAAGGATAACTTTTCGACTTTTTTTTGCAAAAGGACATTAAGGATTTGTTATTCAAATTGCCTGCGATCTGATTTATAATCATTCGTCTCGCTATAAATCCATTAACAAGCTTTACGTTCCTGTTTTTTTTTTTTGTTATTGTTTTTGTTTTTTGGTCCTGGCGGGGGGTTAAAAAACATATTTAAGTATTAATAAATTAGCCCCTTCTTACAGTCGAATTTATAAAATTTACTGGTAATAAAAGTGCAAGGATAAAATCAAAGAACCAAAACCAAAACCGAGTCGAACCAAAACAAAAATAGTGAAGGAACCTTCCTGCTTACGTCCTACATACTCGTAAGTATATAACGGGTGTTTTTTTAAAAAAATCTTACAAATCGTTGCTTCTCTGGACTTAGAAGACGAATTTCTCTCTCAAGCATCTAAAATCACCCTTTATAAGACACTCATTATTCTGGTTCTCATTTATGTCGCTGAGGCTTGGACCTTGTCATAGCACGTCTTAGAATACTTAAGAGGTATGGAATTTAAAGTTACTTACTTACCTACTTAAGGTGGCGCTACATTCATGAACCGACACCTGGGCCGCCTAAACCAACATGCTTCTCCAGCCAACTCGTTCCCTAACTATCTGTCTCCAATTTCGCACGTCAAGTTGGTTGAGGTCCTCTCCCCACTGCGTGCGCCACCTGAATCGCGTTGTTTCTCTACTGCGACGTCTCTCGGGATTGGATTCGAAGACCTTCCAGGATGGAGCGTTGATGGCCATTTGCTCTACATGAACCAACCGTATAAATCTTTGGACTTTTACTCTCGGACTAGATCACTCTAAAGCCTATATACAGTTCGTCGTTGTATGTTTTCCTCCACTCTATCTATGGTATGCAGACCGGACCAAAAATCACCCTAAGGATTTTTCTCTTGAAGTATTCTAAGACGTGCTATGACAAGGTCCAAGCCTCAGTGACATAAATGAGAACCAGGATGATGAGTGTCTTATAAAGGGTGATTTTAGAAGCTTGAGAGAGGAATTCGTCTTCTAAGTCCAGAGAAGCAGCAATTTGTAATTTTTTTTCTCCGTTTGATTTCAGCGCTGTTGTCTGACTTAATAGCAGTGCCAATAGGTAGACATAGTCCTTAACTACTTCAAAGTTATAACTGTCCATGGTGACGTTTTGTCCAAGACGTATCGTCGTTCAATACCTTTTCTTCATGACAGCATGTACTTGGTGTTGCCCTCATTGACCACTTAACCCATATTCTCTCTGCTTCCATCGCAATGCTCAAAAACGCGCCACAGACATCACGATTTGATCTTCCAATTATGTTAATATCATCATCGGCGTATCCGAGTAATTTGACAGACCTTTGGAAGACTGTGCCTCTAGTGTTGACGATTGAGTTTTAGACAACTCTTTCCAAAATAATGTTGAAGAAGTCCCATGACAATACCTTGTCTAAAACTTTTTTTTTACATCAAAAGCGTTGGTGAGATATATCTTTTGTTTAGTTTGACAGTAAAAACTAGACATTGCTCTGTAAAGTTATTCTCTATAGATGCTGTCATACGAGGCAGTTAATTGGTTTTATTACTGGAACTGCCGTAATGTGAATATTTGGCCAACGGTAAACTTTCCTGATCTGAAGCTACACTGATATGGACCTATCAGGTTGCAGACGAACGGCGCGCGGCCTGAAACGCTCACAAAATACGGCAAAAAGGGTCTTACAGACGATGGTCAAGAAATTGATGCCTCTGTAGCTGGCGCAGTTGAGAGGGTCTCATTTCTTGAATATTGGGAAAACTATGCTGAGATTCTACTCATAGGGCATTCTTTCTTCCAACCACGTTTTGCAGATGAGTTGGTGCATGCCAGTTGCTTCGATTAATTTGGCATTGATGCCGTCAGATCCATCAGTTTTGTTGGACTTTAAGTTGGCAACATTATTATTAACGGTGGCCATTTTGCCAGCTGTGAACTGATTTATTTAAAGGTTGGTTTGAAATTTCAATATGAAAAGACTGACGCCTGAACAACGCTTCCGAAATGTGCACATTTATTTTGAAAATCATTATTCTATTCGAAAAACGTATCAGTTGCATCCACAAAAATTGATGGATTGGTTTAATTATTGGTACGTACCTTTTTTAAGACGACGCACGTGGCCAGAACGATACAGCCAATGGTAACAGCTATAGAGCCTTGATTACTGACTTTTTGAACAACCATTAGGCAGAGCGGCGCAAAATATTACACAGTTTGTGCCTTTAATTGATTTATTGTAGGAAACGTTTGGTAACCGTACAGATGGACGTTACGGACCCGTCAAGTGACCTCTAGGACGTGCGATTAACCTTGTCTTGCTTTAAAAGTTTTTAGGTTTTCGTGTTTTGTTAAAAAAGTTGTCAGTTGAATTCTTCTTAAAAATTTAAAAATTACCAACAATATTTTGCATATTATAATGAAATAGTTGGATTTCAAAATCTATTTTTGTTAGCGAGATTTTAAGTCGAAACCAATTTTTACCAATTTTAATAGCATTTCTTAAAAGTTTTTATTTCTTATATAAACAAATATAAATTGGATGAATGAAATTAATTTGAAGTCAATATCTTCTGTTGTTCAGGAGATATCGAGAACCGAACATCAATTTTTACCAAATTTGCGTACTATTTTTTGTAGATTTTATTTTTTTATGAAAAAACTGAGTGTTGGATTTTTATAAAAAAAATACCTGAATGTCGAAAATAATATTTTCTGTGCGATAAAATTAATTTGAAGTAAAAATTTGTAATTTTTGAAAAGATATTTGAGTCGAAAATCAATTTTTACCAACTTTTATTAATTTTTGTTTAGGTTTTTATTTTTTGTAAGAAAACTGTCAATTCGATTTTTTTTCAAAATATCACCAAATGCTGGAAACAATATTTCTTATAAGATAAAATTAATTGTAAGCCATAATCTCAAATGTTTGAAAAAATATTTGAGTCGAAAATCAATTTTTACCAACTTTGAGTAATTTTTTTTTAGGTTTTTATTTTTTATAAAAAAAACTGTCAATTCAATTTTTTTCAAAATTTTTCAAAATGTTGAAAACCAACTTTGAGTAATTTTTTTTAGGTTTTTATTTTTTATAAAAAAAAACTGTCAATTCGTTTTTTTTTTTTAAATTCAACCGAATGTTAAAAACAATATTTTTTTTCAATAAAATAATTTAAAGCCAATATGTCAAAGTTTTGAAAAGATATTTGAGGCGAAAATCAATTTTTAGCAACTTTGAGTAATTTTTTTTTAGGTTTTTATTTTTTATAAAAAACAACTATTAGTGCGATTTTTTTCAAAGTTTTACCAGATGTCAAAAACATTATTTTGGAGATAAAATCATTTTTTGTTCGTAAAGTTTTCGAGGTGACAAATATTTTTTTTCAGTTTTATTGATTTATAAAAAAACCGTTAATTGGATTTTTTCCAAAAATATACTTCTTTTGTATCACGTTACAATATATAATATAAAATTTTATTCAAGTCTCTAGCGTCATTGGTTCATGAGATATTTAGAGTTAACCAAAATGTTCACCTTTTTTTTAAACTGCTATGGTAAAAAAACCACCCACGCAATTTTTTTGAGAGCCCTTTCTGCATTTTTCTGCCTTATTATCTGTATAACAAAATTTATTTGAAGTCGATATCTCTTCTGGTTCTTGAGCTATGGACGACGAAAAAACATTGCAAACGTACGGACGTACGAACGTACGAACGTACGAACGTACGTACACACGCACGCCAAGAACATCTTTCTAAAAATCTTTTATTTCGACTCTAGGGATCTCGAAACGTCGAGAAATGTAAATATTTTCAATTCGACAAATCGGACCGATTACAATAACTTCCTATGGGATGTTTATATATATTGTCAGAAAAATATCTTTCGAATGAAGTAAATTTCAATTTTGTTTTACTCCTTTTCAAACTTATATACCTCTAAAATAAACACCCTTTTTAGAATCAAAAATCAAAAAAAAAGAATCAGAAAATAAAATAAAATAAATATACAAAAATAAGCACAAAATTCCATTATCCTTGTTTGTTATGTATTTCTCCCTGGTGTGTGGTTTAGTATGATCTTTCAAGTGTGGGCGCGCCTTTAATAAACTTCAACTCAAGCGTAAATAACAGAGGAAAAATCTTGTTTTTCTTATTTTTTGTTTTGCTTTGCTTTATTTTTTGAAAAACTAAGGAAAAAGAAAAAATGGAAAACAAGATTGGAATCATCCAACTCTATAACTCTCAACTCCATCTACCATCTCTAATCTCCAACTGGGTGTGCATACATATTTTCTTGTTTTGATGTCCCCTAGTTTCCCTTTTTTTCTTTCTCTTTTTCACTGTGTCTCCGACAAAATCCGTCGTGGCTGGAAATATACTATTAGGACGAAAAAAAAAAGAAAAACATAACACCCCAAACATCAGTTAATACAATAGATTTTTTTCTTGTTTCTCCATTCATTCAACAAAAAGGAACAGGAACCATAGCAGGAGCCGGAAGTCAGAGTTATAGACACACAGAAGGACATCTTTTTTTTGTTGGTGCGTTGTGTTGCTCTGTGTTATTTCATTCAGAAAGTGTGTACCCGAATTGGGTTTAGGATACGGAGCACCCTTCGCATTTTACCCACCCCACCCTCCTACCTCTCACTCTCTTTTTTGTCACCCCATTCGACAGATACTTTTTCTTTTAGATATTTGGTTCCTTCGTCCTGCTGTTACTTTCACAATGTTATCGTATTATCCTCGTAGATACTTGTTACGACATAGGCAATAATTTTCTATCATCTTATGGTTGAAATGCAATTGGTTAGATATTGGCATTAGGTATACTACCAATAGCAGTAGCAGTAAAAGTAGCAGACCGAAATTATAAGATATATGATTTGGGTCATTCGGACGTAAGTAAGCTCTGGAATAGTGGTTGTGACGTGTGCGTTTTATAAATCCCTATTTTGGGGTGGTGTTGAATGTTAACACTTTAACATTTTGTTCGTCTCTAAACGCGAAGTATAAGAAAATGGCGGTGTTTCAGAAATGCTTTCTACACAAAATGCTTCCAATATGGCAGCAGTAAGATGGGTGAATTTTGCCATCATACTTTGAGAATTAGTCTAGGGTCTTTGATCTTTATTACGAGTAGAATCAAATATGTTGGTAAAAATTGGCCTCCAATCTTTTTTATTTTGTTTAATAGGCCTCAAAGATAACTTGCATTTGACGTAAAAGCAAAGGAATAATTTTCTGAAAAAAAAAAGAAATTGTACCGAAATTTGCCGAGAGTTTAGTCAGAAGTCAGTCCCGTCGTCGTTATTTTTGCATTTTATATTCTTCTTCCAGATGGAAGAAAAAATGTTAATGATTCGTGAAATGAAGCTAAATTAAACTAATACAAACTTTCATAAGCTTTAGAATCGATAAGATCATTTTAAATTAAAACGTTTTATTTTCGGATTGGATTACCAATTAACGTTTCAATTTTATCGAAGAAAAGCTACTATTTCGATGCGTAAAGAAACTTCTAAAAATTATAAAAAAAAATAGAAAAATTAGAATATTGAATTATTGCATAGATTTTAGCACTAATTTGATGTCAAAAAATGTCGGATTCCATTGAAGGATGAATATGTTCAAGATTTAAAACAAAATTGAAATGAAACGAAATCAGACCAGAGTACCGATGAAACAACCGAGACGAGACAAAAGAGAGATCGAGACCGGGAGGAGACTGATATCGAGACGAGCCTTAATATAATTGATACATTTAAAGAAAAACAGTCGGTAACCTTCGGATGTAATTAAATATTGTTTTGAGTCCGAACATTTGAATTTATGGTTTATACTTGGAAAACTATTTTCTATTAAAATGCTAAGTTTTTCGTACGTCCGTACGTTCGCGAAGCTTTTTTCGTCGTCCATAGCTCAAGAATCAGTAGAGAAATCGACTTCAAATAAATTTTGTTATACAGATAATAAACCAGAAAGATGCAGAAAGGACTCTCAAAAAAATTGAGCAGGTGGTTTTTTTACCATTGCAATTTAAAAAAAAAAAGTGAATATTTTGGTTAACTCAAAATATCTCACGAACTAATAACGCTAGCGACTTAAATTAAATTTTATATTATATATCGTAACGTGATACTTAAAAAGTATTTTTTTGAAAAAATTACAATTAACGGTTTTTTATAAATCAAAAAAAAAAACTGAAAAAAAATAATTGTCACCTCAAATATTCTTATGAGGAAAATATGATTTCATCTCCAAAATAATTGTATGCAACGAAGAATAACGTTTTTGGCATCTGGTAAGATTTTGGGAAAAATCAAATTGACAGTTTTTTTTTATAAAAAGTAAAAACCTAAAAAAACATTACTTAAAGTTGGTAAAAATTGATTTTCGACTCAAATATCTTTTCAAAAGTTTAAGATATTGGCTCTAAACTAATTTTGTCTTATAAAAAATATTGTTGTCAACATTCAGTAAAACTTTGAGAAAAATCATATTGACAGTTTTTCTTACAAAAAATAAAAACCTTAAAAAAAACAGTGGTAAAAATTGATTTTTGACTCAAATATCTTTTTAAAAATTTGAGACTATGGCTTCAAACTAATTCTATCTTATAAGAAATATTGTTTTCAACATTTCGTTATATTTTGAGTAAAAGCGAATTTACAGTTTTTTCATAAAAAAATTAAAACCTACAAAAAATAGTATACACAAATGCAACTAAAATTGGAAAAAATTAGTTTTCGACGGCGCAATGAAAATAAAATTTGAAAATTCAATTTAGTAGTTTTTGACATTATGACTTAAAGATATTTTACCTTTTTTTAAAAAATGATTGCTACACTTTTCAGAGTTAAGAAGGTATCGTCATTCCAAAAAACCTAATATAGAAAAATTGTCAAAAAAGTTTATTATAATTTTCTATACATTTTTTTTTGTTTTTTAAATATTACAATTATTTTGAAAAGTGCGCAATTTGTAGTAACTTCTTACAAATTAAAAAACTACAATTTTTCGCTTTTAACTCGTTAATGAAAAAGTCCGCGATTTTTTTAAGCTTCAATTAAATATTAAGAAGCAAGTATGTTTTCACAGAAATTAATTGATATTTATTTTATTTTAGTAAAAAAAAGTATTGCCATTAACAATTTAAAATGATATCACCATAATGCAGAATCGTAAGTCATAAAATTGTCTATGACCAATTCACACATTTAAGGATGCAATACCCTCAATTACTTCATAAATTCAATCTTCATAATCATTAGGCGATTGTGGAACATTGGCATTAAGGTTATCATTTACCTGGCCCAAAGAATGAAGTATATAGGTTTTGAATCACAACAGTTCGATGGCCTATTGTGATCACCTTCGATAAAGAACAAGGTCTGGAAACTTTTCTAGTAAAACTGCGAACTGAAAACTATGGCTGCAAAATGTTTACCATTTTTGTATTGAATTTCAACAATTTCAATGTAATTTGTTCATGGTTTTGGTAGTAACGTAGTTTTTACTTGTTAAATATCAAAATATGACAGCTTCAAAAGTGACAACTATTTAAATAACGGGCTATTAAAAAAATCTCTTATTGGAAACCTTATATATTACGAGATATTTTAGGAACAAGTTATCAAAAATGTTTTTTGTTCACTTAAAAATGTATGCGCTTCTCAAAAAATAAAACACATTTTTAATCTAAGACAAGATAAAAAAATACAAATTTTTCACTATTATCTCCTGAACAGTGAGGTTGACGATTTTTATATGTCGTTTAATTTCCTACAAGGGCTTCAGCAATAAGTTCCAAGTTATGAGTAATTGCAACTTGAAAAATGGATACTGTAGTTTTGATTCGATTAAATCTGTAAATACTTTTTGTATTGACGCTTACTACATATTATTTTGTCATTAATCTGCCTTTAATAGCTTGTTTACCTGGCTTCGAGATTATGGTTTCCATAATTCACATCATTAAGTTGTTATTGAAAATAAACAGAAAACATGGAATTTAAAATTTAGTTCGCGTCTAATTAATGGTCAATAATAATTAAGTAGGTAATAAAAGAAGAGGGTGTGCTTCAAATGAACAACAATAAAATCATAGATTTCTAACTGTTGCAACTAATTTAAGATTATAAAGCAGTAAAACTTGATTGTATACCCTGTTAACAGAGGGTGATGTGCTTAGATGGAATCAAGCTAACAAACAAAAGAAAAAAAAACATCGATCGATAAAATCATAATTGTTGCAATTAAATACCAAGTTAATTAAATTTATCTTCCGACTGGCACGAAGATAGAATCTGTAAACATAAAAACTACTTACCACTCTCTGACAGAGCTCTTATGCCTAATGAAATTCTCCTTAAAACACACAACAATACAATTTCCGGAAATAAGGACGAGAAAAACAAATAGAAACATAACAAATATTTGAAAACAAAAAAAAAACTGAAAAAAGAAAATCAGAATGAGTCTGGTCAAAGGATTATTGAGGGTAATTGTTTTGGTTGTATAGATACATAAAAGTCCTTTCAGACTCTGGTTGGGTCGTCCTTTGACCAGATGGCAAGTCATTCTCTGTTATTTTTCTTCTTTTGTTTATCTCTAAAACAAAATCGTCTACTTTATTTCTTATTCGAGATAATAATTTTATCTAAAGCAATTCAGCACCAAAACACACATTCAGGTTAAACGGAACTAATGGTTTTGAATTGTTTTTCCTTTATGTTTTCCTTTTTATTTGTTCTTCTATATAAATAATGTACGAGTTTATTGGATAGAAAAAAAAAACTTTGTTTTTGAAGTCATATGGTGTCTGAATGATGACATTTAATGAAATAAATGCCAAAAACCATCGATTACAATATAATGTGTATATTCAGTCCCTTAAGCATCATACATATGTATAAAGCTAGGACATACTCGTAGTCGTAGCCTATAGCCATATAGAGAATCCTTGTGTGTCCTTCCATAATGTATTTGGTCATTAATTGATTAGTTAGATAGTTGTTGTTGATTTTTGTTGTTGTTTGTTTTTTGAAAAAAGAACTATTATGTGAAACTTATATTAACACCATTTGTGACATAAACACACATGATTGTGTTTATTGGTTTTAGTTATATTCATCAGTAAAGTTATCCTTGGAGCCAAGGACATGGAATAATTTTATATAATAAACCTTAATAATAATGATATCACTGCCTGCGAAACGGAAATCGGTCATTTGGGCATGTAATTTTTGTGTATCATTGAAGAAAATTATTAAAGATATCAAATAGATCAAATAGATTGAGTTATGATTTTGTGTGCACATCCACATGACATACATACAAATAAGTTATGTTATAATAATTTATTTATTAGAATACGTGAGCTATTAGTATTATTATAAACAGGGACATATTCATGCATAGATTTGTGAATGCTTATTTCGAAACATTAAAATTGGCGAGTTACAGGAGATTCAATATAAGTTTGACGATATTTTTGAGTCTTTTACTTATTCAATGGATATGTTATTTGAAGGCAAATGTGACAGCAAAATTTGTAATTTATGTTTTTTTTTTAATAATCATCCAAATTTTCATTCAAAAAATTTCAAAAAGTATGTTATTGAAGCTGTTTTCTGTCAGCAAATATATTGAGCAATATTTTTGGTAGAATTTAAATTTCAAAAAAACTGTCGATTGAATTTTCTTAAAAAACTGTACAAATATGTGTCTAAACCTCCGCTTATATCTTAGGCGCCAGTTATAGCTATCATTGGTTTTCATCATTGAAAACAAACATTGGAATTTTTTTGACAGGTCGTTTACAGCTATCATTAAAAATTCCGGTCATTGAAAAAAATTTCCTAATGGAAATCCACCGAAAAATTTTTACTGACAGAAATCTGTCATTGGAATTGTGTGAAATTGGAACACAAGTCAGTGGAACGATTCGTTTCACTTTTGAACATAAAAGTATCAGCTGTTCAGGAAAATGAATTTCAGTCCGGAAAATGGAAAAATACATTTTTAGAGAAAAATAAATTTGCAATTACACTTTTTTTCCTGAAAAAAAATTTGTGTGATTTCCGATCGATCAGAATATAATTTTCATTTCTAATCAAATTGAAACACCGTCAAATATCGATTCAAAAATTTTTCCGGATCGATTTCAATGGTAGCTATAACTGGCGCCTTATTCTGCTTATTTCATTCTATAAGTATGACTTAAAAACGAACTTAAATCTTAACTATGAGTGGTTGTGGGTCAAAAGGAGTTTGAGATTATAGGTGCTGTGATTGAAATCAAATGAATTCGTATTCAAATATTCCAAGCGGAAAATTTGGATTAGAGAGTGTTAGTATGTAAATAGAAAAGGCGAGGGTTTCACAGGTTACGGGTGTTAGTGCTGAAAGAAATAAAATGCACGACTGGGTCGCACGAACTTGCTCCTGTATGCAAAGAGTCTGTTTAAAAAAGCACCTATATAAGATTTAAAATTATACCTTTAAAACAAGTTTGTCTTCAAAGATTTAAATGCTATTCGATTTGTCAAAAAAACCGCGCGATTCATCCCAAGACACAACTCATCCTAGGACAACTCATCCCGGAAATGAATTGGTATTTACAATAGTTATAGTTATAAACAATACATACATATGTACCAATCAGCCCTATCATGAATTCCATCGTAGTCGGAATTTTTACGAATCCCGAAAAACTGTATCATGATGCAAAATTGTTCGTTCGTAATGCAAAATTGTATGAGATTTTCCACTACGAACGGATTTCATGATACAGTTTTTCGGGATTCGTAAAAATTTCCGATTACGATGGAATTCATGATAGGGCTGAATATAATAAAAGTTTTGTAAATCTAATGCGCTCTTTCGGGCTCACGCACAGGATTTGATCTGGTGAGATGTGAGGGGATTACATTTAATGCAGTTAAAATAATTTAAAAAAAAACTATTTTAAGATTCAAAACTTTACCTGAAAAATAAGTTTATCTTCAAAAATTTAGATGCCATTTTATAAATCAAAAAACCCTTGATTTTTCAAATTTTTTTTTTGAAAATCGTTAGAGCGGTTTTTTTTTTAATTAATTTTTTATATATAAAATTTTTAAATTTTGTTCTAAAAATATTTTTGGTATGCAGTTGTTTAGTGATTGTAAATATACGCTCTACATTTGAATTTCGTAAAAAAATGTTGACCCGTTTTTGAGATATAGAATTTTGAAAAAAAAAAATTCAATATTTTTTTAAAAATCCAAACAATAAAAAATTTCACTTTTGATAATCAAATATTGTTAAGGCAATATAAGAGCTTATTCAGAAAAAAAATTATTGAAATCGGTTGATAAGTTGCTGAGAAAATTAAGAAACAAAATAACGGTTCTATGAGCGGTACCTTTCCTGAGCAATACAAAAATATGTTTTTCTTATGAAAAGAAGCCAAGTTTAAAAATAAAATTTTAGAGAAAATTTAAAAAAAATCTATCGGTTTGTTTTTGAGAAAATTCGAATTTTCGTTTTTTGACCAAAAAAATTGTATGGGGGCCACTGTTAGTTTTGGTCTTGAAAAAAAAATGAAAAAAACGCCTAACGCGAATCTGCTGAAAACCTTAACTTCCAAGTTTGAACTCAATCGACCCAATGGTTTAGGCTGTAGGAGCGTGGACAGACAGACAAAACAGACCGGACGGAATCGCGGGACCCACTTTTTTCGACTTCTCTACCATCGTAATATCATGTTTGATTAAAATCTCGAGTTCGAAATTTTGCACGAATGCAAAACTTGCCATATAGTTCCTATATGTCGCAAGTAAAAATGGCTTTGAAAAATTTCGTATCATCGTAAAGGGAAGTTTTACACTATTTACTGGCCATTTAAATGTCGTTAATTGTAAGAATAAAGAAGAGAGGTCCTAAATGACTACCTTGGGGGACACCAGTAGTGGCTAGAATAGGATTGGAATGTGCAGATGTAAATCTTACATACGTTTCATGATTCTCAAAACAAGAAGTAATTCATTTCAGAAAGAGGAAAACCTAAAGAGGAGATTTTAAAGAATTTACTATTATGACAAATTTTGTCAAAAGCATTGCTAAAGTTAATAGAGGTAAAGAACACATTAAATTCATTGCGTTTTTAAAGGCTCTTAGAGCGAATGAAACGAATTCTACAAGGTTTACGGCGCTGTGCTGGGGTGTATAGGGACCTGCAACGGAAACTGAGAAGTTCATAAAAATTCTATCAAATATGTTTGGGATTTTATAAAGTTTAGCAATTGATTGATAGTTCTTATCTCCCCTTTAAAGCCAATCACTTCGTTTGTTCTCAAGATATCGTAGCCAGAAATCATTTTTTAACAATGCTTATAGTTGTACTTTTGTAGATTTTTATTTTTTGTTAAAAAATTGTCGATTCTATTCATCTCAAAAAGATATTCGACTCAAAAATCCTGTTGATGTATCTAAAAGAAAATACCAAACAATAAAATTATTATTATTTAATTTTTTGCTTGTTAAATATTCCAGTTAACACAAATTTTTTTTTAGTTTTAATTTATAAAAAAAAAAGGCTGGAACCCAACCCACATCAAGAATTTGCAAATTATATTTTTTTAAATGAATCAAATTTTCAATAAAAGAACACCAAAAAGCTTTTAATAAACAATTGAAGTTTAAGCTGTTTTTTAATACGATATTCTAGACGTTTAAACAATGTAGTAGTAGCTTTTGTATTTAAAAAAAACTGTTAATTAAACCGTCTGTAGTATCCGTAGCATGATGATTAGTGCGAAGGACTGTCATGCCAGAGGTCTTGGGTTTGATCCTTGCCTGTGCCATTGACAAATCCTCCAAGAGTAATTCTTTTCATGAAAAGTGCTCAAGTGTCAATTTGAAAAATCAAACCGATTACAATAACTTTCAATTTAAAGTTAAAAAGTAAATAAAATAAATAAAAAAACTTTTTAAACATATCTTAAAACCAATGACTAATGTCAAACATTCAGGAAAATAAACATTCGTTTTTATTAACTTCCCATAGGAAGTTATTGTAATGGGTCCGATTTGTCAAATTGAAAATTTTGACATTTCTCAACGTTTCAAGGTCCCTAGAGTCAAAATAAAAGATTTTTAGAGAGATGTCTGTGCGTGCGTGTGTACGTTCGTACATTCGCAACGTTTTTTTCGTCGTACATAGCTCAAGAACCAGAAGCGATATCGACTTCAAATTATTTTGTTATACAGATAATAAGGCAGAAAGATGCAGCAAAGGCTCTCAAGAAAATTGCGTGGGTGTTTTTTTTACCATAGCAGTTTAAAAAAAGTGAAAATTTTGGTTAACCCTAAATATCTCATGAACCAATGATGCTAGAGACTTAAATTAAATTTTATATTATATATTGTAACGCGATACAAAAGAAGTATATTTTTGGAAAAAAATCCAATTAACGTTTTTTTTATAAATCAAAAAAAATGAAAAAAAATTTGTCACCTCGAAAATTTTACGACTAAGATATGATTTCATCTCCAAAACAATTTTGTGCAACGAAGAATAATGTTTTTGACACCTGATAAAATTTTGAGAAAAATCTAATTTACAGATTTTTTACAAAAAATTAAAAACCGAAAAAAAATTAACAAAAATTGTTAAAAATTGATTTTTGACTCAAATATCTTTTCAAAAATTTGAGATAAAGGCTTCTAACTAATTTTAACTTATAAGAAATATTGTTTTCAACAATAGACAAAATTTTGAGAAAAATCGAATTCACAGTTTTTTTACAAAATATAAAAACCTAAAAAAAATGTATAAAAGTTGGTAAAAATTGTTTTTTCGACGTAAACATCTTTTCCAAAATTTGAGACATTAGCTTCAAACTAATTTTATCTTTTAAGAAATATTGTTTTCAACATTCTATAAAATTTTGAGAAAAATCGAATTGACAGTTTTTTTTACAAAAAATAAAAACCTAAAAAAAAAATTTACTTTCGACTCAAATAGCTTTTCAAAAATTCAAACTTATTTTATTTCACAGAAAATATTGTTTTCGATATTCAGTATTTTTTTTATAAAAATCCAACAGTCCGTTTTTTCATAAAAAAATAAAATCTACAAAAAATAGTACGCAAATTTGGTTAAAATTGATACATATAGACAAACTTTTAAGCAAGACAAATCGACAGACGGGATGGGAAGTTATCAGTGTGGGTCGCATCCCAGCCTCTATTTTTTGAATAGTTCAAGAAACAATTAGTCATCTACAAAATTCTCAACTTGTGAAATAATTGGTTGACAGATTAGATAAGATTAGATTTTTGGTGGACAGTATGTGTAGACAATCATAATATTGAACTTAAAATTTTGAATAAAGAGTTCTCACTTGTAGCTGAAAAGATAATATCGTTAAAGAATACATTTGAAAAACAGTGTTTGAGAACTTAGCACTGTTTTTTTTTTTGGAGGACAAAATTTTAAGGTGATAATTTTTTGATAAAATTTTATTTTTGTTTCAAAATTACTCAATCCCTTTTGAACCCTTTAAATAATTTGAAAAAGAATCTCCAAAAATTTCAATAAATTTCAATCAATTTAAAAGTTTTAAAAATGTTTTTTCTTCTGGTCAAAATAATTTCCTTATAAAAACCAATTAAATAAAAACTCAATTCTTTATCGATAACTTTAATTGCTTTATTTATTTACAAAGAACCCACATTTCTACAATATTTCAAAAACCAAACCAAACGAAACTAAAATGCAAAACAAAATCCTTAATTGCTCAGAATAAAAAAAACTGCATAACAAAAACATATTCAAGGCAAACAACGAAATTTCATTCCTTCTGGTCTTGAATTTTTTCTCTCTCAAATTGTGAACAGAAAAAAAAAATATCCTTATAGTATTTTTAAAGTTTCAATGTTTTTTTTTTTTCTTTCTTTCTTCCCTAGAAATATGTATAAACAAGTATAGAATAAAAAGAAATGTTGAATTTACATTCCAAAATACTTGAGAAATACACGAAAACTTTTCGATTTAGAAGACAGCAAGAGAGGGAGGAGAAAAATAATCCATATACCTACAGCTGTACATACCTTTGTGCACAATTCAAAAATCAATAAAACAAATTATCAGGATATCCTTTTCTTCAATTTGTATCCTTGAATTAAAGGAGGAATTGAATATCGCAAGTGGAAAGAAATTCCAAATCATTAAACGTGAATTTCCTCTCATCATCATCGTCATCATCCTTGTAATATGTTTCCTTTGAAATAAGATACGCGCGTGAGATACCTATTTAGTTTTTGGGGTGGTCGGGGTTGGGGGTGGTTGACGCACGCTAGAGAAACGCACGGTGGAGATCCTTTATATGGGTGCAAACAAAAATGTATCTCTTAAAGTTAAAAGTGAAATAAATGCTCTTTTACCTAAGTTATTCACACACACTTGACATTTTGATGAAAGAACACACGTAATTTTTGTGTTGTTTTTTGTATTTTCTGTAAAATGAGAACAAAAATAAAATGAAGTACCAACAACATTAAAAATGTTCCACATTCGCCCGAGTGTACCAAAAAGGCTCTTTATATAATTGTTTGTGTGTTTTTTCGTTTCATTCAGTTTTTTTTTAATTTTGTTGTATATTTTCACACAATTTAATGTTGTTTTTGTTTCTTTGGCGTAACACAGAACACAGAGAAAAATGAACATGAATATCCTTTTATTTTAAACAGACTGACAAGAGTGCTCGAAGGTATTTACAAATGGGAATGCATGAATAAATTATCTTTTTTAAAGTGGGTAAAAAGGAAAAATGGTGGTGTTTCACATTTCATTTCGGGATGTTGCTGATTGCTTCCGTAAAATATGATCATGATGCAGATGATGATGATGATTGTGTGTCTTTTGTTTTTATCTTCTTCAGATTGTAAAATATTTTATAATGGAAAAGAAAATAAGGACAATGGTAGACTCCGGTTTTAATTTGACTTTTATGTTTTTTTTTTTTCTCAAGTTTTGTTTGTTATTTTGTTTTGTGTCTTTTGAGAGGTGGTAGGAATTAATGCTAAAATTATTTATGTTTCTAGTTTATAGGCTTTTAATTTCATAGAAATTACTGAGAAAAAGCTTAAGATAGTTACATTGCACCGTTTCATTTATGTTCAAATAGTGTTTAAGTTATTGACACAAATTACACGCTATCATTTTATTTGAACGAGTTAATTTCAGTGATATAGTTTACACGAATCAAAATCAGAACGAGGAGAGCAATTAAATTGTCATTCGTTTAAATAATTGTTTCAGATTTTTTTTTATCTACACTAATATTATAAAGAGGAAAGATTTGTATTTCTGTATTTAACGAATAAACTCAAAAAGTACTGGACCGATTTTAATAATTATTTTTTCATTAGAAAGCTACATTATCTGTACCTACCTATTTATGTCTACACGTGCGAAGCCGGGACGGGCCGCTAGTTTTATATAAATTCATTTATGTATATTTTATTTAAATTTATGCATTTTGGGTCAATGAATTACAATTCAAGCATTCTTGTTCGTGTGTTGATTTTTTAAGAAGAATGAAGAAAATTTGTAAAGTTATATCCATCGATTTAAAATGGAGGGAAATATTTCTGGAGAATTTGTTATTTCCTTCCAGGAAGGACTACCTCATGTTTTGTGTATATAGGGTGTGAATTGAGCCCAGAAAATATCTCAGTAAATTTGATTCAAATCGTTTTGACAATACATACATACATATAAGTATTATACAACACTGACATTTTTTATTTCTTATAATTTTTTTTTGCCATTAGAACCTAAGGAATTGGAAATATAAAATGTACATGTGTATATAAATTAGTAAAGATTTTAGCTTTTCGAAATTGGTTTTCGAAGAAATGGAATTCTTCAGGTGGGTGCAGTTTATATTCCAAGCATAACATGTCAAGCAAGGAAAAATATTTAAAAAAAAATCTTTCTACGAAATAAATCTTAGTGTGAGTTTGGGTTCATTCCTTTCCTTTGCCACATTTAAAGAGTTTTTTTTGCACGGATACTGCCTCTTGTAAGGAATTGACAAATAATCCAAGAGTAATTCTATTCAAGAAAAGGGCTTTTCAAATAAGCTGTTTGGATTTGAAATACAATAAAATGCACGACTGGGTCGCACGAACTTGCTCCTGTATGCAAAGAGTCTGTTTAAAAAAGCACCTATATAAGATTTAAAATTATACCTTTAAAACAAGTTTGTCTTCAAAGATTTAAATGCTATTCGATTTGTCAAAAAAACCGCGCGATTCATCCCAAGACACAACTCATCCTAGGACAACTCATCCCGGAAATGAATTGGTATTTACAATAGTTATAGTTATAAACAATACATACATATGTACCAAATGCATTATCTAATTTGGATAAAAGATAGTAATCAGCCCTATCATGAATTCCATCGTAGTCGGAATTTTTACGAATCCCGAAAAACTGTATCATGAAATCCGTTCGTAATGCAAAATTGTATGAGATTTTCCACTACGAACGGATTTCATGATACAGTTTTTCGGGATTCGTAAAAATTTCCGATTACGATGGAATTCATGATAGGGCTGAATATAATAAAAGTTTTGTCAATGTAATGCGCTCTTTCGGGCTCACGCACAGGATTTGATCTGGTGAGATGGGAGGGGGTTACATTTAATACAGTTAAAATAATTAAAAAAAAAATATTTTAAGATTCAAAATTTTACCTGAAAAGTAAGTTTGTCTTCAAAAATTTAGATGCCATTTTATAAATCAAAAAACCCTTGATTTTTCAAAATTTTTTTTTGAAAATCGTTAGAGCGGTTTTTTTTTAAATTAATTTTTTATATATAAAATTTTTAAATTTTGTTCTAAAAATATTTTTGGTATGCAGTTGTTTAGTGATTGTAAATATACGCTCTACATTTGAATTTCGTAAAAAAATGTTGACCCGTTTTTGAGATATAGAATTTTGAAAAAAAATAATTCAATATTTTTTTAAAAATCCAAACAATAAAAAATTTCACTTTTGATAATCAAATATTGTTAAGGCAATATAAGAGCTTATTCAGAAAAAAAATTATTGAAATCGGTTGATAAGTTGCTGAGAAAATTAAGAAACGAAATAACGGTTCTATGAGCGGTACCTTTCCTGAGCAATACAAAAATATGTTTTTCTTATGAAAAGAAGCCAAGTTTAAAAATAAAATTTTAGAGAAAATTTAAAAAAAATCTATCGGTTTGTTTTTGAGAAAATTCGAATTTTCGTTTTTTGACCAAAAAAATTGTATGGGGGCCACTGTTAGTTTTGGTCTTAAAAAAAAAATGAAAAAAACGCCTAACGCGAATCTGCTGAAAACCTTAACTTCCAAGTTTGAACTCAATCGACCCAATGGTTTAGGCTGTAGGAGCGTGGACAGACAGACAAAACAGACCGGACGGAATCGCGGGACCCACTTTTTTCGACTTCTCTACCATCGTAATATCATGTTTGATTAAAATCTCGAGTTCGAAATTTTGCACGAATGCAAAACTTGCCATATAGTTCCTATATGTCGCAAGTAAAAATGTGGACCCTTTTCAACCCTGAAGAATGGTTGAGAGTAGTAAATCACAACGCCTTGATTTTCAACGAACTATAGCTTCATTAATTCTATTCTTTTAATCGGTTTTTGGTCCCAATGGATGCTTCCATAAATGAAGGTTAAAAAACGAAAGTATGTATTTATTTTTCGCATACAACATTCAAACCACAAAAGCTATAAGATATAAGACTCAGCGTTTAGAAGATTTCATCATTTAAAAAACCGTGAAATAAAGAAAGTGTAGGTTTTTCCATCTTACTTGGGAGTTCATCGAATATTTCTTAACTATTTCTCATAACAAAAATATATATATATTGTTATAAATATATTAAACAATGTCCTCTTTTCAATGGAGGACAATAAATACATAATGGGTGATTTTTTAAGAGCTTGAGAACTTTTTTTTAAAAAAAACGCATAAAATTTGCGTAAAGCGCGAAACACATTTCGAACCGAACACTGATTTTGGTAATAAAATTCAATGATTTGCAAGCGTTGCTCGTTAGTAAGTCTATTCATGATGAAATGTCAAAGCATACTGAGCATCTTTCTCTTTGACACCATGTCTGAAATCCCGCGTGATCTGTCAAATACTAATGCATGAAAATCCTAACCTCAAAAAAATCACCCGATACAATACGACGTCATAAAAAATTGGTATGACCTTTACAAATTTGAATTGATAGTTTTTTGTTATAAATAGAAAAAAACTAAAAATAATTATTTATTAAACTTGTTTGTGTCAACGCGTCGTGAACCTTCAATGCTTAAAACGTTAACTACCACACCAATGATACCCATCGACAATGTTGTCTCAAAATGCGTTGACGCGTGTGTGAGTCATTGTGACGTTAAGAGAACTCTGTCAACTAGTTGACTTGCGAAACATTGACAATCACACGATTTGACAAAATACTGTTTATGTGAGTCAAAGTTATTTTTATTTTTATTCATTTTAGGGTGGGAAAAAATATTTACATCAGTACAATATAAGTTTATTTTTGGGTTGTTTTTATTTCTAAAGGGCGATTTTTTAGCTATTATCTTTTTGGCAACACTGGTTTAAACAACTGACGCACGTTTCGTGTTTTGGAGTCAATATCAGCCAGAAGCATTGCAAGAGCTACAAATGCATCCAGAAAAAGTCACACTTTGGTGCGGTTTATGGGCTGGTGGCATCATTTGACCGTACTTCTTCAAAGATGATGCGAATCGTAACGTAACTTTGAATGGTGAGCGCTACCGTGACATGATATCCAACTTTTTTTGCCCAAAATGCAAGAGCTTGACTTCCATGACATGTGAAAATAAATTTTCATAAAATTCCATTTTATGAAAATTGGTTTTTAATTAGAAGCAATAAACAAAACAAGTCACACAGATATAGACAGTATAAGTATACCTCAAAGAGTACCATAACTTTTTTTAGTGTCTTAACTTTGATTCCATCTGATCAAACGCTACAAATAATTTACCTTTTAAACAAATTTGAGTTGATAGAAGGGCCCAAAATCAATCAATAAAATTCATTTATTAATTATTTTGAATCTTACGGTTTTATTTTAGCTATTATTCCTGAACTATTTTTAATTAATAGCTACAAACATCAACGGTTGACATACATTAAGATATAGATAGAGCCTTGTCAGTTGCTAGTTCGTCACTGTACTAACAGTCGCTCTTTCAACGCTTATGGTTATGGAAGTAATTATTATTAAACCATTGAGAAACAAAATAAATAAAAATGAAACTGACCTGTATTTTAAAATTAATTTATAAAACAATCTTTCAACCTAGTTTCCTTATTGTACGTTGCTATAAAAATACATTAAAAATATGCGTTGACTCCGTATTAAATTCTGCCCTGTCTACATAAGTTGGGACATAGTCATTGCGAGTCCCAAAAACAATTCATCGTGCCCCAATAGCATTGACTCATACCTACATTACACGGTAACAAAATAGAGTCAACCAGTTGACAAAAAAATGTGTGTCAACGTGAGCGTCAATGTGCTAGTCAAAGCGTTAATAGCAGTTTTCTTTGAAGATCACACAACGTGACACCCTTTGGACAGATTGTGACGTCATTTTTTACGTCAGAGAGTCAACGCGTTGACCGTTTACAATGACCGTCTAATAGTAGCTTTACGAATAAGAAAATGATACTACCTCCAGAATAATTTTACTCAAGTAAAGACGACGTTTTTAACATGTGGTATATTTTTTTTGAACTGACAATTTTTTTTTACAAAAAAAAAAAAAACAAAAACTTACCTAAATAAATATCATTAAAAATTAATTTTTCACTCAAAACGAAATATTGACTCCAAAATTATTTCCTCTTAAACAAAATATTGTTATTACCATTTGATAATACTTCTTAAATAATCCAATTGACAGTGTTTTTGACATAATTCAAAGTCCTAACAAGACTATTTCTAAATTGGTTTAACGTCTTGAAATGTTTGGACAGAAAACAGCTTAAATTTCAATTTTTGATTGTATACTTTTTTAAAGTTTTTTAAATGACAATTCAGCTCAACAAAATATAATTTGCAAATTTTGAAGGTAACCAATGCAAAGTTATCACAGTTTCTTGTTATTATTTTAATTGAAATAAATAAATTAGACAATTTTTTTTCAACTATAAATGTTCAAATGTAAAACCAGGACAAAACATTTATTTAAACATTCAAACATTTTGAATTTTGACACATTTTATTTTATATTTTAATTCAATTTTGATAATAATGGCCTCGATAATAATTGTCTGCTTTAAAAATTAAGGTGTTGATTAAAGCAACTCAGAGACATATAACTGATACAGTTTTAAATAGGTGTCTTATCTACAAAAATCTTTAAATAAGAGCCTTTTAACTTTATTTATTGAAACTAGACACTTTTGGACTTTTAAGAAATGAATATTAACATGTAAAAAAAGAATATCCTTTACTAAATCAATTTTTTTTCTAAAAATTTAAAGAATATAGAATTTTCCTCAGAGAAAAATTATCTTTTCAACTAAGGCTTGAATTCTCCAAGAAGATACAAATTTAATATAAAAACAACTGCCTTCAAAACATAATTCCATTCGGTTTTTTTTTTATTTCCTTAAAGAATTCTAAATTGAAAAATCAATGCAAAACCATTGTATGAATCATTCTTTAAGTTAATTTAAAAGCAATTGAATGATATATTTTGTTGAATTTTCCATCTGTCTACTTCAGCCCTCCTACCCATTAGGCAGGATACATTTTTATCCCCCTAAATATTTCTATACATGGTAGCGCGTTGGAGATGGCGGCGGTGCGGCGTTGAAATGTGTTAAAAAATCTTTCAAAACTTTATAAAAAAAAAAAGAATAAAATTATTTACCCTCACTCTATGTAAAATTTTATTCTCAATTCTAGATGTGGATTCCCTTAACAAAAATTCCTCATTATTTATTTTTTTATTTTCCTTTCAATTTTCAACACTCAACTTCCTTGTAGTGTAGGTACGTGTTTTCCATGCAAAGGACTCCTATGTCCCATACCAGATTTTGTGCAGAAAAGTGGATAATCAACTCGAAGAAAAAAAAAACACCATTATCCTGAAAATGTTCAGAGATGCGACACAACAACGATGATGAGGATGAGGACGAGGACGAGGACGAAAACGAGAACTAAAACTGAGGTAGAGAGAAAAAGAAAACCTTGCAATTTAATCTCCACAATGAACAAAAGAAAAACTTGTTCAACAAAACAATAAAATTAAATTGGCCTTAAGAAAACCTTACATACATACGAATATATAAACGAACAAGTCGAGTATATAAAGGAAATTCACATCAACTGCAACAAGGATAAAGGTAAAGTACAGCAAAATGTCACGGCAGAAAAGAATGAAATCATAATTCATATCCTTGACACTTAAAACTCCACTGTCTCAAAACCATCTCTCACTTGAAACAAAACAAAAAATCAACCTCCAGCTGACTATTCGACTGAATCCTGGATTCACATCATCATCATTAACATCATCCTCATCCTCAACCGTGCCGTGTGTATAAAGTCGAGAAAAGAAGAAAAATCCACTCAGTGTGTTATCCTTGTGCTTTTCTCTATATATCTCCAGTGATATCCCCAGGGCGGATATAAGTTAGTTTTGTATTCTCTATTATTTTATAGTCATTGTTTGCTCGCTCTATTCGCTTGCTTCGCATTCAACCTCGCGCAAGGACTCAGACATGACACGACACCAACTGAGTACCGAGGACCCCTCTACTGCAGAGATGACGATGATGATGATGATGGTACGATGGTAATAGTATGATAGGCGCATTGCACTTATAATGGATACCTTACCTACATGCACACAGCATACAACAGGAGGGCCACAAGAGAAGAAGAAGAAGATTTTAAGGACAATACCGCAGTTATACTCCGCGTCATCCTCCTCTTGAATAATTCAAAATAAAAACTTCATCCATCGGATTTTCCTCCCCGTCCCGTCCGTCAACAGAAGAACAAGAACAAAAAAAGGACTCTTCGTCTCCGTATACATAAAAGGCACACCAAGGACCTACGCGAGACTAATGCGGATTGCGATTGCGGCAACCTCTTCTCCTGTGATGCTGATGCTGATTGCTCGTCCTCTCGCTGCTGTATAATGACGAGTCCTTGTCTTCGTCTCCTTTAACATAGCCCAAGCAAGCCCATGAGCCCTTGCTCCAAGAGGATCTCTTATCCCAACAACTCAACAAAAAAAAAGGTTCTATTGTACTTACATCAAATTTCTTGTTTCGCTCCACTGTGGTATCCTTTTTTGTGCTGTGTGATGAATCCGCCGGCAACACTTCAAATCCGAACATTAAATTTCCATAACGTTTTGAATATTTGAGGATTGACTAATAACTGTCAACATTGGTAGAAATGTTAGAAAGCTCCTACCACCACCGCCACCGTGCGTCGTGTTGTTGTGGTTTAAGGGTTTGAGGTTTTGAACAAAAGGGCAAATCTATTTTTAAAGCACTAGGCACAAGTACATATATGTATCTACAAGTACATATATGTATCTACAAGTACATATATGTATGTATAAAGTAGTTACTTTCAAGGACCTTATAGGTGTCCTTTTAGCTATTTTGTGCTTTTTTTTTAATTGTAACTTACTGAACTATGTTTGGTTGAATTTTGTGGTAAGTTAAGTTCACTTCAGGTACTTATGTATGCCAAGAGACTTGGATTAGATATAGGTAAAGGTTGGTTGGTTGGTAGGAGAGAAGCAAAAGAGATGGGGGGAAGAAGAAAACAAAAATAAACCTAAGGACGAACGGATATAAAAAAGCACAAAATAAAAAAAAAAAACCGAAGTAACCGTGTTAATTATTCACTATGTACATTTCTTTTTAATGCAGTGAAAGTCCACGTAGTCGGTCTGAAGTTAGTATATACCTAGAGATATCCTGTCGGACGGACGACGCGGACAGGACGATGAGATTACGTGTATATTCTGTTTGTTTATTAAAATTTCATAAACGTCAAGGACTTTCTGATACTCTTGTATGATGTGTATGAAAGAACTTAGTTATAATTTATTCCAATTCCCCCAAGTCACATATTTTTGTTTGGTATTTTATTGGTTAGTGAAAGAATGCTAATTGCAGTGAGAGAAAACAAAATCACCAAATTTTATAAAATTCAAAAAACCGTGTTATATTTTTCACTTTGACCGTAAAGTTTATAGGAGTAGTGGAATGCTCTGCAATACAACACTATATCACCACTGTTGAATTTGCTAAAGGATATTTATTTCGTAAAGCCGAGCCGGTTAGAGGTTTGGGTTTATGAATTTTGTTCGGGAGATTTCAATTACCGTTATGTTTAACCGTACAATTTCAACTGAAATAAAACTGAATGTCACAACAGTTTCAACACGGAAAAGTTCTATGAAAAAGCTTTCTAATGAAATTTCCTTTCACGAATGATACAAATATCCCAAATGTCCTGTTTTTGATTTCGGAGTTAAAATATCCTTTCTCTTAAATTGCGGATAAAATCTTATTTGTGTCTTTTTCGGATTTGGGAATTTTTTTTGTTTTCAGAAAAGCTTGGAGATGCGTAAAGCTTTTAAGGGAAAAATTTGAAATATTTCAGTGTGATGAGAATCAACAATCTTTTTTTCACGAGTTGGTTTCTTTAAATTCTAAAAAAAAAAAAAAAAAATAATTTTATGAATGAAAAACGTGGGATGTTATAAATTAGACTCAAATGTGCTTTGTATAGATTCCCTTAGGAGGAATAAAATTGAAATGAGTTGGAAGTGACTTCTTTAAACGAATAAAATATTGTCATATATGAATAAATAAGTACACATACATATAAGAAACCTTGAAGAATATGCCAATTTGGTGGAGGAATTTATGTTTAAAAAGTAATTTATTTTGAACAGATGAAGAATTATTTGAGTTGATTAATTTTTGTATTAAAAAAGGTCACAGTTTTGTTTTATTTATGTATGTCAAAAAAATTGACATTTATCAGTTACATTATGTACATGTATTATAAATATGCAGATACATTACGGTTTTTGTGGTTTTAAAGCGAAAACATATAAAGTGTAAATTAGTTTGTGAGTTCAAGTTGGTAACGTTGACATTTAACACATGTCAAACTTAGCTTTCATCCTAAATGTCATAATATTAGTTCAATGTTTGCCATTTATGACAAAAAATCGCTTACCAATCGCACTACGCGTCAAAATTAATTTAAATTACAAAGTAGAGATTCAAACATAGCCACGTTTTGAGCATCACGCGATGATTATGGTTGGCATAATCGACCGACTTCGCAAGCAATTTGTAAATTTGAAAAGATTGTAGTTACATGTTCGATTTTTCGGCGATCGCAAGAATTGAACCTGTACACATCCTTTTTGGAGGTGTCTTTTAACAACACGGGTAACAAGACACACAACACGAGAGAAGTTTTCAGGTAATGTAATTTCACGCGATTTGACATTGTTAGATTTTTGTCTCTAGAGCTTCGCAAAAGATCGTACGTACGAGCATAATCCTGAAACTCTAGACACATTTAAAAACATCATTACTCGAAGTATTGCCGAGATACCGCCCAAAATTTACGAAAAATTTGTCAAAAAATATCTCAATCTCAATTTTTCGGAGGCATCCTTTCTAATGACATTGTTTTTCACATCTAATGGCAAAAAGTCCAAACTTAATAATTAAATAAAATGTGCATAAAAGATTTTCCGCTGTGTATGTTTTATTTAGCTCTGAATTCCTAAAAAAGAAGACTCTATATAATGATCACATTGGTATTATGATTAGAAGTGTAAACTTTTAGACATGTCCATATTTTATTTAAATGCACTCAGATAAATAATTCTTAACTTTCTGTATTAAAAAAAGTGCGTATACGCCCAAGTAAACCAATATTTATTTTTTTACAATTAGCTTTAGAATGCGAAGTCCAAAGCCCAAAGTGCGGGGTATGGGGTTTGAGGTGTGAAATGTGAAGTGTGAAGTGCGAAGTGCGAAGCGTGAAGTGGGAAGTGTGAAGTAAGAGACGTGGAGTGATAAGCATTCATGAAAATGTGAATTAGTCTGAACATTAAGTGTGAAGTTTTAGTACGAAAATTGAAGTTAGAAGTGTAAAGTGTGAAGTTTGAATGTAAAGAGTGAAGTGCGAAGAGTAGTGGAAAATTTTTTGAAAAAGTTCTAAAATAAATTTAAAACTCGATCTGTTATTAACTTCCACTAGGAAGTTATTGTAATCGGTCCTATCGAATTGAAAACTTTGACATTTCTCAACGTTTCAAGGTCCCTAAAGTCGAAATAAAAGATTTTTAGAGAGATGTCTGTGCGCGTGTGTACGTCCGTACGTCCGTACGTTCGCAAAGCTTTTTTCGTCGTCCATAGCTCAAGAGATATCGACTTCAAATAAATTGTGTTATATAGATAATAATGCAGAAAGGGCTCTCAAAAAAATTGTGCGGGTGGTTTATTTACCATAGCAGTTTAAAAAAAGGTGAAAATTTCGGTTAACCCTAAATATCTCACGAACGAATAACGCTAGAGACTTCAATTAAATTTTATATTATATATTGTAACGTGATACGAAACAAGAATATTTTTGGAAAAAATCCAATTCACGGTTTTTTTTCTATAAATCAAAAAAAACTGAAAAAAAATATTTGTCACTTAGAAAATTTTACGAACAAAAATGATTTGTGTAACGAAAAATAATGTTGTGGTAAAATTTTGAGAAAAATCGAATTGTTTTTTTTTTTTAATAAAAATTGGTAAAAATTGATATACATATATACATATATGAAATATCTTTTCAAAAATTTAAGATTATAGCTTCCAAATAATTTTATCTTATAAGAAATATTTTTTTAACATTCGGTAAAATTTTGAGAAAAATATAATTGACAGTTTTTTTTACAAAAAATAAAAACCTAAAAAAAATTAATAAAAGTTAGTAAAATTTGATTTTCGACTCAAATAACTTTTCTAGACTTTGAGATATTGGCTTTAAATTAATTTTATTTTATAAAAAATGTTGTTTTCAACATTCGATACAAATTTTAGAAAAATCAAATTGACAGTTTTTGTACAAAAAATGAAAAACCTAAAAAAAAATTAACAAAACTTCGTAAACATTGATTTTCGACCCAAATATCTTTTCAAAAATTTGAGATTATGGCTTCCAACTTATTGTATCTTATAAAAAATATTGTTTTTAACATTCCGTAAAATTTTGAGAAAAATCGAATTGATAGTTTTTTTTACAAAAAATAAAAACTTAAAAAAAATTAATAAAAGTTAGTAAAATTTGATTTTCGACTCAAATAACTTTTCTAGACTTTGAGATATTGGCTTTAAATTAATTTTATTTTATAAAAAATGTTGTTTTCAACATTCGATTCAAATTTTAGAAAAATCAAATTGACAGTTTTTGTACAAAAAATGGAAAACCTAAAAAAAAATTAACAAAACTTCGTAAAAATTGATTTTCGACCCAAGTATCTTTTCAAAAATTTGAGATTATGGCTTCCAACTTATTGTATCTTATAAAAAATATTGTTTTTAACATTCCGTAAAATTTTGAGAAAAATCGAATTGACAGTTTTTTTTACAAAAAATAAAAACTTAAAAAAAATTCATAAAAGTTAGTAAAATTTGATTTTCGACTCAAATAACTTTTCTAGACTTTGAGATATTGGCTTCAAATTAATTTTATTTTATAAAAAATATTGTTTTCAACATTCAGTAATTTTTTTATAAAAATAAAATCTACAAAAAATAGTTCGCAAATTTCGTAAAAATTGATGTTCAGTTTTCAATATCTCGTGAACAGTACTAACTTTAAATTAATTTCAATCATCCAATTTGTATTTGTTTATATAAGAATTAAAAACTTTTAAGAGATGCTACTAAAATTGGTAAAAACTGGTTTTCGAATAAAAATCTCGTTAACTAAAATAGATCTTGAAATCAAACTCTTTTATCATATGTAAAATATTGTTGGTAATTTTTAAATTTCTTAGAATAATTTAACTGATAACTTTTTTAACAAAACACGAAAACCTACAAACCTTTAAAGCAAAACAAATCGACAGACGGGATGGGAAGTTATCAATGTGGGTCGCATCCCAGTCTCTTTTTAGCATTTATTTTTAAACCGAAAAAAGAAGGACCCTATATAATTATCGCATATTGTGATTAGAAGTCTAAGCCTTCAGAAATTTCAATTAAATACATTCACAAAATGTATGTTTTCATACCACCTGTCAGCGTGTGATTAAACAAAAAAATCACAATTTCTACATTAAAATAGTGCGTATACGCCAAGGTGCACCAATCTATTTTTTTATAATTAGCTTTGTAATTCGAATTAAGAAGTGCGATGTGTGAAGTCCAGAGCTCAAAGTGTGATGTGATAAATTTAATATTTGGATTGCAAGTGCCAAGTGTAAAATGTGAAAAATGAAGTGTAAAGTAAATATAAAGTGAAGCCAAACAAGGACGAAGAAGTGAAAAGAATCAAGAATAAAATTTCTTGTTTCAAAAATTCTAATTTTTTTTGAACTTTTGGTAATCGAAAACAAAATTTAACAGTTCTTTACAAAAAAAAACTTAGAATTTCCTTTTCAAAATTTAAAGTAAGTGATATGTTATTAATATAAGAATCAGATCCTTGACCATAATTGATATGGCCATAAAGATGTTATGCTTCTGATAATAAGACATGTACTTCCAAGGAACTAACATTCTATTTTTAAGATTAAATTTTCTTAAAAAAATTAACCATAAAAATATTCCGATGCTTTATCTTTAAAATAAAGAATATATTACCAAAAAGACGTCAAATCTCTGTCTAGACATCTTCGTCCACAGATTTTCAAAATAACATATTAAAACCATGTTGAACATGATTGCTTATTTCTTTTTTGTTTCAAATGTTCTTATTGTAATTTTTTTCTTTTTCAAAATAATGTCTGAACTTTGTCAACATTCTTTAATTTAACCTCATTTTTAAGACAAGACAAAATATATATAAAAAAAAAAACAAGCACTAAGAAAAAAAACTTGTTGATGGTGCGAGAAAATTTTGTCCTTTTTTTGGTGTCTTTATTTTTGTGAGTATGTTCTCAAGTGGAAAAGAAAAAAGTTTCTACTCAAAAGATGTTTTCAAAAACTTCTTGATTTTTTTGTTTGTACTTGTACTTGTTTTTTTTTTTTGTAATTTTTCTGTAATGGAGGTGGATTATTTCCTGTATCCGACATATTCTACAACACTCCCTAAAGGATATAGGATGTACATGTGGTGAAGTTGTCGACACATCATTATATCCTTAAACATCCAGAACTCCTTCAACTTCAATTTGAAGTTCAAAGAAGAAAGGATGTGCCCTCAAATTGGTTATCGAATTACATTGGATGTGACTTTATTGACATAACATAATGTACATCGATGTGACCATTTTTGTATGACATTTTACCCGCTTAGTACGTGAGGTTAAAGTTAACGTCATGGACAAAAAAAACATGATACTATACGGACATTACAGAAAATTCTAGGATGATGAGAATTGGGTTTTTATTTTCCAGAAAATATAAAGAAAAGAATCCTTTTTATAGATTGGATTACAAAAATAAAACATCTGCGTTTATATTTTTTTGGCTTAGATGATGCGAATAATCGACACAAAACAACACAAGCTTGAGTGTAAAAAGGTGTTGTTGTTGTTGTCTTCATTTGGATTGTCACAATCTTTTACAATGATACTTGACAAAAGGATCATCATTGTTCGAACACAAACAAAGAGAGAGAGAAATAAAGGACTACTTGATTAATGCGATGAGTTGGTGTAAGGACATTTATCATCATTGCTTGTCAAACGGTATATTGTAGTTTCATTCATTTCACAAATGAGGAGATTGTTTGAGATTGAGTTGTTCAAGATATTGGGTTCATTCCTCGTGCTCTAGGGATAATGATTAAGTCGTTTTTGTTTTATCACACTATACTCTCGAAGGTATTTCTAGTTGTGATAAGCTTTAAGAGTTTGTTGCATGACATGATTATGAGGAACAATGGAAGGATGTTGAATTCGATTAACTTGAAACGAGAGTTATATTCATGATTTTCTATAGAAAAAGGATTGTTTGGGTATATGATGAAATGAAGCTTCCTTGATGACAAAGTTATTTGTGAAGAGGTGAATCAATACAAATAAATATTAAATTGCTTTACAATTTTATTTGTCTATTCTAAGCTCCACATTATGCAATTCTCATAGAGAATACTTGTAAAGGGTGTGCTAAGATTATCCCAAGATTGAAAAATGACGCCATTTGTGAACTAGTTAGTTAGTTGACAAGTATAAAATAAAACAAAAATTTGACAGTAGTTTAGAATTGGAAAAATGAGGACTCATTTTGACGTTTCATTGTTTTATCTCAGTCTCATTCATTTATAACAAAAATGTCTGCCTTTATTCACAATATCTTAAAGACATCAAATAATGACACATTAAACGTCAAACTCCTTCGCTTAAAAAAGATTTATATGTTATCTACGTCATTGTTGCACAACTGGCCAGTTTATATTTCTAACATTTCAGTGAATTTGTTGAGTATGCTTGACAAGGTGGAAATTAAAAAAATATAAATAGAATTCTACACCAGAAGTCAAAAAAGCTTTAAATTTTGTATTCTTCCTTTTTAAATTGTGATCAACAGTGAAGCTGGGAAATTGAATTCTAAATCTATTCTTAGTGCCTTGACAGCAAAAAAAAACAATGAAAAATGTTGATATATGTATTTCTGAAAGTACGGAAAACTCTGAGATCTAAGAAACACAAATTTGTCAAATATTTTAAAAAACAAATTATAAGAAAATGGCGGCCGTAGTTCTGAAATTGAAATTGCGCTGGGAATATTGAATGAGTTGCATATGTGTATGTTATTTCTACCGTAAGATGAATAAATGAAAAATTTAAGCAGATTGGATTAATTTACATTCGTTTTACAAAAAGAAGTCGTTGAAATATCAAAATTTCAAGCAGTGATTGAGAGTTTTGGTAAAAATCTAGTAACATCTTCAGAACTTGAGCAGTGTGTTCGTTAAGACTTCATTACTTTTGAAATATTGTAAATACACGTATTTTATATGATTTATATTCTCTCTCTCAACTCAGCATAATGTTCACTCACCCCCAGTTTTCAGCTGTCATTTCCACTGCTAGACATTTAAGGGGTTAGACCACTCTACAAAAGGCCTTTATAGATTTTTTTCAGAAATACTACAAAATCAATCGAGATTACAGAAAAGGCATTTTACTGCATTTTTGCTAAGGGTCTTTTTAAGGGTCCACGGTAGGACTAAAAGCTCATGTCATTACTTGCAACGTTTAGGAGCTATATGACAAGTATTGCTATGGACGACGAAAAAACGTCGCGAACGTACGGACGTACGGACGTACGGACGTACGAACGTACGTACACACGCACGCACAGACATCTTTCTAAAAATCTTTTATTTCGACTCTTGAAACGTTGAGAAATGTCAAAATTTTCAATTCTACAAATCGGACCCATTACAATAACTTCCTATGGGAAGTTAAAAATGATAAATTTCATATACAAGGAATTAATTTAAAAAAAAATTGCTCTTACGACTTTCGAAAAAAAGATTAATACATTGAGATGTTTTGGTAAATTAAATGGCACTTAAATTTTTGAACATAAACTTAGTTATAAATCTTAAAACATATTTTTTAAACTATTTAAACTATTTTATATGTATTTTTGTTTCCCGTTTTTTGACCAGTCATAAACCTTTAAACCAGGATCTGCATTTTACTTTTTAAACCTATTTTGTTGATTATATTTATAAAATAACTGCTAGAAGTACCGAGAATGTTTGATATACTATGATTTTGGCGAAATTTTTAAAGTGAAAAAAATTGTCAGATAATTGTAAAAAAACGGGTTGGGTTCGATATCCCGGTTTTTATATTCCCGTTTCTTAAAATCCCGATTTTAAAATCCCGCCTTTTATAATCCTGCTTTTTATAATCCCGATTTTTTATAATCCCGCTTTTTGTAATCCCGTTTCTTATAATTCCGCTTTTTATTATTTTTTAAAATTAAACAACTAGTTTTGATTGCAAAATCGAAATTATAAAAAATGAAAACAAATTAAAATATGAGGTATTTTTCTTGATTCATTTTATTGTAACCTTTAACAAATATAACATATCAAAAAATAAAAATATAAAGTAAAGTAGTATTTTTTAAAAACAACAAACTCAAATTAAAAATTAACAAAGTCAACGATAGTGGTAAACCGTTATCGAGAAGTAAATTTGCTGTAGGATGCATTTTGTTTGTGCAAGAATTAATATTATAGACAAAAATTATTGTTTATGTACAGTAAAAACAAAACAAATTACGATATTATTATATATTAGTTTTATTTGTAATTATTATATATTAGTCAAGTAATTTAACATTCAAACCTTTGACTCCTATTGTTATTCAGTTTAATGCACGTATTTTGTAAAAAAAAAAACAAGATTGTCGGGATTTGACGGGATTTTAAAAAGTGGGATGGCACGAGTACGATAACTTTGGCGCCAAGATATAATAACGGTTTTTGGTAGAGGGGCTTAATACAAGCATTTTTTACTATGGGAAGGGGGTCTATCTCCCCCCGTTCAGGCGGTAGGGGCAATTTAAAAAAATATTATTTAAAATGGAAAAAAATAATTAAAAAATAACGGTGATTTTTAGAATTAAGTTTTATACATTTTTTTAAAGTCAACATTCTGTTTTATTAGCCAGTTTTTAATTCAAGTCAAAACTATGCGTAGTTTTTGAAAAATTTAATTTTAAACTCAAAATTTGAGTAAAAAAAGTTAAAAAAAGGTTTAAAGTGTAATTTTTCAATACTTCAAGATTATCTACCATTGTTTTTATTTCAGAATTTATTGCTCTTATTTGTTTTTGATCAAAAACTGAAAACTAGATGATTTTATGTCTTTTAGTTTTTGAGAAAATTAAAAATAACCACAACTACTATTTTAATTTAATTCTTTTTTTTTGCTTGAGTGGTCTTATTTTGATAGTAACAATGGTAGGTGCGAATTTGGGTGTATGCAACAGTGGGATCTGTAAGGGGGGCATGCTGCCCCCCTGCAACCCCTCTGCTTGGGAACACTATAGGATTTGGGGTGGGTGCAAGTTGGAGTGCGTGCAAGGGGGGGAGGGGGCACGGTTCGGTGTGTGCAAAGTTTCTTTTGCATTTAAATAAGCTGGATTTAAGAAAAATTAATTTACCCTAGGTATATCTTAATCCTATTCGATTAGTACTATCAAAATAAGACTACGTTAATACTTAAGCAAGGAAAAAGTAATTTAATTAAAATATTTATTTTGGTAATTTTCAATTTTCTTAAGAACTAGAAGACATAAAGTCATCTAGTTTTCAGTTTTTGATCAAAAACAAATAAGAGCAATGAATTAAAAAGAAAAAAAAACAGTAAATAATTTGAAAGTTTTGAAAAACTACACTTTAAACCTTTTTTTTTAAATTTTGTTTGCATACATTTTTAGTTTAAAACAATTTTTTTCAAAAACTATGCATAGTTTTGACTTGATTTAAAAACAAGCTAATAGACAAAAATGTTGGCTTTAAAAAAAGCCTTGCCATACTTTTTTTAGATTGAATTTTTGATATCCGATCCTACCTTCTTAAATAAGAAAAAATGATTTTTTCAATGATAGCCATAACCGGCCTGTCGAAAAATTCCAATAATTGGTTTCAATGATAAAAATCAATGATAGCTATAATTGGCCCCTTAATCTGTATGCTTGTGTTCAGATAATACAAATTAACGAGAGTTTTCTTTACAGAATATGTCGACTTTTTTCGATTTTTTGAACATACTCATCAATTCAAAATCTTTGCTCCTCTGGAATTATACTCATGCACAAGAAGATATAACTTCTTCCTTTAAGATTAATCATTTTGATTTTACTAATTCGATAAGGTTTTTGCCTTATTACTCGTAGATAAATTTTTTCTTCTGTCTAATCATGAAATCAAAAAGTTATTTAATTAAAGATATACAATCAAAAACTATTCTTCACTCCTCATTTGATAAAACAGATGTCGCTAATTTAACATAATAATCCAATCTACAGTTTGTTCATAGAAATGAATTCATTGTGATATTAATCGCAAGAAAGCCAAAAGCGAAAGAAGACAAAAAAAAAGAATTTTTCTTGAACGAAAAACTTATGAAGCTCAAAGAAAATAACACTAAGAAAAAAAATAAGAAAAAAGAAAAAAGAAGAAGGCAAAAACATTTTCCTTCGAAACGAATTAATTTCGACTTTCTTGCCATCATTGCCATTGTTCCATCTCCATCTCCTAAGGAAGCACAGAAATATATAGAGAATCCCTTAGGAGAAAACTAAAGTAGCACTATCAACACGAATAAAATGCCATTGGATTTGTTAGTGTATCCCAACGAAGAATCCTTAGGCAGAAATCCAAGGACATAAAAGTATGAAAGCCGAGGAGGGTTAAGGGCGGTGGTGGAGAGAAGAAGGCTGAGTTAGGAAGGAAGACCATTTTGTATAGTGGTACGGTTTGGCTAGACAATGTACTTACCAGTTTCCGACAATCAGATAATATTCACCCACCACTCAGGACTCTTACGTTTCACTCCCATTCTCACGCTAAAGCTCACGCTCACTCTCACTCTTACCATTTGCACTATCAAATGAACAAAATCTATTCTTGACTAATTCCAAGGTATTGTTCGGTGAAGATGGCAAATTGCAAAAGTGGTTCGGGAAGTTGTAAGTTTCGTTGTCCTTCTTGAGTGCCTGTGCCGAAGTTGAAGCTGAAGCTGAAAAGCTAAAGCCATAGTCGGTGTCGGTGTCGTCCTTAACAAAAGGAAAACAGGAAAGTATGCCATTTGCATTTCTTCGATTAAAATCATAGATATTGTATTGTTTGGTGGATGGGAGTAAGAAACTTTTTGCTTGCTTTTGAATTCAACTTTTTGTGGGTATTAAGATAAAAGCTTTGTTCTAACGTTTCGTTAAATTTGGGTTATTTTTCGATTTGTTTTTTTTTTTTTTTTATAATAATTGCTGAAATTCTAGAAATAACGTATAAAATGTTTAGGTTGATGGTTTTTTAGGTTGGGATACAATTACATAGATTATATTATTATTCGTTCAATTCGAGTTTCTGAGACTTTCGAAATTGCTTTGAACTAATTGGTAACTGTTTATCTTTTATATTTGGCTTTACAATACGTGCAAAAAAGAATAATATATGGGTAGGTATTTTAATTATTGACTTTTTGTCGAAAATGTTATTAATATTTCTACTTCCTATACAAAATTAACTCATAGATGTTATCTAAGCTGGATCATTTTGACGTCTCAATTAATTGGTTTAACCTTATCATTTGTTTTGATATTTCTTGTGGGTCGAACTACATGTCAGTAAAGCTATCAATTTTTTATTTGATCTCATTTTCGCTTAATCTTCAAGAAAAATAACATTTTAACCAAAGATTTTATTCAAAATTAAATACATTTTTAAATATTTGTAAAATAAAATTTTTATAAAATAATATCACTGGTTAAATTTTGGCTTCATAACTTGGTTATTAAGCCCTGGTTATATTATAACCTAGATTATTTTTAACCAGTGTTTATTTGTATCGTGGGTTATTCTTTAACCTGTTTTTTTTTTTGAACAATAGTTTTATTATTTTTAAACCCCGTTTATTTTTCAATGTTGATGAGTTGTATCCTGGGTAATTTTATTACCTTGGTTAGTTTATAACCTCGGTTATTTTTTAGCTTTTGTTATTTTATAATCTGGGTTATTTTTTGAACTCAGTTATTTTTTAAACAGGATTATTTTTTAAACCTGGGTTGTTATATAACATAATCTTTTTTTATCATGGGTTATTTTTTAAAATGAGTTAAATTTTAATCTTGGTTATTTTATGACCTGGATTTTTTAACGGGGATTATTTCTTATCCCAGGTAATTTTTGCCCCCTATTATTTGTTGATCCTGGTTATTTTTTAACCTAGTTTATTTTTTAAACTTGATTTAATTTTCAGATTTGGTTATTTTTTAACCTGTGTTATTTTTAACCCTGGTTATTTTTTAACACTGTTAATTTTTTAACCTGAGTAAGTTTATTACCTCGGTTGTTTTTTAACTCAGGATATATTATAACCTGAGTTATTTTTTAAACTCGGTTTATTTTTAACCAGGGTAATTTTCTCAACCGGGTTATTTGTTAACATGTGATATTTTTTAACCTCTGTTATTTTATAACTTGGATTGTTTTTAACCAGTGTTATTTTGTATCCTAAGTTATTTTTAACCCCTAGTTATGTGTATCCTGGGTGATTCTATAACCTGAGTTTTTTTAATACTAATTTAATTATTTTATAACCTAGGATATTTTTTAAAGCTTGATATTTTGTAAGTCTTGCCATTTTTTAACCTAGCTTATTTTTTAACCTAGGTTATTTTAACACTACGGTTATTTTTTAACCTGGATTATTTCTTAACCTTGATAATTTTATAACGTGTGCTACTTCTTAACCTGGTTTATTTTGTATCCTGGTTAATTTTTTGGCCCTGGTTATTTTTCAACCTTTGCGCTCGTTATTTTTAACATGGGTTATTTTTTAACCGAAGTTATTGTATAACTTGGTTTATTTTATAACCTGTTCTATTTTTTAACCTCTGTTAGTTTTTACCCTGGTTATTTGTATCCTGGGTTAATTTTTAGCCTTAACTTATTTTGTAACCTTAATTATTTTATAACCTTTTTGACCGTGGTTATTTTTTAACCTTTGATATTTTTCAACCCTGGTTTTTGTCTCTTTTATTTTTAAACCTTTGTTATTTTCTTACCCTTATTGTTTTTAAGCTTGGGTTATTTTTAAATCCCTGTTATTTATGTAATGCTGCTTTTTAGCATCGGTATTTTGTAACCTGGGTAATTTTTCAGCCTGGATTAATTTTGTAACCCGTGTCATTTCATAACCTGGGTTATATTATAAGATGGGTTATTTCTTAACCTGATTTATTTTTTCACCTCGGTAATTTGTTAAAATGTGTTATTTTCCAACCATCGTTATTTTTTAACATGGGCTTTTTTTAACCTGGGTTATTTTATAACCCCTGTTATTTTATAACCTGGTCCACTATTTACCTATTGTTATTTTTTACCTGAGTCATTTTTTAACCCTGATTAGTGATTACTTTATAACCTGGGATATTTTATCGCTTGTTATTTTATAACCATGGTCATTTTATAACCGAGTAATTTCTTAACCTGGGTTATTTTTTAAAGTTTGTTACTTTTAAATTCCTGGGGTTATGTATTATTAATTTATTAGCAAACCTAGCTAATTACCTAGGTTGTTATATAACGTGTTGTATTTCTAGGTCTGTGTTATTTTTGATCCTAGTTTATTTTATAACCCTGGTAATTTTTGTACACTGGTTATTTGTTAACCTGTTTTTTTTTAACTCTATAATTTTTTTACCTCTGTTTTTTTTTTAAAACCGAGGTTATTTCTTAACCAGTGTTATTTTTTAATTTCACACTCAAATCATCAAGTGGATTCAAGCAATCGAAAGTACTTGTACATTGTACAATGCAAGTCTGTTGAGAGATGAAAAAGTATTATAATCAACTGTGTGTTTTAAAATTTAAAAATGTTTGCATGATTGGGAAGTTGTTTTCCAGAATGTTCTCTTCACTTTTACTAAAAGAGAAGTACCTCGTCCAGACAGTTTCCAAAATAAATATTTATATTGGATGAAGTGTTTAAGTTCTTCCGAGTAGTCTTGAATTTGTCTTTTCATTCGAATTCTTTTGCTCTGTTCACTTCTTATTCCCAAGTATCTTAAAAGGATAAAAACCTTTAGTTTTCAAATAGTCTGGTTTCTGTATTTAAAAACATTGTGTCGACGTAGTTTCAGAAATTAAAACACTGGTCAAGAAAAAGGGTAGCGCTTGATGGAGTCTTATAATTATTTTAAATTTACGCCTAAGTATTTTGTCTTATTGGATATTAGTCAGAAATTGGCTTGTATGAAACTTAAAACAGCTCAAATATTTAGTTTGTTTCTCACACAAGACCGGGATCTGGTTGTCTTGTATTGAAGCAACTAAACCAAAATGTCCTTTGGAAAATATACTAATAATAAACTTCGTTCTCAAATTATTCAAAACATCTTCTATCTCACTTTGTAATTCAACATTTTTCTTTATGATCCTGGTGTTTGAAGACTTGACAGAAATAAACCACGCAAAATAACAGGATAAAAAATGGTTTACCTTATTTATATATTATTTCTTTTTTTCTTGTTGGTTTTGACTGAAGTGTTATGGTTGGCATAATGATAACCCTTGGCAAACCACTTGGTGGTGATTCAAAGTGGTAATTCTTAAACACAATAGGCAAACACAATATGCCAAGGACTAAGGACAAGCAAGCAAATAAAGGGAGGATGGTGGAATGGTTAAAACCTAAAGGAAATGTTATTTTTGCTCAGAGATTATTATCACCGCAGGAATGTTTTTTTTTAGGTGAGAATAAGTCCTGCTAAGGTGCTCCATTCTAGCGTAAAAAGAGAAAACAACACAACATGGTGTTTGGGGAGGCTCCCCCAAAAATGGTGCTGAAAAGTTTAGCAAATAAATGAGTCACAAGGTTTAAAGGTTTTGTTTGGCAAATCCTCAAGTGAGTAATGACTGTCGTCGGTCTCGGTTTTGGTTGGAATTCGGAAGGAATGTCAGTATACCAACTTTATTCCATAAATAGGTACCTATGAGGGGATGTTTTGACTATATCCGGAAGGTTTGCAAAGCTTGGAGGCTTTTGGGCCTTGTTTTGTTGCCAGCGGGAGATTGCCTCCCCTTATTATTGTTAATTTCTAAATGGATTATGAATTATTTTGTTTTCATTATAAAGCTTCTTTTGTTTTTTATATCTAATGAGAAAGACTTAAAACACAAGAAAATGGAAGGTAGAGGGAATAAGTTAATGGCTTTTGTTTGGAAGGTATAATTATTATTATTTGAATGAGAAAGAGGTGTTGTTTTTGTTGTTGTGTTGCTTTTATTATTAATGATGATCGAAAAAGGAATGATTAATGAAATTTGTAAATAATTAAGAGAGATAAAGACATTTGTCGTGGTAATTTGTTAGTTTGTTTTTTGTATCTTTATTATCCAGCTTTTCGGAAATGCTATATTTTGAGTAGGAAAATTATATGCATTGTAACGATGATTATCTCTTTTAAATATACATAAATAAAATTAAGATAATTTGAATCTTTTTTGTGATGAATTTGTTTTTCGTGGGCATTTGAGCAGATGATGAATTTGAAAAACAAAAAATTAAAAGATATCAATTAAATCTTCCTAAACTGAGTGTGCTTAAGATAAACTTTTATTTGACATTTCCATGATGAAAACATAAATTGATTAATGGGCAATTTTAAGTAATATTTAATGCTGAGCCTACACGAACGACTAATTGCCAGTACTGACTATTTACTCTCTAAATTTGTTTTAAGAAGCAGCCTATCAGAAAGGGACAGGCATTTTGACAAGCAGTGTACGCATACCTTTATAAGGGCCTTGCACTTGAGAACGAACAACAAATGAACGAATGGACGAACAAACGTGATTTCCAAACAAAAACACATTTAAATTATAAGAAACCAACTGACACCAATGTTAGTTAGGACAATGAAATTTGCATTTTGTTCTCTAAAACAAGAAAATTTTGTAAAAACCATTTGGTAGTAACGAATTGCAGTGTGGTTGCTACGAACTGTCAAACTCTATTCGCGTTCCACAATGGAACGAAGAAATTATTCATGCTCAACTTAACCTCAAAATTATACCACTCTTGTTTTATTTTTGTGTGAAAGACCATTGCTGAGGAAAATATTATATGGAGAAAAGGGTAATTATAAATTGACAATTCGTCGCTGTCTGCGAATAGAAATAAAGCTCATGTGAAAGAAAAGACAAAATATGCTAACATCCACAGTTCGCAGATCGCGTTTCGCAAATTTTGACGTCTTCATGTTTTTGGTTGTATTTGTAATTTTGACGTTATTTCCATGAATATATGTAAAATCCAACAACAAATAAAATGCATTGAGTGAGCGGCATTTGACAAAGCAAATATTGAAAGCTAAATTTTTTCAGCAAATGCTTTTTACTATTTTCAGATTTATCTTTTAAATTGTTCTTTATGAAAAAAAACTGTTCTTTGCTATAGTTTTGTTGTAATGAAGTTGGTATTAAACAAATTTTTAGTTTTGTTATAAAACCAGCCTACAAAACATCATCGTTTTATAATGAATTCAATAATTAACAACAATCAATACCAAATTCCTTAAATTCCAGAATTCACAAAATAATATATACATAGCTTTTGAAAAAAAAAAAAAATAAAGAAGTCATTCGAATAAATAAAATAAAGTAATCACATAGACTACATAACCAGTGGAGTAGTATGCGGAGGAAATCGAATGTCAATTTTGACATTTCTACTATATTAAAAATGTCAAAAAACCAATCTGAATTCATTTAACGGATTCTGTAATCGCCATGAATGTTTATTATTGCAGAACAGAAGTCCTTTAGTAATCACCCAAAAGCTGATAGCTGGTAGCTTTTTTTGTGTATTTTGTTTTTTTGGATGTATCTCTTTAAATTTGTATTTTAATTAAGACTAACCAAGTTTTTTTTGAGTTGCAATTAAAAGACACTTAAGGATTATTAAATATGATTTTTTTCAATATATAGTAAAAACATTTTTATATTAATTGAAATTTAGAAAATTACGAAAATCTTCTAATTTAAAACCATGTTAGCACTTAAAGTTCTGTTGACATTGTTCTTAAACAGGAACACCCCCATTAAATTTTCAAAAAGAACCAATTTGGTTGGTCTTGTAGGTTTGGTGGAAAAAAATTATAATTAATTCTTAAATGTCATCTCTTCTTTCTTTGCCTAAATTATATTTTTTTTTTTAAAACACTAAGGACATCTATTGTTATAAAATTTGACAAAATATAAAAATGAAGTTCAAACCTTTCTTCATATTTCAGCTGAATCTACAGAAGGACTATAACAAAATGGCTTCTGATTTTGACAGATGAGTTCGATTTCTACAGCAACATTTTGTTATTGATATCCATCAAATGTATGTACTGACAATTTATATTTCACTTCTGTCTGAAACTCATTTTTGAAGAATATACATAATTAAAAATACAGAATTTATTTTTGTATCTGTCGGATAAAGACAGAACACAAAAACACACCAATTGTCTTCCCAGAAAGCTATAATATGAAGATAAAATGTATGTCTTAATTTAAAGATGAAAATTGTATAAATCCATCATAATAACATTAATGCTACTTTTGTTTACATCATTCATATGTCATTTATTCTCTTTTACAATTATAGGTTCATAAATATGTAAATAAGTACCTTCTTAGGTACCTATTTTTTCCAACAAAATAAATGTTAAATACAATTTCAGATCCTAAGCTTCTTGTTAATCACTAAATAAAATTCAAACGAGGATTTTACAAAAATAAAGCTAAAAAAAAGGCAGTAGGTATAAACCTTCTTGAAAATTAATCTATTTTCGTCACGCACGTAGCATAAATTAAGTCATTCCATGTTGTAAAGTCATGACAATTAAACCTTTGTACAGACATACAAAAAAAGAAACAAAATCCAACAAAAAGAAGATTGCTATTTTTGCCACCCTCGTGGTGTTCTCATTGACTTCAATGTGCTCCACCAATTCATTTCCAAAGCTTAAAAACAAAGAAAAAGAAGAAGACGAAAAAAACGAAAAAAAACGACCCATAAAAGTTAATCATAACGAATTAAACCCCTAAACTTCTACATCAGAACCTAAAAACGAACCTGATGCTATACCGGCATAAGACAGAACAGAGACAGAAAACAAAAAAAAAAACAAGCCAACCAACATACCTAACCTATCTTTGAACAAACAATCTTAACCCCCTCTTACATTTCCATTTTTACTTCTTTTCCATAAGATTACAACCTGAAAACCTTGTTGATCCTTTCATGACAGCATCCACATACTAACGCCGACGACGACGACACCGAACCGACCCGACCTGTAACCGTTACCGTTAGTCGTTACCTACACATCACCGTTAACATCCCATCCGTGATCCGTATGTTGGTGGAGTTGGAGTGAGTTGCTTTTCAAATAGAACGGAAATGAATGCCTTCAAGGAAAATTAAAAACGAAATGGCGTAGCAGCATCATTTTTGTACGAAAGAAGCGCATTAAAATGAAAGATGATCCAATAAATTTCATTATGTCGTCATTCAAGGTTGAGCGGCATCGTCGAAAGCAACTTACGTCCTGAGGGTTTTACGTATGTTTTCTTTTTTTTGTTTGTAGTGAGGTAGACGCAGAGAGAGAGAGAGAGATAATCAGAAAGGTAATAGTAATAGCTATCCAAAATTACGAATTACAACATATATACAGTTAAGTAGAATGCAGGGAAGATTTAAAGATCCATTATGGACGTGTTGGGGATAGTTGTATCACTTCCGCACGTCATTTTTTATGAGACTGCAGAAGCAGCAGACGCACAGAATCTGACAAATAACCCCTAGTGGGAAAAAAGTGAACCAAAATGAAAGAACATGTGTTATGTTTTTTTTTTATTCTATGGCATTTCGAAGTGAAACGTTTTAGCTATGGAACGATTCACGTCCCACATGTTTTTTAATAATAAATCATGGTGCAATTTACAAGTTCTCTAACAGATTATTTTCGCTTTTGCCATAAGGAATGCGAAGGCGAAACGAACTCGCGAAGCTTTGAAAGATGTATATCTACTACTATTCATATAGTTTTATGTCTATGGATGGATACACTGGTACTGGGTAGTATCAAGCTTGTCATCATCATCATCGTTTTAGTTCGTTTGGTCGGGACTCAGGAGATGGAGAGGAGAATCTCTGAGTTGCTGGTACAAGGAACACAGCAGTGCATGACGTGTATGTCGGTGGAGTTAAGTGAAGATGGCTTACTTGAGGTGTGGAAATAAATGTATGTTCTGCCTTTGAGAGGAAGTGCATCTGACGATGAAAAACGATATGGGAATTAACATGGGGTTTTTCCTATGATTTATTTTTTTTTTTTTTTGGCTGAAACAGGCTGCTGCTGCTGCAACCTAGCTGCTTCTATACTTTACGCCATATGCCATACCATAACATACTCGTATACGCTACCATAATTTTATGACGAAAGAGCTGAATGTGCAAAAGGATGTAAAATAAGTTGAGTTATTGAATTTTAATAGAAATTTGATGGGAAGCGAGCTCTTTCCTTTTATGCAGAAAAGAGAAAATGCGAAAACCACTTTACGCTTAGGGTTATTCCTATTATGATATTTTAGGTGTTTTTATGTTAAGGGCTTTAAAGAGATACCTTTCCTTATAGCTAACACGAATTTTAATGTATTTAATTTAAACACAAAGGTACTTTGCTATAATTTGGAAGTGTTTATTCCCGAGGTACAATAACTGAAAGTGGAGAATTTAATCAAAATTTAAATAAAGAACTACAGAGACAGAGACAACTTTGACAGTTCAAAACAAACAAAAATCTTAAAAATTAAATAAAAACATATTGACAAAGGAAAGGTTCAAACGACATAAGAGACTTGAAAGTAAGACAAGTTTCTAGTATCTGATTAGCCAGCTTCCAAAATATTGACTACCCCTTAAGGCAACTTTATTGGAAAGTAGACTGGAAAGTTAGTAAAAAAATCTCTTCTAACGATCAAGTCAATTCCACTTATGTATGTCGAAACGAGGGCTAATCATGATTGTTCAATTAACTAAAAACAAAACTTTATTCCTCTGTGATTTATTTATCTTATGCACAATTCCATTTTATGTTTTATGTAAAAGGGTTCCTTGTCAAATTGGTAAAGGAATAAGAATTAATTTTTATAAATACACAATACAAGTGGAGATGAACTTGTAGCTTAGATAACAAAATGGACTAAAAGGCAAAGCAAGTTTTTAGCTGCCAAAAAATTGCCTTCTAATTAGAGCTACTTTATTTGAAAGTTGACTGGAAAGTTCACCAAGAAAAATCTTTCTTACTACCAAGTCAAATAGATTTATGTCAAAATGACAGCTAATACTGTTTTCAACTGAAAGCTTAACTTTATGATCTACTTTGTGATTTATTTATGTTCAGCACAATTCCTTTAAATGTTTTTGTAAAAGAGTTCCTTGTCAAATTGGAAAAGGAATAAGTAATATTTCCTTACAATACAAAATATAAATAACTCTTGATAGATTTGTAAGTTGTAGCTTGCCTTAAAAGTGTTGGTACTTTTGGCACGATAAAGTGAAGTAAAGTTCCATGTTTGAAATTATTGGTATCTGAAAAACAAATATATTGTTCTAGTCTAAATTTTAATTTACTATCAAGTAATGCAGTTGACTGCAGATGATGTCATATATGTTGTCATTTGTTTGACGTTTGATCATTGTATCTCGCTTCCAATAATATTTTTGAATTTAAATACGCCTACCACACTTCTTTATCTTTTTTTTAATGACTAAGAGGAAACGACTTAAAATGATAAGACGTCAAAATGAGTTACATACCTCAAAAGAATACAATGCGAATATTGTCCTAGTTTTTATAATTAATGCATTATTTATTATGGACTCTTTTAGTGACCAACTTCACTCGTTTTCTAGTTTAGAAGTGAAAAAGTGACAAGCAACTTGAATGTCCATACAATATTTAAAAATAAGTCACTATGGTTTCAAAACCTTTGTTCACGAAATTGATGTTTTATTTAAGTTTTACCAATGATATGTTTATATTTGATGTCTTCTATTTTTGACTTATGTATGTATCTCTAACGTGTATTCAAAATTCATCCTTTAGGTGGAAACAATTGATCTGGAATTTTCAATACTTTATCGATGAAGGGTAGATTAATCGCACAAAAAATAACAACTGTCATAACGATCTGAAATGGAAAAACGTATGTTTTTATAAATATTTTAATTTAATGTTATTAAATTTAATTTTACAAATTTGTTCATTCTGTTTATTGTTTTATTTTGTTTTGATGAAAACTGTACTGAGAATATTGAATCAGTGCATACAAATCACAGTTTTATAAAGTTGAACTTAGTTAATTACACGCTATTTGTTTAATAATTTTTAATCAATTTTCTTCACTTAAACCATACAATTTATTTCGTTAATTGTCAATTTTTTAATTATGTAAATTGAGTAGTATTTATTGTTATTTAGTTTTATTTTATTTTAAAAGTGGCGATTAATATAATGATATCGTTCAAGAAATCTCAAGATCGTAGAGAAATCCCAAAATTTTAAGGCCAAAGACAATCCATGACCATAAGGACTGTTCAAGACAGGTAAAGGCCTTACTTTAAGAAATTTTAGACTGCTTAATTCACCAATGCCTTCAGGTTAAAGGTTATTTTGCAACAATTGCTGTGTGTCAGTAGTTGTAGAGTCGTAGTATAATATTTAACTTGTGGCTTAGTAGTTATAACTCGCCTACTTCGGATATTCAATGAGGTAAATTTTGTATATATTATGGGAAGAAAAAAACCATTAAAGCACACTTAAGTTTTAAAAGTATTGCAAAATTTATCCTGGTTAGATACTGCTCAAAATTTCAAAAGCGTTTATCTCAATTTTTCACTTTAAATGCTATGTCAAAATTTGTATGGGATTTAATCTTAAGAATTGTATTAAAAGTGAAAAAACCTTTGTAACCTCAGAAAAGTCATTTTTGTCTTGAATGTGACATTTTACAAAAAAAATTAAATTTAAAATTTAATTTATTTCTTATATGATTTTGATTTTTTCTTTCGTGGTATTTTAAGGTTTGATTTGATTGTTATTTTAGATTAATTCTGATGCTTGGACAAAATGTCTTTGTAACTTCAACTTAATTTTATTATTGTAATTATTTATGTGTTTTTCCAATGCTAAAAGTGTAATTTCTTGAACCCAGGAGTTATCTACTTGGGTTTTCCAATAGAACCAGTTTGAAATTGACAGGTCTTGGCGGCCATTTCTTTTACTTTCTGTCAAAATATCTTCTTTTAATCAGTCAGTGAAGAAAAGAAAAACCATCATTACAAGCAACATAGAGGAGCTGAAACCAAACGACCATAAGCATCGTGTGTTAGCTAATCAGATCTGTTCCCAGTCCCAGCCCATTTTCAGATGAATTTCTACGTGAACAAACATAATTGCAGGACTTAGGACGACACCAATCCACGCGAGATTCACGAGGTGCCAATGCATCCAAATAAACTTACTGCTTGTGTGGATTTTGGTATGGAGGTGTCAACAGTCCGTACTTTTTCGAAAAAGATGCTGACGGTCTGGCATCACCGTCAACTGCGATCGATACAGGTCAATGATCACAAATTTCTTGTGGCCTGAATGGATGATGTGGACACCGAAGACATAAGGTTTCAACAGAATAGCGCACAGCTCAAGACACAGTCGATATTCTGCGCGAGCGGTTACATGGCATTGTTATCTCGCGCCGAAGTGACGTGAATTGCCGACCAAGGTCGGATGAATTTTTCTCAAGTCGCAGGTCTATGCTGATTTGACTTAATTTTTTAACTGTACGAAAGTAGACATACTCTCTTTTGTTTGTTATTTTGCATAAAGTTATTGCTAACAAGAAACATTTCACCGATAGCGCCATCTGTTACACGTAAAGAGCCATTTTACTCAGACCTCAATCTACGAACGAACTCTTTCCCTCTAGATCTTATTTAAAACAAAAAATGACTAGGTATAAATAATTCACCATACCTTTCTACCATGTCTTCTTTAAATTTGTTCATTTTATTGGTTTAAAATGTATTCTGGTCTAAATTTCTGCTGCAGATTAGATTTTTTAGCAATTTCTCACTATACTAACATGGATAACGTTTCTGACCTACAGAGAACAAATTGTCGTACAATATTTGATGTTTCGTTTCTACAAGTATACAATTATCAAGTATTAGGTTGGTATTGATTTTTTTACTTTTTCAGGAAAGGAAAATCACTAATGTGTAAAATATTTGAATATTTCTTGAGTTTACAATATTACGATGTGATTCTGTAGACGCGAGAGTTTTAAAACATGGGCACAGAATCAAATTGAACCTTACCAGTGTCCCTGGAACACGACTAAAATACAAATAATTATTTGTGCTTCCACCATAAATTTCGAGTCTCGGTGTCATTTAATTCATCTCGAATGTCAAAAATCAAAACAAAAACAAACTGACATCTTTTACACGAGGCGTTTTAAAAAGAACTCTTCTAATTTTAAAATAGAAACTTTATTTTTACAATAATTTAGTACAAATCTAAATATACCCTTTTAAATTATATCAGTATGAAAACTGAACTTTCTTTCTATCTAAAGTTTCTAACAAATTTACTTCTAGATAATCGCCTTTTGACGATGGGAAAAGTAAACAAAACACGAGCTCTGAAACAAAAACTCGCCAAGCGAGTTGATGCCACGAAAAAAGCAGTCGCTTCCATAGCATCTAAGGTCTCATTCAAGGCGAAAGAAAAGGCATCGGATAAAAGAAATTTACTCTCCCAAACACCCTCAGGATTAACCCCAAAGAAGCACACAAACAAGAAGGAGAAATTTCGACTCAAACACAAGAACCTCCTAAATAAATTTGCTCAACAAAAGAAGCAGAAGAAGGAAGAGATCGCGAAGAAGAATCGTGAAAAGGCTGCCGTAGTTGGTGACATGAAACCGCTGAAGGATGCTCTGCCATCTCTGGACGAACTATTTAAGTTGAGCAGAGAAAATCTTAAAACTGGAACTCCTGCCGAGCCCGAGGTGACGAAGAAACTCAACATCAAAGACAAGATCAAGAAGAAAAATAAACAATTCGTTAATCGGGTGAGTTCATTGCAAGCTCTGCTCAAAGATCCCGACTTCAAAAAGAATCCACGAGAAGCTATAGCGTATGCTATAAAATATAAACACGGTTTAATTGAGGAGTAAAACATTTGTGTTGGTCTTTTAATTGCTTAAAACTAAAAGGCATTTTTTGGTGCTCTTGATAAAATGCTATTAGGTTTTTCATTTAAAGCTTCGACGACTTTCTTTGACCAAATGCTGCGAGTGCAGTGAAGAACTCATCGGAACGGAATCTCTTTTGCAACTCTGCACATTCCTCCATGAGGGCATTTTCCAGATCCTTGTTATGGGCTTTCATTAACAGAGACTTCCCAGCCTTCAATGATCCTAAGGGGAGTCTCGTTATGTCCATTATCCTTGGCCATATTTTGGTATCAAGTTCTTCGGGTTTCACTACTTCAGCTACAAAATTGTTTCGTAAAGCTTCTTGAGCTGTCAATTTCTGGTTGAGTAGCAGAACCTCGATGGACTTAGCCTTGCCAAGGAGTCTGGGAAATGTATACGACGAACAGCCTTCCGGACAAAGTCCAAGTTTAGTAAACGGTGTTAAAAAGTATGCCTAAAATATGATTGTCAGTAAATGACTGCCAAAACCAAGTCAAAAATACAATCTTACAGTATCGGTGCAGTAAATGATGTCACACAGAGCTGCGGTGGTCATTCCAATCCCGATACACGGCCCATTCACAACAGCAACAAGTATCTTTGGGAATTCGTAAAACGAACGAATCAGATTCTTTAGAATTACATCCATGTCAAGCAAAAATTCATCGAAATCCGTGATGCCGGAATTTGACATCGACAACGATAGGTCATTTCCTGATGTATAAACATCTCCAGTGCCTGTTACAGCAACAACTGCGACAGATTCGTCTTCACCTGCCAACTGAAGCACTTTGGCCAATTCAATGTAGGCTTTTATAGTTAGTGAGTTCTTTTTGCGAGGATTGTTGATTTTAATTATGAGCAGCTTTTCACGTTTTTCAAGGAGTAATTCTTTAATTTCATTGTAGCGTTTATCTAATTGAGTCATTTTTGTGACTTTGATTATTTTGTTATCGTGAAGAAAATGTACACAATTGATTTTGGAATTTGACCTGCATTTTTAATAATTCATAAGTTTGGAGAATTTTCGATCAGCTGTGTTTAAGTGACAGCTCTGGAAGTGCACTTCGGCTGTAAATATTTGTAGACTTTACAGAACGGACAGTATGTCACGAAAGATCGACTACGTACATATATAAAGTGAAATACTGCCGAAAATATCAAAGAAACTCAATCACAAACAAATTTATATAAGAATCCAATAAATGTCTGATTTATGTCACATGAAAAGTTTCTTTCCTATGTCTCCATTCTTGTTAGTTTGATTTTTTTATATGAAATTTTTAGAATTTTGAAATAAATATCACATACACTTAGTGTAAAAGAACAGCACAGATGTCTGCTGTGCAAATTAATTTTCACAGTTGTTAAAGAATCTGATAAATTATTATGCGGAAGAAATGACATGCCAAATTTGACATTTCTATCATAGAACAACTGTCAAAACATCACTTCCAATCCATTCGCAACTTATTCATATGATTTTATAATCGAAATGCTTGATAAACTAATGACCTTAAAGCGACATAGTCGGCATTTATATTGAACTCTAGTTGGCTTATTTTGACGTTTCGTTATTCTATCGGGTGTTTTTTTAACACCTAGAGAATTATAAAAGACAACATTTTACAATGTGGTGGATGAATCAGTTCATAGCATTCATTTTTTAAATATAATTTCCGGCATATGTCTGTACAGTGGATTGGCAAGATACTTTCCAAGTTTTATTCTGATAAGTAGTGGTGTATTTAAGCCCATACTGGGATTAAAACAAGATTAATAATTTCTCAGTTCATTGGAAAAACACACAAGTAAGTTGACAAAAATTAAAAAGAAGTTCTGTCTTTTTTCCATATATCTTAATATTTTATCAGCATTGATTCTGCTACAAATGTTATTTTTCTTATTCATATAAATTTCGACTGTACTACATATGACTTTTCTAAAAAAGAAGGGTATAATGTTTTGTAAGCTTAAGGTTGCTCAGAGTAGCCGCCAACGAAGTTTCACGTGTAATTTACAACAAATTCGAGTTGCCTCGTGAATGCTCTCCCATAAACAAATGTTAGGCAACCTTGCGCAACTTAAAATTGTCTAGTGGGCGGACAGCGTTAAAGTAATCTTAAAGTGGAATTCCATGCATCTGCAAAATGCGTAAAAGTAGTTTGAGGAAGATATTTGTAAAAACCCGTAAGTGGGAGAGAATGCACCATAGGTAACTTATTTTGACTTCCTATAAAATACCACCTTTGTATATAAAATCTATAGTATTATCATTAAGCTGTTATTACGTACTCCGTAGCCACAGGGTGGCGTTGAAAGTTTTGTGAGTAAAAAACTGAACGAGCTAAAGTCACCGTAGCCACTATGTGTCACTAGCGTATAATCTCGCGATGATAGTACTATAGGTTTTATATAGAAATATACCATAACTTTTTGACAGTAAAGTGTTGCCGCAAGCTTTCACGAAAGTTAAATGAAATAAATAAAAAAAATCAACAAACAAATGCTCAAAATAGTAAATATTTTCGGACAACCAAAAAATATTGCTTTAAAAGAAAGAATGTGGCTATAATCAGGTACACAGTGTTTTTTTCATCATACGACTCGTTTTTAAGCTTACGCTTACATTTTATATTACGCCTGCAAATTAGGGTATCTGTATATTTTCAGGCAGACGGCAGGAAAGCCATGCTCTTATTCTTAAGAAATGAATTTTGTAAACCATTTTTTTGTATAATAAAGAATTAATCTAATCTAATCAGTGTTTTTTCCACAGTCTCGAAATGACGATTAAAATGTACTTTTAATTCTTTAAATAAAACACTTTGAATTTTGGAAAAGTATTCCACTTAAGTTAGAAAAATATTGAAATAAGTACAATTAAAAGTAAATTTAAATGAAATTCTTGTGACAGTGAACACAATTTAACATAACACAATTAAAAACTACAGAAGAAATGTAAAGCTGGCTATACACTACAAAGCCAAAGATCCAAATTGACCTGAGCCGATCTAAAAACGACCGTGTATGTGGAAACTGAGGTGGCGCAGCTTGGCTTTTTAGCCATGTTTTTCTGCTTACAAGTTTCGTAGTTTTAACATATTTTTCTGAACTTATTTATTTTATAAAAAATCTATTTCTATGTTGATATTATCCAGATAAATATACAAAAAATATAAAAATAATCAATCTGTCAAAGTGGCTGTGGGTCAGTCGTGTATGCCAGTCATCTTTGAACGGGGTCCAAATGTCCAGTATTACACAGCGCATGTTTTTCCTTCCATCAATGAAGTGCGGAAGAGAAAGGAATAAATAAAAAATGAAAAAGAAATAAATCTGTCTCGGCATGCACGTACAAGCTATTCCTTGCATGTTTTTGACGTTTGTCTTTCCCCTTCTTCGTATTTTTTCGCATTTGCTTCACTTCGTGTTTGTGTTTATGGAGCTAATTGAAGAATATGGGACACGAAAGTGAATTCAAGTGAACGATAGGTATACCCACGATTGCCACCTGAAAAAAAGTTTGTGTCCAAATTTGAAAATTAACATGACCACTTGTAGGTAAAAATGACCAACATAATTCAAGTCCGAAAAATGTGTAAACACAGATTAATGAATTCATCACATTTTGTTTAACATATTTTCCATATTATGCAGATGACATTTATTTTTTAATTACTTACAAATAAGCTCACGAAATCCCTAACAAACTTAATTAAATTAGATTAACCCAAATAAATATGACGAAATATAAAAGCAAAGTGTTTTAACATGAGATCACAGTATATAAGTTTTTACAATAATTTTATTAAAAGCAGTACGGTTCAATTTTGAAAATTTTTACGGCTTATGTAATGCGTAGATAATTCTCTCTGTTCCCTAAGTCCAATTCAGATCAAGAGTTTATATTTTTAATAGTTATTTTTTACATAAAGTTGCTTAAATGAGTTTAATCGTTGTTTCTGGGGCCCTACTATGTAACTCGATTCTATCGGGTGATTTTTTGAGGTTAGGATTTTCATGCATTAGTATTTGACAGATCACGCGGGATTTCAGACATGGTGTCAAAGAGAAAGATGCTCAGTATGCTTTGACATTTCATCATGAATAGACTTACAAAAAATCATTGAATTTTATTACTAAAATCAGTGTTCGGTTCGAAATGTGTTTCGCGCTTTTTTATCGACAAATTTTGTTCAGCGATGAGGCTCATTTCTGGTTGAATGGCTACGTAAATAAGCAAAATTGCCGCATTTGGAGTGAAGAGCAACCAGAAGCCGTTCAAGAACTGCCCATGCATCCCGAAAAATGCACTGTTTGGTGTGGTTTGTACGCTGGTGGAATCAGTGGACCGTATTTTTTCAAAGATGCTGTTGGACGCAACTGTACGGTGAATGGCGATTGCTATCGTTCAATGCTAACAAACTTTTTGTTGCCAAAAATGGAAGAATTGAACTTGGTTGACATGTGGTTTCAACAAGATGGCGCTACATGCCACACAGCTCGCGATTCTATGGCCATTTTGAGGGAAAACTTCGGAGAACAGTTCATCTCAAGGAATGGACCGGTAAGTTGGCCACCAAGATCATGCGATTTGACGCCTTTAGACTATTTTTTGTGAGGCTACGTCAAGTCTAAAGTCTACACAAATAAGCCAGCAACTATTCCAGCTTTGGAAGACAACATTTCCGAAGAAATTCGGGCTATTCCGGCCGAAATGCTCGAAAAAGTTACCCAAAATTGGACTTTCCGAATGGACCACCTAAGACGCAGCCGCGGTCAACATTTAAATGAAATTATCTTCAAAAAGTAAATGTCATGGACCAATCTAACGTTTCAAATAAAGAATCGATGAGATTTTGCAAATTTTATGCGTTTTTTTTTTAAAAAAAGTTCTCAAGCTCTTAAAAAATCACCCGATACAATGAAATTGCTCGAATTCGAAAAATTAGTACTATGTATCTGTTTGACTACTTTCGAACAAACGAGAATCGAATAGTTCTAGTAGTGCCAACCAAAAACACTCTAGTAAAGATATAAATCCTCTGTAGCCATATTGGTTTGCCTACAAGCTAAACCGGAAACTAGCCTCATAAAGTATTTCTTAGTGTGCGTGGAATTTCTCCTCTAATTTATGAAATTTCCCCTAAAGACTCAGTAAATGTGTCTATGTATGCGTGAAATCACGTCAGTTTTACTCGTTGAATTCTTCCACATTACAAATACAACAATGTAAACAAATGGGTTTTGAAGGGTGATACGTACGAAGGATTTATATCTTCATATAGAGTGTTTTTGGCGCATTCAATACATGCGCTGTGTAATACCGGACAATGGCTCGGAGCCAATTGACTCGGTTGTGTATGTCCAGCTTAAGGCTTTTGTTACACTTATAACATCGTCGCAACATATTAATGCAGACGTAGGTACTATAATAAAGATGAACATGTTTGTCTTCACTATAATCTTGTAACAGCATTTTTCAAATTTCCTATAATGCGAAAATGAATATCTTTTACATTTTGGTCTCTTCTCTCTTTCTCGCAAACATAAATTTTAAATGTAGCATCCTTTGTTTTGCAGAAATCAAATGCAGATATATGTAAATGAACCATTAACAAATTAATAAACGAACGGTTTTAGAAGCTCTGTGAGAATTAAAACTATAGCTTTGAACACATCCCTCGCATATATCTTATTTTGACAGTTTATTATTATTTGTTTACTCCGGCTTCCGAATTTCTGAATTTCTATTGGATTTCTTCAAATGAAAACATTTTTTCAAATAAATAAAACAAAATTGAAAGCCAAATAACCACTAGAATGCTTCCTCAACAGTTCCTTAATCCAAAAAGAAGAGTTTCAACCATAAAAATACCCGGCTACCGCCTGTCATCAAAAAAAAAATTAAACAAAATTCAAGTGACAACTTAGAGCACAGCGACAGCAACAGCACAATGACCTTTAAGCGACATTGAGGAAAAGTTATCAGTTGAGAGGAGCAGCGAGCAGTGGGAGTTTGATTGGAGAACCGTTCGGTAGCTTTTTGGACTTTTTTTTTGTTATACCCTCTTCTAATCTCAGGTCAGAGATTCATTTTCATTCAACTGCTAGCCGACAAAGTGCGTGGTGGTTACAAGTTTTAGGAACAACAAGAAGAATGTCTCTTAGTGCGTCAATTGTTAAAACAACCCCCTACGAAGGGCAGAAGCCTGGAACTAGTGGACTTCGCAAAAAGGTAAAAGATCGCACACAATAAAAAAAGACTTTAAGATCCATATTTTTAATGGTTTTGTTTTTGCTTCAAGGTGAAAGTTTTCGTGGAGCCAAATTACACCGAGAACTTTATCCAGTGTATCCTCGATGCCAATGGCAGTGCCATCAATGGATCTCTCTTGGTTGTCGGCGGAGATGGACGTTACTATTGCAAAAAAGCAACTGAAATTATCGTCCGAATGTGTGCAGCCAATGGAGTAAGTACCAGTCTTTCGAGTCTGCATTAATTTAAGATCTAAAAATAAACTAATTACTTTCTTATTTGACTTTTCTAATAGGTTTCAAGGTTGCTAGTTGGTCAGAATGGAATTTTGTCAACACCAGCCGTTTCAAGTCTTATTCGCCATAACAAAGCTTTAGGTAAGTGTTATTAGTTTTTTTGTGTCAATAAAATTTGTTTAATTTGTCTTTCATAAATCTACTATCCACTTGAAAGTGTGGGTTTGAGGTGGTAGCTACAATTGCCTTTGAGTTTAATAACAGAAAATCTATATCTCTTGTTACGTATTGGGCTTATCTTTGCTAGTTGGACAAATAGAGCATGTAGAGGGCAATTCAGTTGATAAGGCAACCATAAGGTCTTTTTATTGTTTTTTTTTTTCTTTTTGTCAATAAGTAGATTTTTTGTTATATCATTGCTGCAGCCATTCGAATGAATGGAATCAGAAGATCTATTCGTGATTATGATAAAAACAAACAACTCACAAAATCTTGATTTTATAGTAATGATAACAAATTTCTAAGTTTTTGCGTCATCATTATTGAGGATCTGCATAAAAATGGTGAAAGATTGGAAGCTATCGTGATTAAAATTTCACTAAGGGGCGCATTTGTGATGTATTTAGATCAGAGGAGGGGTAGCAGGTACTTTTCGTGTAATTTTGTTAACCTTTAAAATGTCTATCAAACACTTACACATTTTTAAATGATGCTCTGCAAGTCTGTCTTAAAAATATTAAATTGTATAAACAACATTTAAAAATATTATACATGAACAGTTGAAAAGATTTTGAGTTTGATTAAAGTCAGACTCTTTAAATATTGCTGTGTATGCTTAAATTAAAGCACTAAAAAGAAAGGAATCCAAATTAATTAATTTAAATAAAGTAAGGCATTCATATACAGATATGGACATTAAAATAAAAACACCAAACAGATTTTTTAAAAATTAAATTTTTTTTTTCAACTTTGGCCTTCATTTTCTAATTTTTTTTCTTTCAAACTAAAACTACCCATTATTTATAGTAAAATTATAACTTAAAAAATTTTAAATGCATAAATTTAAAAAAAAGGAACAAATTTCGTGGACATTGAACTAGATACACAGATTAAAAAAAATTAAATTAATATTATTATTTTTATTGTACTATTCGTACTAGAATGTCAGCTTGTTAGACTTGACCATTCCTTTTAATTTTATTGAATGTTTTTTGAACAACAACAACAACTTAAAGGTGCTACCACTCATTGTTTTTGGCTGGAGATATAGCTATTTCGTGCTTTGCCACTTTTGCACTCATCAGTCTCCTTTTTTGTGGTGCTGAGCTTTAATCCAATTTTATTTGAAAACTTTATGCACAACATAGGATTCGAACCCACGCATATCAGATTTGCATACCCGTTTTCTGCATGTATTTGGGACAGTTCTTTCAAAGGAAGCCTTCTAACGGTTTGTCTGCCATCACTTCCGAACAAATTTATCTTTGTTTCGTCCATCTTCAAAACATTCCTCCACATTTGCCTCCTTTGGCCCACTCCAATCAAAATGATCGTGGGCAAATTTGAACCGTGTTGTTATATTTTTTTCCTTAGAAAGGGCATCATTCTTGCGATCCTTCTGAGCAAGTTAGCTTCAAAAAGTCTTCTACGGACAATTCTAGAAGTTATTGGAAGCTGTAGTTTGTTTTATAAACTCATAAAAGACTTGTAAGGATCTTTTTTTTTTTTGAGGCGCAAATGATCTTTCAATCTTCTCTTGGAGTTGTTTTGCTTGGTTTTCCCAGCTGTTTTTGGCTAAAAGCGGTCAAATTACTTTTGCAATCAACTTGAAAGATCTGCTCATTATTCTGGCTATTTCCCTCAAAGATTTTCCCTCACTTCGTAGAAGAGCAAGATAACGTCAAGTGGACCCCCCCTCTTTCCACTTGATTATTAAATTCAGGTATGAATATTTGTTCATGAAGTATTTACTATGAACAATTAATCCCCAGAACAGTTTTTGAAATTTTTTATTTTAACAACATTTTTTTGTTTAATGAAAATTTGTATGACTTTTAATTAAAAAATCAATAAATAAAAAGCTATTAAAGATATTTTAATGAAACTTTATAGTTTAATAGTTGTACTTTGATAAGATATAAAAAAATTTAAATTATTTATTGATTTTCATATTGTTAATTAACTTTTTAGTTAACAAATTAAAATTTCAATGACTTCTCCCTCAGAAAACAATTCTTTTTTTCTCGATATTATGCATTAATCATTTAAGTAATACCCGTAGTACCCGTGGCATGATGGTTAGTTCGTTGGACTGTCATGTCAGAGGTCTTGAGTTCGATCCCTGCCTATATCATCTAAAGTTTTTTTCACGGGTACTGCCTCTTGCGAGGAATTGACAAATTCTCCAAGAGTAATTCTTGTCATGAAAAGTGCTTTCTCAAACTAGCCGTTCGGATTCGGCATAAAACTGTAGGCCCCCTTCATTCCTGAAAACAGTACTCGCACACAGGAATGGTTGAGAGTTGTAAGTCACTAGGCCCTAGTTCTCAACGGACTGTTGCGCCACTCAATTTATTTTTAACTTCCCATAGGAAGTTATGGTAATGGGTCCGATTTGTCAAATTGAAAATTTTGACATTTCTCGACGTTTCAAGGTCCCTAGAGTCGAAATAAAAGATTTTTAGAAAGATGTCTGTGCGTGCGTGTGTACGTACGTTCGCGACGTTTTTTTCGTCGTCCATAGCTCAAGAACCAGAAGAGATATCGACTTCAAATAAATTTTGTTATACAGATAATAAGGCAGAAAGATGCAGAAAGGGCTCTCAAGAAAATTGCGTGGGTGGTTTTTTTACCATAGCAGTTTAAAAAAAAGGTGAACATTTTGGTTAACCCTAAATATCTCATGAACCAATGACGCTAGAGACTTGAATTAAATTTTATGTTATATATTGTAATGTGATACAAAACAATTATATTTTTGGAAAAAAATTCAATTAACGGTTTTTTTTATAAATCAAAAAAACTGAAAAAAAAAATTTGTCACTTCGAAAATTTTACGACTAAAATATGATTTCATCTCCAAAACAATTTTGTGCAACGAAGAATAATGTTTTTGACATCTGATAAAATTTTGAGAAAAATCGAATTGGCAGTTTTTTTACAAAAAATAAAAACCTCAAAAAAAAATTAATAAAAGTTGGTAAAAATTGATTTTTGACTCAAATATCTTTTCAAGACTTTGAGATATTGGCTTTAAGCTACTTTATCTTTCAAAAAATATTGTTTTCAACATTTAATAAAATTTTGAAAAAAATAGAATTGACAGTTTTTTTACAAAAAATTAAAAACCGAAAAAAAAATTTAACAAAAGTTGGTAAAAATTGATTTTCGACTTAAATATCTTTTCAAAAATTTGAGATTATGGCTTCTAACTAATTTTAACTTATAAGAAATATTGTTTTCAACATTAGGAAAAATTTTGAGAAAAATCGAATTGACAGTTTTTTTACAAAAAATAATAAAATTAATAAAAGTTGGTAAAAATTGATTTTCGGCTCAAATAGCTTTTCAAAAATTAAAAATATTGGCTTCAAACTTATTTTATTTCACAGAAAATATTGTTTTTTATATTCAGTAATTTTTTTATAAAAATCCAACAGTCCGTTTTTTCATAAAAAAAATAAAATCTACAAAAATAGAACGCAAATTTGGCAAGAATTGATACATTTAGACAAACTTTTAAGCAAGACAAATCGATAGACGGGATGGGAAGTTATCAGTGTGGGTCGCATCCCAGCCTCTTTTTTATTTAAGTAATAGAATCCGCAAAAAAATTTGACTGCTCACGATTAGATTGAACAAAAAAAATTATTTATGACGGACGGTGAGCGATGTCGGTACGGCGCGGCGCGCTGCCGCGCGTCATTCACTTACCTTTTATTCTACTCAGTAATTGTAAGTAAGAAGCAATTCTTTATTTTTTTAATAAAAATAATGTTATTTAATGGATAATTTTACTAAAACACATTACATAAAATTAATTAATAAAATGTTTTTTTTTTTTTATTATTATTAAATAAACGAAGATATCAAAATTTCAGCAGTATTCTATTATTTTATTTGTATTATTGTTCTCTACGAACGGTACTAATTATATTTATTTGTGGTCTTAAATAATATTATCAATTTTCAATGAATAAATGTAAACTTTACTAGTTATCCAGCGTTACTCCATTGTTAGATAAAAAAAAATTGCGTTCGGTTATTTTCATTTGCTATTTTTATATACATGGATAACAAAAAATATCACAAGCCATGGGGGGCCCACTTGACGTGATCTTGCTCAGAACTAAAAAGACAGCTTTCTCTTCTAGGGAACAATGCTTACCGCGACCCATATTTTCCTTAGAAGTAGTTTTAATATTATTAAAATAATTTAAATTTACTTCCTAAAGTGATCTTACTGTTTCATAAAAGTAAAAAAAAATATTAAAAACTAATGTTTTTGATACTAGTTAAATATTAAAGTCTGTGTTCCAATGTGTTTCTATTTTAATGTCCACTAAAAACCTATATTACTACCTAAGAAACGGTTCATCTCCAAACAATCAACAAGCAAAAAAAAAATAAAACTCATGTTATTTTGCATAAGAGAGTCTAACTTTTTTTTTGATAACGGTTAAAACTACTTCTAATTTGGTTTTACTCTTAGCAACTGTCTCTGTGTCTATTTTAATGATTATATCTGTAGGTTGATTGGTTAAGGTGCACCAAAAATCTAGAAAGAGTAAGTTAAGACAAGGAAAAAAGTCGTATGTTAGACTTCAAACATAAAATAAATATTAAAAAATACCAGTAACACCTACAGAAACATGCCTTGACATTTTAAAAAGCCAACAATTTGTCTTTGATTTTATTAAATTTTATTAAATTTTATTATTTAAAGTAATTTAAATGAATAGTTTTTAAAACCTTATTAATTACTTAAAATATAAAAAATAAAATATTTGCGTTGAATGTTTTGTTTGTATTTTCCTTCAAAATTATTACTTAAACTATCATCATCTAAATTCTATATACAAATTAATATACATACATACTTGTTCAGCAGAAAGATATCATAGAAAAATATCAAATCTCTGTATATAAACTGTGCAGTGCTTACCAAATGTAACTGTTAATACGAAAATAAAGAGTATCTATCTATCTATCTAAAAAATAAAATTAATTGTTTCCAAAGTTGTATGAAATGAAGTATAATTTTGGTTTGCAAAATTCAATTCTTAACAAAAATAGAAAACAATTCAGTTATTATTATTATTATATATTATTATTAAACAAGTAATAAATTACATGCTATTATAAAATTATTGAGCTTCTAGCTGCAAAGGCCTACTGCTCTATAATTAATTTTACACACATACATTTATATAATGGTTTCAATTTCTAAAAGAATATTTCGGAGTCGGATGAAGTTTTTATTTTTGATTTTTTGCTGTTTGTAGGGTATATACACTTGTGCTCATGCAATTAAGCCACTCTAGTGAAAAAATGTATTTATTCAAGAAAAGGTTCAAGGCATGATCATTTTAAAACTTATTGTATTTATTAAATAAATTTATTTAAAAAAAATCAAAATAATTCATAATTTACATAATTTAAGTCTCTTAAATAACTGTGAGTTCAGATTCTCTGCTCGATAATCATTAATTTAGTCAACACATAATTAAGCCATCTGCAATTAAGAACTTAAATAACACCATAATCAATGCCAAAGATATGTTTTACCTTTAGTAAAGCTAATATTTCGTTGGATATCCCTTTTTTCGTATAACTTCAGCACATCTGTTGGTCATTGTACCAACTAAAGCCGCACATTGAGAGGGTGTTATTTTATTCCACTCCTGTTGGATAATTTCCCACAAAGAGCTCCTGTTCATGGGTTTTCTTGCTGCCACTGCCCTTTTTATAATACCCCATAGATTTTCTATGGGGTTTAAATCGGGGCTCTGAGCTGGCCATTCCAGAACACTAATAGAATTAGTCTCAAACCAGGATTTAACGACCCGGGAGCAATGCTTCGGGTCGTTATCCTGTTGAAATATCCAGGCAAGTGACAAATTGTCTGCATAGTCTCTATTTAAGTGAGTATCTAAGATGTCCCTGTACATCTCGCCAGTCATTTTTCCACTTATCTGTACAATTGGGCCAACGCCGGATGCAGTGAAACATCCCCAGACCATTACAGAGGAGCCTCCGTGTTTTACGTTTTTTTTTGTGTATTTTGGATCTAATTCCTTTAATGGTGGACGTCTTACATATGGTCTACCATCGTTTCCAAACACATTGAATTTGGATTCATCACTCCAAACTACCAAATTCCAGAATCGAGAACTTTTTTGAAAATGATCTTTGGCAAATTTCAGTCTCCGAGAAATATTCTTTTTCGACAGGTTCGGTTTTCGTCTGGCGATTCGTCCATTCAAGTTTTTTTCTTTCAGGCGTCTTCGGATCGTTTGTGCTGATAGCACGACGTTGTAATTTTCTTCCATTTGTGCTCTCATTTGAGTTGAAGTTAGAAAAGGGTCTTTCTTGCTAAGCCTTACAAGTTGCCTGTCATCAGCAGGAGTGGTTTTTCGTGGTCTTTTTCGGGGTAAATTCTCAAAAGTATTATTTTTTTTTTGAAATAAGCAAGTGCATTTCTGACTCTGCCCCGAGAAAAACCTAGTGTTTGGGTTACTTTTAAAATATTTTTCTCCTTTTGGAAGCACTCCCAAATTATTTTTCTCTCAGTTGGGTTGGAACTTTTATTTTTCCCCATTTTAATGAAAATGTTATGAATTTAAGTTTTAAATGCACTAAAAAAATGAATTTAATTAATTTATGAAAGAAAGTCGATCCAAAAACTATTTTTTACCACAATTCAAAAAAAAGGCTTAATTATATGAGTACTCTAGTCGACTGTTTTTTTACAAATGATTCGAAATAAATGACAAGACCTTGCTTACAACCTTGTCATGTGATTCTTAAAGTAAGATAACGGAATTTGTTAACTGTTATGGTCCAATCAGTATAAGAGTTGCAGGAAACTAATATTTTTAGTTGCATCGCGTGATTATTGATGTGGCTAAATTGTGTGGGCACAAGTGTAGGTTTCGATTTTGTTGGATTGACTCCTACATAGTAATGATTGTAAATTCTCCATTCATTTACTTGGGTGCTTATCAGTTTTCTTATGAGGTTCTTCACAAGGTCATTCTTGGTGTAAATATTATAGAGGTAGGTTGGTGACTTGCTTGCAAGGTTGGCGGCTTTATCCGCGAGCTCATTGCCACGGATGCCAACGTGTCCAGGTGTCCACATTAGTTTTATGTGCTGGTTTGAATTTACCAATAAGGAGCGGATGTTGTTGATGAGATTGGTGGAGTTGTTGGTATTTTTGACAGCTTTGATCGTAGAGAGACTGGGCAGGTTCAGGCGTCATAAGGGACTTGAAAGTAAGGCAAGTTTCTAGTATCTGATTGGCCAGCTGCCAAAAATTTGACCGGAAAGTTAGTCAAGAAAAATCTCCCTGACTATCAAGTCGAGTCAACTTATGTCAGAATGACAATCGATCATGTTTTTTTAATTAACTGAAAGTTGAACTTTATTCCTCTACGATTTATTTATTTTTCGCACAATTTCATTTAATATTTTGTGTAAAAGGGTTTCTAGTCAAATTGGAAAACAAATAATTAATATTTCTTTACAATACAAAATACAAATCGTGATGGACTTGAAACGTGCATGAGGACTGTTTTGTAGACAATAATGTTTTTGGTAGTTTTTGTACGGTAAACTGAAGGTAGAAGTTAGGGAAATAAAGTTCTGAGTTTGAAGTTTATGACACTTGAAAAACTAACTAGTTGACTTGGTCAAAATGTACGTTCAAGGAATGCAGTTGACTGCAAATGAAGTCCCTTATGTTGTCTGAACCTGCCCACTGAAAAATCTTGCGATATATCTCAACGTTTGTATGGGTTTTCCTTTGAGATGCGAGGTTCATTATAAAGGAATTGGAGTCGATGAGCCAAGACGGTTCCCGTAGAGCAGAATTTTTTGTTTTTAACAACTCTTGTTTTGGATATTCAGAATTAGTAGATTGAAAAATGGTGAAAATGGCTGATGGTGTCTTGTAATTTCTTTTCCGGTTCAGTGTTAAGTTGACTTCTTTGTCGATTATCGAGTTCGACGAAAATACCAGTTTAGCATATAGTTTATATATGATTTTTTCTCTTCGCTCTTCAAAAAATTCAGTTATTAAATTAGCAGATTATCCCTTTTTTTATTACCTTAAAGGTGGTTAAACCCTCTGCCATACGATTTGTTTTTCTTGTCTTAACCCAAACTATTCGCTCTGGCCTTTTGGTGCACCTTTTACCAATCACCCTGTATGGTATGTATGTATATGCTTGATTTTTTGGTGGCTCTGTTTTTGAAAATCTCTTTATTACTTTTCGATATCGATCGGGATTTGTCTAAGATTTTGCATGGGTGTCAGACCGCGAAAGTGTTTTTTTACATTGTTGACCATAAATATATTTAAAGGCGCCGAAATGAAGAAAAAGACCTCATTACCGCATTCTTCGGTTATCGAAAGCGTTTTAAGAATACGAAATAAAATATGTATTATTTCCTAAAACATCCTTATTGCATTTAATAATAATATCCAAGACGGTAACGGGACAGCACTAACTCATCCTTAAGCAAATTAAAGGTAATTGATATATTTAAGTCTAAGAGTTGTCCAAAGCGACTCAATTGAGACTTAAAGGTGGTATAGAACTGATCTGATCAGTATTATATCTGATGGAATTTTTCAAAAGGACATCTTTCACGTAAATTGGTTAGGTAAAAGTCAAGCAGAGGTATGTAATAAGGATATTTGTTGGCACTATTGAAATAGTAAATTTGGCGCCCACCATAACGTGGGATATGAGACATTTTTAACAAATTTTAAAGTGTGTTGTAGAGAAAAGTGATCACTCAGATAGGAATGGTTGGGCATGGGTACCACTGTGACGTTTATTATTTATATAACACTGCTGCACTTAAAGAATTTATATGGCACTTTGTTTTTTTTTTATAAAGTACAGGCACTCAAGGGGATATTAATACCCTTAACACGTTTACGGTTAAACACATTGCGAGTATTAGGAAAATAGGGAAGGATTAAAGAGGAGATACCGATGCACATTGGTCTTAAAATTTTGAATATTGAAATGGGAGGGGAAAACAGAGTTGGGTAAAGCATTTCACATTCTCGATGAGAAAAGAATCTCTATATTTAACAGTACGTCCGAAATTGAGCTCGAGGGTAAACTGATGAGCATTCCGGGAAGTGCGAGTATTACGGTTGAATTGTTTGAGGGGGGGGACGCAACTGGCTAATTCGACATAACATTGTTTGTAAAAGTATCTGTAAAACAACGAAAGGCATGAAACATTGCGCCGGTGTTCGAAAGATGTAAATGTTTCGGTTATAGTTCTATTGTATATCATTTTCAAAGATCTTTTTTGTATCATATCTAAAAGGCTCAAACTTGTTTTAGGGGCTCCTGCCCAAATATGCGAGTTATATTCAAGTTTTGGACGAACGAAGGCTTTGTAAATTACCGCCAGATCAGAAGGGGTGAAAAATTTCTTGCACCGTCCGTCGGAGAAATCCTAAGCACCTGGCAGCATTTTTGGCAATATCAAATATGTGATCATTCCATAAAAGGTGATCTGTGATACCCATACCGAGTACTGAAAGTTGATTAGTTTCCTGGATGCAAGTGCCACTCATAGATAGCGGCATCGGGGGTATGTTACGCTTTAACGACAGGAGACAGCATTGAGTTTTCGAAGCATTAAATTCTACACGGTTTTTGATTCCCCATTGGACAATGCTGTCAAGATCAGAATTTAATGAGCTTATCATACGCTGCCGTTGAAGTTCCACATCCGAAGGACAACGATTTGAATCTAGAAACGAATATGAAAAGCTGAGTGTTTTGTATTGTTACATAAAACATTTGGTTCCATTAGCTAAACAAAAAACTAAATAATGTACATATGTTGTCTTGGCTTTGTTTGTCTCCTCCTCATGAGAGTCCTGTAGAAGAATCCATCTATCTCTACTGAAAACGTATTTGTTAAGCCCTTTACCAAGCCCACTACGACTTCACGCATTTGTGACGCTTTGGGGTGATAATTTCAACCAAACCGTTATAGAAACGTGGCAATGGTTACGTTTGAACCTTAAATCAGCAGATATATTGATGTGGCATAAATTATATCATTTCCTTTGTTAAAAACCTCTTCAAACGTAAAAATCTTTTCATTCGAGAAAAGAATTATTTTTTGCTTATTTCTAGCGTGTCAAAAGAAAGGTCCTTTGCCTTTGTCCACAATAACTCTTTAGAGTCGAAGTGTTAACAATTGATCTGTAGAGCGCCGATAGCTCTTTATGTGTATAGACATAGATCCGATGAATAAATAATTCTCTGGTGGTATTCTTTCCCGTACTGCTTTCATAAGCGTACAAATGCGGGCAATGCGTGAACGACCTCTTTTTGGGCTGTCATCTACTCTTGAAGATATAACGAACCAGCCTAAACCCCGGTACACGAACATTATTGCGGTTCCCAGTAGTTTTTTGAAACAAGAAAAATTCGGCTTGCGTTAATTTTGGGACACCCAAAATTAACGCAAGAAATCTTGCGTTAATTTTGGGACACCCTATACTATTTAAAGCAACGCAAGCAACGTATGGAAAAGTGAACATTTTTAAGAAAAAAAGGTCTTAAAGGAACTTCTTTTAATCCAATGATTTTTGATAAAATTTAAAGACATCTCGAGTATGTCTCGTTTGAATGCGAACATCATTAGTTTATAAATATTAAAGTAAAATTTGTTGAAAACACACATCATCCATATTTCTCTTTTCAATGTGGGCAGGCAGAGAAAAGGGTTAATTGTTCGTTTAGTGAAAGAAAAAAAAAAGAACCAGAACCTTTCAATGACAGCGACATACACAAATTGCCTTAGATAATTATACACCCCCCCCCCCTAAGTTCCGTCTGATTTCACTCAGAATGTTTTCCATTTTTTTATCTATGGCCGCCAATAGTGCTACTAAATTGATATCTTGTTAAAAAACCCCAATTAGTCAAATCCGAATAATAAAACGTTTCTATTTTAAATTATTTTGTATCGATAGGTGGCATTGTTCTTACTGCTTCCCACAATCCCGGTGGCCCTGAAAATGATTTCGGAATCAAATTCAACTGTGAAAATGGTGGACCAGCTCCAGATGCCTTCACCAACAAGATCTATGATCTATCAACTGCCATTAAAGAGTACAAAATCGTGGCTGGCCTACAAATAGATATTGGTAAAACTGGAACAACCACTTTTGATGTAAGATTTCTTCAAAAAAAAAAAACTATGAACTTTCCAACTAAATACAAATAATTCAAAATTTAGATCAGTGGAAAACCATTTGTTGTGGAAGTGATCGATTCTGTGACAAACTACGTTAACCACATGAAAGAAATCTTTGATTTTGCTAAATTGCGTGACTATGTTAGCGGTAAGGCAACTGGCAAGCCACTTAAAATGCGTATTGATTCAATGAACGGTGTCACTGGATCATATGTGCGTGAGATTTTCCTCACCAATTTGGGTGCCACTGAGGATTGTGTTGTACACACAACTCCTCTTGAGGACTTTGGTGGTCTTCATCCCGATCCAAATCTAACCTATGCCAAGGATTTGGTAGAGACTGTTGCAAAGGGTGATTACGACATTGGAGCTGCTTTCGATGGCGATGGTGATCGTAACATGATCATTGGAAATAAGGCCTTCTTTGTGACTCCCAGTGACTCGCTGGCAGTGATTGCCCACTACTTGGAGTGTATACCATACTTCCAAAAGAACGGCGTCCAAGGATTCGCCCGTAGTATGCCAACAGCTTCAGCTGTCGATTTGGTCGGAGCCAAGTTGGGCAAAGAAGTGTTTGAAGTTCCAACTGGATGGAAGTACTTTGGTAACCTCATGGATGCCGGTCGCTTGTGTCTATGCGGAGAGGAGAGTTTCGGAACAGGATCGAATCACATTCGTGAGAAGGACGGAATCTGGGCTGTGTTAGCTTGGCTATCGGTTATGCAACACACCGGAAAAGGCATCGAAGAGATCCTCAAGAACCATTGGTCAATTTATGGACGCAACTATTTCACCCGATACGATTACGAGGAATGTGACTTGGAGCCATGCAACCAAATGATGTCAACCATGGAAAAAACCATCACTGATCCCGCCTTCGCTGGAAAATCATACTCCAGCGGTGGCAAGTCGTATAAGGTTAAGGTTGCCGATAACTTCAGCTACACCGATCCCGTTGATAAGTCGGTCTCCAGCAAACAAGGTTTGAGAATTGTCTTCGAAGATGGTAGTCGAATCGTTATGCGCTTGAGTGGAACTGGAAGCTCTGGAGCTACTGTTCGGTAAGTTAAATTTTATTTGGAAAAGATCTATGGAACGAAAATAATGGTGCACTTTTTGTTTTCAGTTTGTACATCGATTCCTATGAAAAAGACAACGTTTTGGGTAAAGCAAGTGAAATGTTGAAGCCTCTTATCGATATTGCTCTGGAGATCTCACAACTTCCTAAATTCACCGGACGCAATGCCCCAACTGTTATAACATAAGAGAAAAAGAGTACAATTTTTGATGGTGCATCCTTAAATAATAATTATTCTACCTCAAAGTTTTTGATCTTAGAGGATTAGAATGTGGTTTTTTTTAAAGTTTTATTATTTCCCCTTTTTTGCATTTGTTCTCCTCTCCTAAAACTGGTCAAAGTTGTTGAAAAATAAATGTTTTTGTTTCGTTAATAGGGTGTTTTTTTTTCTAACGTATGTTTTTTTAATAATTTGCACACACTAAAGGGGTTATTCCTACCCTTAACATGTTTAGTGTTTAAATGCATGAAAATAGGGAAAAGTTTAAGAGAAAATACGGATACAAATTGGTCTTAAGGTTTTCAATATTAAAATGGGGGCGGGAGAGGGGGCAAATAAATGGGGAAAGGCATACCACATTCTTGATGTGCTGTTAAAAAAAGAATCGATAATGGACAGTGAGTCTAAAATTGAGCTAAACTGATGAGCATTCCTGTAAGTGCGAGTATTACGGCTGAGTTGTTTGGCCAAGGGATACTCGTAGTTCTATCGCCTATCATTTTCAAAGCTCTTTATTTTGGATTCCGTCCAAGAAACTCAAAATATTTCCAGGGGCACTTGAGAGTTACGAGTATGTTCAAGTTTTAAATGAATGAAGGCTTTGTAAATTACGGCCAGGTCAGAAGAGACGACATTATTTGCACCGTTCGTTGGAAAAATCTTTAATAACTAGCAGAATGTTTTCAATGTCGAATAGGAGCAATGGGGAACACCAGTATTTATTTTATGAATTTCAAACTTGAAACCATCCAATACAACGGAAACCTGTAGAATAGGTTAAATGCAAAAGCTTAAACAGTGGTTTTGGCAGCGTTGAACAACAACTCTTCAGAAAAATAGAAAGGATACTATTAGGGTAAGCGAATTTGTCAATGCCAAGTTTTTTCAGTACTGCAGCACAAGTGCAAAAGAAGATTTGTCTTATGAAATCATTTGCATTTTCAAGTACAGGAAGACTGTCTGGCAGCGTCGAATTAACAGCAAACTGTGGTCCAAGCAAATTGGCATTATTACAAATGGAGTATCATTGAAAACGAGCGTTGGAACCGAAGATGGTGTGGTATTCCAAATGACCAGAAATGTCTACTTCCTTTAAGACACTGTAGTATTTTTCGACGTAATTTTTGGTCTTGATACGTCGAATATGACCATTACAGGTCTTTCTAGCTTGTTTTATATTATTTTTTCCTCTGTGTGGCTGGCCTTATAAGAACGGAAATTTACGTCTATAGTTCTGATAACCTCCTTACAGAATTGATAGATAGATTTTCTCTATTCGGGATAAAATATCTCATTCCCTAAAGAATTAAGTTTGTAATCATATCTGCGCTGGAGTTCACGTCACTATCAAGAAAGCAAAGTGACCAGTTCAATTTCTTGAAGAAGTCGTTGAGGCCGTCCCATTTGGCTTTTTCATATTGTCTTTCAAGTGTTATCTAGTCACCAAATCGAAGCTAATAACCAACAATTCTTTGAATTGAGTCGGATAGAGTATTAAATACGTTAACAGTTGAATTTCTTTTCAAATTTTGACGTCAACAAAAAAAAACATGAGTGGAGGATGTTCTTGTTTTTCGTTAATTTTAACCACATTGATTCCTTCCAACGACCAACGATGGGAAAGCTTTGTTAAAGAATTAAAACGAGAAAAAATCAAGTCACAACGTGAACATGCTTGACTCTTCAAAATAAAAACAAATGAGTACAAAAAGATTTAGGGTAAATTTCTATGAAAATTGATCACAATAATGTTTATTTTGGTGCATGAAACTTTCAGTATAATAACAATAAATGTTTTGTTTATGTATAAAACAAAATTTGTTCAATGTTTTGTATGTGTATCCATTTTTCCTCATTTATTGCTCGATAGATACTCAAACTGATTCAAGACAATCAGCGGCACATGTTCCTCCAACAAACTTCTCGGTAGTTTCCCAATTCGTATGAATTCTTCTAGATAATGAATCGTTGTGCTACATTCCAAACCGATTTCCTGCTTTGCACTAAAAGAAACTTTTTCGATGCAACAAATTCCATAAAATAAGATAAGAAAGCAAAACTTACCTCAAATTAGATTCGACCAAAGAAGTCACATACTGACACAAGTATTCAATGTACAAATACAGAACGTCTCGATGGAATTGATTCAGAACAGTCTGGATGCCAATTATCATTGCCACGCCATCGATGTGTTCCTTCGCGCTCTTAGCCATCAGCATGTTGAGGTTTTTCGAGAATTGAAATTTCATCGAATACGAAATGGTGAACATGAAGAGAAACAGTGAAATGTTGTGTGAGTTCTTGGTCAGGACAAAAACCTGCTGCATTGGATCGTAGTTTCCACTGAATATCAAATACCCATTCAGCTCCGCGAGTATGTCTCTTTCCGGTTTCGATTTGCCGTCGAACTGTTGGGATTCTTGGAGATCGATAAGTAGGGATCTGTAAAAAGAGTTTTAAATTATTTCAAACAGTTCTTGAAAAATGTAACTTCTACAAACTGATTGAGGGCATCCAGGGAAGCTTCCAGATTCTTCGAGTTGAATTTGCAACTCTTGTTCAATTCATAAGCAATCTGCTGTCTTAGAATTTGTTTATGGCCAATTTGGAGCAACCATTCGAGGATAGTTGGCCAAACTTTCATCCATCGTGTCGTGTAATTCGCATAGAACTTTGTTGGATTCTTGACAAACATCTTATCGTCAAGTTCCTTGGTCAGTGAGGCCAGCGCCTCTACCCACATTTTATCAGTGGCGATATTTTTCTGCATTTTATCGAGATTTTTCTGCAGATCCGATATGAACATGTAGGAGTACAGTTTATCCAGTCCCACCAGGCCAGCTGGTCCGATTGCCTCACTGACTTTGATGAAGAACCTCGAATCGAGAATTTCTTTGTGGGTCTTTTTGTCATACCACGTTGCCTTCAAGTCCAAATATATCGTCGATTTGGGATCGGTACTTTGGAGGATTTCCCGAGCCAGGCGTCCGATGAAATTATTCGAAGCTGTGTCACCCGGAGCAGGGGGGAAATGGGGTATTGGAATAGTAGTACTTTGATAGGACGACTGCCAGTCGAGGACTTTGCTTCTCAGGAATGCATTACACTCCCGTTCGACGTTGTAGTTTATGATTCGTGACATTTCCTGTTGGAGAATCTTCAGCCCATGAATGTTCAAATAATCCTGAATGTACTCGAATGACCTCCGATAGCCGTCCATGATCTTTGAGAGCTGGAATAGTTTATCCTCCAAGTCACTGGTCTTGCCTTTTGGACCAAATATGAGGCCAGAATTCAAGGCATTTGCCAAATTCTTCACAAGTTCCTTTCGGATTCCATCCTCGAGCAGTTTCTTTGGGTCGAGTTCTATGACTCCCACGAGGGTCTTCTTCATCATCAGGATTCCCTCGGTAAACGTTGCAATGGAGAAGGTCAATTTCGACACTGCTTGACGCTCTTCATACTGCGCATACTCCTTCAGCTTATCCTTATCCAATCGTGTAGGGATTTCCTTGATGACTGACGTCTGCATCTGGATAATCTCTGCCAAGATACTGAACATAGTTTCGGGGATGATTTGGACAACTTTCCGAATATAATTGGCCAATTCCGTGCTGTAGTACTTCGAGACCGATACAAGATCTTCACTTTTAGCCTGATTTATCCTTAGAAGAGGAATTTCAAGAGCACTGGCCAGTTTCAGGAAAGTTGCCCTCAACTTAATCACCAACTTTGGTTGTTTCTTGATGATCTCCTGCATGATTGAAGTGTACTCCGAGTCGATTGTCCTCCAGGCGTAGCTCAGATCACTGATCAGCTGGATATTGATCAGAACATCTTCCTTGATGTTGATTACTTGAATCATACTCGTGAGGAACTCCCGAGTCTCTTGAAGGTATTGTTTGATTTGCATGTTCGATTGGAGGTTATGGAACTCTTGGACATCTTCGAGAGCTTGGATGATTTGAATTATCATCCTTCCCGACATGTTGGGGTTTTTGATATTTAAATTTTTCACCTTCTCGCCAATATCAAAGAACCACTGCTTCAAAGATGGATTCTTCTCGATTTTCGATAGCGGACGACTTCCTGAGAATGCCTCACTCAATTCATTGACCCGATCAAGAGCTTCTTTGCGGAAATTTTCCCACCGCTTCTCCTTCTCATTGATGAGGTCTTTTAGAATTTCTTTGACAATGAGTTCCAAATTACTGCAGTTCAAGAGCAACTGGAAGATCTTCGAGTGTTTGAAGTCACTTTCAGTCTGGACAAGCTCACAGATCTGTTTGTGGCGTTTGCCAGAGGAGAATTCGAGTATTGGCGAACTAGTGTGTAAAATGAACCAACGAAGTACGACGTTGCAATCTCGAATCAGAGCGATGATCCTCGTTTGGGTTTGAAGAGTGAAGCTTTCTGTGAGGACACCGACTTTGAGGATCTCAAAGGTTTGCAAATAGACTTTCTTTAGTTTCTCTTTGTGAAGCAAACAGAAGCCCTTCACAGAGTTTGTCTCGACTACGGGGCTTAGGGCCGCCTTGGCTGCTTTGAAATGCTCCCAGGCATCGACTAGATTCACAGTGATTCCCATGTACACAGGGACAACCCAATTGTCGGAGAAGAATTTGTCAGTGATTTCCCGCATTTGGGCAACCTGGCTGTGTATTATTTTCGGAGAGAAATAAAGGCAGACAAATAACATTCCAGCTTGATTTGAGAGGGCAGTGGAGCGATGATCCGGGTGGGGATATGTGGAGATTTGGTTATAGATATCATCGGAACGGAGACGGCCGATAACCATGTCCACAAAGGTTTGATCAAAAGTAAAACGACTGTGGAAAAGAACTAAAATCAAGGCCAAGAACCTAAAGAAAACTACTGGACCAACCTGAAGAAACTCTCTGGATAGTTTGGGACAGGCTTGGCATTGGGTTGAGTTGAAAATCCTGTGGATCTGAGGAGTGTGCAGACATCGTCGATGTTGCTATCGCCGTGATTTCTGGCAGCACTGTATCGATAGTAGGAGATCAGGAGACGTTCTCTGATCACTCCAGGTATATGGAGGTCAAGAACAAGAAGGATCACACCGAAGAGGTACAACGATTCACACTGAGAATCCGAGTTTTGTTTACCTTGAATGTGAAGCTAAGAAAACACTTACCATAAGTTGCTTCCCTTCTTCATCTTGCAACACTGATTCAATTGTTTGTTGAATGTAGTAACCTCGGTTTAGTTCTTCTACGAAATGCTTCAAATCAGAGGCATATTGATGGGTGCTCTCGAACGCCAAATAGAATCGGGTCAGAAGTTCGATGTAGTTATCTCGGAATTCATCATCGAGATCTTGAAGAGCCTAATAAAACAATCAACACCGGGAAAAGCTTTATACAAACTATGAGAATAGGCTTCGACTTACTGGATTATTTTCGATTTTCTTGTCCTGAGCTTCGGCAATTCGTAGGTAACTGAAATCTAAAATAATATCTGCGTACTTTTGTTGGTCTGCTTTAGATTCCAATCTATGCAAGTAGGTAATTGAAATCAATTAGAATTTTTCAAAACAAAGATAAGACATACTTAAAAACATCGGGAATGTAATCTTTCAGTCTTAGGATCTCAGCAATAATAGAATTGCCCATGGAGACAATTCGAAGGAGGTTTTGTCCACATAGATTATTTTCGGCTAAGAATTCGGTCATTTTTGTAAATGAACAGAAAATTAAAAACTAAATACAAAACGTTTTGTAAATAAACAAATTTCTGATAAAAGGTAATTGACAGTTCTCTGTTAAGGAATTTGTTCAATACTCGAAACAACTTACAGTAGCGCACACAAGTAAATTATTATTTTTCTTTAAAGATTTGAATTCCGGTCTTGTTTTAGGTTTCTTTTTTGTGTCAAGAATTTTAAATTTAATTAGTTTTGATTCCAAATCTAGAATCTTTGATTAGAAAAGCGATTATGATTTATTGTGTTTTCCAATATTAAAATAGATCATTTCAGTATTTTAAGAATCTTTTGACATTATTGTCTCTCAAAGAGGTATCATCGTTTTATGTACCTAGTTGCCAACAATTTTATGAAATTCATAAACCTAAAATTGATCACTAAAATCCATAAAACTACTTAAGGAATCAGTTATAACTATCATTGGTTTTCATCATTAGTTGAAATTTTGCGGAAAATGTTTCCTGACAGAAATTTGTCATTGGAGTTGTACAAAATTTAAACAAGAATTAGCTGTTCAGGAAAATGAATTTCCGTTAGAAATATAAAAAAAATATTTTTTTTTTCCAAAAAATTGTTTGAGTGATTTCCAACTATTTGTATTTCTAAAAAAAAAGAAGCAGTAAAATATCCATTTAAACATTTTTCCGGATTGATTTAATAATGGCTATAACCGGCTTCTAATGGAGTTAAAATGATGAGATGGCAAAGAGTTGTCAAAAACAGTCCAATAGTTAATTGATCTCATTGTTACCAAGAAATCAATTTTGCAGATCAAGATTTTTTGACAGATACACCCTATTTTTGACCATATTCACAGTGGACTATTTTATGGTGCATTTTTTTACTTTAATTTTTAAATTTTAATTTAGTTTATTTTTTTTAAATTAATTAAAATTCACTACAAAAATGGTGCAATTAAAATTTGCAGTTTTGCAACATAGAAAGTAATTAAAATTAACCCCCGAGATCTTGTGAATTAACATTTTTAGACTTTTTCTATGATTCAAGACTTTTAAGACGAAATTCTTGATGTCATAGAATAAATACAGCCGCGAATGTGCAAAATTTGGCATGACAAGTTTTATGAAAGGATATACAGCATATTCATGGTGTTCATTTGGGTGATATCATCTTCCGCCTTGTTATTTTTTACAAAAAAATATTCATGCATTGATTTCTTATAAAAATACTCCATTTTTTTAAATATAAAGCCTTATTGGGAGAAAACTATATTTTAGTAACTTTTTTTCAAGTGTGATAGGGGACTAATTTTATATACAACAATTTCATCATAAATGTCGCAAAATGATTTGTTCTCACATTCAAGTCATAGGTGGCGCTAACTGCCAAATGTCAAATCAAAACTGACACTTTTCTTTCACGTCACGTCTCATCAGCGAAGCGAACGGCAGACTTTTCACTTTTCGTCTTCAAAAAGTTTGCTTTCCATAATTTCAAAGCTGAAAGCAGACGTCGTGTCACTACATCTTCATTGCGGCTCACAAATCAATCTCCGAATAAATAACTTTATAAACCTTATTACCTCACAATAAGTTAAAGTAAGTACAAAATGCTATTTTATTTACAAATAATTCAATTTTCATGTGAGTGTTTTAATTGATAAAAATAAGAAAATAAAACTCAGCGTGGTGTTTGGCGCTGTCCACGTCAACAGTGAAATTTCTCCATTCGACTCAAGTAATTGTGTTTCTTGTCCTCTTTTTAGAATGTTCAAATTCGGACTTCTTTGCATTGCCCTTTTGGGATTGATCAACTGCTGCCTATCATCTGAAGATGAGACCAGCGCGAGACTTTTGGTCTCAAAACAAATCATGAACAAGTATTTGGTGGAGAAGAGCGACTTGGTCGTGAAGTACACAGTCTACAATGTTGGCAATGGAGCTGCAGTCAATGTTAAACTGGTCGACAATGGATTCCATCCAGAAGCTTTTGAAATCGTTGGAGGTCAATTGAGTGCCAGCGTGGACCGTATCGCACCTCAAACCAACTACACTCACGTCGTTGTTGTTCGTCCAAAATCTTACGGTTACTTTAACTTCACAGCCGCCGAAGTCTCCTACAAGCCAATCGAAGAAGCCGAGAAGGTAAATAATAATCAATTTTGTTTTCTATTTTCAATTTTAATGTTCTAATTGTCTAGGTTCAATTGGCCATCAGTTCAGAGCCTGGTGAGGGTGGTATTGTTAACTTGACCGAATTCAACAAACGTTTCTCATCTCATTTCTTCGATTGGGTTGCATTCGCCATCATGACCCTCCCATCTTTGGCCATTCCATTGGGATTGTGGCACTCGTCAAAGAGCAAATATGAAAAATACAACAAGAACAAGAAGCATTAAGTGCAAGAAGCATGATTACACTTTATGTAAAATTGTTTCTGTCGTAGTTCTTTTTTTTTTTTTAATTTTTCAATTTACAAAACCAACAAGACTCGTGTGGGAGGAAGGAAGAAGGTGCTCTTCTCACTTAATTTTTTGTTCACTCGTGAATGAAGGAGCAACATCTTGGAATCGTTTTAGATTTGTCCTAAGACGCTGCGTCAAAATATGATTTCTTTTTTTTTTATCTTTCATACAAAACAGCTTAGCATTTAAATTATTTTTTCGATGGCGATAAGAGATTTGTATTAAAAATAATAAAAAAAAACAACTTCAATCGAAAAACAAGAATTATTTTGTTTTATTTCTATTTAATTGGATTTAAAAAAAAAATACTTTTTTATTGAAAATGTTTATGTGAAAAATTCAAAAGATGTTCGAAAATGGGTTTTGTAGTTCAGAGAGAAATTATATCAATATTGTTGATTAGGTTATTAAGTTGCGAATATGAAAAGCGTTCTTAGTTGAAATTAAAGAAAACGCAACGCTGAGTCATAATCTCATTGAAATAAAAACAAACGTAGTGGTCGTAGAGAATATAAGTAGGTATAAGGACTTTCGAAAATTAACATCTATTCTATTATCAGTTTCGAATGAATTCATTTGAATATTTCAATAAATTAGCATTAGGCCGAAAAAAAGGTATTTTTAGGATTTTTTCAGAAATACTACAAAATACATATAAATCGAGATAAAGAAACGGGATTTTATTTTATTATACATAATGATGGACTGCTAAAAATAAAGTTTTTGACGCGATTTATTTAAAAATTCCGGCTATCCAGCGTTCTGGCGATATTCTTCTTTTTTCAAGGGTCCGCTGCCTTACTTATAATATGCACATACATACATACATATTATAATAACTGCTTTGTAAATAAGTTAGATTTTTGACCAAATGCATTGACATAAACGCTTTCGAAGTTTTGAATAGTAGCAAATCAGTATTAACTTAAGAATCCCATTTATACCTTAATTCAAAAACCGTGGTTTTTCCTGGCAGTAATATAGGGTGATTATTGAGGTTAGGATTTTCATGCATTAGTATTTGACAGATCACGCGGGATTTCAGACATGGTGTCAAAGAGAAAGATGCTCAGTATGCTTTGACATTTCATCATGAATAGACTTACTAACGAGCAACGCTTGCAAATCATTGAATTTTATTACCAAAATCAGTGTTCGGTTCGAAATGTGTTTCGCGCTTTACGCAAATTTTATGCGTTTTTTTTTTAAAAAAAGTTCTCAAGCTCTTAAAAAATCACCCATTATATTAAACAATGTCCTCTTTTCAATGGAGGACAATAAATACATAATGGGTGATTTTTTAAGAGCTTGAGAACTTTTTTTTAAAAAAAACGCATAAAATTTGCGTAAAGCGCGAAACACATTTCGAACCGAACACTGGGGGTGGAATCGCGTAAGGTGATTGTTGATTGTTGACAATCAAAATGGATGATTTTGCTCCACGTAAGGTGATTATCAAATTGACTATCACTTTTTTGCTATGGTTTGTTAGTGACAGCTATTTAGATGTCACTTTCATATATTTTGATTAATTTTTTGTGAGAAAGATAATTTTTGTGAACTTCAGCTCCACTATAAATTTTAAATTTAGTGAAAAAAGTGAAAAGATATCAAAGTTAAAATAAAAATAAGTGAACAGTAACGTATAATTCAATGTAAATTTTCTATCAGTGCACCAGAACTAGAAATGACTACAAAAAAGTTCAATCGCTGAGAGCCAACTTAAGGAATACCTACAGCAAATATTTTGGAACTTCCTAACCCAATGTAACTATGAAAATTTCAATGAATACTTATAAATAAGTTATTTACAACATAATGTATGTACGTATAAATTATTTATTTCAGATTCTTGAAAAATGTTCGATTGAACAAAGAAACGTTTGTGTATGTTTTGCGGTTGCTCGATTTACCATCAGGAATAAGATCAACACATATTCCACCTATCGTTCAACAGGCTGCAACTTTAAATCTTCATAGAGGTGGTGGTTATCAACGACAAGTTGGGGCTGATTGAGCTGCACCGATGGGCCAAAGCTGTAGCTGAAATAAGCGCTGCAGTTATTAAGAAAATGCAATCCGTTCTATGTCCACTTTTCATTAAATTTAAGCCCTTGGATTCAACAAAAGAATATATTTTTGCAAAATATAACAAACATTCTTAATAATTTATAACTATTATTAAGTATAGTTATAGGTATACTTACATTTTCAAAGAAAGAAAACTTTGCAAATTGAAAATTCAACACAATAAACACAACAGCTAATCGAAATGACATTTATGCCTGTTGCAATTTGTACCAAGCTTCCCAAACTTGGGTAAGTGCTGCTAGCAAATAGTAAAGTTTTAGCGATCACTTTACACAGAACAAAGAAAAGGTGATGATCAAAATTGACTATCAAAACAGTGACAATCAACTATCGCCTTACGCGATTCCACCCCTGATTTTGGTAATAAAATTCAATGATTTGCAAGCGTTGCTCGTTAGTAAGTCTATTCATGATGAAATGTCAAAGCATACTGAGCATCTTTCTCTTTGACACCATGTCTGAAATCCCGCGTGATCTGTCAAATACTAATGCATGAAAATCCTAACCTCAAAAAAATCACCCGATATTTTGGGAAAATCATTTTGAGGTTATAGGGGACCATTTCAAAAAATGATTTACCGAAATTTCTGTTGAATACGTTATACTTTTAGGAGTACCCGTAGCGTGATGGTTAGTGCGTTGGACTGTCATGCAAGGGGTCTTGGGTTCAATCCCTGCCTGTACCACCTAACTTTTTTCGCGGGTACTGCCTCTTGCGAGGAATTGACAAATCCTCCAAGAGTAATTCTTGTCATGAAAAGTGCTTTCTCAAATTAGCCGTTCGGATTCGGCATATAAACTGTAGGTCACTTCCATCTCTGACAACACTACTCGCACACAGGAATGGTTGAGAGATGTAAGTCACTAGGCCCTGATTCTTCATGGACTGTTGCGCCACCTAATTTTACTTTATACTTTAATTCAAAAACCTGGCCGTAATATTTTGGGACAACATTTTTGAGGTTATAGGAGACCATTTCAAAAAATGATTTTCTGAAATTTCCCTTAAGTTTTCTATCTTTTGTATGCCAATTCGTATCAATATTCTATTTTATAAATTATATTATACTGAAATTATACACATAAAATTGAGACAAATTCATTTTGAAAATTTACTTTATATAAAGAATTTTTAAACAATTTTGGAACAAACAAATTTCCACGTAAACATTTAGCAGAATATGGCTGTATGTCAAGCTGTCTCGCTAAGTTACAAGTAATTCCACTAACCTCAGGAGACATATTAAAAAATTTATGGAAACCAGTGTAGATTTTTAAAAGAAGAACGGATCTATGGGGAAGAAGAATTTTTGGATAAATACGAATAGGTTGGTTTTGCTTTAATACTAATACAATCATGGTTAGTCACAAAAATAAAATACTCGAGGTAAGATCAAACACTGTCAATAATTGCATAATCTCATACATATTATATTACCTTGTAAAAGTGACATCAAAACTGCAGTTAAGTAATTTTTTTTATAATTGGGTCATACTCAAATGGTTTTGTATACTTTTAATAATATGCCAGAGACGCAATGCAATCATTAACAAAAACATCGGTTTTAGAAAGGTGTCGATGTAAATTGTACATTTGAAGAATTCGAAACGTAAGCAACTTTTGATGGAAGTTTAATATGTAGTCGGTAAAAGCATTGGGTTTAGGATTGGGGAAAGACGATACTAGAAGTAGGAACGAAAGTTCTTTGAAATAACTTTATTTTGGTTATGATTAGACGAAGGATAAAATTCAGAAAACATGGTTTAAGGTATGAGTATTTGAAGTTTGCATTGTTGGATAGGCAGCTGTTTGAAGCTTCAAAATGTATACATATCTATTTAAAAAAAAAAAAGTTTTTTTTGGTTAAATAAAGTTTGAAGATGCATCTAGAGTCGGTTCTTATGATTGGATATTTTATTTTATTTAGGAGTTTTAATTCAAAAACGGTACGCAAACGGGTTGGGGTCGAAATACTGTATTGATCATAATACCGTATTTAAAATACCTACTGTATCTCAAAATAATGTATTTCAAAATACTGTCAGTCTTGATGATGAATAGTTATACAGTGCATAAGGATTTATGTAGGCTCTATGTAACGTTTCGAAAATTCCTATTTATAAAAAATTCTGCTATAAATTTTAGTTATACAATGCTTATATCAAAAAAAGTACCAAAATGGAGCAATCTATTCATTTTTCTGTCTATCAAATTAGCTGTTTGTCATAACAAATAAAATATAGAAATTTGTGTTGTGCTTTTGTTGTGACAAAAATGGAAACTAAAACGAAAAGGTCTCGTACCGCGAATGGGGATTCGTCCGATAAAGTAAGTAATATCAGCGATAAAAACCTTTGAATGAAATCAATAAAACTTCTAACATTTATTTTAGATACTCCTTCGACAGCTTATAGAAGACAAAATTCAAATAATTGAAAATAAAAACGTTGACACCAACACATCCCGTATGAAACGAGACGCCTCCTGGCGTAAAATAACCGATAGGTATGTACAAGATAGATAATCTTTGTTTTTTACTAATTTGTTTGCAATGATTTTCAGTTTCAACAGGAAACATCACAAATTCAGGCTCAATGGCGAGGCACTAAAATGAAGGCCAAAGCAGAGTTTTAATGTATCAATTTAAGTTTCTTTTTGTTTTCCAATAAAAATATATTTAAAAGATACATAAGAACATTTATTTTTTTATTAATTGCGGGTGGAAAAGTATTGTTCAATAAATAAATAATACTGAAATGGCACATTTTGCAAATACTGCAAAACTTAAATGTGCTACTCATGAATATTGGATAATTCTTTTCAAAATTTTGTCTGAATTATCTCCGTCCAGACTACAAAATGATATAGCTGCTTTCTCATCATGAATCTCTTGAAGTACCATAGAATAAACTCATTATTTTTGAACTGAGTTAAAGAGTTTAATCCTGGTTTATACCAGTCAAATCAAATGCTATTCGCAAATCCTAATTTTTAAAGCTTAGTAGTATTCTAAGTGCTCTTAGCATAACGGTTAGTAATGCACTTTTTTTTACATGAACGCAATAAAAACCAAGAACCTCCTCATATGCGGATCCCATGTCAAGAAAATATGTTGCAATAACCCCAAATTTTCTCGAAGCCTTCAATCCTAATGCATTTATACGGAGCAAAGAAAAGGCAAATTTTGCATTTTCTCCGATAGCCTTTCATCTTTAAATGCTATCCTAAACTGCAACCTAATACCAATCGTTAAAATTCGTAACAAGCTATGCCAATACAACTCCAAGATTAAGCTTGTTTGGATCCCTAGCCACGTTAATATCCCAGGTAACATAGCAGCTGATGCTGCTGCAAGACTAGCCACCAACTCGCCTACTACCTCTTCAAAAGTCGTCAACCCAAACGACTTCCTCAAAAAAATTAAAAACACACAGATGGAAAAATCCTTAAGCAATTTCAATAATTTAAACAACTATTATTCGAACCCTTTACGTATTCCAGTTCAAATACCGGCAACTCTCACCAGACCTGAATCAAGAGCAATCATCAGACTAAGACTTGGAAATACTCACCTTACACATATCCACCTAATCGACAAAAGCTTAACAAACTTCTCCTGTTTATTCTGCAACAACCCACAAAAAATGACAATAGAACACCTATTGAACGTTTGTCCAAGCCTCCAACCAGCCAACCATAGGATCGACCGGACAGATTTAATAAAATATCCTACACATGAAAACTGTACTAAAATCTTAGAATTCCTAAAGAAAACAAATATGTATGTTATGCAAAATTTAAAAAAAAAAGTCATGTATCAATTTAATCATAAAAAAAAATGAAAATGTAAATTTAACAACTTGTATACCATGCGAAGGTTGATGGCTCTATTGTTAACACCTTCATATTTCAACTATTTATTGTAATTTTATATTGCAATAAATATAATTAAATAAATAAATAAAGAATTTTTTCTATGTAAATTGTTGGTTAATTTTTTTCTGGTTGTATAAATTTTATTTGGTTTTCGTTTTCTGTGATTTATATTTTGTTGCATTTTGGGTAAACAAATAAATAAATTGCGATATTAGCTCAAAAAACTGCAAAATCAGTCATTACAAGAGATTTCGGAGCTTTAAATTTTAACAAAAAAAAAAAAAAAAACATTCTCCATAAATCCATTTTGTCTTAACTGAAAACTGAAAGCCGACATTTCAAAAAGTTGAGAACTCAGAGAAATAAAACAACAATTTTTACGATTTTTTTTTAATGATTTTTTGTATCAATTGCTTAAATTCCTTTATTATACAGAAATCATTTTCTTTTGTTATTATTTTTTGTTTTTTGTGTTGTTGTTTTTTTTATATTTAATTAAAATCATGTTTTGTTTTTGTTTGTTTTGTTAAATTAGAATATATATATATATGCATTTATATAATTTAGATTCATTAGTAAATTTTACATGATAATAATTCACAATGTATAATTATGTATTGTTCTTATAGTATTTGCTAAATTCTATCTGTGAATTTATACTCCGCCGAACAATAATTTTTAGTATTTTGTTCGCATGAATTTTATACATGATGTGTGTGTATACATTTTACATACAATACAATCACTCTCTAAAAATGAAACTCACCTTAAATATCTATAAGATTACATAATACATAATTAAATTAAAAATAAAGTCACCACTTAAAATATTTTTAAAAGTAGCTTATACTCGAATTAACTAGAAAAAAATGAGCAGTTTTTTATGTTCATATATATTTTTTTGTATATAAATAAATCTAAATAAAAATACAGATTGAATAAACGCCTTATGAAATTCATTTAAAATAAAAATTAAACTATAAAAGAATACTAAATTAAAATAAAAATAATAATAAAACCTTGAAATAAGTTGGTCGTCATTTGATTTAACTGAATTCTTTTCGTTTGTGATCACAAAAATGTATGAATTAAAAAAGAAAATATAGTAATATAATACATTTTTTGTATTTTGTACAAATAAAAAATATATATTTAATTCATTATTAAAGTTGAGAGAAAAGAAGTAAATAAAATTAAGAAAAAGAAATATTTGTATTATTTGTTTAAAGCCCTTAATAAGTGTAGTTTTGTTTGTTTTGTTTATTAAAAAAATAAAATATTTATTTACATTTTGCATGAATTGGCTTGGTTAGATTTTTAATTAACATATTTGTGTTGTTGTTGTTTTTATACTACGCGCAAAAAAAAGAAAGTAAAAATAAACACGCGCAAATAGACTTTTATTTAAAAAATTAATTTATTATTTTTGTCTTTGAAAATAATAAATAATTTTGTTTGTACTTCTTTAGTAGCAGAACGTCAATGTTTTAAAATTAGTTTTTTGTTTCTTTAACGTGCCGCCGCCTAATGAACAAATTGCAATTTTAATTAACTGTTTTTTTATAAACTTATCTTTTTATCCTGATTTTTGTTTCAAAAGCATAAATATAATATTTAAATTTTGTTCAAAAATATTTTGAACTTAATATTAATATAAGATAATTTTTGCTTAATTTTTCCTTTTTTTGTCATATATGTCAACTGTTTTATTTATTTAAATTAAATTCCTTAAAAATAATTTGTTAATATTATATTCACTCCATTACGTCTAGATTGTTTTTGTTTTTTTTTTATTGAAATAAAATATGTTAATAGTTCTGAAAATGTGAAACTTTTTGTCCTCTTGTCGTTTGTTTTGTTGTTTGTTTTTATAAATATGATATTTTATGTTCTTCTCTACATTTTTTTATCATTTAATTATTTTTTTATAGTTAAGAATTAATAATTTTATGGAAATATCAATTGATTGAAATAATTTAACTATTCACAAGGTTATAATAAATAATTAGTTATTATTATTTTAGTTTTTGTTTTTTGTTTTGTTTGTTTTTCATTCATTTTATCTAATAATACAGATTTTGTTTATATGTATGTATATTTATATATATATATATTTATATTTATCTTCAGTATATTTTTTAAAAAGATTCTTTAGAAATTGTTTCAAATCACCGTTGCTATAAATGTTGTTTGCTGTTGAAAGTCCAAAAGACTGCTCAACGCAATTGATTTCTGGAATAAGATGAAAATTAGATACAAAATATTTTAGTTATTGAGACTTTTATTTTCTTTTTAGAAAATACCAGGGCTTGTATTTTATGACTGTTTTGATAGAAACAAAAATATAAATAGTATACCATGCAAAAAGCTTTATTTGGCATTTAATAATGAGTAGAAAGATAAGAAATTAGGCAATTTATAAAAGAAAGTATTCTCTTCCTTATTTACGTTTTGTCCACTTTTAATATGTGCTTTGCAAATTTTTAGATAACCAAAATTCGAGCTCAGTAACTGTTAATGGTGCCTATAATCGCTCAAAGGTTTTAGTTCTCAAACAGATGAACCTTTATCACTATTAATGTATTAAATTAAAGGAAGCACTATTGCCCACAGTTCAAAATCTAAATATTTTTACAGTCCCTCATGACAATTTTTCCCCTTTGCAAAAATCTTCGAATTGTCGATTTATTTACGGGGACGTGTCAATAAGTCCGCGACTTTTTGAATTTCTGACATCTTTACTGAAACAGCAACACTGCTCCTGTCAACAGGCATCTGTCAGTTGACTCCTGTCAAAATTTAAACTTGCTGCGTCAGTTAGTTTGTGTTTGACAGTTATTTTTATCAGACTACTCACTAATTTGAGGAGAAAATGGAAAAAAGTGAATTTCGTGTGCTTATTATTAAGCATTATTTCTTGCGAAAAAAAACCATTACCCAGACTAAGCTTGATAAATGATATGGGGACTCTGCACCATCGATTTCAATGGTAAAAAAGTGGTTTACTGAATTTCGTTGTGACCGTACAAGCACTGAAGATGCCGAACGTCCTGGACGCCCAGTTGAGGTCTCTACACCCGAAACAATCGAAAAAATTCACGATATGGTGTTGGCCGACCGAAGATTGAAAGTGCGAGAGATTGTGGAAGCCGTAGGGATCTCGCATGGCTCAGTGGTTTCAATTTTGAATGATCACTTGGGCATAAGAAAGCTTTCAGCAAGATGGGTGCCGGGTTTGCTTACAATGCAAGGGTGCACACATGTGCAGTTGCCATGGCAAAAATCCATGAATTGGGCTATGAATTGCTCCCTCATCCACCCTATTCTCCAGATTTGGCTCCGAGCGACTACTTCTTGTTCCCAAACCTGAAGAAATGGCTTGGTGGAAAAAGATTTGACTCCAATGATGAAGTCATCTCGCAAACAAAGGCCTATTTTGAGGACCTCGACAAATCATAGGGATACAAGAAGGGATACAAAAATTGGAGAAGCGTTGGACAAAGTGTATAGAGCTCAAGGGAGACTACGTTGAAAAATAAAATTATTTTTTTATCAAAAAATCTGTTTTATTCCAAAAGTCACGGACTTATTGACCCGCCCTCGTATATTAATAAAAAAAAAGTAATGAAAGTTGTAAATTTTGTATGTGGTTTTGCTCACAATCACCACCACAGAAGAAAACCGTGGGTTCCTAGGTAATTCTAAGTCGAAAAATCTATGAGATATTTTTTTCGTTTTTGTTTCCTTATCGACTTTAAAGGATTTTTATGATTTTTCGATCTTGTTTCTTTAAACGGCTAAGTTTGCCTCGATTTTACATTTTTTGTTCAGTTAAAACAATAACCATTAGTATATGCAATTTTCTCTTTTCTAATCTGGACTATCAGGTGAACGTTTACTCGATAATTTAACGTCATAAACATTGTATTTTTTTGGTCTTGACCTTATTTACTTTTATACCGGTTTACGTTTTTTCTGTTAAAAACTGTTTCAGCATTTTTTAATAGTTATGTGTGACAGTAGGTGAATACTTAAAATAGATTTTGTAAAATCAAAAAATAAGATATTGAAAATATTTAAACGAAATATTGAAGGTTACTGAAAAAAAAACCTGACGTGATAAGAGTGATTCCCTCATTTTTTTCTTATTAGGGCACTCGTTTCAGAGTTATTAAAATTTTCACTGAAACTTGAAAGACGACGGATTCGTGATAAAAAAAGGAAAAAATAATTTGAAATCATTTTGCCTTCTTCCGTTGAAACCCGTTTTAGCACGAATGATTTAGCATTTCTTTAAGATTTATGAAGATTTTTCAAAAAATGTATACACTGCATATTCAAAAAAATGGTTATGGATTTAGAAAAACATTATTTTTCTGAAAAAAAAAACTAGTTCATGAATTAAGATACCTTAAAAAAGTTTTATAAAGAGTGATTTTTTAGCTATTATCTTTTTGGCAACACAGGTTTAAACAGCTGACGCACGTTTCGTATTTTGTTTCACTGTCAAACATCTTCAGTTTGGTCTATAATTTAACCATGAATCGTCTTAAAAACGAACAACGCTTGCAAATTATTGAAATTTTATTATCAAAATGCGTGCTCTGGAAAGTTCATCGCGCGGTTCATCAGCGAGCAACGAAGCTCATTTTTGGCTCAATGGGTACGTAAATAAGCAGAATTGCCAATTTTGGAGTGAATATCAGCCAGCAGCATTGCAAAAGCTACCAATGCATTTAGAAAAAGTCAAATTGGTGCGATTTATGGGCTGGTGGCATCATTGGACCGTACTTCTTCAAATATGATGCGAATCGTAACGTAACTGTGAATGGTGAATGGTGAGCGCTACCGTGAGATGATATCCAACTTTTTTTTGCCCAAAATACAAGAGCTTGACTTGCATGACATGTGGTCTCAACAAGACAGACGGTGCGACATGCCACACATCACGCGCAACAATGGACTTATTGAGAGGCGAGTACGGTGAACATTTTATTTCACGTTCGGGACCGGTCAATTGGCCGCCTAGATCGTGCGATTTAACGCCTTTAGACTATAGACAGCATTGAACCATTTATTTGTGAGATACCGACCGAAATGTTGGAAAGAGTATGCCAAAATTGGACTAAGCGGATGGACCATTTGAGGCGCAGTCAAGGTCAACATTTGCATGAAATAATCTTCAAACATTAAATTATATGGACCGTACTATCGATTCAAATTAAGACTTCATGCATTTTTCTGAATTGTATTTTTTTTTTTGAAAAAATTTCCTATAGCTTTTAAAAAATCACCCTTTATGTTGGGGCCAGATTTAGACTTAAGCCATCAAAAACCTTAAAAAAGTATAATTTGATTGTCAGATACTAAAGTTTGTTGACCAGTGTTACCACAGAAATATTGAGTCATTGTTTTTCCGATAAATGAGTTGCATTATTCGATCGCCGGTGCCTTGCAAGGCTTTCATAAATCTAAATCGCGGTCATTTTAAAAGAAACGATTTGTACTTTGTAACTTATTTTAAGTAAAATGTCTCACTGTCAAATGAAGAGATTCGTTCATTAATCGTACGAATGTGGAATACTTCAGCACACCCTGTCTTTCACTTATTTTTGCTTTTAAACCCTCTCTTTTTCTCCCAATGATTGTACAGCTGTGTCTTTGGCATTATAAGGGAAACAAATACCCTTTGATTGAGCGTTTATTATAAAAAAAACAAGCTAATTTCAAAGAATACTTATATCAAAAGGTAAGAAGATATCTACCTTTCTTGTCTGGGAGAAACGTTTTTATTTGGTTAGTTAGAACTAACATTAATGAGGTTAAAGCAGTCAACATAACAACAAATACAAGCTCGAAAATATAGAATTTCGAATAATAGATTTTTTGTTGCAAAAAAATATACAATACTGGTATTTTCACTTTAAAAAAATATTAACTTAATTTCTAATTTTATGTTTTTATTCAAACTTTTTGAAAATTTATAGTCATTCGAAATCAAGAAAAAATCGTTGTTTATGTAAAATATTCAAATTTTGTTTATATTCAAACATACAATAGTAAAAATAGGATATAAAATAAAATATGAAAATTTAAAAAGTGTAAAGATATAAAAGAAAAAAAAAAATACTAACTTTTTAATAAATGGGAAAACAATTTAAATTTGTTTTTTTTTGTTTTGTAATTGTTTTATTTTTTTGTTTATTTTGCGCACAGACAAACACGAACACAAGAAGTAGAAGAACAAGATCCGTTATTAATATGGGCATCCGTTTATCTCGGTCTTTGTCTGTTGAATAAATTTTGTTTTTTGTTTTGTTTTTATTGAATTAAGGTATTTTTTGGTGTTTTTTTTTTAAACACAGAATGGTAAAAGTTATGTTAAAATAATTTTTGTTTCATGAATTTTTAGATAAATATGTTCAAAAATGTCAAATAAAAAAAAATATTTTAAAATAAAAACATTTTGCACGTAAAGAGAGGATTTTTTATTCAAAAATGTTTGCTGATGTTTAAGACACTTGAATACACAAAAAATACTCAACTCAAATTCATCCCATTGGGTCTTAGTTGACTCTAGAATTTTCGAAAATCAGTTCTTTTTTTAACGACACCCTAGGACCCTGACAAAACTGTCCCAAAATATTATGGTCAGGAAAAACCTTTAAGTATTCGATTTATGAATCTTATTATTAAAAGTATTGCAAAATTATTCATAATTTTTTACTACTCACAAAATTAAATGCATTATCTCAATACTGCATTTTTTAAGTTGGCCGAACTTAACCTTAATAGTTTTCAACCGATTAACTTAACAGTATGTTAGTCCATGGCCGGACTAACAGGCCGTGGAGCCTTAAAAATAGGAGACATCATCACAAAAACGCTGCAGAGCCATCATTTTGTAATAAATGGATTTAAAACAATTATGGTAAGCAGTCTCTAAAATATTGACTTATAAAACTTAGCAATTTATGTGTGCGAGTAATGTCAAGGATTTGAGGAATTTACAGTACCCACTAAAAAAGCTTTTAGGTGCCACAGGCTGGGATTGAACATAAATTGAACACAGGTACTATAATCTGTACTGTATGATCAAATCCCATTTTTTAATCTCGGTTTATTTTGTAATATTTCTCAAAGAAATCCTCGAAGCCAATTTCTTGGCCTTTAGTTTGGCCCAACTTATTCTTCTGTTTCGAAAGCGTATGGGTCTCATTGTAAACAGCGAGTCGAACAAATTGAAATGTTGGGAACTCCAAGGTGTCATAATTTTTAATAAGATAAAATTCGATGTTGTCAAACTTTTGCGTTTTGAAGTTAACATAAAAATGGAAGTCGCTAAATGTCTGAGACTCAGAGTTGATAGAGCAGACACAATAAATCAAAAAATTAAAAATATTGAATTATTGTAAATGTTGATTTGTGTGTGTTGAGAACTTTTAAGGACTTTAGGTACAGTACGAGTGCAAATTTGTTCCATAAAAACATTAACGCTTTAAATAGGGGTAGAATCATAATACTCGGTTGAATTAACGGCGAGCTTCCTAGTAAAGGAAGCTAGCTTTCTCTATGAAGGTAAGAAATGGAGTGTCATTGAAAACGTAGAGCGTAGGAACTAAATATAGAATATGGACGTTGCAGTCCTTCCTGGTGGGCTTTAACTTTTTTCGGTTCTCGATTGCCTTTCCAACAAAGGGAACTTACTCTAGTCAAACCATGCATTTTCATTAGGCCTGATTCTTTTAAAACCTTGTTAGGGATACAAGTTCTTATTCCCAGAAGAATCAAACTTTTGATCATGTCAGCAACATGAAGGAAGCGTAGTGATCAATTAAATATACTGGAATAATTATTGACGTCGTCACATTTGGTTTTCTCTTATTGCCAAACATTTCTATTAGGAGCTCTTTCTTCAACTGGCGAGTATTGATACGACCTCAGATGCACCTAGAAGAATACTAACATTATACTTATCCGGATAAGAACTAAGGATCAAGTCAAGAGCGTTTCTGATCGATGAAGAAACTATTCTTTAGATGAAATCCGAATATGTGAGAATTTGAACCTCTGTCTAGAAAAGTGTCAGCATTTCGAAATTTCATCGATTGGAAAAAAATTCGAATTGAAATTTTACTCATGATAGCTGCAAATATCTCAATCTAAGAATTACTCTGTCAGGCAGAATTAATTTGACAGAAACAAAAGCAAAAAGTTGTACTTTTCCTTAGAAAACCTCTTGGAACAGCTAATTTTAAAAAAATACCCTCTCTTTACGTGTAAAGAAACATTTATTAACTTTCGCAATAGAAGAAAAGTCAAGAAATATATATTCACCTGAAATACTGATCATGAAGCGATTGCCTTTGGAATTCAGCCGCCTGTAAATACTGTATTTATGCAATTAATGACGTTAAATATTTTAATTAAAATTGATAAACCTGAAGCTGATCAGCGTATGACATCCGAAGTAAAACATCCGAATGGGGCTCCCTCTGCATAAGCATATTTGGTCTCGGATATGGTCCAACATTCGCTAAACAAATTAAAAAAAAAAAAAAAGGATTTTAAACTAAAGTTTTTAAATTTCTTCACAATAAAAAGAAGACCAAAAAGAAAATTTTGTCTGTAAAATTAGTTAAGTTCTAAAATGTTGTTTTTTTTTTTTTTTTGTTTTAATATTGAATACAAACTCACGTGGCAGTTGAAATCCGGCCTCCTGTTGTTGCTGTGAAGGCAAATGTAAATGAGTATGAGAATGTGCATGATATTCTCGGGTCAATCGTATCTGAAAATTGTTTCAATAAAGCGATTTTTTTGTTCAGTTTTTCAGTGTGTATTTTTTTAGGGGTTCGGTTTTTGTTTTTTTGATTTACGATTGATATTGACATTCATTCGTTTTGTTTTTAAGTATTTTTACTTCATTCAACAGACGACTGAAGCGTGCGAGAATTCTTTGCTTATGTAGGCAACGAAAAGCGTTAATATACAGCCAAATATGGTGAGAGAAAAGTTAATTTGTTTTTTTTTTAATTAATTTGCACACTTTATTTTTTAATTGATTGTTTGTTAATGATATCGAAATGCATTGAGTGCGGGTGTTGGAATGTTAAAAATGAATTCAGCGCACCTGTTTACTTTTAAAAGCCCACCCAAAAAAGCAGAAATTTGTCTGTTGATGATTCAAGAGAGGAAGAGAGATTGTAACAAATAAATGTGTAAAGATTTTGGTGGCAATGAGTGTGTAGTAGAATGTTTTTTTTCTTTATGTTTTAATGTGAAACAACACAGGCAATAAAAACAAACAAAACAAAATTAAGTATAGGACAGAAAGAGGTTTTGGTTTTTTTTTTTCTATTTTGTTATAATGGGTTATTTCGCAATTTTGATTTTCCAAATACGATTGATAAGTTAAGACTATTTTGTAAAAAATTTGTTGAGGTCGTTCACACTCCTCCCGCAAAGGAATACAAATTACTGCTGAACGTTTTCGTCTTACCATATGCTCGTTTGGATCCATGCTAACGTGGTGTGGTGGTGGAATTCCTAGGCGTTCCCTTTCCATTTGTGATATTGCAGCGGGATTAGCGTATAAGGGGAATTGCGAAGGATGCATTCCTCTGTAAATTAAAAAGAAAAGATTGAAAATGATTAAGGTTGAAAAAAAAATAAATAATAATAAAATGAAAAAAAAATAAATTTGGGATTAGTTGGTACAAGGCTCAATATGTATACGTTTTCATTGAATTTTGTTTAGCAAGATCACGGGACTGCGGGACTCCAGACTATTTTCGTTTTTCTATTATTGTTTTTTTTTATTAATTAGAACACTTAAAGGATTTTAAATACCATTTTGCATCTGACTGATAGGGCCAACTGTCGTACCTTGGGAAACGCACTGGACTAAAAGTCGGGTTTTGAATATTTTTAATATGGAAAATACACAACGTGAGCATTAAAAAAAGGAGGGGTTGAAAAGAGGTGTCAATGTACATTGGCTCAGAATTTTTGAATATTGCAATGCCAGGGAAAGATATAACGTAAGCCCGGTTAAATCAGTTGAAGTCAATCGTAAACCGATGAGCATTCTTAGAATATTATGATTAAACTGTTTAAGAGGGGAAATGCAGCTAGCTATTTCACAACAGCTTAGTCCGTTCAAATAACTTTAAAAAAGGTTAAGACTTAAACTTTGCGACAATTTTCAAGAGACGTAGATGAGTCAATGTTTCATTGTCAGCCATTGTTTTTGGATACTGTCCAAGAGGCTTAAGAAATTTTTAGAGCACCAGTCCAGAGATGGGAGTTATACTCAAGTTTTTGACGTTTATAGGTTTTGAAACGAATATGAAAAGCTAAGAGTACCATCGTCAGTGAAACAATTGATTTGATTAGAAGTTAAAGACAGGAGATATCATTTACAAAAATCAGAAAGAGTGTAGGAGACAAAACGGGGCTTGGGGCACACCAGCATTTATTTATTGGTTTACAGGTTTGAAACCGTCCAATACTACTTGTATGGAACGGTCCGAAAGATAATTTCAAATTCAATGAAAGAGGAATTCATATAAATAGAAGGCACGCATTTTTGATAAGAGAGTAAGATGGCACTTTTTCAAGTACAATAATCTAACTTTTTCCAAAACGATGTAAAGATTTGTTTCACTATTTGGTAGGATGATTAATGAAATCACTAGTAGGTCTATTCTTACGAAAGTCTCACTGCTGGTTATTAAGAAGCTTTTGTTCCCTAAGATATTTTAAAGAAGTGACCTTAATGCAATCGGTCGATCATTTGAGGGGCATTGACCCAGAAGAATAGGGAGATGGAAAAGCTTACGCCGAGGTTTTGCTAACGTTTCAGAAAATAGTAGCGATACCATACGTACGAAAAAGGATTGGCCCCATAGAACCAGAAGTTGCTTTAGAACTTGGAGAGCCATTACTCTATCGCCAAGTTAGCTTTCTCATAAGAGTTAACTAAAGAAGTATCATTGACAACAAGCGTTGTGACCGAGGAAGAAATCATCATGCTTTTTACAAATGATCAAAAATTCTAACTGCCTTTGGGACATTCCAGTTTTTAACGCAGGCTTCCTTTACTCAGTTTAGTTGGCTTTAAAACACCGGAAGCTAAACTCTTCCCTGATAACCTCTTTGCAGCTCAAAACGAACTATGACATAGATTTTAGTCTGATACTTTTAACGCTATTCAGGAAGTTTTCATTCCCGCACTATAGTGTATGTCACTATAGAGGAAACAGGAAAAGGTGTTGAAATTATTATTGAGACTGGCCTAGTTGGCTTTCTCGTATTGCCAAACGGTTCTCTTAGCAGCTCTTACTCTAACTGGATTTGGTTGACATAAGCTTAAAAGATATGACAACATGTTAAGATGAGCACAGAGGCACTGATTGTGTGTTTATTAGGGTCCGAAGTGAGAAACAAGTCAAGAATATTTTCTGTTCGGCCATTAACGTTCGATATTCGAAGAAGGCTTGTTGACTGAGCTGAGTAAGAGGTTAAACTCACAAACACCTACGCTTTTGTTCAAAACTTGTAACTTTAATGTTTTATTTCTAAATAGTGTCACTTGTACGTGAGCTGCATTATAATTTGAGGGTTGTGAGCTAGCTGTTTTGTTTTAATAAGTTTGGTTGGTCTATTTCAAATCCATTTAGCGTGGACATCGAAGATTTAAAATAAAATTGACTTTAAATCTCGTATAAAATGGTAATAAAGTTATACTTTTGTTTCTTTGTTATATATATTTATATTTTTGTTTCTCTGTTCAATACTTAGGCTCATTTAGTTACTTACCTCATTCTATAATATTCCATCCAGTGTGGATCCAATCTTGATTGACTTGCAGCAGCTGCTGCTTGTGCGTTTTTCAGATCTTCAAGTTCCCTGTAATTACCAAAAAAGAAGCAATTTTGTCTTCAATTAGTGTTTTTCTCTGATCAAAATACTTGCAAAACAAAATTTGGAAATAATGAGAGATGAGAGAGAGCGAGAGTAAGCTAGCGTCTTCTGGCAAAATAGTTTTAAGTGTTTTATGTTATTTTATGTATTTTGTTTTATGATGATAAACATGCGCATCTACTTTTAATAAGCGTCAATTGAAAATAAGCAAGATTTTTGTTTTGAAATGAATGTTTTGTGGTTAAAAAGAGATTGGAATTTTGTTTGCCTAGAGAAGAAGCATGCGGTTTTTGTTGTTGTTGCAAATGTTACCCATGATTCGAAATGAAGTAAATAAATTATAATAAAAATTAATAACTAAAAGCTATAGCGGTGCGGTGGAGGGGGGAAGATGGGAATTAAACAAAAAAAAAAAGACAAAAGAAAAACTATTGTGCTTGTATGTAAAAAAGATGGAAAAATATGCAAGCGGAAAAAGAAGACTAGCTTTGTTTTTTTTTTTTGGGAGGCGTTTCTGCTTGAGTGTGAAAACTTCACTTAAAAAACGTTTGTTTGTTGCTGTTTGAAATAATTTAAATATTAACTGTACCTCTCTCTACTATACATGGGCCCCATTGCGTGATGATATGGTGCTACCATCGGTTCAACAGGGCTGTGAAATATTTAAAAATAAGATTTCAAAAATTTATTTTTAAATAGTTTCAAAGAAAAGAAATTAGTAGTAATTTTATTTTGGGGAAAGGTTTTTCTTGTTGGTTTTCAAAGGTTTTCAAAAATAGAGAAGGAAATTTATTTTTTAAAAATTGATATTTTAATTCGAAATTCTTTTCCTTATTTTTCTGATTGAATAATAAATTTTTGTGTTTTGTTTTTAATTTTGAATGCCAATAGAAAGAAAAGCTGTAGAGTGGTGTATTTGTGTAACAAGAAAAAGAACAGTGGTGAGGGAGCGGGATAATGAGTTGGATTAAAATCGACTGACAAACCTGAATGCAACATGTGGCCTTGCGTACTCGGAGAGCTGTCGAAGAGCAGGTGTGTCGGCATAAGGAGGTTTCAACTCCGCCTTAAGCTTGGCTTGTTGAGCAGCTTGTTGGGCAGCCTGAGCTTGCTGTTGCTGTTGTTGCTGCTGCTGTTGTTGTTGCTAGAAAAAGTTTAATTTTCATTTTCATTTGAAATTTAACCATCGATTGAGTTTTTCAATTTTTTTACCTGTCGTCGCTCTCTTTCCTTTTCGGCAATCTTTCTATCGCGTTCTTCTCTCTTGCGTGCCAATTTAGAGTCGGCTACCGGTTTGAATATCAAATCAGTTCTTGTGCAGGAGTTGTAGTCTCCTCTGTCAATGTGCCGTACAAATCTAAAGAAAATCGTAAACATTAGCATTCAGCTTTTAGTTTATTATCATTACTGTCTACTTACATTGCAGATTGTGATCGATGGCATTCGGTGTCATCGGGTTTAGCCTCGGGACTTGGTCCACGAGGTATATTGTGCGTAGGACTTGGAATTTCTGGCTCTGGATCAGGTTCAATATCAATTGGTACTAAAAAGGAAAAATACATTTAAATGTCTGATAATTTAGTTCAAAAATTACAACTTACAAGGTTCTGTAGAATGATGACTACCGAGACTACTACTCGCAGAGTGGGCGTGTGCACGCAATGCATCCATGTGACTTGTCGGCTTGACGAGCGTTGGTGAGTTCTCCTGGAACGCTGGATGCTGTTGTGGCGGATAAGCGGGATGTGAACCTGGATACTGAGATTGTGGTGGAGGTCCTCCACCACCTCCACTTCCGCCGCCGCCGCCACCTGATCCTGGTCCAACTGGCCCTCCTGGTCCTCCAACACCCGTTGGAGTTGAACTAGCGCTATTGCCACTGTTGCTACCCTGTGGCGTCTTTGGTGTGGGTGGTTTGATTTTGTGCTGCATATTCTGCATATTCTGCATGTTTTGCATGTTCTGTTTATCCATCGCCGATGAGTGTGGATTCTCTTCGGGACGGGTTGCTGTCGATTGCTGCGGCATACCCTGATGGTGAGCCATAACCGCCGCCGGGTCGAGAGGTCCTGCTGGCGGAGGAGGCTTCATGTAGGCCGTTGGGAAACCAGGACCATACGGATGGTAAGGGTAGGGTGAGTTGAATGGATTGTGATGGTGCGAATAGAACATTGACGGGTGAAGCAGGTGGTGGGGATATGGCGCCTGACCTGGATGAACTCCCATTTGGGGCATTGCCGCTCCAGGCCCGATAAGGGGAAGGGGAAGTGGCATCTGCGGGTGTCGTATCACTGGCGGTGATGCACCAGGACGTAGATGCGGAGGAGGTGATGTTCCGAGACCACGTTGACCTTGAGGACCATACATTTTGCTAAGGGGACTGGCCATAAGCGCCGATGCACTGGACACCGGTGGTGGAGTCATGTGCGGTGATTGTTGGCGCAGCAAAGCATGACGGTCGCGTTCAGCCACAGCTGCCGCGGCAGCCGAAAGAGCTGATGCCGACGGGTGATGACCGAGAGGACTCTGTGGCACTGGGTGGAGAGGAGATTGGCGACTTATGCTGCCACCACTCGATGCTGGAGACGACGGTCGATGAGAGGAAGAACCAGACGAAGAGTTTATGTGCATTTGCGGAGGGCCTTGAGATGGTCCTGAACTGTTTTGAACGCTAGGACTTGCGCGGCTAAATGCAGATGATGGCACCGTTGTTGTGGTTTGTACAGAGGGAGCGGATGACACCGAAGAAGGAATTCCACCAACTGGTGGTGTACGTCTGCTTATTCCGGACTCGTTGAGGCCGCTCATAGCTGTCCCGATGAGGGACAGAGGAGCACCTGGTCCACCGGCACCACCCATTCCAGGTCCACCCATCATATGGGCTGCATGGTGCACTGGATGACCCTGCATGTGCATGTGAGGGTGAAGCGGCATCGGATGTCCGAGCATTCCTTGAGGATTCGATAGACCCGGAAGTGGGGACGTTCGATGAGGTGGCTGCTGTTGCATTTGCTGTTCCCGGCTGCTATTGTTCTGAGAGTTCGAATTACCTTGTGACTCCATCGGACGTTGTTGAGCGGGCGAGGGCGTTCTAACGCCTTGCTGTTGCCCCGCTGGTGACTGCTGTTGCATTGACGAGGGATGATGACTTTGGGGTGGCGGTGGAATACCATGACCACCATGTCCCTGCAATGAGAGAGGAATACCCGGGTGATGAAGATTTGGCGGGATATCTTGATGGGGTCTGTGCAGTGGTGGCAAATGGCTTGGGCCACCAGGTTGCATGTGTTGCAATGAACTCGGCGGCATGAGTATGTTTGGAGCCGATGACGGGGGAATCAGCATACTCGAAGACGATGAAGTTGGTATATTCGAGGAGTTTGAATTTTGTGACTGCTGTTGCTGGTGTTGTTGTTGCTGCTGTTGTTGCTGTTGCTGATGTTGTTGTTGTTGCTGTTGTTGTTGCTGCTGTTGTTGTTGCTGCTGTTGCTGCTGTTGTTGTTGTTGCTGCTGTTGCTGTTGTTGTTGTTGCTGCTGTTGTTGTTGCTGCTGCTGCTGATGTTGCTGTTGCAGCTGCTGTTGCTGGAGTTGATGCTGATGCTGAAGTTGCTGCTGTTGCGAAGCAAGCGAACTGAGCATTCCCGGGTGTGTAGGTGTCGGATGATGCAGCGAGTTCGGTGGCATACCAGGATGTTGCTGTGAAACCAAGTTCTGTGGATGCATGCCCGCGGGCACAGCTGAAGGCATATGGGGTGAGGGATGTGGTGAATGAAACTGTTGTGACTGCTGGGAGTTGCTGTTGCTTCCCTGACTATCCTGATTGGGCGTCGACCGTGATGACGCATCAATGGGGCTCTCCGAAGGTGGATATTTATTAACACCACCTTGATGATCACCGAACGGACTGCTCTTAATAAGGTTCTCCCCATGGTACGCCGACTTGAGGGCCCCATCCGGCGGAGGATACTTCAAATCCTGTGGCTGTTGGTGACCAGGTGGTGGTCCCAATCCATACTTAGCACCCATAGGATCACCGTATTTGAGCATTATACTCGAATCGTAAGGAGATCGGGACAGCGGATGAACATCAGCCTGGTAGTGAGGCTTCGGCATAGCAACGGGGTTCTGCTGTTGCTGATTCGGATCAACACCGCCTAGTGGAGGATACTTCATTTGTTGGTTTTCCTGCTGCGATGGCGGTGGTTGATGCTGTTGCTGCTGCTGATATGCCTTGAGATCTGGGATTTTGATGGGTTCATTGAATGACTTTGGTGGCAAGCCACCGTGCTCCATACCGTATTTGAGCTCGTATTTGCCTGGCAACTCTTGGCCATACTTCATGGGCTCGCATGGCGGTGGATACTTCATTTCGTGAGGGAATTTCGCAACAACCTCGCCCGCTGGGTTGTACTTGATTTGATCGTTGTACTTCATTTCAATATCTCCAGGATATTTCAATTCGCTGCCAGGGTTGCTGAACTTGATGTGACCATCGAAAGGTGGCGGTTGCTGTTGAGTGTCGTATTTGTGCTCTGGCATCTCGTTGACCAACGCTTGAGGATTGAGCGACGATGGAGGTGGCAGTCCAACTGACATGCCGGCTGGGGAAATATTTACATTTGGCTTGGCATCTTCGCTCTTGACCTCGATTTTCACCTTCAGGTCTTGTGGTTCATTGCTATTTTGATTACAAGTTGCATCCATTGAAGAGGAGTCGTCCAGGGGTTCTTTTTTAATGTAGACTTCTTTAGCCGAGAACTCCATTGGTGGATGTGGTGGTACTACTGGTGCTAATACCGGCTGAATGGGTGGAACACCGATAGCAGCCGGCTGCAATGAGAGGTTTGTCTCCTGCTTCATGTTGGCTATCTTAGAGAGCATTTCCTGTTCCTTGGGAACGTAGCCACCATTGTTTACCATTTCTTCTGGAGGCGGAAGAACAGGAAGCTGAACAGGGATTTCATGTGAAACATCGTTTTCATTCAACTGATCTTCTTCTGGCGGTTGTGGCATTTTCTCGATTTCATCACTGCATTGCTTCTCTGGCGGCAGCTGCTGTTGCTGCTGCTGCGGTTGTTGAACTACAATCGGTGCTTGTTGGTTGGTCTCTTCGTCTTGTTCTAGCTCTTTTTCCACCTTAACCTGGAGCTCTGCAACGGGGACGATAACCTTTTCTTCCACCACTTTTTCTTCGACTTCTTTGGGAGGAGCAATTGCCAACTGCGGTGGTTCAGGTGTGTCGTTAGTGTTCTCACCCTCATCCAGCACCGAATCAGGACGACTGTCCGAATTCATGCTCTCCACCGGACTGTCCGATCTCTTGCGCTTCTCCTTGCTATCATCGGTGATATCTCCGTCCGTATCGGACCTCTTCTTCTTGTTAGGCGTATCCTGCTTCGCCTGCTTACGTTTATTATTGTTCTCCGTTTTGGTTGGTGTTTTGGGACTGTTTGTATCGGTAACTTCTGGCGTTTCGGTTCCACCTCGTTTCGGTCTCTTACCATTTGCCACTTGTTCCTTATTATTATTTTGTTGTGGTTTATTACGTGTCCTCATCCTAGATGGTGATTCATCCCTTTTGTTTGTTAAGCTCGAATCACTATCACATTCACTAGCTTCGTCTTCTGTTAACGAGCTATTTTCTTCTTTAGCTACGGGTATTGGTTCAATTGGTACTTGAGGTTCGGGTGTGTCCTCTTTTTTCGTTGGTGGTGCGTTACTGGCACGTGTTACGCGATTGCGACGCAACGATGATTGTCGCCGACGACGATGTGGTCGATTATTATTTGCGCCTGGAGTCTTTTTCCACAAATAGTAGAATTCAACAAGCTCGGGGGTTTCTTTGTGCGGTAATAAATCTTTGTGAATGCGAAAGAAATTCTTGCCAAATTGTCTTAAACCTTTTATAAATTTTTTAGTTTCATCTTCTGTCCATTTTTTATCAATTCCTTTGGAAACTGGACACTTAACTAGAGCTTGCAGGGCAGTGCCTGTATCATAACCAGAATCATGTAACTAAAATGAAAATAAGACAAACAAAATTTATGTTTTAATAATGAAAGTTATGAGGTTTCAAAATTGATTTTTTGTTTTACTTTACAAATGGACTAATTTATGATCAAAGACACGAAATGTTAGTAATCCTATTTTGGTTTAATTTGACTTAAAAGGAATTTTAAGGCTGAATTTAACTAAGGGAACAAAAAAAGAAATACCTCGAAAACAAGACATGCGATTCAACAATTTTGGGGTTGTGCACACATAAAGTTAAGTTTGAACAAATGAAATAAACTTTAAAAATCTTTGTTATCATAACTTATCAAATTTTTAACATAAATTAACTTCGTATAACTATTTTTTTAAATTTAATAATGTGTATAGCTTAATTTTAAGATTTATTTCTGATTAAAACTTAGTAACAAAAAAAAGATAAGGTCTGGAGTTAGGATTAAAATTAATATAATTGGAAATTGTTAATTTTATTTAATCAAGCAATGATAATGTTACAAAAGGGTTTTAACATTAACGATCCAAAAAACCAAAACATTGTTCGAATATTTCAGTCCCAAAATATATGTCATTTGATCAGACGGTACTGATCAAACCCCTCAACTCTAAACTCAAGAAAGGAGTTCAAAGAAGACTAGGAATAATATTAAAAAACATTTCCAATACTGTCAACGTCCCTAGCATGTCGTGGGAGTGAATTCCATAAACGACCAGAATATATATACAAGTGTTGTTTTGATGGAAGGTAACTAGAACGAGTTACAATTATCTGATTCAAACGTCTTGAGATCAAAAACTGAAGAGGGTTGGCGAGTATTTATAATTTTTAAAGTTCGACAAGGGTACGTGGCTTAAGTAAGTTTTCGAAGGAGATACTATTTATGCTAATGAATGGGTGTATCGACATATCCAAAAATGTAGCTTGCTACATTTTTGCTTTCGAACTTTGAACAAATTTCGCACCCATAAGTAAGAATGTGGATGACAGCAGATTTTGATCACATTTTTCATGTACTTATGGGAATACACATTCTCGTATGCCACAGTAATAGAAGATCTTTAGAAGCTTTTCCAACTACTTTATTAATGTGGTCTTAGGGTCCTATTGACACAACTGTGGATCAGGTGAAAAATAACCTCTATGCCAATGCTCCACAATCGACTAATGATTATGAAGATTGAATTCGTGAAGTAATCGAGGGTATACATCCGCAAATGTGCCCCTACCCTACATGTAGAGACGACAACGTGACCACAAATAATGGGCCAATTTCTAATTGAGGAAAGATCGTCGTTGATCTTGGAAACACAATCATCAACCAAGTCAACATTTCACTTAACCATTAATTGAAGATCATCAGCAAAATGTTTTCATGGCAAAGGTGCAAATGTTTTTAGTAGTTCGTAACATAAACCGAAAAAAGTATTGGCCCTAAAATTGAACCTTGTGGAACTCCATTGGATAGGAATAAAAAGTTTGAAGTTATATTTGCTAAAACAACAGACTGAAGCTAATGAGAAAGATACAAAGAAAAAAGTATAATGGTGTCCGGAGAAAACTTGTAAGTTTTTGACATAAGATTGTGTTAGATGGAGTCAAAAGCCTTTGAATAGGAAATTTTAATTGCCATGGAGAGTTCTCTTGAGGATAGCCATATAGTTGAAGTTTTGATAGCAACGGAAAAATGACAATTGGTCGAAACTTAGAGTTCGCGCTGTTTTAAGCTATTGAAATTATTATTCCATACTCTTATTGAAAAAAGAGTTAAAAAGTGTAGTAAAATACGCTTGATCTTAAATAACACCATTTAAAATAAAAGTGGGCGTAGATTGTCAAAGCTAAGACTTTACCGAGATAATACTCTCATCTGCATCCTCATCGCTTACACAAGAAAAGCCAGTCATTTTCAACCCGCATTGATTTATGCTGGGTTTCAGAAGATAAGAGATTCAACAAAATATAGTTCAAGTTTAAAGAGTTGCAATCCAACTCGTCAATATTTATGGAATAAAGTTAACTTTCAATTTTTTTTTTTCAAGTTTTCTACAATTTACGACCACTCAAAAGAGATATTAATGCGATTTGATACCACACAACTTTTGCCTTTCTAATAAGTCACACTGTGACGTTGCGCAAACGACGATATATATGCAAGTCCTCGAGAATCTTAAACCCTGCATTTTTGACTAAATTTCAAGTACATTTATGTTTTTAAGAGGCCAGCTTTGACAAAAATTAAATTAAAGACGAATAAGATCACCTTAGATCACCTCAAGAAAACCCAGTATCACCCAATTTGAGGAAGCGAAATCACCCCAAGGTAATCACTTAAAAGAACACGTCGTCGTCATTGAGAAGTAAGCTTGAGTTTTGTAAGAAATAAGGGGCCTATTATGTAACACAACTAAGAACAAAGTTGAGTTGTAATCCGGCAATCGGTATTACCGATCACAACTAGTTGACTGTCACAAGTCAACCAGTAGTCAACTGAGAAATGGTTGACTTTTTAAGTGTGTTTGGGGGTATTATGTAAGCCAGTTGAGTTGTCTCTCAGTTGAGATTGTTATCAAAATTCAACAACTGGTATTTACCGGTTGTGTAGTGCATTTGTGTGTACAAAAAAATATGGGTACGCACCAACAGCGAATTGAAAAGCAATCTTATTAAGAAAATGGAGAAAAAAATGTAAGTTTTACAAATAATAATATAAACTTTTGTAAGAAAATATTTTTTTTAGACAAAAATCACAAAACCTCCCCAATTTGAGAGGTTGATTGAGGTTCATCAGCAGAAACATACACTTACAATCATGAAATTCAGACTGTAGTAACCTTTTCTATTTATATAGAGATGTTGAAGATTTTTTTTGGTGCTATGATTCGAACATGAGTTCCATCGACGCACCCTATTACTCCAGGAATTCTGGTTTTCTGGTAAAAATGAATATTCGATAAATTCAAATTGGTCATCAATCATTACCACTGCACTTTTGGCAACTTGCTTTTGCCATGAAATGTAGGGCAGTGCAGAGTTTAGGAATTGGTGGGACTGCGGAGGAACGCTATGGTTGTTTCACATAATCTTTGATTTCGTTTAGCACATAAACAAATGTGTCTTTGTCGAGTTTTAAATAACTTATAAATCTGCAACTCAAACGGAGTCATTAAATCAACACTTCTCACCAAAGAATTTGTTTACAAATAATACTTTTTGTTTGGAAGTTCCAATGGATTGGAGCGATCTCTAATATTTTTTCTCATCAGCGCAACATTGAGGGGATTTTCTTTCTTCGAATTTACAATACAACTCTCCATTTCGTATTATTTTGTCTTTTTAATAAAATTTTGCACTGAATTCAAAACTTTGAAATACCTACGTATTTTACTTTAACAGCTGATTTTGACACAAAACAAGCACATAAAAGTAGGCAATGTATTTGGTCTACTCAACTGAAAAAAGTTGTCTCCCATAATACGAATTGTTTTTGCAGTTGTCTTCAAATTGAGTTGTCTTGATTACAACTCAACTAAGTTGAGTTGTGATCCATAATAGGCCCTTAAGTTTGCTTCTATTCTACCAAAAAAAAATGAATACTTTCATTATGTTGAAAAGAGACTGTCGTCAGTAAGAAGCCTGTTATCGCACGAATATAATTAAAAAAAAAAGAGCCAAATAAAATTGTTCTCTACAGTTCAAACACTCAATATGTAAATCTATCATTATTAATCAACTTGACTGCCAGGGTTTTTAATAGAAACATCCAATTAAAAGAAACTAAGCATAACAACAAATTGAAGAAGTTACAATTGAGTACTTACAACGTCTAGTGCATTAATTGTAGTATCATCACGACTTGCTGCTAAACAACCATCTTCTAAACCTCCATCACACATGCCTGTGAAGAAATAATTAAAATAATATGAATAATTTAATAAATAAACAAATACATAGTAGCTATTATTATTAACATAAATACATAATTGTTGTTGTAGTTGTTGTTATAGACAATCGCTTACCATGTCATACTTAACATAATATTTAATTTCTTGTTGTTACTTTAATATTATTTTTAATCATAATGGATAAATGTTTTTACCTTGAAATGCTGCCATGGAACGTGCTGCACGTACAAACATTATTAAATCTCCATCGGCAACTATTCCAGGACTCCATCGTGGTTCTTCTAATTCACGCTCATCGATTTCTTTATCAACAGGAAAACTTGAAATTGGATTATAATCGGGCAGTTTTGCCTGTGTTTTCATCCCATCAGAAGAGCGTTTTTTTTTGGTTTTTGGTTTTTATTTGTTTTAAGGTTTTGGTTTATAAAATAGCAATTGATTAGTTTAAAAATTCTTTTCGGATGGAAGTTGGAAATATATATACGTTTTTTTAGATTGCCATTTAAGTACATATTATACACAATGGTATTCTTTTATTTTTCTTATATAATAATGCATGATGAATGATTAATGAGTGTAGGAGGGTTTTGCTTTTTTATTTTAAATTGCCTATTTACATTGAGGCAGTGAAATCTCTCAGTGAATCATGCATGCAGGGCTAATCGTTAATAAACGTTAAAATAAAAAATGTCTGACTGTGTAAATAATAAATTTATTCTATAAGCTTAGCTTTCACAAAGAAAAAGAAATCAAGTCTTAAGATTGTAACACGATAAAAGTGAATAGCCTTTGTAATATGTTTTCAATTTAAATTATAGTATGGAAAAATCGTAAATTGATGCTGTAAATATTTGGTTTCTATTAATTGAAATTAACCACATTCATGATGTTTGTCTTACGAAAACTTTTAATACGCCCATCTAAATGTCTTAGATCTCAGAAATCTCCAAATTCTAATAAATCTAAGCAAAATTTCTCATATATTTCTCATTTTTTGGAGTAAGAATTCCAAAAAAAAAAAGATTTTTTTTTTAATACGATTTCTCATTTATTTGAGAAGAACAAAGAGGGACGGAATTCCCAGAAATCTTGCAAATATATACTAAATAAAGCAAATATTATTTTGGACAGGTTCAGAAGACTTTTGAAGGTAAGGCAGATTTCTTAGTAACTGTTTGCCGAGTTGCCAAAAAATTGCCTTCAAATTGGGTGAACTTTATTGGCAAGGTGACTGAAAGTTAGTCGAACAAATCTCCCTTGATCTCAAGCCAAGTGAATTTGTGTCAAAATATCGGCTGATCATGTAAAAGCTGAAATTCTTTGAATTTTTGTAAAAAAAGATTCCTTGTCAAAGAAATTAGTACTATTTCACATCCATACAGAAAATGGATTTGCAACTTCTTTTATACTTTCTGTACTAACAAATAATGCTTAGGGAATAGAAGTACTAAGGTTTGCAATTACAACACTTGTTGCCTAGTTGCCTTCTCCAAAAAAAAAAAATATATAGATATAGTGTTTTAAGTTGCCTTAACCTATCTATTCTGTTGAACTAAACAAATCGAACTTGTGAGAGCACAGAAATAGTCAAAACTTGCTAAGCAAATAATTTCGGAAAAATTTTTGAATGGATATTTAATTAGAAATGCAGACTATAACATTGGAAATCACTCAAAAAAGTTTAAAAATGCAGGAAAATCATTTTCCCGAACAGCTAAACCTATAAACGCATCGTTCTACTGATTTGTGTTTTAATTTCATACAATTCCAAGGACTAGATTGCTGTCAGAAATTTTTTTAAAATTTTTTAATGATCACTATTAACGACCTATCAACAAAATTGCAATGATTGGTTTATATGATGAAAACCACTGATAGCTATAACTTAGGGGCCACCAATGTTAGCAAAATCCTTCCTATAAAACAAGTGTTTTATTTAAGTCTAAATCAAATTTTGGCTAGAGCTGGTTTTTAACCAATTATTTTTATTGGTGTTTTCAAATGAAGAAACAAAAATTAAACGGACAAAGGGATACAAATTTGTTGTTCTTCACTTTTTTCATTACATAGAACAAATTTTCATCTGAAGGCTGAAAAGGGCACTTTATTGTTGTGGGCGTGGTGTATGAAGCTTTGAACATGCATTGCATAGACATTCAAAGCTGTATTTATAAATCAGGCATAGAGACTGCGCAAATTGAAAATGTCTTTTAACGCCAAAAAGTTATTTATAAACGTTTTGTAAAGGGATCATAAAAAATGGAAATTATGGTCCAAATTGATAAAACCAGATCCCAACCGATTAAGCCCTTTCACAAAAAATGAAAATGCGACTCGGTACCGATGATATGCATATGCAAAAAGTGTAATTTAAGGGTTGTTTTTTTCTAATTCTAAAAATACACTGCAAGCTAAAGTATTTCACTTATTGTTTCATTTGAAATTTGAACATTTTATTTCCACGGTTTAATTGCACTGAATGCAGAAGTTCAAGTAACTAAATTTTGATTACAAATATGGGTTGCGTGAAGGCTTAGAGAATTCTAAGAGATACGAATGTCAGATTTTTACTTTAAACATTAAAGAAAAGCTAACATCTAGTTTAAAAAATTATCCATATAAAGTTACTGATTATACTACTGGCATGACTTAAATGTTCGTTCTGGAATATTTTTTGTATTTTTGCAATATTCGAATTACTATCAGTTAACTAATGTCAAAAGCCTGTTGTCTTCTATTGTAAATTAACTACGAATTTACCACTAGTACAAAATAAAAACACATTAATTTAAAGCGATTCTTTTATAAAACAAAACCAAAACTTTAAATATAATCTACAGAATATTAAGATCCAATAAAATGTTAATAGGGTATTATTTACAATACAAAATTTATCATATTTATGTATGCACCTACTTTTAAATATGTAGTACCTAATTAAATATGTAATACTTGTTTACAAAATAAGAATATATTAAATTAATAAATATGCATGATTCAAACTGAATATATTTGTAACATTATCACAAAATTGTCTATAATTGCATTTTTTTGTTCTTAATAAAAAGCCAATTGTTTTCAAATTAAACCAAATTAGGGAAACATACTAAAAAAAAAAAAAAACTTACTTTTAAGAAGTCTAAGAACTTCTGCAATCTACATTAATATTTTGTTTGTGTAAACATTGTAAATTTGTATTCATTTTAATGTTATAAATTTATCTAATAGAAATCTGAATTTTAAGATGTTTGTATAGATAAATTTATAATTTAAACTTCTTTGTTTTTAATTTAGACTGCAGATGTTTTGATTATTTAACTATTTTCTTCTTATAATGCGCAAATAGCAAATATAAGCATTATATTTTAAAAATAAAATTATAAATTTTTGTCACAAAATATAACAAAAACAAGACAAAAAATATTTCATTACAAAAAAAAAAAAAAAAAAACAAAGTTAAAATTTAAGGGAAAAATTTTGAATTTGAATCAGAATTTGTTACCGTGAATTTTGTGAGTTATGTACGTACATAGACATCGTTTACCTGGTGGCCGGGACCCACTCGTATTTCTCCTTGAGTGGAGGCCGCCATTACCCTTTAAAAACACTTTTCACGTCCAGTGTTAAGCCTTTTATTGCCCTTTCTTGATTTCAAAATTATGTTCTGCAAAAAATAGAAAAATAAAATTAGGTTTTTTTAAATGGAATTTATAAATAAAACAAAAAGATCGAGGTTCTTTTTTTTTTTAAATAATGAACAAAATTCACGAGGAAGGCACAATTGGATCAGAGTTTAATTTTTTGTTTAATATTAAAATTCTTGGGTCATTATAATAGCTAAAAGTTTTATGTGAAACAAAGAGTTAATTTGGTTCTCCAAAACTTATTTTTTTCTGAAAACCTTACTATGAAGAAGTTAGTTAAATCAGTGAAGTCGTTACATCATCGTTAATCATAAAGTTTTAATATTGCAACATGTTCAATGTTCATTGTTGAATTTAATATTCGATTTAAATTAACATTAACATTACTTAAAATGTCTGTTATTAATATTCATAACATTTGTTCATCGATTTCGAGAAGCAGTTCAACAGTGTCAATAGAGAATTTATTTGGCTTGCTTTGAGCAGGAGAGGCTTTCCGGATAAATTGATTGCTATTATTAAAGCTACATATGATGGATCCATATTTCACATGTCAAAGAAAGTTTGGCAAGGTTGTAGTCTCACCAATTCTTTTCCTGTTGGTGACAAACATCTAGGCCACGCGGACGATGCGGACTTAGTCACTCATAGGGTCAAGGATCTCCAGCAAATGACAACAAGGTTGGAGAGAGATGCAGAAATCGTCGTCAACTCGTCAAAAAATAAAAGGATAAGCGTTTGAACGTCCTCATCAATCCAAGTCAATGTTTCTGGAAAACTGGTAGAGATGATAGAAGATTTCCAATATCTTGGGAGTATTGTTTGTACGGGTGGCAGAACTGAACCGGACGGAAACAGCCATATGAAAAAAGCAAAGGCTTCGTTCAAAATACTGTCTAAGATATGGAGAATTTTCATTCATTCATTTTGTGCTGCTTTATGAATGCAGCATTTGGAAAGTCACAGACACTGTCACAAGAAAGCTAAAAAAAAAACATTTGTTGACAGATTTCTTCGAAAATTCTTGAGAATTTTCTGACCCGACAGTAACTCCAATGCTGAGTTTTCTGTGATAGGGGGTCAGGAACCCAAAGTTACGAAGGCGAAAGTGGCAGTGGATAGGTTATACGCTTCGAAAATGGTACGGACAAGCAGTACGGGACAATCTATGCAGTGGAACCTGCTCACACAGGAGGGCAGACAAGTAGACCAGCCTATAAGTACTTGGCGAACAGGAATGAGCACGACTTGAAAAAAAATTTAAGAGAGCTCAGATATATCTCCAGAAATCGTACACGATGTCTCGTAGGAGTAGTCAAGAACCTATGTCCGGTGAGAGGAACTTCAGATTTGTATCAAAGTTACCGTTTCTTTAAGAATCTAAATAAATGTAAAATTCTTAATGTAGTCTATTCGAGTTAACATATTTAAAGGAAAAGCGGTATCTGCGAAGAGAGGTCAAGCTTACGAGAAGTTGAAGCTTTTAATATGCAATATCAAAAAAAAAAAAAAACATAGATGCCCAATGGTGCTATCTGCTTTCCTGTACAAAATCGTTTTATGGTCTGGAACACAAGAAAAAAAAAAACTCTCAATTCGACTCGGATTGGAATACGCACATGTCCTGGAGTTCTAAAGTAAAAGTCCTTGTAGTGGCTTTGGTGGAACAGCTATTTAACATGCGTTCTTTCTTTGGTATCCCTCAACACCGCATTGCTCAAATCCACACTGTTTAAGTGGTTAAGTCATGGATTGGGACACAAAATGTGAGTTTGTTGCAGTGCCCAACATCAATATAATCGAAAACGTGTGGGAATGGCTGGCTCGTAAAGTTTACGAGTCTGAAAACGAATATTAGAACAAAGAGGAACAAATAATCAAACTCTATTGATCAACCATTTACTTGGATTACATAAGAAAACTGTATGAAACGCTTCCTAATTGCATCATGAGGTCATTTTGAACAAGGGAGGATCGATACATTGTTAAATTTGTTCAGGAAAGGTTAACTCATTAAATATGTTACATTAGAACCAAGTTCATGGCTTTTAGGCCTAAAAAATACAAAATAAAATGAATGTCCTAAGCTGATGACCCAAATTATTTTAAAAATAAAATTATTAAAAAATATCAAAACTTGGTAGAAAAAAAAAAACTTTTAAGTTTTATCTAACTAAGTTTATCTGGTATCACTTGCACAAGCAGGCGTGCTAACCTGATGACTCGCAGTGTAAGCATCGAAGTTAAACGACTTCATGGACTTTAATAGAAATTATCTAGTCAAAATTGTAGGTAGGCAGGTTCCTTATTTCAGTCGATTTAATATTCATTTTAAATCGATTTCATCTATACACAATAATTACTTAAAACCACAAAAAAACAGGAAAGAAGTATTTTAATTTATTTAAAAGAAAATTAAATAATTTAATGACACACTCAGAAACCTATGGTGTATGTTTTTTTTTTTTAATCGATAGATTCTACGAAATTATAAACATACATATAAATTACTTTGATCGTTAAATCGAATTGCAAACTACCTAACCAAAATCTATAAGAAAATACATACCTACTAAAGTAAACTTTCTGTTCTTGTTTAAAGCAAACACAAAAAACGAAAAAACAAATAACAATTTCAAAATCAAATAGATTACTCATTTTATTAGGACAATAAACATTTATGAGTTCCACTACAAGTGGGGATCCTATCTTTCCGCCTTTCGTTTACCTCTTACCTCCACATATGTACAATGTACATGGCCAGGCAGGCGATACATTGTGTATACTTTAGCAGTCAATAAATTAATATACTAGAAATAATAATAATAAAAAACACACAAAGTGTTTTAATTACAAATAAATTGATAGACATATCTGACGACGCGACCACTCAAGCACAGAGGCATTTTTGTTGAGCCCTTTATAAAAGAAAATTGGTATAGGTACCTAGCACAAAATAAATACGACCATACAATGAATTCTCTTTCAGCATGTTTCAACATTTCTATCTAGGGTGGCATATCACTATGGGGGCAGGCATGTTATAATTATTATTCACCCCGAACCGAGCGTAACGATACCATGTCATAACATTAATATCATCAATTCCTTTTAACATATCCACCAATCCACCCCATTTTTCTGTTTTCCTTTTGACATTCGATTAAATAGAAACACTACTTTTTCTTTTCATAGGTTAAATAATTCCGAGTGAAATAAGACTAATAAAATTTCCGACATTAACAGAAATGTGTGTTGATAGAAATAAATGCAATTTAAATAAAAAGGGGTATTCGATTGTATGGGCAGAGCAATTGGGTTGTTGTAAATGTGAAAATATGAACAGATTGTTGATTTTATTTAATACTCTATTGTTATCTTTATGTTGCAGTTATAATGTACATTTGTATTTTTTTTTTCCTTGAAATGCAACCGTTAAATTGCATTTTTCGAAGGTCATCTGTAAATCTGTAAACAAAGCGTCTCCCGACAGGCTTACAATATTTAACTTGTGTGTTGCATTTTTATTTGCTTTGTTTTAGACAAGACATGTTACGTGTTCTATACGCATCTGTTGAACAACCTAAATTAAAATCTTGTCCATTAGGTCAAACTGATGTTAGTTAAAAGACTTGACCAACCAGTTATGGGAATTTGTTTATTGATTTAGATTAATGACAAATTTATTAGGTTTTTTCTTAGTTAGACGTACATTGACTAAACATTTGTAAGCAGTTGGATGTAATACTTTGTTCAGTTTAATAAAATGACATCATAGAAATTTTTAGAATAATTGATTCCATTTTCTAAAATTGGATTATTTAAGGGGGTGAAAAGATCATTGATAACTTCTTTTTAAGTTAGAAGACTCTCAAAGCATTTTTGTTTTCACGGAACTTCAAAAGTTATTATTAGTTTAAGGAGAATTTATCGAATATCAATCTTCTATCGTATGAAACTCACAGTGAATTATAATTTTAATAAGAGATCTGAATAAGTCTAATTATTAAAGTAATTAGTTTTAGAATTACTATTTTTTTTTTTCACGTTAGTTCTTCTAGTCCTACACTACATAAAGTTATAGTCAAATTTAAAATATGTAATCGACAGTATTTTTAGTGACTTTCAAACTCAATCGGAAATTGGGTTTTGAATAAATTGAATTTCTTAATTCTTAGCTTAAAAATAAAATTAGGTGACGCTACAGTCCGTTGAGAACTAGGGCCTAGTCACTTACAACTCTCAATCATTCCAATGTGGGAGTAATATTTGTCAGTTTTAAGCAGAATCCGATAGGCTTATTTGAGAAAGCACTTTTCATGACGAGAATTACTCTTGGAGGATTTGTCAATCCGTCGTAAGAGGCAGTACCCGTGGAAAAAAAAAAACTTTAGATGGCACAGGCAGGGATTTAACCCACATAAGTATGCACGGGTACTACCAGATTCTTAACTGATGCATTTTTATTCATAGCCTTTTATAATTAGTTTGTTTAACTACTAAATACTAGCCTTGTTAAGTCCTCTTTACGGCAAAGATTTCTTTATTGGACATAAGAATATTTTTTTGATAATTTAGTAAAGTTTTCTGTGAGGCCCTAGTTCACACAGGACTGTAGCGCAACCTTAAGTAAGTAAGTAAAGTTTTCTAGTATAGGTATACATTATCAAAAATAAATAAAGCTTAACAGTTGTCTAAATATGCTTCATATATTTATACTTATATTGTCTTAAATATCATGTGTATTTCTTAAAATACAATTTTTGCAATATTTGCTTTGTGTCCTATGAATTCTGTCAGCAAAATGTGAAAGTTTTGAACTGGCTTCCCTTAAAATTTTATTTAAATCAAGAAAACTTTTGATACCGAGAACATACTTTTCTCAGTACATCGTGTCTAATATGGAATATTTTAAATGTGTACTGTCATATAAATATTGTTCTTTTGTAGTTCGTTGTAGCAACGGATGAGTTTATAATCTAGTAGTTCGTCTAAGTTTTTGTTTGCTTGTTTTTCTAAGAAACATGAGTATTTTAAGTATCAGGATTAAGTATTATTTTATTTCGTCCAAAAGCCACGGAGTTTAATATTATCCAACGAGTGATAACGTTCGAACCTACGGGCTAACTGAAGCGATTAGAGAGTGTTACCAATTCTCGCCATCTTGGCTTAATTGGCGCAGTATTTGCGTGACAGACATTTCTTTAAAATGTACCAAAATGGATTTAAATTATTTTGAATTCTTCTTAGAATTTTATATGATATAAAACTAAGCATTTTCTTCAACGGAACGTTTAATTTCACCTTTATAAAGCGAGAAACAGATTGAACCAGCGACAGTAACAACACCAGCAATTTCGGCATTTCAATGTTTCAGCGCTGTTAGACCTTAGTCCTAATTTTGCTGCTGCTGTTGCATTGCCGACATTGCTTTTTCCCTAGGATTTGCAGGGGAAAGACACTAAAATCTGTTGATCATACGTTGACGGTGCTGTTTTCAATGTGTTTTAAATTATTTGCAGTCCAACGCGCTGTTAGCTGTTGATCTTTTTCTCGCTTAAATGTAACTGAATTTTAAGTTTCCCAAACGTTTGTTTGCTGGCTGCATTAATTTTGTAAAATTAAAAACTTTAACTTATTTCTGGAGTTGAGGAAATATAAGTTTGATCAGCTCTAGAGTAAAAAATCGAAAGTTAAAAACGTCAACCTTAGTTTACAAAATACATATTAAATTAATTAATAAAAAATGCTTTAGACTATCCGCAAGGGAACTAATAAGTAAAGTAGTTTGTCTCGCTTTAAGGTAGAATAAAATAAATGAATGTTTCCTCCTATTTTGCACTAAAATGGTGTACTTTATCATTTCCCTGGCAAGAAAAAGATAACTCAGGCGACAAGATAGATTTTTTAGAACAGTTAAAAACAAACATTTTTTGCTATAGGAGGGGTCTATCTCTCCCCGTTTAGACGGGAGAGGCAATTTACAAAAATGATTACTTAAAATGCAAACAAATTGTTAAAAAATAACAGTAATAAGTCAAAACGATTAAAAGGCTTGGAAGGTAAATATTTGTGGACAAGATTCGTGGGCATACTTTAAAATGCTTCCAAAAATTATTAAATATGGGGCAATTATATTTATCTTAAGATACTGGAAGTTAAGATGTTGGAATATGCAAGTGAGGACTTGCCGTTGAAGAGGTATGTACCTTCCACAGAAAAACGACTAGTACCTATAACAGCAAACTAGCTAAGAAATGCTTCTGGATAACAAAGTTGATGTTAGGGAATGGCCTCCAAAGTTGGCAGACTTAAACCAGTTTGAAAACCTTTGGGAAGTGTTACTAGCCAAGTTAAAATAAAGAACTCTGGTCTATCTTTAAGAGCTTCCGGTATTAGATTTCTATTGTTATGGCTCGCGTACACCTAATCCCTCATCAGCCGAATTTTGCTCGGACGTTGTCGGCCGATCGAACCAAACATATAGAAAACAAAAAGAGCGCGTACAGCACTAAAAGTGGCATCGTCCTATGACACCCGATAGTAACCGATCAACCGACATAATCCAAACATGTTTGGATTTTTCGTCAGTTGTCGGGTCAATTCATACCAAAATTCATACAATTTGCTAAACAGCTATGGGCCGAAGTTTCTTCAGAGATGGAACTGACTGTTCCAGATATAAAGAAAAAATGGAGTAATTTAAGGACCAATTCCGAAAAGAGTACACCAAGTGCAATGGAGCAGGAAGATCTGGTGCTGCAGTCGAAAACAAAAGGTCTTGTTGTGCTTACTACGACCCACTTTTATTTTTAGCAAAACAAATGAAAAAGGGAGTCACAGCCAAGAAGATGATACAGAACCGCAACCGGTTTCAGGTATTTCAGAACCTCAGCCAGAGGTATCAGAGCCTGCTTCCCCGCCATTATCACAGCCGAGAACCTCAACAGAATCCCGACCTGAGATACCCAAGTCACAACAACATACAAAACTCTATGAAAAATTGGTGCCTATAACTCATAATCAACGTTATACTTCTCAAAGATTTGGAAGGTTTATGAAAAGAAACAATTGTGACCTCGATCAAGAATATCTTTAGAATGAAACATTTGATGGGTTGGTTTCAAATCTGCAGTTGTTTTCTTGCGTAAATATTTCATTAACCCATACACAAATACGACGTCTTATACATTGACGCATTAAATGACAGTATGAATTTCGAAAATATACATTTCTTTGAAATCTTCTATAAAAAAAATTATTATTTTTACATCCAAGCTTCACAAATTCACAATTGCTTAGACTATACCACCCCAAAAATGGTATTCGGTAAAAGCTTCCATGTGTCTATCACTTCAAGATCCTCCTGGGAAAAAGAGAGACCCCTGGAAGACAATGCGGTACACTTCTATACAGATGGTTCAAAGACCGATTACGGAGTTGGAAGTGGTATCTATTCGGAACAACTGAATCTCAGTCTATCATACAGACTTCCCAATCAATGTAGTGTATTCCAGGCAGAAGTAATGGCAATTAAAGAGGCACTATCCTGGCTCAAAGAAAACTATTTATCTTGCAAGGATTTACAAATCTTCTCGGACAGCCAAGCCGCTCTTAAATCTCTCGCGTCTGTCTCCACAAACTCACAAGTAGTCCACGATTGTCGATCATCTCTGAATGAGATGACAGAACAGTTTAATATTCACCTCATTTGGGTCACAGAGACATTTCGGGAAATTGTAAAGCCGATGAGCTCGCCAAAAACGGAACACTTCTGCCTAATGTTAGACAAAAACATAACATAGGAACACCACTTGCTACATGCAAATATCTTCTCAAACAATATGCTCTAGAAGCAACAAATGCTAGATGGTCACAGAATACCACCTGCCCAGCAACCAAGCAAATATGGCCAAGCATAGACTTAAATCGGTCAAAAGGCTTGATATCCCAGACAAAATATAAGCTCTACAATTGGAGTAATAACAGGACACTGCCTCATAGGAAGGCATGCTCTGAGGCTAGGGGTCTACACAAATTTCTTCTGTAGAAGCTGCATGGACGAGGAGGAAGAGGAAACAGCCCAACACCTTCTATGTACGTGTCCAGCACTCTCCATTAGAAGGAATAACTTTCTCGGTAATCCCTTCTTCGATAATACCAGCGAACTGGCAACGATTGACATAAAATGTCTCTCTAACTTTATTAAAAGTACAAAATGGTTTGTTTAAGTTCATTACTCTCCCATGAGTAACCTCGTTAGTGGTATCACAATGGACCCTTGAGGTCTAAGTGAGTCAATGACATCTGGACAGCCACTCCAACCTAACCTAACCTTCACAAATTCAGACTCCAAACCGATATCGTCCGCCGTCGGAAGCAGTGTATGCAATCGAAGACCGAGACGGTCGTCCAAATTGTTCCGACCCGATATCGGCCGATAATTCGGTTTTAGTGTACGCGAGCCGTTAGATGTCAATAGATTGTGATATCTTTGCAAAACCGCTGCGCTATGCAGCTTTGAATTGATTTGAACCACAAATTTAACAAATTGAAAAATAAATAAATACACAACATTTATTAAAAAAGGTGTAATTTTCATTTTGTTAGATGTGATTTGTATACCTACAGTGCTATTTTTTTTACGGCAAATATTTTGAAAATGCATTAGAAATATTCATACGAGTATAAGGCTTTATGGTTTGGAAATTCTGAAACTTAAAATTATTACTGATATGAAATAATAGTTAATCTTAACAATTTGAAACTCGCACTTTTCTCAGGTTTATAGCAATGAAATAATCCCAAGGCATAAACAATATGGTATGCAAACTTAATTTGAATTTTCTGACTCCTAATCATTTATCTTAAGTACGATAAGACTCTGGTAACAATTTAAGTATTTTTTACACCTACCTAAGAAATGTTATCTTGAAATTATGCAAAATTTTCTAATAAAAACCTACTTATTAACTTGATTTCTTTTCTCACATTTTTGCATTAATTTTGAGGACCTTTGCGAAAGAGAATGTAGGTACCCACCTTATTGTATTCCTCTCACGAATCTTTAATATAACCCTACAACTCCCATAAAAATTAACTCAAACAATTAGTTGATTATTTTAATAATAATACAAAACAAAATTATTAAACGGCTTCTTTTTGTATGATTTCATTTATAATTGACTTCTGACTACTGCCTCTCTAGTTGCTATCTAAATTGTTCAAGTTGAATGATGGTGGCGGTCGGTAGTAGTGATGGTGGTGGTTTTGGTTTGGTATGATTTTTTACTATTGTACTACAAGTGTACCTGCAGCAGTAGCAGCATTAGAAAGAAGCAAGATTGCGCGATGCCTACCTAATGATACTCTCAGATCGACCGACTCAGCAGCCAGCCAACTTTCTGCACCACTCCACCTAACCTACCCCTTAAAGCCTCACACACCACACCACACCATACTACACCACAGCACCAACGGCCACCGTGCCGTGCGTCGTCTTTGCTTCTTCTTCTACAATCTACATAGGTACAAATAAAAAACTCATTCCTAACGTCAGTCGGTCGCTCGTCGTATGGTGTGTTGTTGTTGTTGTGTTATTTAGCACACACTTGAAAGATAAGTGCAATGATTTTGATTTTTCTTTTTAGTTCCACCGACAGAACCGACCGACACGACATAGCCATCGAAATCGACGACTCTGAAAAATAAAAATTTGTTTATTGTTATTAGGCATAGGCAGGCACTCGTCTCTCTTTCTTTTTCTTTCTCTCTATTTGTAGATTCACAACAGCAACTAGCTGCCTATTTATTATTAGTTTGAGTTTCAGTTTGTTTTACTTTGTCTGCTATTACACGATGAATCTAGATGCATGCGACATCTTCGAATTCTTCTTTGTGATCCTATCCTGTTTCTCAAGTGCTATTACACGTTGAAACTAGATTCATGAATCTATTTTGACAGTTCTCTTTCATTTTTATTTCGTCATCGACTTGTTTGTTTGTCTGTTTACTTTTATTAATCGAGAAAATTTTGTTATTCTTTAAAATCAATAAAAAACATTTTGTTTTGTAAAATTTATTTCTGACTGTGCACTCTAATCAAAAAACAAAGACATAGATTCCTACAAAATGAACTGTTCGTCGAAGTTTGCTTCTCGAACAACGAAACCATATGAAAGAGAATAGCAAAAATACGAATAAGAGAACAGAGAAACGTCAAATTGTCGCAAGGAAAATTTTACCCGTGCGACACAGGTCGATTTTCTTGCGTCTCATGTTTTCGAATTTTTTTTCTCTTTTGCACTTATGTTGTTCGAAGTGTCGCATGCATCTAGATTCATCGTGTAATAGCAGACTTTGCAGATAAATTAGCACCGATTATCATGTTTTGGCCCCTTGTGCCCCTCTTCGTTAATTTGCCTCTTCTCACTTGAAATACTAATTTTTTATTTTTTCCGTTTGACCACAGAACAATTAGCATTACAAACAAGAGCACTTAAGACGACTTCTAACTCAACTTAAAATTAATTTGATTGTTTTCAATTAAGTTTTGTATTTTATTTTAAGAAATAAAAAATAGACTTTTTAGATTTAAACGAAATGAAAAGAAAATATAAAAAATAGAAAATAAATTACCATTAATCTTTTTGTTAAGTAGTCCGCTGGATGCTCGAAACGGCACTCATCAGAGAGGGAGGGGGGAAGGTAGAATCACAAAAGGAAGTTTGAAAATTGAAATGCGCTTCCTTGCAAATTGTTAAATAAAACAACAAAAAGAAAATAAAAAAAGGAAGAAAATTAAACAAAAAAAAGGAGAGGGTGACGGACGACGACGTGAACGTGAATGTGACGAAGAAGACGACGACGACGATGACGACGAAGGCGAGTGCAAAGAACGCGAGAAAGAGCAAGACGAAACGACAACTACAACGATGAAGATGACGATGAAAAGGCGATGATTGATTTGTTTGATAGGCGCACAAAAAAGGGGGCGGCCGAGACTCCTCTCTTCCTTGTTGTTCCTTCTTCTTCTGCTTCTTCTCCTCGTCGTGCTTCTAGTGGCGTAGAGTTGGGGGTGACGGTGCTGTAGCTATAGCTGAAGCTGTTGGCAGTGGCGTAGTTCCCTTTATCCACTTGCAGTTGATTTTTTTTTGTTTTTAATTTTCGAACATCACAAATTTTCCATCGGAAGGAAGGAACAAAATTAAAAGAACTTCAACAATGTAATTATCCAGCAGACTCCTGAGACTTGAATCTCGCTCCTCTGGCCCGCTTAAAGTAGCAGCACTTGACAAACAAAAAAATTCTTATTCATTTTTATTTCTCATTTTATATTTTCTTTTGTTGGTTGTTTTTTCTTTTCTTTTTTTTATTTTATTTTTTCTTTTCTTTCTCCTGCACGTAGGATCGCTGTTTTAATTGATACTTTTTTTTCCAGATGGAACACTTGAGTTTTTGGCACATAAATTGATTAAATTAACACTTTCACTTTGTTGCACTTGATGTGGAATTGATTATTTAATGTTTTTGAATTGTTTTTGCGAAAGAAAATGCAATTTATTTTGAAGAGGAAAAAGTTTTCTCACACAGAACTATTAACAAAACAGGCGACCATTTTGATTTTTGGATATGAAACGCTAAACGATTGATGTGAAGTTGGTTGTAGTTATTTTTGTGTTTTTAGAGAAAGAGAGATGGGTAGATATGGTGTGAAAAGGAGAGAAGTAGTTATTTGTTGGAAAGTAAATTGGTTTGTGAATTGGCTTACTGCTTACAACAAGGATGTGTTCAAGGACTCGACAAAGGGCTGAGTTCAAGGAAGAAAAGACGTCTATATAAATCCTAGAATTTGTATACTGCTATAGGTATACGCGAGATTTATTGAAATAGTCTTAAAATAATTCCAAAGTATTTTTCACTGCAATAATCAGATTTATTTTTGACGATTGATATGTGACATTTCACAATACAAAAAAGGAAAAACAGAGATAACCTTATTTATTTTATGTAATCTTTTTAAAAATGAATTCAAAACTATTGCTTTCAAATATGTTAAGGCATTGACGTTATGATAAAAATACTCTTGACAGTTGAATTCATTCATACAGAAACTACCTTCAAAAGAGCTAAATAAACATTTCACTACCTTATGACATAAAAAAGCATGACTAAATAGAAAAAGAAAAGTCTGGACTTTTAAGCAAATACAATATTCTGGACAGTAGTTAAAAACTTAATAAAGTTTTGCAGTTTATGACCAGTTCATTGCATCCCTAAAAATGAATATACATTTTTAAAGAAAAACTTTAGAATGAATTTAAGTGCAATTGAAAACGTAGTATTAAGCTAAAAGTGTTTAGAGGTTGCTTATAGATCCTTTATAACAAAGGATCGGATTTTGTTTAAATATAAGTTTACGCAAAATGCAAGTTTAATAAAGACTTATCAACGTTTAAACACAGCGTATCTTTTCAACCTTTAAAAGGTTTTTAAGCGTTTCTCAATAAATACGAATGAAAAGATAGTACCCTGCCACAACAAACAAAAGGCGTCCGTCATTTATGTTAAGTTCATCAACTAATCTGAAAATATTCTTGCCAGTATATTGCAATATATTTTGTTTTAGTTCAGCTGATAACTGTTACTTTGAGATCATTAAGGTGGAAATTGTAACTTTCATTATTTTGTATTCTTTTGAAATTTCCTGATTGAATATCACCGGACATTTTTTTCTGTCATTGGAATTGTATAAAACTGATTCCTTTCATTTTTTGACAAAATAGAATTTCCGTCGGCAAAATAGACAAATGCATTTTTGACAAAAAATTATTTTGCAATAAAACTTTTTCCCACAAAAATCTTTGAGTGATTTCTAATCGATCAGTATGTAGAACCTATTTAACATCAAAAGAAGACACAGTAAAATATCTACTCAAACAAACATTTTTCCTGAATGATTTCAAAGATATCTGGTCCCTTAAGTAGCATTCACATGAGCGCGACCAACGAACGACGAATGAATTACAAAATGTGAGTTTATATACGTTTGAAGACATATTTCCACACAAATTCTTAACAAAGCGATAGCAATGTAGTTTCTATTTGATTTATTGTGCATACTTTTACTTTTCAATATCATATATTAATAAATTTAAGAAAACAAATTTATTCGTCGCGAACAAAATTCTAGTTGATACGAACTGTCAAACTTTATTCGCGTCCCACATACCATCCACACTGCAACGAATAAATTGATCGCGTTCCACATAACATCCACACTGCAACGAATAAATTGTTCGCGCGCTACATAACCTAAAAAATCATTCTTGTGTTTTGATTTCGATGGTGAATGGTGTTCGGCTGTGGATGCACATGAAATCTTTTCCTTGTTTTGTTTATTAACAAGGACACCAATAATTTTTTTTTAACAAATATAGCTTCGACCGCATTTTCTTAATCGGTTGTTTTCAAACAAAACACAATAATGATAAACACAAAAAAAAACAATTGTCAAAGTCAAACTTCATTCGCGACGAATTAAAAACTCTCATGTGAAAGAAATGTCAAGATCGACGAATATTCGTTCATTCGTTGGTCGTTGGTCGTGCTCATGTGAATAATGCTTTAAGCAACTATTTCCAAATTCTGACATTTTCAGTTTTGACAACTGAAACTGGCCCAGTTTACAAATATCTCCCTTTTTCTATAAGAAATTCGAGAATAGAATTTTTATTTCTATAGCAGAATTCATAAATTAATACAAAAATGCAAAGCTAATTTGATTGCTCTTTGAGACTGAGGTTTTATTTATATTTGCAGAAAAGTGATATTTACGAAAAAATAGAGCATTTCTGTCAAACAGAACCTGAACTCAACTTTAATCATAGTTGTCTACAATGTTTATATAACTGTAATATATATATAACTGTAATAATATTAAAAATATTCTTTTAAATTCTAGACTAAATAGTTTTAATGATGTTATTTATGGTATGCATATTTTTAACGAGTACGCCCTTCTATATAACAGTTGTTGAACATCTAGCTGGCACTTCAACTCCACAAAATCCAGTCGTCGAATTGAAAAGAGTTGAACCAGGGCATTCGTAAACATTTCCAACCCAAGTAGTACTGTTGACTAGATCACAAAAGACATATCTGTAAATAAAATAAATTCTGTCGACATTCAAAAATTATTTAATTTATAGAAATAGCTTCTTGCTGTTTGCAATTTAGGTCAGTTGTTATCTCAAAGCGTCCAACATTGGTGACATTTGCACAGAAAATCAAAGGATCAATTGTCGGACTTATTGTTGTAGATTCTGCAGGATTTACAGTTGTTGATGTTGTGGGTGGTGTTGTTGTTGTCGTTGTATTTGCAGTTGCTGCTGGACATGTCCCACCAATCTGCATTGATTTTCATATTTTTATTTAATTTTTACGGTTAACATAGCTTTAAATTTCTTACTCCTGTCATTGTTGGATCAACACAAATATGTGGATCATCGTATACACAAACTGTTGAGTTGGCACATAAATTAATATTAACTGTATCAGGGACAGTAGTTCCGTAGCAAAGTGCGAAAGAATTGTAGCTTATGCAAGCAAATGAACTATTCCCATTACAAACCCCACACATTCCGCATGAAGCTTGTGTAGTTTCTGCCGGACTACAAATTGATGCAGAAGCTGTACAAACTGTTCCATTGGGACATTGGGTAACCGAGGATGTAGGCAGACCTTAAGGAAAGTAAGAATCCAAAATAATAATTAGATACTTTAATAAATGTCTATTATCTTGCACACCTTCAACACAAATACTGAATTGATCATTTGCTACACATGCAGTGTTAGTAATAGCCGAACAAGTATTACATAAGTTGTAAACCGTATAAAAAGATGCAGAAAATATGAACAATATCTGAAAAAAGATGAAATCTGTCAAATCAATTTCTTAAAATATATATTTTAGCTTACTGTTATAAATTTCATAGTGAGTCAGTTCGTCTCCAATAACAAGAATTAGTGAACTAACCTACTTTTCAAAAGTTTATCAACTTTATAAACGATAATGTTCTTATCGGATAAATCTCTTATCATTTGCATTTTTGGTCCACATTTCCACCTCAAACAGAGATATCAATAAACACTAGGGTTGACAAGTTTTTATTTTCGTATAAGGTGTATTATAAGGCTCTCCCAAATCAATTTGAAACAATCATAGATAATGACGACACCTTCGTAGGTTGCCGTTTTCTAACTTGTAATTTCGTATCGCATAAGTTGCGTTGCCTACGGGTGCGGCACCTAGTGGCTACGGTGACATTAGCTCGTACAGACTTTTTTTGACTTAACCTATGTTAGAGCGACTAGACAAACTATGTTGAGACGTTTCATTTCTTATTCTGAAAGCATTTTTGGTGGGTGGGTAATTTTATTGGACACATCAAAGAAATATTGTTTTTGGTTCAATTCACTTTTATAGTGCCAGAGGTATTTATTATATAACTTACAGATGTTCTCCAATCAGTCATATTTATACGAGCAAAAATTTTATCTGTCAAAGAAGCATCTGTCAAATTTCATGTTTACTTTTTCTGTTAAAACAAAATTCACATCGTTATATTTTATAATGTGTCAGTTGTAATGAGTTTACATCAACGAATGTTTTGAATTGGTTAAGGAGAACAATAAAAGAGCTTTTATACTGATATTCTTCTGCTACTTTATGGATTCCCAGACAAAAGGTAAGGACTGTCAAAAAATACCAAATACCAAAATTTATGAATTGTAATTTTGGTATTCGGCGGTATTTGGTGTTAGGAAATCTGTTATGCAAGAGGAGAGAGGAACACCGGCTTCTAAGATGGAAAAAAAGAGCACACGAGAAGCGCGCGATCGAGGAGATAGAGGGATGTCACAACAGGAATGAGGTTCGTAAATTTTACCAAAAGGTAAAAAAAAAACCTCCCAAGGGTACCAGCCACGAACTGAAGCCTGTAAAGACGATCAGGGGAACATCGTAGTAGAACCGCAGTCTATGTTGAGGATATGGAAAGACCACTTCTACAAATTATATAACGGCGATGACGAACCGAATTCCGCTGTAAGGGAGATAGAACCACTCAACCTAGGCGACGCAGATCAACAATTCCGCCTACCCGACCTAGACGAAGTGAAGATAGCTATATCTAAACTGAAGTCAAACAAAGGCTGCTGGAGCTGACGGCATCGCTGCCGAACTATTTAAAGCAGCAGGCGATGACTTGGTAGGGAGCATGCACCAACTCATCTGCAAAATATGGTCGGAAGAAAGCATGCCCGATGAGTGGAATCTCAGCATAGTTTGCCCGATACATAAAAAAGGAGACCCTTTAAATTGCGCCAACTACAGAGGGATCAGTCTCCTTAACATTGCATATAAGATCCTTTCTGCCGTATTATGTGAACGTCTGAAGCCGTTCGTCAACAACCTGATAGGTCCTTATCAGTGTGGCTTCAGACCAGGAAAGTCCACTATTGACCAAATATTCACACTACGGCAGATATTGGAAAAAACCCAGGAGCTTTCAATCGATACCCACCATCTCTTTATCGATTTTAAAGCCGCGTATGACAGCATCCATAGGGAAGAGCTCTACAGAGCAATGTCTAGTTTTGGCATCCCTGTCAAACTTATCCGTTTGTGCAGAATGACGATGGGGAATGCACGCTGCTCCATCGAGGTCGGAAAAGATCTCACCCATGCATTTGATGTCAAAAAAGGTTTTAGACAAGGCTATGCACTGTCAAGCGACTTCTTCAATATCGTTCTGGAAAGAATTGTGCAAAACTCAACCGTCAACACTAGAGGCACAATCTTCCAAAGGTCCATCCAATTACTCGGATACGCAGATGATATTGACATAATTGGGAGATCAAAGCGTGATGTCAGTGGAGCGTTTTTGATCGTTTTTGACTTAGAAGGCAATTGAGTAGTAAAGTCCTCTCTCGAGCATCTAAAATCACCATCTATAGGACACTCATCATCCCGGTTCTCATTTATGGCGCTGAGGCCTGGACCCTGTCAAAGAAAGATGAGAACGTCTTAGGATGCTTCGAGAGAAAAATTCTTGGTATAGATGGAGAATGGAGGAGAAGATATAACGACGAACTGTACGGGCTGTACATCGACACTGACCTAGTTAGCAGAATAAAAGTCCAACGGCTTAGATGGCTGGGTCATGTAGAGCGGACATCAACGCTCGAGCCCGGAAGGTCTTCGAATCCAATCCCGAGGGACGGCGCAGTAGAGGAAGACCGCGACTCAGGTGGCGCACTCAGGTGGGTGAAGACCTCAACCAACTTGGCGTGCGAAACTGGAGACAGCTAGCTAGGGACCGAGCTGGCTGGAGACGCATGTTGGTTGAGGCCCAGGTCCGCCCGGACTGTAGCGCCACCTTAAGTAAGTAAGTAAGTAAATCTATGCAGTTTTAAGATTTCGAACATACCAACAAATATTTTAAAATTTAGCATACCGAAAACCTTTTACAAAACTTGTTATGAATCATAGAAAAATGACATACACATTTTTGTGACATTTATCATAAATCATTGATATACTGAATTGAATTATAAAAGATATTTATTGTGAGTATCTTTTATGATTCATAACAGAATAACTACTTTAGAAGAAGAGACTTACTTTAATGTATGTATTCTTTATTAACTTTGGTTTGCAAAAGATTTTAATTTTTCAAGAATTGGTATAGTAAACTGTGTTTTTTTTAATAGCTTTATTTTTTGGATTGTTTCCTTTACTAAAAATAAAACTCCAAAAGTTGAAACGTGCGGATGGTTTACCTCAAGGTTCTGTTTTTGACACTATTCTTTACATTATTTATTAGAATTTCTTATTTTTGGGACTGTATAGGATTTATGCTATTTCGAGTGTAATGCAACACCGCCCTGTTGAAACCACATATCGTCCACATGCATATCTTCGAATTCGGGCCATAAAAAGTTGCTTATCAACTCACGATAGCAAACACCATTCACAGGAACTGCATGACCTGCCTCATTTCAAAAAATATACGGCCCAATGATTCCACCAGCCCATAAACCGCACCAAACAGTCACTCTTTGTGAGTGCATTGGTTTTTTTACAATCACTCTTATGTTATCATTCGTCGAATGCGGCAATTCTGCTTATTGACGAATCCATTGCGAGGTGAAAATGTGCCTTATCACTGAAGATGATTTTCTTCAAAAATTGATCATCCGCTGTTGCTATTTCTTCCCACAATTCTGGCCATTGATAACGCTTGAAATGGTCAAGAGGCTTTAGTTCTTGAGTCAATTGAAACTTGTAAGCATGTAAATGCAAGTCTTTATGTAAAATATTCATCAACGACGAGCATGAGGGATGCAATTGTTGGGTACGAAGACGAGTTGAGGTGGACGGCTTTTCAGCCACACTATAGCGAGCAGCAGCAGTATTTCCTGCAGTACGAGCTCAACGAGCATGCACTAAAGACCCGGTTTGCCCAAAATGTTTCACGATTTTTCCGGTTGTTCGCACATTTGGACGATTAAACTGACCGAAAAAATCACGAAGTGATTTCATAAAGATTTTCATAATAAGCCTGAATAACTTCAACACGTTGCTCGATTGTGCATCTATCCATTGTTCAAATTGAGTAAGTCTGAAATTGAGAAATGTCAAAAGAAATGTAGAAAAAACTTTACGTTTAGGTGTGGTTCACATTTAACATCGGCCCTTAAAATGTTACTACCTTTACTTAATTCATTATCCTTTTATTAAAAACTTATAATCTACAATTCAATATGTAAGTAAATTAATAAAACTAAATGTTTTAGTGGTAGTCGGTGATCAAGTGAAGTTTTTCATTTTCTCTCAGACTTTGACAGACGGACATCTTGAATATTTTAGAGCATTTGCTATTAATCTATTTTGAATGTCCGATTACATCAGAATTGGTAAGGGATTGCGATTAAAAACGGAGAAGTTATCTTTTTCTGTTAAAATTGGTCGAAAAGCCTATCTGTAGTTATGTATGTACATATGTACATATCTCAAGATAAGCAAATTATTTGCTTTAAGCCGTTATAACATTGTAAATTGCAATAAATTGTTATTTATAAGGAACTCAAATAAAACACACTGCAAATTAAAGGTACATATTTACAAACGGTTTACATTATACTTTGTGTAAAGTAATCAAATTACGTTCGATGTAATTGGCCTTATCTTATAAGATCATAAAGTGAAGTTCAAAATATTTGTAAGCAGATAGAAATTTAATTCGAAGATAAATTGATAAGGTTTTGTTTGTGTATAAATAAGAGAAATTCTGAATTTTCACAGTTTTGTAGTTGTTTGGAATTCGATCCTAGTTTTCTACGAAAAGATGAAGCTTCTAGTCGCATTACTTGTAAGATTGATTATAATTAAGTTTTGTATTGTCAATTGCACTCAAAAACGGTTCTAATAAAATTAAATATATCAAATTAAACTTTGTGCCTTTTTAGCCAGTTCTTGTGTTTGCTGTTGTAATCTATCAGGCAAATGGTTTGTGTAACACTTGTTCAGCTATAACTGGATTAGCTTGTGTTTCAAACACCGAATTCAAAGTTTGTAACCAAGGTAAGTTATGAAAACAATTTTTTTAAATTTTTTATTTGCAAAATTTAAATTAAAATAAATGTTTTTGCGGGTAGTTTTATTTAGATGAATCTTAATTTCAGTAGTTCGTAAAATTATTATATGTACCTCAAAAATGTTTAAAAAAATATTTCTAAAGGTAATAAAACACGTTTATAGGTGGGTTTAGAGCCAAACTATTAATGTAATACATTTATTTTGTTGGTACCTTATTTGACACAAAGACGTTGGAAAGGTTCAGACAATTCATTTGCAATCAACTGCATTTTTAGACCAAGGCAATAAGTTAGTATTTCAGGTACCAGAAACTATAGTGTCTACAAACAAAATTCTTCAGACAAGCTGCAAGTCCAACAAGAGTTGTGTCTTTTATTGTAAAGAAATATTAGTTATTTCTTTTTAAATTTTACAAGGAACCTTTTTACACATAACTTAAAATTGAATTTTGCAGAAAATAAATCAATCACAGAGTAATAATGTTCAGCTTTCAGGTGAATACACAAATACAATCAGCTGTCATTTTGACATTAGTAGACTATGAATTGATAGTTAGGGATATTTGTCTTGAATAACTTTCCAATAAAATTGTCTTCATTGGAAGGCAATTTTTTGGCAGCTGGCCAATCAGATGCTAGAATCTTGACTTACTTAACTTCAAGTCCCTTATGTCGTCTAAGTCTGCCCATTGTACTTATAATGGATCGGAAAGTTATTTTAAATTAAACACGGAAGAAAACACAAGGTTAAAATATAATTTTCTTTTACAAATTTGTGCAGGAGTACCTCAGGGATCAGCAATTACATGCCCAGGTGGTTTATCATGCTCACCAGACCAAACAATTTGCACTGCAGATCCAAATGCACCGAAATCTTGTCAAAAATGTGGATCTTGTGACGATGGAAAACTCTTTGCATGCACTAAATACAATGCATTTTCGTTATGTTTGGGAGCTGATTCACCTGAAGGAACAAAGGAATACATTTGTCCTGATAACTTAGTATGCAGCGTTGACGCTAAAAATATTTGCATTAATCCATCAACTTCAGGAGTAAAATAAAATCTGAATTGAATAATAATTTATATTAACATTTATATGTTTTAATAAAGCTGGGTGGTACATGTCCATATGATACCGGTGCAGAGGATGAAGAAACCACGACAGAAGAAGTTATAACTACAACTCCAAGTGCAAGAGATCATCCACAGGAATTTTGTGCAACCATAGGATTTCCGGGGAGCTATGAAGTTACTTCGGATACGACTTGCAAACAGTAAATTAACTTCTTTTTAGGATTTATGCATTTACAAACAATTTTTCTTAATAACATTTCTATTTTCCTATTCAAGATATATTCGATGTTCTCTGACTCAAGGAGCCACAGGTCAAGTATGGAACGGAAGTATATACCAGTGTCCACTGGCTACTTTCTTTAATGCAACCACCCAACAATGTGGTGACCAAAAGCCAGCTCGTTGTCCTTAATTAATTTATTTCAATAACAACTTTTTAAAATGGAGTTTTAAAAAATGTATCCTTTTTTAATCTAAGATGTTTAAGTGTAAAAGAATTTTGAGTCAAAACAACATTTTAGACATTTAATAAAACCAGTTTAATCAGAATCACATTAGCGGTTATTAATTCTTTGGTATTTGACAACGCTTATTGCTATAATGTTTTTATACGCATGTGTTTTGTTATGTTTTCAACAATTTTGGAACATGAAAAAACAATTAAAGGGGTTCGGGGCAAAATCCCCAAAATCCAATCTCCTGAAAACCCAGAATCCTGGATCCTGAACCATAAATACCAAAATTAAAATGTCATCAACATCTTCAATAACTTGTGTATAGAAAATGTTTGCTTACATTTTGGGCGGATTCACATAAAAGAACAAAAAACATTTCACAGGCCAACGACGCGAGATAGTGCGCTCACCAATTTTCCTTCAATAAATTGATTGTTCCGTTGTGTCACAAGAACCGAGCCATAATTTGGTAATAAATTTGCACTGTTTTAAAATGTTGTTCAGGAGGTAGTCACTTTCTTATGAAATGGCAAGCCAAACATAAAGGGTAATTTTTTAAGAGCTTGAGAACTTTTTTTAAAAAAAAACGCATAAAATTTGCAAAATCTCATCGGTTCTTTATTTGAAACGTTAGATTGGTCCATGACATTTACTTTTTGAAGATAATTTCATTTAAATGTTGACCGCGGCTGCGTCTTAGGTGGTCCATTCGGAAAGTCCAATTTTGGGTAACTTTTTCGAGCATTTTGGCCGGAATAGCCCGAATTTCTTCGGAAATGTTGTCTTCCAAAGCTGGAATAGTTGCTGGCTTATTTGTGTAGACTTTAGACTTGACGTAGCCCCACAAAAAATAGTCTAAAGGCGTCAAATCGCATGATCTTGATGACCAACTTACCGGTCCATTCCTTGAGATGAATTGTTCTCCGAAGTTTTCCCTCAAAATGGCCATAGAATCGCGAGCTGTGTGGCATGTAGCGCCATCTTGTTGAAACCACATGTCAACCAAGTTCAGTTCTTCCATTTTTGGCAACAAAAAGTTTGTTAGCATTGAACGATAGCGATCGCCATTCACCGTAACGTTGCGTCCAACAGCATCTTTGAAAAAATACGGTCCAATGATTCCACCAGCGTACAAACCACACCAAACAGTGCATTTTTCGGGATGCATGGGCAGTTCTTGAACGGCTTCTGGTTGCTCTTCACTCCAAATGCGGCAATTTTGCTTATTTACGTAGCCATTCAACCAGAAATGAGCCTCATCGCTGAACAAAATTTGTCGATAAAAAAGCGCGAAACACATTTCGAACCGAACACTGATTTTGGTAATAAAATTCAATGATTTGCAAGCGTTGCTCGTTAGTAAGTCTATTCATGATGAAATGTCAAAGCATACTGAGCATCTTTCTCTTTGACACCATGTCTGAAATCCCGCGTGATCTGTCAAATACTAATGCATGAAAATCCTAACCTCAAAAAAATCACCCTTTAGTATAAATCAAAAACACTCCATTACCAAGACCGGAATCTTTCGTACGTTTCACTCTCCAAAACCCGTTTGTTTACATTGTTGCATTTGTAATTTTGACAATTAGTCCATGAATAGATGTGAGCCCAAACAAAAAAAAAACGATGCCGTGGGCTAGCGGCACTTTGCACAGCAAAAACAAAATGGGGTGGTTAATAAGTTTTTTTCAGGTTTTTCTTTTTACTTTTTTCGATGAAAAAGTCAGTTTTAAGCTTTAATTTTGCAGTAATTTTGTTGATAACGAACCAATGTAAATTTTTGTCTTGAAAAAAGCATGTTCGACATCAGTTTATTATAATTAATTCACTAATTTACAGTAATCACTACGAAATTCTTTAAACTGCATAATAAACCTCGGATTTTTGTATCAAAGATGCGTTCGAAGAACCATCAAGTTAAGGGTGCGAGCGCAATTTTTGTATTAAATTCTAATAAATTTTCGTTAACGAACGGCCCAAATATTTTGTTTGCAACTAATTAAAATCTGTATCAATTTAATTAATCCAAGTATATTTATAGTTTGTTTTTAATGATTTAAACTTGCAACTATTTTTCAACTCCATTATGATTAATAAATATTAAATTTAAAAAAAAGAGTTATAATCGAAAAATATCTTATCCATAACATTCTTGATTGATCGAAGCATACATGTATTTGCTATCAAAAAAAACTATGCATAAAAGGAACACCAATGTTTTAAAAAAGTAATCAGAACGATTATAGCGAATCTGTTGAATAAATGCAGAGCAAATAAAATGCAAATTTTGACATATATCACAAAATGAAAACGTCTTAAAATCGTTCTGAATTCATGCACAACTAATTCAATAGAACATGTAATCGTCATGAATGTTTATTGTTGACGTACAGAAGTTTTTTTTAGTGAGTTTCCACAGTTTAACGCAAAATATAATGTTCATTCATTTCTTAAAAATGATTAGTTACCAAAGTTCAAGTTTACTTATTATTGTTTGAAGGGTATGTTTAGTAAAAGTGCTGCTAAAAATGAAACAAATTAATGAGTTTTACGTACATGTTTTTCTTAATATAGTAAATACTTCCATAGATTACATTTTATAAATGCAGAACATGGAAGAAAATATACATAAACAATAGTTTCAGGTATAAAGTAAAAGAGGTTAGTGTAGAAAAATATTTTTGAGAAAGCCAATAATATTTTAGGTATGTTCTTTAAGAAATTTCCGCTTCGGCTAGCCTTCATCAACTTTTTAGAAAAAAAAAATTAGCATTAATAGCAGCCAATTATTTCATAGCATAATTAATTTTTCAGATTGTAAAATGTCTAGTTTTTTCATACGCAAAATTCGTAATTTTATGCGTAAACATAGAAGATAACATTATTTAGTTAAGAAGTATGGATTTTGGCGCGTATACCGGTTTTTTTCTATTGGGTGTTCGGTTTTCCCATACTGGAATAAAAAAAAGATACTTAAATCTATTTATTGCACTCATTTAGTTGGTATTGTGTGTAAACATATTGCCTATTTCTATTCCTTAAAGATGCTTTACACAAAGCAACTTATTTTTAAAATATGGTTCCCTCAAATTTTTATTCCAAAATCTAACTACAAACAAAATTCTAACTCTAACATAGTCCTTAAAAAGAAATTTTCAGGAATATTACTGCAACAAACAAAACTAAAATTTGGTCTTGCAACTACCGAACTGCTTAAATGATGAAAATACTAATCTAATTGAGGAATCTGAACTAGCTAAAGTTGGCAATGGAACTTCACAAGTATGCTTCTCGTAGCATTGTCTGTACAAAAAATACGGAGGCATCCACCTATTGTTTCCACCTGAACTTCTAACGTCGCCAAGAAAATGCTCTAAACAAACTACACCTGAAAAAATTGTCTGTTTTGTTGTTTTACAAAGTATTGAGTTACACTTTTGTCCATTTGTAATAACTATACTTAACCGGTTGCAGCGCATGTTGCGTTCGCAAATAATTTAAGTAAACAAAATAAATAATAATAAACTAATAAATCATTAAATAATATATATTTGGTCAATTTTATTTTATTTAATATACATTTACAATATTTATTTGGATGGAAATTAAAAAGCTATACAAATCTTCCAATTTAAGACCATGTCAGCACTTTAGATTCTGTTGGTTAGGATTGTTTAGTTTTTGAACGAGGCCATGAAACATTCAAAATGAAGCATTTAGATGGGGCTGATTACTATAATGAAGCGTTTTGATGGGTCGAAACACTAAATGTGAGAATGTGTTTTATTTTTTGCATCATTTCACGCACACTTTCTCACATTTAGTGCTTTTTAGCTTGTAGGCAAACCGAAATGTCAGTCTGAGATTCCGGTCTTGGTAATGGAGTGTTTTTGGTATAAATCAAGTGACAGTCAAAATAACGAACTCCAATATATGTAAGTATTGCCAGATTAAACACTCTTTACAATGACATTATCAAAAAAACATTCTCCAACTTTTCCTACAAAGTAACAAAATCTTTTTAGATACTTTTGCTTCACTTCAAAGTCACAAAAACTGTGACGGCTAAATCTTCGCAATTTGTGTAGTGAATTATTATAATTCAATGCATCGTCCAATTTTTAGTAAATTGTGTAGTTTTTACTTCTCAAATGTCAAACAATGGTATATTCAAAATGGAGTACCTACACGTATCTTAAGCGCTTTTTTAAAAATATTAACTTGTTTGAAATCTTAAGTATTTATGTATTAAGACAAACTCTCAAGAATTAAAAAATAAGTGTTGAGCAAAAGTCAAGCATACATACATATAGGGTGTCCCAAAATTAACGCAAGATTTGAATTTGCCGCCATTTGTGCAGTGAAGTGTTGGCAACCCTGAAAAAAAAGCAATTTGACAGCTAACAGTATAGGGTTATTAAAAATGGAGCGTTACACGAGAGAACAACGTGTCTTCATTATTAAAGAATATTTCAAAAATAGTGAAAGCTTGGCGGCTGCAGTTCGAAAATTTCATACAAAATATGGTCGGAATAGTGTTTTAACTTCGTCAACTGTGAAGAGATTAATTGAAAAATTCATGGAGACTGGATCCGTTGGAGACGTCAAACACACTGGTCGTCCAAAAACAAGCCGTTCAAATGTGAATGTCGAAGCAGTGCGTGAGAGTGTTGCTGATAATCCAGGAACCTCAATTCGACGTCGTGGACAAGAATTGCTGGGCTGGAGGCATAATTGGGCCATATTTTTTTGAAAATGATGCTGGTCAAGCAGTGACTGTTACTGGTGCTCGATATCGCGACATGATTACACAGTTCTTTCTGCCAAAATTGGATGATATTGATGTGTCCAATATGTGGTTTCAACAAGACGGTGCCACATGTCATACAGCCCGTGAAACAATTCAATTACTGCATGAGACATTTCCAGGTCGTGTACTCTCTCGTTTCGGTGATCAAAATTGGCCTCCTAGATCGTGTGATTTAACACCATTAGACTTCTTTTTATGGGGTTATTTGAAATCACAAGTCTATGTCAACAAGCCCACAACCACCCGTGCATTAAAGGAGGAGATTCAACGCTGCATCAACGAAATTCAGCCACATTTATGCAGAATGGTCATGGAAAATTCCAACAAAAGAGTGCGCATGTGCATGCAAAGCCGTGGAGGCCATTTGTCCGATGTGTTATTCCATACATAACCCTATCCTATGTACTTTACGAGTCAATAAAAATATAACTACCAAAAGACTAAAAACGGCGTTTTCTATTTAATTCAAATCTTGCGTTAATTTTGGGACACCCTTTATATGTATGTACATAGTTTCAATAGTAAATTGTTTCTTAAACTCTTATTTTGAAGCAGCTTTTGCTCAAAATCATAAACGATTTAGTAAAATATGAAATTCGTCTTATATGTATCTTATAGGGCCCATACACTACGCAAAAACGTTTGTTCAAACGTGTGTTTGAGCAAACATAGTTTCGCCACACACTACACAAACATGTTTGAGAGATATTATTTGCGTGACGTTTTTCATCTTAATCAGACCTACCTACGGACACGGAGCAATGAGTGATTTAGCATGTGCAGCTTTGATTATTGCCTTGGCTATTAAAAAAACACCACAAGTTCAATGAATTCAGTCCAAAAAATTTGTTCCTCTTGTTTATTCATGTTAACTCTATGAAAATTGGCATCAGTTTGAGCAAAATTCAATACACACCACACAAACATGTTTGTGCAGGCACGGAAAATTCAAAATTTTTTGATTTTGTTCAAACCGCTTGCGCAAACACGCATCATCGCTACACACTACTCGAACAGTTTGCACAAACATTTTTACAACAACAAAATACATTCGTTTGCTCAAACAGTTTGTGTAGTGTATGGGCCTTATTAGGAACTTAAAGATGATTTTTTTAAAATTAGAATCGATTTTAGCATCTTTTGACATTTTTAAAAAGTTAAAATCACAAAAAGATTACCTTAACTTTTAATAATTTCCTAAATCGATGTGACTTTTGAGTTTCTGACTTTTCAAAATAATAGATCCGTTCCCTTGATCTAGGTTTGTTCGCTTTGTCATTTTTGTTAATGTACTGTCACTAAATGCTGTTAATCAAATGAACTAATTTTGAAAAAAAAAATGAATTAGTATTTTATAAATTTCTTAATATTTATGGAATTGCTAACTAACAATTACAGAATCCACCCACAATATGTATGTATAAACTGTTTAAACCCAATTTCTTTGTATTTTCTGAACTTTTTTTCATAAATTACATATGTAGAACAAAAAATAAGATGCTTCTGACATAACGCACTACAAAGATTTACCAATAAAACAAGTACAGGCACAGATACAGATTTCATCTTGTTTACATGTCAAGGTCATTGATTTATCCATTTCACCATCATAGCTAAAAAGTTTTTAAAAAAATATTATTGTTGTAGATTATAAAAACAAAGCAAATAAGTTTTAAAGGGTTTTAAATTTGTGTAAGGTTTTTATTTATATCATTACTGATAACCAATTAGCGCCACCTAGTGTAAGTGAAGTACTTCCTTTCTGTTTGACAATTAACTTATACTACACATCGTGCTGGTACCGTTACACCACATAAACGGGAAGTCGAATTAAAATATGTCGACCCGGGACACTCGTAAAGATTTCCAACCCATGTGCTATTATTTAGCAAATTGCAATAAATATACCTGAAAAACAAACTCAAAATACTTAAGTTATTGAATGTTTGGAGATAAATACGTTTTGCATTTCGTATCAGTGGTTATTTCATATCGGCCAACTAAACCTACGCCTGCACAATATGCTTGGGGATTAACTGCTGGACTAACTGTTGTAGTAGTAGGAGCAGCTGTTGTTGTTGTTGTGGTTGTTGTTGCAGATGCTGATGGACAGGTTCCTCCCAACTACATATCACCAAAAAATCAGAATTGGAATTTTGTATTAAATTGCAATAAAATCCAACATTTTTAAACTTACTCCTGTTGTTGTGGGATCTACACAAATTCTCGGATCATCGATATTGCATACTAAAGTTCCGGAACATGTAAAATTTACAGCGCTGGGTGTTGTTGTTCCATAACATAAAGCAAATGTGTTGTAGCCGGTACAAGCAAATGCATTATTGGCATCACAAGTGCCACATCTGGAACATGACGCTGGAACAGTTCCTGCTGCACTGCATATTGCAACGGTAGGAGTACAAACAGTTCCAGTAGGACATGGGATGACGGATGTTGAAGGGAGGCCTTAACATTGCAAAATTATTTCAGAATTCGTTTTAAATGTCAAAATATTTTTTTCGATAAATGAAGTCTTACCATTTACACAAACGCTAACTTTATCATTTGCAACGCAGGCTAAGTTTGTTAAAGCTGAGCAAGTGTTGCAAAGAGAATATGCGATGCAGATGGCAGCACAAAATACTAAAATTTTCTAGAAGAAATATAAACTTCATCAAAAAACTGTTTGGAAAAAGAAATCGAGCAGAAGAAAATCTTGCATTCGAAAGTAACTTACCACAATAGTTTTCATCGTTCAACTGATAAATTTATGGTAGCTAAGTGATGTGAAGCCCTTTCCTTAAACACATATCATTTTATCAAAATAAAATAAAAATGTATCTCATAATAAAATGCATTTCATTTACATATCATTTATAATCTATTTATAACATGCTCTTGTAAATGTCAGAATAAGTCAACTTGCAATTTATTTATTTATCAAACAAATAAAAGTGATTTTGAAAATAATTTAAGATAAGTGCAGATAAAGTAATTTAAGAAATTAAATTGAAAACCTATGAGAGTGCCACCGCACAGTGGGATAGTTTTATAACTTGAACTATTTTATGAGTTAAAAAATGGTGTAATGATTTATTGTGTTTTTAAGACTTATGGGGTTTTCCATGGGCAAAATAAATCAATTTATTCTTGGTGCAGATCTGTTAAAACACAAATTTCCCCTTTCGGGTAAAATAAATTGAAACGTGAAAAACTGATAATGTTACCTAATATGTTTGAGATCGTTACGAGAAGAATTCTCCTAGGTAGGTTTTACGTTTTTTACCTTGAGCAGGACATGTACAGAGGAAGTGAAGAACTGTTTCCTCCTCTTCCTCATCCATACAGATTCTGCAAAAGTTATTTGAGAAAACGCCTAGCCGCGTGGCGTGCTTTCCTATTAGAAAACACCCGGGGTGGAATCGGCTAAGGTGATTGTTGATAAATGACAGTCAAAATGATCGAATTTGAACTACGTAAGGTGATAGTCAAATTGATACCTAAAAAGCTGTCACAAAAAAATGTGATAGTCAATTTCAAGCAAATATGTTTATTCCGAATAGAGCTACCAGACGCTTACACAAATGACTGGAAAATTTTCTTAGTTCACTTTGTTTCTTTAAAAAAACACATTCCTGTGACCGATAAAGCTTACGACATTCAAAAAAAGCAAGAAAAGTAAGAATTTTATTCAAAATCAGCCAATTTGATACTTTTATTTAGATATTTTATAAGAATCAATTTAAAATTTTACCAAGGCAACAACGAATTTTGACAGTTTGAATCTGAAATTTTTCAATCGAATTGAATTAAGTTGAATCATCTTACACAGACGGAATGAAAGTGATAGTCAATTTGACTATCAAAAAAATGATAGTCAACTATCACCTTAGGCGATTCCACCCCCGGTTATAGATATCAAGTATCTTGAGCGCTTTAAATCTGTAGTGTAGGCCAGATGTTTTTCGTTACCTGGCACGTAGTGATGTTATTTCACCTGATGTTTTTCTTCTTTATAGCGTCTTCCATCAGCAAAAGTTTACATGTAGCGATTAATATGCCAGTATTAGTCAAACGTGGTAGAATGGTTTGTACTGTATCAATTCTGGCGAGTTCATCTGCCTTACAATTTCCAGGCTAAGGATCGGCACCCAGCAAAGGTGAATGTTAAACTGTTGTGTCATCCCAATTAGAGAGACAGAGTCCAGAGATCTGATAGCGGCATGACTATCTGAGAAAATACGGATATCAGATATTTTTATCAAGTTTTCTTTATGCCAGGACAAGACTTCTTTCATCGCCAAAAGTTCCGCCTGGAACGCGCTACAATGATTGGTAAGGCGGAATGAGAGGCTTAATTTCAGCAGTTCAGAGTACACACCTCCACGAAACCCTTCATTTCTTTTTGATTCATCTGTGTAAAAGTGGAATGATTCGTTTTCCAAGAATGCCTTATCCTCCCAAAACGATCGGGAAAGTATAGATATCTGGAAGTTTCTGTTGAATTTTAGTTGGGGAATTGTGTAGTCTGTGTGCTTTAGAATTGATTCTAAATACTTAAGAATTCCGAAGTGGCCAATGTTGTTGTTAACCTACTGCGATAAAGCTTTAAGGCGAATAGCAGAGCTTGCAGCTATTTGTTTGCTGAGTATATCAAGAGGTATAAGTTAGGTTAGGTTAGGTTAGGTTATATGGGCTGACAGTTGATTTTGTTACCGTCACACTTAGATCAATGTAGATCCATTGTGATACCCTGAAGTGTTGTAACCTATGAATTCTATGGTTGATCGAGCCATTTGGTGGACTTGATAAAGTTCAATAGGCGATTGCCTGGGAGTTCAGATAGTTCTTCTAGTTAATTGAAGAAATAGTTGCCTAAGAATTTTGATCTGGTACGGCAGAGTGCTCGACAGTGGCATAGAAAATGAGCCGTGTTTTCGTGCTCATCCTCATCGCCGCAGCCTCTGCATATGTCGTCCGTACTAAGCCCCATCTTCTTTTTGTGGTAGCCAAGTAGGTTGTGTCCCGTTATCACACTTATGAGGGATTTTAGGGACGGTTTTTTGAGAAGTAAAATCTTTTTGGATTTTTCCTTGTCATAATGAGGCCAGAGTTTCCTGGTGTTACCGCAGGTTTCTAATAGGTTATATCTATCATTTGCTTTTTGAATGATATTATTACTAATGTTTCTCTTTAGTTCGCATTGAGGGATTCTGATGTTGTGGTCTATGAGAGAGGGATCAAGTACCGAGCCTTCTCTTGCAAGCTCATCCGCTTTTTCATTTCCTGGCACACCACTGTGACCGGGAACCCAGCAGAGTCTTACGTTGTGCTGCATACCAAGAACCCTTAGCTCTTCGCGGCAGCAAGAAACAAGCTTTGACTTGATTTGCGTGGCAGAGATCGCTTTTATTGCTGCTTGGCTATCAATGAAAAAGGTGATATCAGCGTGTGGTATCGCCATCATGGATATTTGATTAGCAGCGTTTTTCACTGCCAAGATCTCAGCTTGGAAGACGCTGCTATGGTCAGGAAGTCTGAATGAACTGGCAAGGCTAAGATTTTCTGAGTAGAAACCTGCCCCTACCCCAGTAGTCATTTTCGAACCATCGGTGAAGATGGTAAGATTCGATTCGTTAGTGTAGGGTACACTGTTTTCCCAGTCCTCTCTATTAGGGAAGTTGGTAGTGAAGTTTTTATTGAAGTCTAGATAAGGGGTCATGTAATCGGTACGAACGTTATTGCCAACGTATTTCCTAAGGATCGTGGTATGACCGTGTTGACTAGATCTCCAAATATCGGTCTGACTAAGTCGGAGAGCGCTGTTTGCTGCTGATTCTTGCGCAAATAAGTCTATGGGGGTGAGATTTAGGATCGCTTCGAGACCCGCAGTTGGGGTAGTCCTCATCACCCCCGTAGCGCTAATGCATGCCATTCTTTGTACTTTGGTAAGGGTTTTTAAGTTCCTGGATATCTCCAGAGCTTGCCACCAAACCAAACTGCCATAAGTTAGAATGGGTCTAACAATGGCTGTGTACATCCACATGATTATCTTTGGATTTGGCCCCCAGTTTCTTCCCAGAATCCTGTTACACGAGTAGAGTGCAATCATGGCTTTCTTGTATCTTTCCTGTATGTTTAGACCCCAGTTGAGTTTCTTGTCCAAGATAACTCCAAGGTATCTTGCTTTTTCTGAAACTATAAGTGGGGTGTTATCAATTTTTGGTATCTCAAAAGAAGGTATTTTCCTTCTTTTGGTGAAAAGTACCAGTTCTGTTTTCAGGGGGTTAATCTTCAGACCGCATTTTTTGGTCCAGTTATTGACCATAGTTAATGCACCTTCTAGTTGTTCGCTTACCATGGTCAGGTATTTACCCGTCGCTAGAAGCGCTAGGTCGTCGGCATAAGCTATAGTTCTGACACCGCTGTTTTTGAGTTTGATGAGAATTTCATTCATCACCAGAGTCCAGAGGAGGGGTGAGACGATTCCGCCTTGTGGAGTTCCTCTAGATGTATACATCTTTATATCAGAACTACCTAGTACGCAATGGATTTGTCTGCTTTTCAACATACACGTAATCCATTTTATAAGTGTAGGTTTTATTTTAAGATCAGTGAGAGCTTTTTCTATGGCACTGTTGTGGACATTGTTGAATGCTCCTTCGATATCAAGAAAAGAGGCAAGGGTGTATTCTTTCACCGCGAGCGATTTCTCTATTGTTCTAACTGCACAGTGTAGGGCTGTTTCTACACTTCTGCCTTTTGTATAGGCGTGCTGAAATGGTGATAAAGATTCTGGCTTTAAGTTGCTACGGATGTGCATATCAATCAATCTCTCAAGTGTTTTTAGTGCGAAAGAGGTTAGACTGATAGGTCTGAAGTCTTTTGGTTCTGTGTGACTGGGCTTGCCAGCTTTTGGTATGAAGACGACTTTAACTTCACGCCAAGCCTTCGGGACATATCCTAACTTAAGACTGTTAAGAAATATGTTTATCAGATGTGGAGTGATGATATCACTGCTTTTTTGCAGCATCAAGGGGAAGATGCCATCTAGGCCTGGGGATTTGTAAGGAGAGAATGAGTTAATAGCCCAGATTAACTTTTCTTTTGTTATCAATTCCCTAGGAATTTCAGGTACCGAGTATATGGTGTATATCGGCTCGTTTACTAGATCTGCGCTACATCCTGGGAGGTGTGTTTGAACCAGGAGTTTTAGGCTTTCTTGACAGGACTCTGTCCATTGATCATTAGGTCCTTTTAGGGAGCCTATGGGTGTGTTTACTTTGGAGAGTATCTTCCTTAGTCTTGCTGAATGGTTAGTACACTCGATGCTACTACAGAAGTTTCTCCATGAGCTTCGTTTCGCCCTTTGAGTTTCAATTTTGAATTTTCGTTGACTGGTTTTATAACATTCCCAGTCGCTATCTAGTCTAGTGCGTTTAGCCCTATTAAAAAGTTTCCTTGTTTCTTTCCTAATATTACTGAGCTCAGTAGTCCACCAGGACGGTTTATTGTTTTTCTTTGCCGCTGTAATGAGTGGACAGCTTTTGTCAAAGGCGTTCCGCATAATTTCTGTGAATTCCACAGTTAATTCATCTAAGCTGTCTGAATTAAGATTAGTGTCGGTACTAAGCTGACCTATGTTCTTAATAATTTCGTTGTTGAAGACGTGCCAATCAGTACGTCTATTATTTCTAAAAGGTTTGTTTTCCCGCTTAGTATCAGGGATACAGAATTCGATTAGACGATGATCTGAGAAAGATGCGTCGTCTAGTACCTTCCATTGCTCTACCTGACAAGTATCTGAGTTGCTTGTTATGGTGATATCGAGCACCTCCTTACGGGTTTTTGTAACAAAGGTGGGAGTGTTACCTCTGTTAGCTACTATAAGGTTGTTTTCAATAATATATTCAAAAAGGGACTCGCCCCTTGTGTTAGTATCGGTGCTTCCCCACTGCACATGATGTGAGTTAGAGTCGCACCCTACGACTACGTTAAACTTGTTCTTACTTGCATAGGATATCAATAGATTAGTGATATCAGCTGGTGGTCCTTCCGTACCGTCGTACGGCATGTAAGTGGATGAGAGAATGAGCGTAGGGAGCCCTTCTCGCTCCAGTTTTACCGCTGTTTAGTCAATGTTGCTGTAAGTAGTGAGAAGAAAAAGATTAGACTGTTTCCTTGCTACAATGCATGTTCTGGGATTACTGTTACGGCTGTCAAGGTTGGGCTTGTACAGCAGAAGTTCCTTCGAGTGTAGTCCCTTAATTTTGCCGCCTGATACCCAGGGTTCCTGTATAAGGGCTACATCGTACTGTCTACTCTCCATGAGGTAGACTAGGTTAGCGCTGGCGGCTTTACTGTGTTGGAGATTGATTTGTAAAATTCTCAATTCCATCATATAATAAAGTACTTGTTCAACGCTTTACTAACCTGTTTCTTTTTGTTGGCAATCAACCTCAACTTGCATCGAGTTATCCCGACGCGTACTTTGAAGTCTACTTTCCTGAGAAGTGGAATAGACTTTTGAGTCAGCCTGACTTCCACCTCGGTGCCTTCCTTGGTCTTTTCAATTTTGACAATCTCCCAGTCTTGGCTTAGGAGATCACTATTCAGAGATAGGATGTATCTCTCTAGCTGGGGATGGTGGGGCCTTTGACCACTAGTTTTCCTACCGGTCTGCACAGCTCCTTAATTTGTTTCACCTCAATGAGGCGAAGATCGGCGCCTTGCCATGGAGCTGACGTGTTTTTGATGAACTCTCGGAGCCACTCGAGAGTCACGTCATTCTCACAGTTCATCACCTTGAAACCATGAGTTGTCGTGAGGTTGCCGAAGAGTGGCACTTGCCTACTCTTAACGATGGCCTCGTTGACTTCCTCAAGGATCCTTAGTTCAAGGAGCTGCCATTCGTCTTCGGTTAGCCTACGTGTGGGTTTACCATAATCAGCTATAGCGACTTGGTGACCTTTCACGATAGCCCGAGATGTCTTTATTCTCTTCGCTGCTGTGTGTGGCGAGGAGGTTGTTGGGGAGTTGCTGACATTCCTAGCCCTTTTCGAGGAGCGTGGCGCTTCTTGTTGAGAAACTGCCTTGTCAGCTGGAATTTCCGTCGCTGTTTCTAGACGGAGCTTGGACTTTTCAAACGCTGTCCTTTCCTTAGCGGTAAGAGACTCAGGAGACCTTTTGGCAAACCGTCGAACAATCCTCGCAGCGTTGCGCTGTTGACGTCTTCGGATTTCGACTTCGTTGAGTGTGCCGGTCTTGCGTTGTTTTGTCCTTTTTTGGATTACCGTAGCTAGGCTATCGATTGTCGTGTTGTTCGTTTGGTTTTCGGGTTCGGATACGGAGGTTGTGTTGAGGTCGCCTTGTGAGCAATGGCCTACTAGGATACCCTCGCACTCCCTTGTATCTTTACCCTCATCAGGGGAGCCTACCACATTCGCTTGATTACTCGGACCTCTAGGTACCGGGATTAGTTCGGCGGTTGAGGTTGACTCCCCGATGTGTGTCCTCCCGATTTGTTCCTTATTGTTCTTGTTTGCAGTTTGTTCTTTGTTCTCTGGTTTTGAGGCCTTAGCACCCGACGTTGATGGGGAACACTCTTTCCCACGCTTGGAATTAGCGTAAGGAGCAGGCGGTCCCATCTGTGTCTTACAGCCCGAGTTTTCTAGAGAGGGGTGACTTGATGTCAGGTTGTCCTTAACCAAGACCTCCCTGTCCAGAAAAGCACGAGCGTTATGCAGCCTCATCCTTTCCAATTCTGACATTTGGTCCCAGTCCAGTTTCCCAAGTCTTTTAATAGTACGCTTACAGTTGGAGATTCTACTCCGCCTGGAAGTATTCGAAACGTTGGAGACGTTCGAGCTAGTGACTGAGGCGACCTCGCTAGCGTCATCGACGTCAATCGCACTAGCTCCGTCATCCATATCGAGTTTCAAGAAGGGGTTGAGGAGAAGATTTTCTTCCTCCTCAGTTAATGGAAAGTGTTTCGATGAAGTGCTCATATTGGTTTCCGTATTCTGCTTATTTTTTAAAACTGTTGGGAAAAATGAGGTGAAAAAGAAAAAGAAAAAGAAAAAAGAAAAAGAAAAAAGAAAAAGTTTCGAAAAAATAAGTATGAATGTCATGAAAAATAAATAAATATGAAAAAATGATGTCACTGGCGACTTCTCCTCTCGATATTGAGATCGCGAGGCAAAGCCAAAGCCGGCAGTCGTGACTACTACCGACCGTTTAGCGTATATCCCCGCTATGGTTTTGTTCTTTATTTTTAATTCTTCCATATTTCAAAGGGGTGGGCCTCTCTTAGTTTGCCCAAACCCTAGCTGGTAGTTTAGAAACTGCCCTAAAGCTAGATACTATTACCGGCCTGCTTAAGGTTTGAGTGTAAGCCTCCTCACCAACGTCAAGGTGGAGACCCGTCGAGGAGGAAGAGGTATAAGTTAGTATAGGGTATCCAGTGCCGCAGATGGGGTCGTGCGAAACGATCCGCTTATACATAGACAAGCTGAACGTTGGACAATCCACCATACTACCACATCGTACATCATCAAAATCAGTCTGATTACCGATGTCTATAACCAATGCGTGATTCGGGGTTGTAAGCCCCAATTATTACCAATAGCTTTTTTGCAAGAGAAGAGAGCTACAGTAGATTTTTCGACTCTTTCTGGTATGTTATGTTTCCAATTTAGTTTTTTAAAAAAAAAAGGAAAACATTTGAAGTCTTGAACATTTAAAAAAGGTACATCTATTTCCTCAAATCCCTAAGATTAATTTAAAAAAAATTCTACTACTAAGAAAATATTTAAGGCAAAGTTGGAGGAAGTTCGTCTTTGACAGCTTCCTTAAACTTTCATTTGAAACAACTTGGTGTTAAATTTAAAACGACTTAGTAAAATGTCAAGTCAACTTTTTTAAGTTATTTATAGTTAAAAAGTTGATTTTGCTTATTTTTTAAATGTTTAAAAATTTAAAACCACAAATCTTTTAACCTAACTTTTATTAATTTGCTAAAACCCCATGACTTCTGAGTTTCTGACATTTCAAATAATTAAGTTTGTTCCCCAGATCAAGGTTTGTTTGCTTTGTTTTCAACAAATTTGGAAAAAATGTATAAACAAAAAGAAAATAAGTTTGGGAATAATAGGTATTAAAATGCTTGGTCTTTAAAAGTATATTTTAAATGCTTTTTTTCTGAAATTTTTGCTTCATAAAATTACAGACAATAAGATGGTTTTGACAGAACACACTGCAAGGATTTACCGCTAAAATAAGTTCCACTGGGGCAGTTTGCTAAACTTCCGAAAATTCTTCCCTTTTGAATGTAGCACCTTGCGTACCTTAAAAAATTGTTTATTTTTGATATTGTTTTTTCTTTAATTGTCAAAAACTCACTCTAAACATTGCATATCCCCTGGAATTTGAAAAACACCAACTTTCTGTTCAACATCACATATCTCCTGAGCGGTGAGAAAAGTTGGTAATATTGATGGCTTTGAAGATGAATCAACCGGATCACTCGAACTTGTTGATGTGTCTTCTGAATAATCATTGTTTTCAATAGGATTCAAAAGATCACAACTTACATCTGTAGCCTCTAAGAATGGAACACATATTGAATTTGAGTTCACATTGCAAACATATCCATCAGGACAATATCCAAGAACACTTTTACTCAGTGATGCTCCATAACACATCTGAAATGTAGTGCGGCTAGTACAGGCAAACAAATGGTTCTTGTGAGCACTACAAAGTCCACAAAGGCTGGTATCACCACAACTCGCCGGTCTTGAGGCGAAACTTTGAACACAAATTGCATTTAAGTTTGAGCAATCGAAACCTTTTGGACAGTGATAAATTTTATCATAAAAAGGAACCGGATCTAGAAGAAGACAAATTATGATACAACCATATTTTTAAAATAATCAAAGAACAATCGTATACTTCCATGACACATGTAAAATGATGTCGAATTTAGGCAAGCAGCTCCATTTTCCTGACAAACATTGCACTTTGCGTCAATTGTTCTTATTGAAACATGGAAGAATGCTATAAAGATAAGAGATATAATCTGCAAAGTAAATTAAGAAAGATGCAAATTTGTTTTTATCTGTGAATTTTATAAGTTGATGATGATGAAAAACTTACGGCACTGCTTTTGAAGATAAGCATGATGTTTTGAAGTTAAGTATTTTTGTTGGCTAAGCGGTGATTACTTACTGCTTTATACCACCGAAATGTAGATAACATTTGTGCAAATTGTATTCGTTGTCTGTTAAACTTGAATTGATAAGATGTGAGAACTTTTATGTTTACTTATGTCAAATTATACAAATTTAATCATTTATAATTAGTTTCGCGATCAGTTTTATTGGGTTCTGAGAATAAATTTATCTTTATTATACTTTTCTCTTGACTATGTACATATAGATTTAACGTATTTATACTTATCCAAAAATTAAAAATAGACTAAGAGCCAACTTTTCATTCATTAAATAATACAAACTTAGTTCATTATCTAGAGAATACATTTTTACTGATGCTTAATTGACAGTTGGAAAACTTTTATGTAACTTCTTTTTAGAAATTTTACACAAAATGCTGTTTTCGAAAAATCCAGATCTGCAGATTTGATCTTAAATCAAAAAACAATCAATTTATTTTGGCACATGGAAGACAAAAACAGAGGAAATTTGTGTTTTGACAGATCTAGATCAAAAATAAACTGATTTATTTTACCCATGAAAAACCCCATAAAAATGATATTGATTGAATTGATTAGGTTAGGTAAGGTTAAGTTGGCTGCTGTGATACCACATGGATTTTAAGATTTACAGCTTCTTCAAAACTAGTTTGCAATCTACCAACATAAATTAGTTGCTTTGAGCGTTTACATTGATGAATAGAATTTTCTTCTAAGAACTGCTCATTATTGTAAACTCAATCATTTAATAAGACAAGATAGTATTGCTTAACATACTTTCCTGTTCTTTAACTTCCTCCAGGCCTTTTACTTTTATGAGAAGATCTTCAAGTCACTTTGTAGAAATTTTCTTTAATTTACCTCCTAAGTAATAGAGTAGGTTAAAAAATTCTACATTCTTGGTTTTTGGTAATAATTTGTTGAAATCTAACACTCTAATAAAAAATAGTGCTGTAGAGAAATGTTATATTTCTTTAATACTTATAATATGAGCATGAGCAATTTTCTTATATGTTTTTCAAATAGTCCTGCCAATAGAATTGTTTTAAATTCAAAAAATGGGCATAGGTACCCGAAGTTCGAACCAGAAGAAGTTTTGCCATTACTAAGCAGGTAAATATGATTTCCTAAAAAACACCCTTTAACCTTCATTATATATGTATGACTACTTTTGGTTCTCGAGAATAATCAAATATTTTATCCAACTTTCAAAAATATGGCATTTTTGAGAGGAAGTTTCTGGTAGAAGCTTTCCATAATGGAGAAAAAAGAAATGGGTTAACTACTGCTTTGATCCCAACCATAAAATTTCGTAATTATTTGCACTTATAAAATCCTATCTTTCCCGACCTTTCAAATCGTATTCAAATTAAAGCACTAATTATTTTAAAGTCAATATTCTTGTTTTAAGATTTTGTTTTTCCTTTATTTTTATACAATATTTACATTGTATGTACATATATTAAAAAAATAAAAAAAAATGGGGGATATTGTGAATAAAATTTCCCTGGAAATGTTCTTGGTCTTCGAAAATTTTGAACGAAAATAACTTCCGAAGTATCCGTTGGAATAAGTTTGCTTTAAGGAACCAAGAGTCCCGTTTTAAAAGTCTAAGGGAAAAGAAATTTCATTCACAATAACCTAAAATCAGAGAATCCCACTTTCTGCTTTTTAAACATCACATCCAGCAGGACTTGTTTCACAACTTTGAGTTGCTTTATTGAAACTTCTACCAGATGGACATTTACTTGGAACAGCAACTAAAGTTGATCCATTAAATCGGCAAAAGATGTATCTAAAAATAAGACAGAAAAAGTCTTAAAACTGTGGAAATAATTAAATATTGCATTTCGTCCTTACTCATTACTACATGCATCACTATCATCATTTAAAGGATATCTGCCAGGATTTTGTTTTTCATTGCAAATAGCTTGAGGTGTCTTAGTTGGTGTCGGAGTTGGCAGCACTGGTTCTGTTGGCGTTGGATTAACAAATGATGTAGGTGTCATTGGAGATGTTACGGAACTTGGAGTTCGAGGTGATGATGAAGTTGAAGAAGATGAAGACGAAGATGATGACGATGATGATGAAGATGGCGAAGATGTTGACTCTGTGGTCGGTGTGGTTGAAGTTGTGATTGTTGGAGTTGTCGTTGAAGGAGTTTCAGGTGTTTCCTTATCGCAAATTAACTTAGTGACATCGCAGGGTCTTACACAAACCGAAGACCCCGCAGTGTCACATACCTTGTCACCAGGACAGGTACCAATTACTCCTGTTGGTTCTCCATCTCTACACAGTTCATAGGTTTTCTTAGAAGAACATGCAAAAGTTTTTCCCATCTCACAAACACCACAAAGGCTAGAACAACCTGGTATAGCGGTTGAATTTGCTGTAGGGACACAAGCCATTGACATATCTGTACAGATTTCACCTTCTTTGCACTTCAAGATCATTGATTCATCTAATTTAGCATCTTTATTAACAAAACAAAAGAAAAAAATGTTTAAATTGTAAAACATAAAACAAATAAGTGTGGTTTAAGAATTTTGAACGAATAAATGTAAATTTTACAGTTATACGTACCTATGCATATACTAAAATGTGTTTTATCGACACATGCAAATCCATGTTTATTGCATATTTTGCATGCACCTTCAATATGCCTTAAACCAAAGAATAATATAAATATTGTCTATAAGGAATTAAAGTAATATTAAATTATTAGAACTTCGAAAAATTTCCTTAAAATTCTTACAATTAACTTAAACATGTTGAACTTTAGTGACAGATATCAACAGACTGATACTTCGAACTTTATGGTTCTTTCAAAAAGATGTTCCTACATTTTATTTGAAGAAAGAAAACAAGAACTGTCATAACTTTTTATTTTTGTTTTTTTTTTTTTTTAAATAAACAAATTCAAAAATGAAAAATAGAAAACATTTAATTTACGATCGGTAATAATATAAAAAGATCATTTGAAAGCGGAAATGAATAACAGTAATAAAGAGTTAAAGAATAATTGAATGACACTCTTTTATAAACGTTCATGGAAAACAAACATTCAAAAATTATGATAACAAGTAATAACTTTATAAATTTATCCGATTCCCAGGGACGGATTGAAGAGCTAGTATTTACTTGAACAATTTTTTATTTCTGATCAGAAGAAAGTTCTACTGATTTATTTAAAAAAGCAGTATTTTATCAGCTGTCACATTTCAAGCTGTCAATATTTCACATTTGACAAACAAAAACTACACCATGGCTAATGGCGTTTTCCACTGGTAAATTCAGATTTCCTTCAAAAATTGATTTGTGTAATTTGAGCTGTCAAGTTTCCAGCTAAACATTTTCAAATCTGTCAAAAAATCTAGATCTGCAGTTTATAGCTTAAATACAAAATTAGTACTTTTATTGAGCCCCATGGAATGCAAAAGCAGAAGAAATTTGTGTTTTGACAGATCAATACTAAGAATAAATTGATTTATTTTACCGATGAAAAACCCCATGCAAAAATATTGATAAGTGTTATTTTCGAAAAAGTTATCACAATTCGCCACAGATATCAGGTGATTTAATTTTTTAAGATTATTTTGTTGGCCCATGCGTATAAGTATATGCCAAATCTTCCACAATCGATTCAAGACCTTAAAGATGTTATCCGTAAAGTCTGTGCACACATTTTGAGCGGTACATGCATGTTATGTATTTATTTTGTTATTTGAGCTATTTTTAGTGCAGTTGAATTCAGTGTTCTCCAAAAACCAAATTAAACATGGAAAAAAGTAAGTAGTGTCCCCGACAGTTTTTACAGTTTTATGCAAAAGTTATTCGGTAAAATCAAGTTATGAGTTTGTTTTTGTAAACTTAAAAGTAGGCTTTACCATATTCTTTCTGTCAAATATAAAAAAAATAAATAAATAAAAATAAAAACAAAACAAACAAAATTGCGGTGAACAAAATTCATTTTTTTTTTAATTTTGTTTAATTTTGTTTTTGTTTAAGTTGACCCTAATAGTCAATTATAACCATCATACAACTTTGTTTGTTTTTTAATAACACTATGTGCGTGTAAGGGAAATTATATTTTATATTATTGTATTTTATATAGTAACTATACCTACGTTCAATTTTTCTGGCGCCGAATTTAATTTGTTTTCTTCTTTTTCTCATTTAACATTATGAATTTTTTGCTTGTTTTTGCTCTGACAGTTTTCATGGACAGGCACTACACTACACTTCTCTATATTAGCTATTTTCTGGTTGAACAAACCTAATGTGTCAATTTCAAAACCTCTGAACATTGATTTTTATATGGATAAATAATTAAAAAGCTGTAGACTTTACATACATATATGTACATATTATATTTCCCAATTATTCGCTCTATTTTCTTGACCCGCAGCTGACAACTTTCATTTAAATACCTGTCAAACTTAAACTGAATTGAAATTGAAAGTTCTAGGTATAGTAAACAAACATACGCAAAATATAGTCAATAACATAAGATGGCGTTCACATTAGGTATTTTAGAATAATTTAAAGCGTTTGGAGGGAAATAAATATTTTCTTCTTCTTCTGCACGAACCTTTCACTCATCGTACAATCTCTAAACAACTGTCATGGTTTTCCATTGGGCAGAATAAAAATTGATTTTTCATTTTTATTACAAATACTCAAATACATTTTTATTACATGATGGTTCTAATCCAATTCTATCCGGAACACAAATTGACGTCGATGTTAAATCACAAATATATCCATAAGGACATGTTCCTTTGACATCGGTTTGAGTACTGGAACCGAAACAAAATGCAAATGTTGTTCGGCCTGTGCACGCAAAAACTCGGTTTGAATTACAAACGCCACATTGCGATTTGTCACCACAACTTGGTTTCCATCCGCCACTTTGAAAGCAAATATTTGGCAAGTCTGTGCATATCAAGCCATTCGAGCACTTGAATGTTTGTTTCAAATGAGCCTTTGATCCTTTTTTGAAAATATAAAAAAAAATTGTCATGAAAAAAAATTAATTTGCATAATAAAAGCAATCCTTATGCATAATTAAAATAAATATAAGGTGGTCTATAAGTTACCACTGAATCTCAATTTTAATTTGACATTTGTGAAGTAAACCAATACAATGGGCAGGTTCAGACAACATAAGGGATTTCATTTGCAGTCAACCTTATTCTTTGAACGAAAATTTTGGCCAAGGCAACTTGTTAGCTTTTCAAGTGTCATGAATTTAAAATTCAAAACTTTACAACCTCTACTTTAAATTCATAGTTCAAAAACTAAGAAAACATTACTCAGGCAAGCTAGAAGTCCATCACCATTTGTATTTGTACTCATTTCTTTTCCAAAGTGACTAAGAACCCTTTTGCAGAAACATTAAATGAAGTTGTGCAGAAAATAAATAAATCATATAGAGTAATAAAGTTCAGCTTTAAATTTAATGAAAAAACATGATCAACTGTCATTTTGACAGAAGTACACTTGACTTGATAGTTAGGGAGATTTTTCTTGACTTACTTTCCATTAAAGTTGTCTTAATTGGAAGGTAGTTATTTGGTAGCTGGCCAATCAGATACTAGAAACTTGACTTACTCTCAAGTCCCTTATGTCGTCTGAACCTGCCCAATATATGCCTAAAGTTGACATTTGATGCTAATGACAACTTTGGCATCAATTAAATTATTTGCCCATAATGCAAGGATGAAATAAACCTCCGAAACACAATTGATACGAGGTTCTGCTGATACAGGAAACGCCATTTTTTTGACACGTATTACACATCGCTTTAACACTGTGCCATAAGAAGATCTTCAAAGAGAAGTAGATAGAACATTTATGACAATTTAAAATTAAATTAGACAAAAATATTAAAGATTTCATACTTACTAAAATAAAAATTCTTATCATTATTATCTTACTCTCTTTAAATATTTCTTAAATGTCGGTTAAAAAATGTTTTCACTGTTTTAATGTTAACATTTTCAAGTTAACTTAACTGGTCAGTTGATATTGAATTTTATTGCTATACAAAATTAACTCGTACTTAAGCTTGCAATTTTGAATTTGCACGTTAATTTATCTTAATTTCTTGGAAATAATCTTCTTATCGTTAAAAAGATAGTCATGACTTATGCAAATAAGAAAGAATTTTGTTTATTGCAACAAGGAAGTAATTTAGAAAATTGTTTAAAGTTTGCACAATTACTTAGTATTTAGCATATAAATTTTATTATTCTAAAATTTAATAACAACAAAATTATACATAATTTAGTTACAATCAGAACTTTGTTTAGCACAAGTACTTATTTGTATTTTTTATTGTAAACAAATATTACTCATTTATTTTCCATGTTGACAAGGAATCTTTTTACACAAAACAGTAAATGGAATTGTACAGAAAATAAATAAATCATAGAGTAATAAAGTTCAGCTTTCAGTTAAATGAAAAAGAATGATCAACTGTCATTTTGATATTAGAAGACTCAACTTGATAGTTATGGAGATTTTTTTTGACTTACTTTCCAGTCAAGTTTCAAATAAAGTTGTCTTAATTGGAAGACAATTTTTTTGGCTTGCCTTACTTTCAAGACCCTTATGTCTTCTGAACCTCACCAATGTTACATTCTCATACCATAGAATGGATAACATCCAAAGTCCGAAACCCAATGGAAACCCCAGAAAAACAAAGTGGGAAGCCTTCAAAACCAGAATGGCCATTTTTTTGTGTCAACATGTGGAACTAACTATTGAAAATTTCTCAGAAATTGAATCGCAAGTTTATAAACTAACTACTGCCATTCAGACCGCTTATGAAAGCTCTTGTCCCATATCCAAAGGAAAACGAGATCTCGACCCCGTACGGTGGTAGTCAAATGAACTAAAAAAAAAACGTCTATGCAAATAGAGTAGCCCGGTATAACTTCTGTAATAAAATTTATTCAACAAATGACGCTGCCAGGCTCAGAAAGCCGGTAGGCCCTAACACACTGAACCGAAAGATTTCAGGCCTATAAAAGTTTGTCTTCCTTTTTTCTTAAGACTTTAGAAATATTAGTAGAAACGTACATTCAAAAAAAATTAATTGGTAATGCTCTTTCACATGCCCAACATGCTTACAATTGACTACACCAACTGCAGCCCTAGAGACATTGCTCTCGCGAGCACCTCTCGATATATTCGTGAAGAAATTGGCGGCCAAAAACGCATTACGTCTAAAACAGCGTAATAACTGGAAAAAGCATCTTTTGGTCACAGGACCAAAATAAAGAGCACTATTAACATATTGACATTAACATTCAGACAGACTATTTAAAGCCGTACATAGATTTAAACCCACCAAGAAGGACTGGATGGAAAACAGGGTCATACAAATAAATCATGTATCTGCCTTTACGGATGGTTCCAAAACGGAGGAGGGTGTAGGCTTCTGGCTTCTTTTCATGTAATCTTCCACTAGAAAGTTCAATAAAGCTTTAAAATTACTGCAGTGTCTTTCAAGCAATGCCGTAGGGAGCTTCGTTTACTCAGCGAAATCCAACACGGTTACCCACTATTGGGTCCCAGGACACTGTGAACTTGACGGTAATAAAAAGGCAGACTAATTGACCAAAAACGGATCAATGCTCAGTCTAATCCATGTGATATCAATGAAATTCAGGCCAATAGAGCAGGTAAATGAACAAATTTTGGAACTTGCAGAGTTGCTAGGAATCTATGCCCAAAGATTTCCAAAGGTAAAACAAAATTACTTTTGCAACTAGGTATAGGTCTCAGCTATCCTTACTAATAGTTATCCTAACGGTTCACAACTCATTGGGCACACACATCAACAGAATGGGTATCGGCTCATTTGATTTATGTAGAGGATGTGATGACGAGGAGACGGAGGAAATTACCTTTCACTTTCTATGCGAATGCCCAAACCTAGAAAAAAAAGATTTTGCAAAACACAACTCCTTTCTAGAAATTCTTATAAGTTATGAGTTTTCATTTGAATCAATATGAAGTTTTGAGAAACCTTGAATTTAAAGCTATTATTGACTTAAATTGTATCCGGTTTCAACATTGTTTTTTTTTTTAATTTATATACATATGTATGTATTTATCATCTCTGTGGTACCCGTGGTATTGGCATGATGGTTAGTGCGTTGGACTGTCATGCGAGATGTCCTGGGTTTGATCCCTGCCTAACGATTTTTTCGCGGGTACTGCCTCTTGCGAGGAATTGACAAATTCTCCAAAAGTAATACTTGTCATGAAAAGTGTTTTCTCAATCTAGCCGTTCGGATTCGGCATATAAACTGTAGGTCCCCTCCATTTATGCAATTACTCGCACACAGGAATTGTTGGGAGTTGTAAGTCACTAGGCCCTGGTTCTTTACGGACTGTTGCGCCACCTAATTTATTTTTTATATTTATCATCTTAAAACGATGGATTAGTTAAAAAAATAAAATTACTTTTAAACGGTCTTGCCTTTTTCTGTTAAAACCCCTTTAAGCATAAATGGAGCTCAGAGTTTCTTTAAAATATACATATGTAAGACAGATAAAATCGAAAATTTTATGAAATACTGTAAATATTTAAGTTTAATATAGAAGATTTGGAAAACCATCAGAAATATATAGATTGCCCCAAAAGTACTTCGAATTTTGAAAAGTAATATCTCAAAAACCCGACGTGATAGAGTGGTTTTCGGGTCATCAAAAGAAGTCCAATTTTATTGCCAGAAAACCTTGTCGTCAAGTGCAATTATAATCAACCCGTTCATGTCAAAAGCGTCTTTTAAAACCTTTATGATTCTGATTACCTTTTTTATTTTATGATATTAGATCATCTTGATAAACAAAGGGATCGTCGTCGGTATCTATCTAATTTAACACTTGTGTCAAGCCTTTTTTTTAATAAATAAATTTGCACCCTCAAACTGAATGCATTTTGATAAGAATTTAATTTATAAATGTAGGTATCATCTTTATTCAAAAAGTTCCGAGTTCTAAGCAGACCTCCGCGTATTCCGTCAACCAAAGAGATCGATATGGCATTGTCCATAGTGTTTCTGACTCTGGTAAGAAAATATATTAAATTGAACTTTAAAAATATGTCAATACTTATTTAATTTTCTTAAAGGCCATATTTTTCCTCATTGACTACACTAATGGAAAGTGTGGAGATTGCCAAGATAATTTTGTTGCATGTCAAAGTTTGACTACATTTTCACTTTGCATTGATGGTTTGATTAATTGATACATCTTTAAAAAAGTTTTTAAGTCTAATTACGAGTTTTGTTTTATTTCCTTAAGATAAATCAAATGACGATGAAATTCTGGTATGTCCAAACGGAAGATTATGCACCGATAAACCTGATATCTGCGTGGAAAATGCCAATAGTTTTTTTCAAGCCAGCTGTGGCCAAGGCTGTGAAGTATGCAATTCACATGACAAAGTGTTTTCATGTGTCGGAAGATCAGAAGTGGCATTTTGTTTTGGAGAAGATTTGCCATTCTATTCGGTCATAGCAAGATGCCCTCAAGGATATGTATGTGATCTTAGTAGTAGAGCAATTTGTGTGAAAAAAGAGTATAGTGAGGGGTCCTGTGATAAAGATTTCAAAGATTCAATATCGGATTTGCCTATTATTGATGTTGCAACACCATCATCGGTGTCATCCTCTCCTTTAATTCGAGATTCAGAAACTTTCTGTCGTGAAAATGCTATGGAGGGAACTTTTGCAGCAGAGGGTGATTTAACTTGTAAAAAGTGAGTAAATGTCAATAATTTTTAAAAACTTTAAGAGACTTTGATGTTTTCTATACTGCAGGTATTACATTTGTCAGGCCCTCAGTAATGGAACTAAATTTATGGGATATTCATATTATTGCAGCGGAAGTGATTATTTTGATCCTGTTAAACAGTTTTGTGTTGCTGACAAACCTAAAAGTTGTTAATTGATTCCTCTTTAATGTGATCCCTATGATTCAAAAAGTATTTTGTACTCAAAATATTTCATAAAGAATTTGAGTTAAATTAAGTACCAAGCAAAATCTACCATTAAGTTTTAATTTAAAATGAAATATGTTCTTTGAATTGTTTTTAATTAATTTTTATTTCTTCTAAGTTAAGGTTCATAAAGGACTCAAGAAAAAATTTATAAGAATCAATCCAATTGTTAACAATCGTCTGGTTTTTCTTTTTGGCATAGTCTAATCTCGGAATTGAAATAATTTTCCTCACCACAGTTAAACTCGTATCCTTTAAAACCATCTCCATAAGTCGTACAGACGTAGTACCTTTAAAAAACAAGAGAAATTATAAAGAAAAATTTAAAAATATTGTAAATTTTTATCTGCGTACCGTTTGCAAGTTGTGTCACCTTCAGCTTCAAATGTTCCAACTTCTTTATTTTCTGAACAAAATGTTGTTGCGTCTCGTGGAGTTATGGGCGAAGACGTTGATTCAATGTCAGAAGTGGACATATCATTACCTGTTATATCTCCTGTTGAAGACGTACTTAGTTTTGCTGATTCTGTTGCCTCAGTTGTTGAAGATAAGTCTTCCGTTATCAAAGTTATTCCCTCGTCAGTCATAGTAGTATCAGTTGAACTAGCTGATGAATCATCTACTGAGGACACAGTTTCATCTTCTGGATACTCCGTTGATAGTGGATCTTTGGAAACTGAATATTTTGTGGAGGGAGAAATTTTTTCATCTCCTCGTTGAGTAGATGAAGGAAGATCAGTTTCATCATCAGAAAGAGCTCTATCTTCTGAATCTTCTGTTAATGTTAAGCCAACTACATTTGGTGCTTTGTAAGAATTTCCAAACTTCTCGGGAACTTTCACTGTCATACAAAATGGTTTCAATTCATCATTGGATTTCTTTACACATACATCTGGATCATTCGTGCAGATCGAATCTTTCGGACACTTAACATAAGAATCCGTTGGGTTTCCTTTAAATGATTTGTGATGATTTAATAGTTTCAAAATAATTTTAGTCAAAAACATTTACCTTCTACACAAAGTGAAAAAGTGTTTTCACTGTGACATGCTACATGATTTTCAAGACATAATCCACAACTCGCAAAGCTGTAGTGTACGAGAAAAACAACTAATCCCTTTCAAGAAAAATGCAACCTTGAATATTCTTTTTCTTTTTATATTATTTACAGGCATGATCTAATCTTACCAACGAAATAATAATTTTGAGAAACATTGTTTATCCAACTGAAGCTATGCAAACACTAATTTTAATTAATTTTTATCATCAACTTTTTGCATTTGATACATTTTTTTCAAAGAATCTTATCAAAAATAAAACATTTTATCCTCAGACGATCATTTGATTTTATGATGGAATTATTATATCTAACTCTTTGTTTTTTTTTTATCTTTAATTCATAACTTTAAATAATTCACATTTTTATATACATACATATGTACATTGATGATGAATTTGGGATTCAATGGAAATTATTTGAAATCTATAAACATTATATCCAAAATATTGTGGGAAAATTCCTTCCCAAATTATAACCATATAAATAATTGACTTCAAAAAGGGCTTGTGGTTATTTTATTTCTTTCATAAACATCTTATTTTTCACTTCATTGCATGTTTAAAAATTAAATTCATTAGATTTAAAAAACAAAAACACGTTATGTACTCAAATCAAAGGCAACGCCTAGGTTTGGTAGTAACGCATTTCTTTTCAGTTGCACTAAAATAACTATTTTTGCATTTATAAAGAACGGAGTACATTTTACCATCCACCAGCTCACAGTGCAAATATCTGAAATTCAAAACATAACGTTTTTTTCGGAGAACTTATGTGAAATCTTTGAAATTCTTCGTCACTCACGTTCCACAAGATGAATCATCTAAATTATCACGAATTTCAAAATCTGTTACACCATCACAACTTTTAGAATAGTCCTCGTCAATTGTTGAAGGAGCAGGTGTTTTCGTTACTTCTCCAGCGTAACAAGTTGGTTCAGCCTAAAAATATAAAATCCCTGCTTTATTTAACAACAATTTAAAATGTAGGATAAGATTGTAGGGGACATTACCAGGCAGGATTCCACACAAATGTTATGATTTTGCACCACATTAGCAATACTACAATATTGGCCCTGAGGACATTCGCCAAATAATCCTGTTGGGGTTGATCCTTTGCAATATTCAAATAGACTTTTACTTCTGCACACAAAACCACTTGTGCAAGTTTCACAATTACCACAAACTTTCTTTGCCTTATCTCGAGGCTGACAAATTTGTTGGCCTTCGGTACAGACTTGGCCTGCTGGACAGACTTTTATTTCTGTAGATTGTTTTGCTCCTATTATTTAAACGAAAAACATAAGAACACAAAATTTACATTCGAAGGATATTATTTTATTGAATTGACATTAAACTTACCGTCAGGACAAAGCTTATAGGAAGTTTCATTGATGCAGGCAATATAATTTGGGCCACACGTCTTGCAAGCTGTTAGAGCAAAAATTGACCCAATAGCCATAAAACAAATAACAATCGATAAAGAAACCTTGAAGATAAGTTATTATAAAACAAAAAGAAATTTTATTGAGATGCGAAATATTCATACTTTAGGATGTACATTCATTTTGTCTTGTTAAAAACTGCTTTTGACGAAAATTTTGGGAAACTACCTTATTAAAAGATAACAATACTTAACTTATCTATGAACCAAAGTCATAATGACATTGAGATTTAGAAATTTTAAAAAGATAAGACTATGCACAAGTTGGGAATAAACATTTCTTGGAATTTAAATAGCAAATAATATTTTGGCTATTTAATAAAAATAAAAACAAAATAATAATTATTTAGAGATTATAACTCGTTTGTTCGTTTTATTAACCCTTACAATAAGGTAAAGACAATATTGAACACATGTTTTTACTTGCGACATATAGGAACTTACATATATGGCAAGCTTTGAATTCGTAAAAAAAATTCGAACTCGAGATTTTAATCAAACATGATAATACGATGGTAGAGAAGTCGAAAAAAGTGGGTCCGCGATTCCGTCCGGTCTGTCCTGTCTCTCTGTTCACTCTCCTACAGCCTAAACCATTGGGTCGATTGAGTTCAAACTTGGAAGTTAAGGTTTTCAGCAGATTCGCGTTAGGTGTTTTTTTTTCATTTTTTTAAGATGAAAACTGGCCAATGTTAGTTTTCATCTTAAAAAAATGAAAAAAAAACGCCTAACGCGAATCATAAAATTTTTTTGGTCAAAAAACGAAAATTCGAATTTTCTCAAAAACAAACCGATAGATTTTTTTATAATTTTCTCTAAAATTTTATTTTTTAACTTCTTCTTTTAATAAGAAAAACATATGTTTGTATTGCTCCGGAAAGGTACCGCTCATAGAACCGTTATTTTGTTTTTTAATGTTCTCAGCAACTTATAAACCGATTTCAATACATTTTTTTTAACGAGCTCTTATATTGCCTTAACAATATTTGATTATCAAAAGTCCAATTTATTTTTTGTTTGGATTTTTAAAAAAATATTTAGTTTTTTTTTTATTAAATTCTATATCTCAAAAACGGGTCAACATTTTTTTACGAAATTTAAATGTAGAGCGTATATTTACAATCACTAAACAACTGTATACCAGAAATATGGCACGAGTACGATAACTTAGGCGACAAGATATTATAACGGAATTTTTTAGAACAGTTAAAAACAAGCATTTTTTACTATGGAAGGGGGGGTCTATCTCCCCCCGTTTAGGCGGGAGGGGCAATTTAAAAAAATTATTACTTAAAATGGAAAAAAAAAAGTTAAAAAATAACGGTAATACTTACAATTAAGTTGAATACGTTGTTTTAAAGCCAACATTCTGTTCTATTAGCCACTTTTTAAATAAAGTCAAAACTATGCGTAGTTTTTGAAAAATTTAATTTTAAACTCAAAATTTGAGTAAAAAAAGTTAAAAAAAGGTTTAAAGTGTAACTTTTTCAATACTTCAAGATTATCTACCATTGTTTTTATTTCAGAATTTATTGCTCTTATTTGTTTTTGATCAAAAACTGAAAACTAGATGATTTTATGTCTTTTAGTTTTTGAGAAAATTGAAAATAAAAATTTAATTTTAAACTCAAAATTTGAGTAAAAAAAGTTAAAAAAAGGTTTAAAGTGTAACTTTTTCAATACTTAAAGATTATCTACCATTGTTTTTATTTCAGAATTTATTGCTCTTATTTGTTTTTGATCAAAAACTGAAAACTAGATGATTTTATGTCTTTTAGTTTTTCAGAAAATTGAAAATAACTACAACTACTATTTTAATTTAATTCTTTTTTTTTGCTTGAGTGGTCTTATTTTGATAGAAATAATGGTATTTGCGTATGCGTAATGCGTGTTTGGGTGTATGCAACAGTAAGGTGTGCGCGAGTTTGGGTGTATGCAACAGTGACATCTGTAAGGGGGGGCATGCTGCCCCCCTGCAACCCCCCTGCTTGGGCACACTATAGGATTTGGGGTGGGTGCAAGTTCGAGTGTGTGCAAGGTGGGGAGGGTGCAAGGTGCGGTGGGTGCAAGATGGGGTGAATGCAAAGTTTCTTTTGCATTTAAATAAGCTGGATTTAAGAAAAATTAATTTACCCTAGGTATATCTTAATCCATATTCGATTATTACTATCAAAATAAGACTACTTAAGCAAGGAAAAAGTAATTTAATTAAAATATTTTGTTTTGGTAATTTTCAATTTTCTCAAGAACTAGAAGACATAAAGTCATCTAGTTTTCAATTTTTGATCAAAAACAAATAAGAGCAATGAATTCTAAAAAAAAATAGTAGATAATCTGAAAGTTTTGAAAAATTACACTTTAAACCTTTTTTTTTAACTTTTTTTTGCACAAATTTTGACTTTAAAACAATTTTTTTCAAAAACTATGCATAGTTTTGACTTTATTTAAAAACAAGATAATAGACAAGAGTATTGGCTTTAAAAAAAGGTATAATACTTAATTGAGGGTATTACCGTTATTTTTTAATTATTTTTTTCCATTTAATGTACATATTTTTTTAAATTGCCCCTACCGCCTAAACGGGGGGAGATAGACCCCCTCCTCCCATAGTAAAAAATGCTTGTTTTTAACTGTTCTATACAAATCCGTCATTAAACTTTGTCGCCTAAGTTATCGTACTCTCCCCAGAAATATTTTTAGAACATTATTGAAAAATTTTATATATACAAAATTAATTTAAAAAAAAGGCTCTAACGATTTTCAAAAAAAAAAATTAAAAAAAAATCAAGGGTTTTTTGATTTATAAAATGGCATTTAAATTTTTGAAGACAAACTTATTTTTCAGGTAAAATTTTGAATCTTAAAATAGTTTTTTTTTAAATTATTTTAACTGTGCATGAGCCCGAAAGAGCGCATTATTTTGACAAAATTTTAATTACATTCCTATCTTTTATCCAAATTAATGCATTTGATTCATATTTATGTGTTTTTATAACTTTAACTATTGTAAAAACCAACGATGGCCGTGTAGCGCCACTGCATCGGATTAACGAATATGATATATTTAATCAACAATCTATTTTAAAGTGTCTATCAAGAAGTATTATCTTGGTACCTTTGTATAGATGATTTTAAAATATTATTCTTTAAGAATAAGGTTGTTTCACACATCTTTTACTTGCCTTCGCCTATATAAAAGAATAAATACTTAGTACAAGTTAAAGAAACGGGCCAAAAAGAGTATATGTTATTTATATTAGAATAACTTTTTCAACGTATACAGTTCACACATTATACCTAACCTATATAGGTATTACGTACAACCTCTACAACTATTGCTTACGTGCCACTTCATAACTAAAATCCAAAACGCACAAGAGCAACACATGAATAGCAATTTCATGTACCTGTTCGTATGCTTGTGTTTTTTTTAACTTTAATGAAAAAAATAAGCTGAACGTAATAACTCCATGTTTGCGCTGAAAACTTGTAGGAAAGAAGGAATGTGATTGGATTGTAGTAAGTACCTTCTACCTACTAATAACATTCCTTCATTATCATCATAAACATGTCTTTATCAATCTATCTGCATATAGCTGAGCACGCCAATGAAATATTCTTTATTCGTTTTAGACACCTACCTAACTACACAACCAATAGGCGATCGCTTTACAATTTAAACATACATGTTATTCCTCTTTCTTATCTTCAAATAATTTATTTTCCATCCTGGTTCTTCTAATATGAAATAAAAATAAAGCTATCCAAAGGAAAAAGCTTTGAACGAACTAGTTGAATACACAAACAATTGTTTTCGTTAAGTATGCTTACAAGTATTTTTCATTTCCGGGATGAGTTCTCCTAGGATGAATTGTGTCTTGGGATGAAACTAGCTTACCGACAAAAAATGGTGTGTATTCGATAAGTTCATTCAAATACACAAACCATTTACCTTAACATAATATTTTCTGAGTATTTCATATTTTTATTATAATAAAAGGTTAAGTTTTTTCAACAAATTATAAATTAATATTCAATAAAATCCATTTCGCAAAGTCTACGGAAAATTCTCTTTGTTTTGACACCTTATTTGTTAAAATTAGTTCCGTATGAGAGCCGAAAAAGGGAGACATGCCAACGAAATAACATATATGATGATGATTCGTCGATTTTATTCGAATATTTGATGATAAAAAATATCATTGTTTTTATTTTTGATTAAAGAAAAAATATCAAAAAATTTTTTTTCGAAATTCGATATCTGAAATGTGGTTCATCAATTTTTTACGAAATTGAAATGTAAAACGGTAATAACTTCTAAATAATTGCGTATGAAAAATGTTTTTAAATTCAAATTAAAAACTTTGTATATAAGAATTAATTTACAAAAAAACGCTCTAATATTTTCAAATAAAAATTTTGAAATTTCTAAAAAACAATCTTTTTTTGTATGTACCTTTTTAAGTCTTAAAATAAAGGAAATATTTTTAAACAGACTCTTTAAATACATGACCAATTTGTGCGACCCAGTCGTACTTTTTTTTCCATAATTTTAGGATGTATCGGCTGAAGTGATCTCCGATGTTATATGATTCGAAAGATTTTAGCTTCAAGGTACATATTTTTACCAAATAATTTTAACTCACCCTGAAAAATTTCAATTTGCTGTACCACATATTTTTCGCGAAACAATTTACCAAAAAAGTGTTAAAAAAATGTGAAAAAAACTATTTATTTGAGTTCTTATTCTTGAACTTGTTTTTTCAACAATTGCAAAGTCCTAGTCCAAAATCACTCTTTCACGACAAGTACATATTTAAAATATGAACAATGTTTTATTTGTTATAATTTAAATTGAAAAAATATAAAAATAATGTTAATACCTGTTGTTTCGAAATCCGCATTCAAAATTAACTTAAGCTTTTAATTACATTTGTTCAAAACTTCATATAGAGCTAAATGAAGAATTCCCAAGAACTAAGTTAAAACACTTAGCGAGTTTTGTATTCAGGGCACCCTTTGAGAAATAATTGAAAGTAAAACCACATATGCTTTGCACTGTAGATCAATGGCCTTAACCAAAAAGCTTCTCCAATAAGCCCAACCTGCTAAGCTAAAGATTTTTCCAGTTTCAATGCTAAAGGTATTTCCAGCCCCTTTCCACTTGGAATCATTTAGCATCAATTTTTGTATGAAGACATTCTTTCAACTGCAAATGACACAAATTCAAGAAAGAGTAAATTTTTGATGGTCTCAAAACTGCTCCCAAACTTCTCACGATCGAGTTAAAAATTAATTATTTATTTAAGGAAACATTTTGTATTTTAAATTTTATAAACAATCCACTGGTTTTTCGGTTTCGCAGTTTTTTGTTTTGCCGTTGAAGAAATCCGTGCCAGAACAAATGTATTGAATTTCCAAGTACTGTCCAGCAAGAAGGTAGCATAAGACAAATCTGAAAATAAAGGAATACAAATTTTGCACCACTTATAATTATATCTCACTTACAAAATTTGTGTAAAAAGTCATTAAAGTTACTTACTTTTGGCAAGTTGTATCATCTTCTGATCTATATAAACCTTCAGACTGTTTTAAATTACAGAAATTTGATTCATATTCAGAGGCTTGAGTTGTTGATAAAGTTGATTCAGTTCGACACGAAACTTCAGTAGTAATTTTGGGACTAGTATCTCCGATTGTTGCATCATCCTCTTCATCTTTAGTTTCCCAATGACTTGTTGTTACTTTTGGTTTAAAAGTTGTCACATCAATTTCAGTAGTCCCAGAAGTTGTAATGGAGTCATTTTCATCCCACGCTGCATTACATGATGGCTTAAATCAATATGTTAGAATATGTTTGCATTTTCAAATTAATACTTCAAAACATTACAACATCTTCAGTCGCCTTCATACAAATTTCTGTGCTCTTCAAATTGCAAACATATCCCTCAGGACATACTCCTTTTGCGGTTAAATCGGGAACATCTTTACCAAAGCAAAATGCATACGTTGTACTACTTAAACAAGAAAATAGCTTCCCAGGTGAGTTGCATTGACCACAAGTGATTTGACATGAAGCAGTAACTGGGTTAGTCTCTGATTGTGGCAAACAAACAGATGTACTTTTGGTACAAACATATCCATCGGGACAAGTGTAAATTTTTTCTTCGAGTTTTCCTTTTAAGGACATATGTAGTATTTGGAGATTTTCCTTAAAAAAAAAATAATCAATTCTTACCTGCAGTACACAATGCAAAACGTTTTTCATCTAGACATGCTGCATAATTCTTTTGACAAACATTACATAAACTTTCTATTTGCACCAAGACGGACAAAAGAGTCTGGAAATTGATTGATTGTCAATATATTTCGGATATTTATCAAAACCTCTATATTTTGTGTTTTTAATAAGAAGCCTCAAATAACGATGATATCGAAAAAAACATACTTACAAAAACTAAAAAAAAATTATGTGTCATAATAACCAAAACCAAAACCACCGCCGCCGGCGGCGTTGCTATCTTAACAGGTATTTTTAAAATACTAGATAAAACACTAAATTTAAATTCAGAAATTGATCTAAGAGTTCTTTTTATGAAACTTATTAAGTTTATGGTTTTGTGATTTTTTTTTCGACTTGAGATCATAAAATTTAGCAAAAGAAAGGGTTATTGGCATAATTAAGATTGAAAAAAAAACCTCTGATAAAAGTTTCTTGTTATTCTACTAATTTATCTACAAAAAATTAACCTTGACGACTTTGGTGACTAAGCAGATAATATATATCTTAGGAATGCACTTCCCCTTTAAAACACTTGCCTCACTTAAAAACTTTGCTTAGAAAAATTTCAAAAATTTATCGAAGCTCCAAGTCAGCTCTAGAATTGTTCTTCGTATCCTGTACGACCGACGAGGATAACCTTAACGCACAATCTCTATAGAGGATGTAGTTGCGAGAAATGCGTACCTACGTATCCGGAAGCGAATTCAATTTTTAAAAGTATACAACATATAGTATAAACCATGCTGCTTATAAGGCCTAAAGAAGAGACGTAAACACTTTAAAGGTTTATTTATTTGGAATGGATTTAAAAGTGTGAGAAGCGTTGAGCGCACGCTCATTGGAGGGAAAGTTTGGATAGGATGTGTCGGTGTACACTAATTTTCAATTCCTGAACATTGTAAAGATAGAGCGTGGCAAGGCATTCCACATTCGCGTTGTACGGCTAAAAAATTAATCTCCGTACTTGATAGCACTGCCGAAGTTGGGCTCAAAGGTAAATTGATATGCATTCCTAGAAGCGCGAGTATTACGCTTAAATTGTTTAAGGGAAGGAATGCAACTAGATATTTCACATAGTCCGTTAAAATAACGTCAAAAAAGGCTGAGACAAGAAGCTTTACGACGATGTTCGAGTGACGTAATCGAGTTGATGATGATAATATCACCAATCATTTTAAAAGTTCTTTGAATACTGTCCAAGAGGTAAGAGGCAAAGATGCGAGTTATATTCATGTTTTGGACGTATATAGGTTTTGTAGATTGTAGCCATATCAGACCGAGAAAAATTTCTTGCATCGCATCGCCTCAAGAAATCTAGACATCTTGTGGCATTTTTTGGGACATCGCGTATGTGATCGCACCAAAAGAGGTGGTTGCTAATGCACATTCCGAGGATATGGAGATTTTTAGTTTCGTTTTTATCGATATAAAACAGCATTGGGTTTTTCGAAGCATTAAATTCCACAGGGCTTCTTATTCTTATTGCCAATGCTGGGGCCTGCGCCTGATTATGGGATTCGCGGCGAATCGTTTTGCTAGAGAGTTTGCCATTTTTCAATTATTGCTTTCGCTTTCGTCTTCTTCGTTTTGAATTCGAACAATTAACGAATTCGAAGGCGAATTTGAAATGTCATAATATTTGTTGGTGAGTTGAAATCCGACAGTTTTTTTTTGGATGATTCACAGGCGAAAGAGTGTTTATTATTATTCACTGTTCGATTATAAAAAAATGTGAGTTAGCTTTATTTTAATTTTCTTATAATTTATCCACAATCCACAATAAAATATAAAATTTTGAATAAATCACCGCAAATTTCACAAATTTGATCAAAACAAAACAAAATTTGTTGAAAGCCAATTACTGGAATATAGGAAGAAAAAGTCAAACCAAAAGTGTCAAATCACTGGAATATAGGAAGAACTATTTTCGCTTCGCCGCGAATTCGTTAATAAGGAAATATGACGCGAGTCGAATTGAAAACGATCCGCCGCGAACCTCATAATCAGGCCGCCCAGACTTGATCAAATGCCTCTGAAATATCAAGTGCAATATTCTTACTTTCTGCAAAACGATGTAGATTTGTTCCACTGTTCGGTGAGATGAACCATTAGATCACCAGTGGACCTATTGCTACAAAAACCGTACTGCCGTTCATTAAGAAGCTTTCGTTTCTTAAGATATTTTTTTAGCTGATAATTAATCAGCGTTTCCATGACCTTAGAAAGGAGGGACGTTAGTGCTTTCGGTCGATAATTTGCGGGAGGAGAAAATTCACATTTTTTTTGGGATTGGCTGAACAAATGCTGTTTTACAACTACTTGCAACGAGTCCAGAAGAATAGGATAGAAGGAAAAGCTTACACAGTGGTTTTGCTGACACTATCTGGGAAATTGGAATTTTCGGCGAACTGCCTTACAAACAAATTATTTTTCTCAATAGAGTTAACTAAAAGAGTGTCATTGACAACAAGCGTAAGGACAGAGGAAGTGGAAGAATTCATCATGCTTTTTACGAATGACCAAAAATTCTTACTGCCTTTGAGACATTGCATTATTTTGGTCTTTCGAATATGGGCGTTGCCAGAGGTCCGGTTTTTTCCGGTTTTCCTCAGTTGGGTTGGCTCTAAAACAGTCGAATCGAACTAGGAACTAGGGTTTAATACTTGTAACCCTATTCATATTAGTAATCATATCTGCACTGAAGTCTACATCACTACCGAGGAAGCAGTAAAAGATAATAAAGAAATTATTGAGACGGTTTTCTTTGGAACTCTTTTTTTAATGGTTTTGTTTGACACGAGAAATAAATATTACACTATGGTCCGATGTGCCTAGAGGCCTCAATACACTGATTATGTATTTATCAGGACATAAAAATAAAACAAATGTTCAAACCTGGATTGACAGAATTATACCTTAAGATAGGGTTTCCAGAACATCTCTTTTAAAGAGAACATGTTCTCTTTTTGGACTCCGATCTTTCTTATTCTTTCTTTTTCCATCAAATTCTTTTTTTGTACTCTTTTTTAATTATGTTCTCTTTTTTGTCCTCTTTTTTCTTTTTTATAAATGTTATGTTGGTGCCTGAAAAATAGTAATCTTACTCCCTTTTCATTAAAAAAAACTTTGTAGTGTCCACTAAAATAAAGCATTGCAATACGAACCTACCTATTCATTATCCATCACCGAACCCTGGTTCGAAACTTCAAATAAAATTACATCGGCATTCATCCCGAGATTTACAAAACTAGATGACAAAATAGCCGCTGCAGAGGGTGCTTTTGCTTTTCATGCACTCAAACACCACTTCAGTTTTCGGTCTACAGATTGCTCGACTAAATTATTTAAGGAAATCTTTAACGACTCGGAAGTCGCAAAACGCCTTTCGTCAGCACATACAAAAACAAGATCAATTCAAAAGCATTTCATAGCTCCCTTTTGTATCGATAGTGTTTTAACCGCCGCGCCGTTAGTGAAACACCGTTTTTGTCAATATCTACCGATGGAAGTAACCATGGCAATATTAAAATATTTCCGATTTTAATACAGTATTTTAAAAAAGAAGTCGGTGTTCAGACCAAATTAATTCATTTGAACAAACTTAGTAGCGAAAATTGGGAAACTATTTCCAATTTTCTTTTGCAAACTTTAAAAAGGTTTGACATTGAAAAAAAATGCATTTCATTTTCTGCAGATAACTGTAATACAAATTTTGGAGGTGTAGATAACGTATTTTACAGACTTAAATCCTCAATAGGGAAAGAATTGGTTGTCCTGTCCATATAGTTTCAAACGCAGCTAAATATGGCTTCGATGTATTTTCTAAAAGACTTTTGCGCCTCGCTTGAAGTAGAGCACAAAGAGTTGCTTCGTCACTGTACCACCAGATGGCTGTCTTTGTTTCCCGCGATTAATAGAATCCTTTAAGTGTATCCTGCTTTGAAAGCTTATTTTTTATCCAACATAAACTGTCCTGTTCTTTTAAAAACATTTTTTCAATCTGATTTATCTGAAGCTATTTTGTATATTGTACATTCACATTGTACATATATGAATATGAATATGAAAAAAAAAAAAAAAAAAACAATTCCCTATTAGAAGTATCCATGGTTTTAGATTCTCTTCAAACTATTTTAAAGAACAGATATGATCAACATTTTATTCCTCTAGCTACAAAATCGATTCTTAATAATTTAATTAAAAAGGATTTGAAGACGATATCGGAACGGAATCGTTTAAAAGTAGGAACAATCAAATCGATTCTAGTAGTTGCCTACAACTTAAAAGATTAAAGTGCAATAAGTTTTATGATACCTTTTTAAATGAAAAAAAAAAAAAAATATCTACATCAAATTCGAGGCTCCCAAAAGTATGATACATCCTCAGATGAGGAAGAAAATTAACATATTTATGTAAAATAATCTACTTGAAATATATATCTAATAATTATCTACTTGAATTCAGCAATATTTTGAATTAATTTTTATTTAAGTTCTACTAATCATTATTGTTTATTGCAATTTATTATTATTAGTTTGTAGCTAATGCTTCTTTTATAAATATAAGTATATTTTTATGAAACGAACATTTGATCATATCTTTTATTTGTATGATGGTGAGGTGAGCGGGGGAGTATAACAGTAGAAGTTTGAATTTTTGAAAATGTTCTCTTTTTTTCAAACACGTTATGGACTTACTTTTTTCGGTGACTTTATTTTTAGTATGGATTTAATAATTTGGAAAAAGTCATTTATGTGGACGAAATATAGAATGTTACCTATACAAATATGCCCTTTAGATAGACCTCTGATTTCAAAGAAACAACATTTATTTATTTTTTTTTTAGTCGGATTCTCAATAATTGGACCTAAACCCCATTGAGAACCATATCAATAAGTCCAAAGATAAAAGAGATCAAGCATATTTACATAAGCCTTTTAACAAAACGAATATTTGATAGATTTCCACTGAAATGTGGTGTTTTAATTTACTTAGATTAAAAATAGGATTTTTCAACCACAAATATCAAATAAAATCCATCAACAAAAAAAAGTTAGCTAACATTGTTTCCAGAAATCTATTGTTACTTAAAGTTAAGTTTAAGTGCTCGCCTTTTTTTGGCCAGCCTTTTATAAAGCCTTCAGCAAATAGACTCTAAAATTTCGACAACCAATATTACTTATATACAAAAATATCCACCCTTTAAATTAAACGGTTTAGTTTATGATTTGTTACCTTACATGAGTGTTAAAGACATAATTACCAACAATTAAGTGTTATTCCTATTATTTTGGCCATCGGTGTATTTGTATGAAGTGTATAGATCCATTCCAACCAACTAGCAAAATGTCATTTTATTAAACTAAACACAACTTAAATTTAATAAATGTTTTATTCTTGTTTTTTTTTTTGTTTTGTTTTATATCAAATATATTATTAGCGTAACACAGTTAAAGTATTGTAATGTTTGATGTATGTATATGTATATACTTAGAGATAAATTCATAGATTTAAATAAATAAATAAATAAACAACAATTTGTGTATGCATTTATTTAATTTATAATTTACCAATAAAATATTATGTATTTATTGTATGTATATATAATTATATTAAATGTACTATAATTTATCTATCAAAATGTTTTTTTTTTTTGTTGTTGTTATTATTATTATTAATTTGATCAGGATAGTATAAAATTGTTTTTTTTTTTTCTTTATTTGTTGTTTGTAAAATGATAGTAATAGTAGGAAAAAGAAATTTGAGAAAAAAAAAACAACTAAAATTAAATTAAGAAAATAAATATAGATTAAAAGCGATCACACAAATGCAGACACAAATAAATGACACGTTACAAGATATATTGCATTTTTTGATATGATATGATATTAAGTATGAAAATGCAAGATTAATAAATATTTTATTTGAATTTGATAAATGTATTTTATATGAACTTCCTCTTCTGTTCTTCTGATTATAAAAACGGAAATAAAATATATGTATCTTCATCTTTCAATGGAAATTTATTTGATTTTTGTTTCCGTTTTGAAGGGATTTATTATATTGGCAAGACTTTGAAAAATTTTGAAATAACTAAATTGGTTTTTAATTAACTTAAAAAGTTGCTTTAAAAAAAACCATCATTTCGGAAGTTTTCAGTCAAAATGGCAGTAATCATTTAAATATAAACCTAAACAATTATGAATCACTTGATATTATAGAATTTAACTCGAAGGCAAGATATTTAATGATTTTGCAAAAACTTAAAATCAAAATAAAACAACTAGGTATGTACACAAAAGCTGTCCTAAACTATAAAACCTTTAAAAATAATAGAGAGGTGTTATATTTAACTTTCACTTGAAATGAAATTGAAGTTTGAAATTAATTTTTTTCGATATCGATTTCATTTTTTTTTTTCGAAGTTAAAATGAAATGAATTTTTGTGTTCTACTTCGATTCAATAAAACAGATTTTGTTATGTCTTTCCCATAACCTTTGGAGTAAAACAATTTTCAAGATATTTTTTCGGCTGTGCTTCGGCCTATAGCTACATCGGAGTCTTTTTCAACCAATCCTTGAAAACTGCAAGAAACGGATATCTGCATTTCACTTGAAATGATTTAGAAAAGTATTCAAAATTACACTGGTGGACAGAATAACGTTTGTTTTCTGTCCCACAAACAAAACAGTACTTATTTAAAGGATTAGGATGTCCTTAATTCGAATCTCACCTTTAAATTGTTCTATCACATCAGGTTTTTAAAATATGCCTCTTTAAAAATGCTCAAAATATCTTTTAACAATAAATTGTGTATCTTACTTAGTTTCTGGAAATCCTCATTAGTTATGAGTCTTTATTTGAAGTTATATGATGTTTCTAAAAAAACTTGAATTTGATACTTTCAAAGTTTTGGAAAATACGTTTTGGACTTAATTTTTAAAGCTGATTTCAAATCCACTCTAATTTTACCTATTTGTTCAAGTTTTGAAAATACCTTGTTTTTACATTTTTTTTAAATATATTTCAAAAACTTGATATATTAGATTCGATACAAGAACAAAACTAATCCTCAAACTGTTTTTTCTTATTCTGTTTAAAACCATGGTTTAGCGTTTCTTTTAGATTCTTGTAAAACAGGCAAAATACAACAATTTTTGAAGTTTTTTTTCAAATATTATATAAAATAATATAAATATTTCAACTGAATATTGAAGAAAATGATAATAGATTTGGAAAACCATCACGGATATTATTAAAAAAAATTACTGTATAGACTAAGATAGCCTCAAAAAGCCTTATATACGTGTTTTTTCCGAATTTTAAAAAGTGATATCTCAAAAACCTGACGTGATATTAATTTTGAAGTCGAATTTAAATTAAGGCCATCGAAGTCCATTGGAAAAGTGCAGTAAGAAAACCTTGTCGACCAGTGTAATGAACTCGATGGAAAGAAACAATTTTACACGACTTCATTTCGCTCGATTTCGGGAACCCAGTTGTAAATTAAAGTAGCAACACAATTTTTCAGCATTTCCAAAATTTGATGCTACAAATATGTTACCTGAAATGTCTTATATGAACCTCAAAATTAATGTTTAATGTAATTTGGAGTTTGTCTGTTGTCATCCAATCAGAAGCAAAGTGACATTAGTCAAAATTTAATTTTCTAGTATTATTAATATCGCTTACAAAAAATGTTTAAATTGATTGTTTTTAGAATCAATACTTTAAAGTATGTTCAAAGGATCACTTTGCTTCTGACGGGACGAAATATGACTTTCGATATGAAGGTAACATCCATGAAGTGACTCACTAAAAATCACAGAACTGAATCGAAAACATCCACTGATTCGACATATTTGGCAGACAAATAAACTATACGAAAAAATGAAACACAAAAATATAAAATTTGATCACATACATTAATTTTTTTGTTTGTTTGTTGTTGTTTTGCTTTCATAGTTAATTTGAAAATTTTTTTTATTAAATTCAATAAATAACAAAAATATAATTTAAAAATAATAATAAAACTAAAATAAGTGATAAAATCGTGATATATCCACACAAAGTATTTTCTTTTTGTTTGTTTGTTGTTTTCATTAAAACTATAAATATTGTTAACAGAAATATTTTATCAAAAAAGAAAAAATACAAAATAAAGAAGAAGGGAAACAACGATAAATATTTCATCGGAAGGTTAAATATAAAAATTTGTTGATTGATGATTTGATAAGTTTTGTCTCCGACTTTTTTTCTATTTTTGTTTTTTGATTCTTTTCAAAGTTCAAGGTTTAAATTAAAGTTAATTAATATTTTTTATTTTCTGTTTTTACTTCTGTGTTATCGCTCATATGGATTCACAATAATAATTCTTTTTTGTTTATATCTTGACAATATTTACGTTTTTAGTTATTCAGTTTTCATTCAGTTTTATAATAATAGTTTAATATGAGTAGTTATAGTTTTATTTTTATAATTCTTTTGCATTCGTCTAGTACATTAAAACAAAATAATTATAAATAATATTTAAACAAAAAAAAAATAATAATATAAAAATCGGTTTCTCAATGCGGTTAAGTCTTAAATAAAAAAATTAAAAAAGAAAACTTAAAAAGAAAACTTAGAAAATTTAACGATTAAAAATAAACAAAAGTTCTGAGTGAACTATTTTTCTGCTTGTTTTGTTTCCTTTCTGTTTCACATAAATAGGGTTAAGTTTAACATTTTGTTGTTGTTGTAACGTGTTGATTTTTCTTTTCTTTCTCTATTAACTAACGTCTAAAAATATTTTGTTTTTAATTTTCAGTATTTTTGTTTGTTTTTTTATTTCAATAAACTATAACATTTACATTATATATAATTTCTTTTATATAGCTTTTTTTTTATTTTGTATTCTTCTCTTCTTTTGTTTAATTTAATAAATGTAATAAAATTAACGATTTTTTTTATTTAACAAATTTTGACAATAAACAATATTTATAAAATTAAATTACATATTGAATAAATGTTTTAAATTGCTACACATCATCATCATCGTTATTTATAATAAATTGTAATCATATCAATTAATAATTTTGTTTGTTTTATGTTCATGGTCTAACAATTAAGAGTGTCTCATAATTTGGTTGAAAATTCTTTTTTTAGTTTGTTTGTTTGTTTTTTGTTTTTGTATTTATATAATAGAAGTGAAGTAAAGTGAACAAGGAAAACTAAAGTTTTGTATATTAATTGTTTAGAGAAATTATAATTAATAATTCTTATTTTTCATTTGCTTAATTTACTAATTACTCTAATTAGCGCTCCATTTTCTTCTTTAAGGCGTTGATTTTCCGTTTTGAAAACTTCCAATTGCTGTGTGGAAAAGAAAGAAAATAAAAAGAACAACAAATTGTTAATTGGAATAAGTTTCAAAATTAAATTTGTTAAAAAAAAAACACTGGGATAAGGAAAACAAAGTCATATCTTATTATTTTTTTCAAATTTCAAATGCATAACTGAAAAGTGCACTAGAAATGCAATTTAACATTGGTTTCGCACTAGTGACACTAATTAAAAACCACATATATATAAAACTGTAAACAAAAAAAATATATTTTTGCAAAACCGAGCATGGATTAGTGAAGAACATAGTTTTTTTTTATTTCTTATATAAAAATATAAAACAAAATACAACATCAAAAGTGTAAGGCTTACGAATTAGGCAGATCGATATTGATCGATATACATAGGTGTGGTATTAGAAAGCATTTATATAACGGTAAATTAAAGTTTTCAGCAAATTTCAATGAAAAGCTTTTATTTTTTTTGTTTAATAAAGTATATTTATATATTTCGAAGAAACGTTTCTGACAGTTCAAATTTGTTGTGTTATTTTTTTGTACATTTGAATGTTTTCAAATGTATTTTTGAGACATGTATGACAATTATGAAGGAATTCAAGTACAATTTAAAGAAACTATTTAAGACAATAAAATGTCAAGGTAAACGCACATTTTTCAGAATTTTGAATACGCTTGCTTTGATTTTTAGGAGGTTAGGAAAAAAATCTGTCTGTCTTTTTGTTTATTTGCTACATTCTTTGGTGATTTTTTATCTTTTTATGATTAAAATACTTTTTGTTGCATTTTATTTCTTAGGAGTAAAAACCAGGGCTCTGATGCTATTAACATCAGAACGAACACGATCGTTCTTCAAAAACGAAAGAAATTGTTCGATTACGATATCTGAAATTCTGTAACGAGTGCGATCATTTGTTGAGTTAATTTTTTGATTTATATGAAGAAAATCGTTTGCTCAACGTTTTTTTAGCAATAGGCTTAAAATTGTTTGCTTTCACAGGGACTGCAAACTGTAATTTTCAAATATTAGCTAATTTTGTTTTCACGCAAATAATTCATTTTTTTTTATTTTGTTTTATGAAAAACTGTGAGAGGATGATTAATTTTTCGCAGAAATTTATTTGAATTCAAAACTTGTTAATGGAAATGACAACCTTTTATTTTTAATTATTGCTTAAAACTTTGTTGTTAAAAGTAGGTACTACTTTTTACTTAGGGCTGGATCGAGAACATAATATGAATCGGAAATCCCGACCTACTCCAACCGCGCAGCATAAATTCATTAACTTTTGACCAACGGACGTTTGGGTGGGGGGAGGTAGTCAGTTGAGCCATAAAGCTTATACAGATAAGTTGTATAAGTAAAGATTTCATCTAAAGATTTGTTAGTTATTTAACGATATTCTCCAAAAAGCGGTTTGCTTCTAACATCAGCTCCAATCTACGAGTAAGGAGACTGATAAAGATAGTAATATTTTTTGGAAAAAAACCTACGTTACAACACAATTTCTAACATTTCTGTATAATTAGCACCAAAAACCCTCTACACTATTGTATTTTAGTTATTCAATATGGCATATTCAGAAAACTGTTAGGGGCCAGTTATAGCTATCATTGAAATCGATCCGGACACATTTTTGAATTAATATTTGGCAGTGTTTCCCTTTGATTAGAAATGAAAATTATGTACTGGTCCATCGGAAATCACACAAAGAATTTTTTTTGAAAAAAAAGTGTAATTGCGCATTTGTTTTTCACTAAAAATGTATTTTTTTATTTTCCTGACAGCTGATACTTTTATGTTCAAAAGTGAAACGAATCGTTCCACTGATTTGTGTTCCAATTTCACACAATTTCAATGACAGAAATTTTTAAGGATAGCTATAAACGACCTGTCAATAAAATTTCAATGTTTGTTTTCAATGATGAAAACCAATGATAGCTATAACTGGCGGCTTAGACTATATCTTGCTGGACAACTGTGTTATAAAATAATCTAATAATTAAAGTTTTCATGTAAATGTAAGATTAAGATACACATTATGTTATTTAAATTTTGTCTTTATGTTAAGTGTGTGACCCCTCCCCCCACTGATTAAATGTCTCGATCCGCCTTTGGGGGGGACTATAAAAAATACAAAAAATTGTTCTTAAGCCTTTTGCACCACATGAAATCTTGAAGCTGTGGTGGTGTTATGGATCACTTAATTGGCGCTATCGTGATTCTACAGAGTAATTTCTTTTCCATCAGAATATTGTTTTTACTCGAAATATTTTCTGGTATCATGAATCCCCTAGGAAATTAAAACTCCAGCTGAGCAAAATTTAATGCAGTTTGCCAACAAAAGTTTGGAGGAAAACTTTTGAAGAAACGAAATTCTCTTTTATCCATAAATATTGTCCCTTTCCGCTGAATAATTTGTTGAAATTGTCATCATTATTGGGAAGTAAGAAAATTCAAGGACGCAATACCCACTCTTTTAAATACTGTCAAATTATCAATTATTTTCATAAATGACATGAAATGGCACAAATAATAGGATTTTTCAGAAAAATAAAATCTCTGATGTTCGGCTCCAATCAAAAGTGAGTAAGTGATTTTTTTCTTGTATTTTCAATGCTTTATAGAAAAATTGAGACAATTTCACTGTGGAGCTCATTTTATGAATCTGAGAGGACTGAGTTCTTATTTTCCTGAAAATGCCATACATAATAAGCAAACCTGACCAAAAAAAAAAAGAGGAATAAAATAACTCTTAGAACAATCAACATTTTTTTCATTTTGAATAACATTAGACACAAAATAAGCTAGGTGAACATACTTATAATAAACGCATGCAAACAACTTTAATAGAACTTCATTTATCTTATTTCTAAGAGTGTGTCAAATTTTGAATAAAACTGATTTGCATAATCTCTATAAATATGTAAAAATGTAAAATGCAATGACAAAAATTCGGACGTCAATAGAATGATTTGAAAATAATAATTTAAAAAAAATGAATGTTTATTTCAAACTTTTTAAAGCACTTTATCAGGTAAGGTAAATTAGGTAAGGAAGTGCACTTCAAAATGTTCTACAAAATGTTGATTTTATTATTTAATATTTAAACATTTATGTAATTTATGTATGTTTAAAAGCAATTACGGGATGGGATGTGCAGATGCGGTGGCGGCGGCGGCGGTGGTTGCGAAGGCGCTGTTCATGATGCAAATACTAATGTCACTTGATTGTAAATTTTTTTATATTAATTTGAGCATCGAAAAGGCACGTGCCATTATTTACTGACAACTACAAAACATAGGTACTGTGTTGTATTTTTAGTCAAATCACACCCCAGCAGACATTGCACACATTTTATAATAATATTGTTTTTCTTGTATTGAACAAAATGTATAAAGTATGTAAATATATTTACATGTTACAATAATTTCCCTATTTAAATTGTTAAATTGTTGTTTGAACTTTTAAGCGCTTAATAATCTCAAAACCCCAAAAATCCGAAGTTGCATACTTCCAGGGGTAACTATTGCCTCTATTTGAGAACTCCAATTTGTAGGAGAAGGTGAAATTATTGATTCTAAGGGGGCTAACAGATGGTATTGCTCTTCTTATTTCGACAGCTAGTTATTCATTTCGAACGAGGCAGGAGAATTTTCCGATCTTATAAGGTTCGGAGGATTTTTGCTTCGAGATATTCTTCTGAACAGCTGCGGCTAGCAGTCACGAATTTTTCTCCGACCGCGTTGAAAACATAAACTTAAAGAGCGACCAAGTGCCTTTTTTTTTAAAACTTTTGACGGTAAAAGTTTTTTCGAATACCTCCGACATAAATTTACGAATTTGACAAAAGATTTTTGTTCTTCGAGGAATTTTCTCAGACTTTGTAAGTAACTAAATAGTGTCAGCATAAATTAAATTTAAATCAGATAATTTGAAGCTCCCAGTTTTCAAAATCATAACAGTTTATAAACATTACTATTTAAAATCTTAATACAAGACAAAAAAGAAAGTTGAGAAATTAAATTGTAGTTTGAACTTTTACGAATAATAATCTTAACACCTGGACAAATCTGAGTTGCATACTTTTAGGTGTATTTTTTGAGTTATCACTTGTATTTCATTTTGCACAGGAAGAAGTTACTGAATCTTAGAAAGCCAACAGATGGAGTTATTCTTCATATTTTGGTAACTATATCATTTCCATATTGGCGGGGCTATACAAAGCGGTTGTGCCTCTTTGTAGTTAGAATATGATCGTTTATTTTTCATTTTAAAATCGACAAAAGATTTGTGTTGAATTTATATTTTTCCTCAGAGACTTTGTATAAAAATGAGTGGTGTTGAAAGGTTTAAATTCTTTTGTTTTCTTCTTTTTTAAGAACATATTCAACATTTTAAATTGAGACAAAAAGGTGTAAATTGAAAAACATAGAATTTCAACGTTTTTGATTTTATTTTTATATAAACTCACCGTTTTTCGAACATTTAAAAAATACAAATTTCTTCAAAGTACAAAGACATATAAGCAGAAATAAAGATAAATTTCATGCTTTCTGGATAAAATTTAAACTAAATTCAAACAACATTAGATAACAATTATCACTCAAGGGACAGTTTTTTGTTTTAATTTTGAAATTCGAGTACAAAAACAAATTTAATAAAATTTCACAATACTTAACACGAGAAGAACAATTTTACAGAAAAAAAATACATAATATTATTTTTTAAATAATTATATCAATCCTAAAATAATACAAGAACAAAAAAAAAAAAAACAACAATAATAGAATTTGTCATCATACCGGAAAATGCGTGACCATGATTAAAAGCCCCGTTTCATAAAAGGTGACACATGATATGACGGTAATTTTCTTTTTCTATATTTATTTTTTAGACAATCGAAGTAGAGATTTTTGCCACATCCACAGCAAAACCATAAAGTTATTTAATATTTTATCTTTTTTGTTATTTTCATATTTTTTTTTCAAAATTTCTAATAAATTTTTCTATTGTAGCAGGAAACTGTCGCACTAGCAAAACACGATCTTGAGCGCTGATTTGATTTGATTTTTTCGATGTGGTACATATTTTTAACTTTATGAATATATAGACGTAAGTATTTTGTATTAAATTTTTGTAAGCATAAAGTTAAAATATATACTTGTTCGTATATATAGTATATAATTGTTTTATTTATTTTTTTTTTTTACGTGAATATTGCATTTAATATATGTAATTAATTTGTTTTCTTTTTATTTTTGATTTAATTTTCATTTTAATTCTTTTTTTGAAGTTGACTTTGTGCTGATGTCGTTAATTTTGAAACGACACGAGTTAGAGCGCGATTTTCGGCGCGTAAACGCTCATTCTCAGTCTTTAACTTCTGTAATAGCTGTATAAAACGAATGAATAGAGGAGAATTTTTATGTTAATTTTCTAGTTTTTCAAAGTTTTTATCGTTTTTGTACAAATTTGTTTTTAGTTAAGTATATATATATATATTTTTTAATCAAGTCTCTTTTTTAAAGTAAAAGTTTTGGTAATTAGTTTTGTGTAGTGGATGTTTTAATTTCAAGAAAAAAAAAAAAAAAACATAACTGATGCGTGATAAATGAAAATTAAATTAAAAAATTATGTAGGACTTATGTAACGACAATACTTTGATGGATACAACAAATTTGACACACTTTTTTTAAGCTTTGGGGCTCAACGTTTGGGTATTGGACGATCAGTACACAATATGTATATCAAGTTGGATAAAAGCGCTAATTAAAGCATAGGACACAGCTGGTATGAATGAGATGATGTTTTATTAAAGGTATTTTAATATTCATTGTATAAATAAAGATACATACTCTAAAAATAGCTTTTACTATCGCTTTTCAATGAAAGAGATGGTAGATTAGCTATACATTAATAGTCGTATTTATAAGCGTAACTTCCCGTAGATATAGCGAAAAGCGAAAAAAACAAGGCCTCTAAACGCCAAAAAGTTGTTTATAAAGGTTATGTATCATTAAATAATGGCATTTAAAAAAAGCGCGTTTAGGAGTTACCTAGATATAATATATGGATTCCCCAACGTTGAATGAATCTTAAATAAACGCTCGTATTATCTTATCAACCGTTTATATGCGTTTTTGCAAATTTTAATAAATACGACTGTAAGCATGCTTATCAATTATTAATACATTCTGGCAAATTGTTTTTGAAAGCACATTAGTTGATTTCGTTCCTTCGATTTTAATTAGAAAAAAGTTATCCCAGGATACAATTAATAACTTTTTGCCTAAGATATACAATGAACACGATGCATCTACTGTACGCTTGAAATTTGCTTCAAAAGATTCAACCAGAAAGACTCAGTTGGATTATTAGTTATTTTGACGACAACTTCGTTTTTAAAAAATTACGTATTCAACAATTTAGATTTTTAGTTTCAGCCAAAATTTCAAAGTAGGATTGTTACATTTTTGTTTTTTAAACAAAACTTTTTTCTTTTGTTCAACAAAATAACCTTAGCTAAAATAAGAAAAATGTGTTTTTGTGGTGCGATGACGAGAATGATTGGTGATGATGACTTTTTGTTGAATTTTCACAAAAAAAAACTTGTGTTAGTGTAACAATAATATTATTTAAGCAACATAAAATGAAACATCATAATTGCAGTATTTGGAAAAAGAGGGAACGAAAAAAATACGAGGAACAAAATAATAAATGCTCAACACATAACATTAAAAAAAATGTGTGCACAAATACTGGTTGATATTTATGTAATAGAATTAAAAAAAAAATAATCCTATTACAGAGTTTTGTAGTTATGAGAAAAATTCTATATTTATTTTCTATTATGCAATCATTTTGTAATAACATTGTTTTGATGTTTTTGAAAATTAAATTCACTCTTAAGGATTAGGCTACCCTAGAATTTAATGCTGTCTCAAAATATAATGACCGGGATAAACCTTCAAGTACTCGGTTGTTGAATGTTTTAGACTTACATTCAAAAACCGAAAGCTTGAAGATTGATTGCAGTTTTTTCTGATTTTATATTACTCAAAATTGTAAAAGCTTTTATCTCAATACATTTTTTTAGTTCGCCGAACTCATAACTCAAGACAATTTTCAATAAACATAACTTGGAAAATATATTCACTACGGATTTATGTGAGATTTTATTTATATTAAATATTTCATTTGTTATTAACAATTATTTGACGAATTTTGTAAGCAAATTTATCCTTTTTCGCTTTAGAAGTACGCCATTTGGCCTAAAATCAATATATTTAAAAAAATGCACGTACAAAAATTCTATGGATTATTATAACTATAGGAGGAGCTGTTTTGTCCTACCATGGTCCCTCGACCCTTAAAAAAGGACACATAATCGAAAGGTGATGTTAATAATCGCTATTATTTTTGTTATAAATCATTTTTTTAGTATTTATGTAAAAAAAAATCCCCAAAAAGTCTAATTTTTCGGGCTCTAGGGTGGCCTAACTCCTTAAGTTTTTGGTGCGTTAAGTCTTTTCATTAACGTTTATAAAAAGAATGCGTATATAACAATGAGTAAGGATTTACACTCCCCTTCAACTGAATACGCACAAACATTTTTGAAAACACTTTTTACATTTTTTTTTTCCCAAATATTGCGAGAGCGGGTCGAAATGCTGCGTTTTGAATTACTGTATGATCAAAATTCTGTATTATACTGTATGGTCATAATACTGTTAATATTCTTTATTTCAAAATACTGAATTTCATAATATTGTATAATACTGGAAATTTTGACAGATCAATTAGTTTTCTGCAATTGTTTATGCAATTGTTGATTATGATAGGAACAATTCATGTAAAAATGTTAGAGAGATATAAAACAATTAAGAAGAAGCTACCGTTTATTTCGTTTTAGTACATAAAATGTTCAAGGGAAGTATATTAGAACATCATGCTAATGAACAATTGTGTTGATGTTTTTTTTTTTTTAAATTGTATTCTGTTGTCAAAATTCTGTATTTCAAAATGCTGTTCATTGACTGAAAGATAAAAATCGTTTTCATAATGCAAAAAAGTGCGCACTTTTTTAAATTACAGCATTTTGAAATACAGAATTTTGATATACAGAATTTTAAGATACAGTATTTTGATCGTACAGTATTTTGTACATACAGTATTTTGAAATACAGTATTTTGATATACAGTATTTTAAATACAGTATCATGATCCATACAGTATTTTGATCCCAACCCGCTAACTACTCCCTTAAGATGTTAAGAAAAGATTTTCAAAAGAATTATCCAAAAATATCCACCAGTTTTCTTTCGCCGTTTTGCAAAGATTTCTACTAGAAAAAATTAAATATATTTTTGAGTCAACTGAATAGGTACACAAATTAAAATTGTTATTGAATTGGACTAATACCAGTTCTTGTTAAGTTTGGTAATAGGTACTTCCACCTTTTGATCATTTCGTACATTAGTTCCGGAATGAATCCTATTGCCTGTTGATATAGTTCAACGAAATTTTGCTCCACGCTAAGTTAATTGAAGAACTTAAGGAATCTTTTTCTTCAACCACCCTCATTAACTGTCCTAACTATCTTTAAGTATTTTTAATAATGTATAGATCAGTACGGCAAGCTTTGCTATTAAAATTTCTTTCCAAGATTCCTCTTTACCCAGCTGCAGTAATTTTTGATGTAACGATCCAATGTAAACTGTTTCGTAATAACTGACAGCTCTTCATATCACAATACATCCTTCACAACTATGGTGAATCTTTAAAACACATTTTATTTCCTCAAATCGTGAAAATAAAATCTTGACCCATCAGGGCCATCGAAATTAATACGATACCATTCTTTTTCCAGCTTATTTGAGTTTAAAACACTCTAATCGAATAATTTTGCGTTGTGCGTCAAGTATGTTTATGTTTAATTCGTTGAAGATGGTTCAAATTTGAATAACTCTTAAAGCTGTTGAGCGACTTGCGTTTACGCTAATTTTTTGCCACAGAATCGAAGAATCGATGCACATCTTAAAATCGCTCGTCTCAAAGTTGCTGGGTTTGCAGTTTTTTTCCTCCCTTTATGTTTTAACTGTTCAAATCTATATTTATTAATTAAGAAACACTGTTAAGGCATGAAGATCTACCCAAAGATTAGAAATTGGATTTTACTGACAACACTTCAAGTTTGGATTTAATCTAATGAGTACTTGAAAACGCTAATGAACAACTATTAAATTGTCGTTGTAAACATTCAATTGACTCAAAAAAAGCCCATGCTTTACTTATGAAACACTTAACAAGTGGACGAAAACAAGACTTTTTTTCTTAACATCTTAAGTAAGCCTCAACAGATGACACAACGCCGCAATATTTACAAAGAATTTTAATAAATGTTTGTGCGTATTCAGTTGAAGCGGAGTGTATAATCGCCAAAAGTCGTATGTGAAAGGTCAACAACTGTAAACAGTAAACCAGCAGACAGCTCTCAAAATTAACTTACACAAATATTTAGTCGTTTGAACTTTCAATTTGAAAACTTCAAAAATTAAGCAAAAACCTCAAAAAACTTGTGGCCTCTAATTTAAAAAAATTATTTAAAAAGATTGCAATAACAGAAAAGTCGTTCTTGTTTCTAGTTGTGCTCTTAAACTTACAAAAACAATCCAAAAATGAATAAAGCTGTTGTGTTTTGTATGTTTTTTTTTTTATTTTCATGTGGAAAAGCAAAGTTTTTGTAAGATATAAAGTTAAATATTGTTGTGTGTTAGGTGGTTTTTGGCACGAAATTAAAGAAATAAAAGTTGCGGAGCAAAACAGAGTAGTTTAGTGTTTTTCAAAAAGAGTAATTAAATTAAATTAAATTAAAAAAAATAAACTCATTTCATTTTCTATGCGGAATTGCAGCAAACAAACATTTTGATTTAAGTTTCTTTTGTTTTTTTTTTTTGATTTTGTTTTGTTTTGTTTTTGTATAATTTACCTTCAACTCTTCTTCCATTTCAGAAAGTTTACGTTCCATTGCTCTTCTTTCACGTTTTTCAATCTCTGAGAGTGAATTTTTAGTAGTCTGGAAGAACAGATATTTTTGTTTTGTTTGTTTGTTTTTTTCTTTCTTTTGATATCTTTTTTGATTTTGCTTTCGATACAAAAAGGCCTTACTTTTAATAACATTTAAAAATATAAATTATTTAGGAATAGTGCCGTTTTTATTAAGTATTATAATAATGATTATTATTTAACTTTGCTATATACAGTGTGTTTCACGCGTAGGAATATATAAGTGATTTATTTTTAATTTCTTTTTATTTAATAATGCAAATGTTAAAAATTGCTTTGGCTATAATTATTATGAGAAGTTGAGAAGAGTCTTTTTGAGGTGTATATAAAGGTGATTTTTTTTTGAGTTTTGTTTCAATATTTAATTGTTTTTTTTTTTTTTTTCTTGGGTGAGGGTTGTTTTGCTTTTTAAGGTAAGGAATTGAAAAGAAATCAAAGGAATACTTACTGCGTTGGTAAAACGTTCAACTGTTGCACGGGCTTGGATGATCTCATCGTCCTTTTTCTTTAGTTGTTGTTTTAGTTTGTCATTTTCTAACCTGAAAAAAAAAAATAAAATTTAAAAATTAATATAATTTGGAAATAAGAAATTTTTAAAAAACAAATTATACTTAGCAGCTTCCCAAAGAGCTTTATAGTCGATAAGTTCACCGTTTTCCGTTTTATCCTTAGAATTACTCTTAGTATCACTTATATCTGTGTCCGTTGCCACGCTAACTGTACTACCAAGTCTAGAGCGCGATGATCTTTCGTTACCACTCTGAAATTGTATAAAAAGATAACATTTAAAAAGTATTCAAAAAATAATTTATGAACATTAAAAAGTCAAAATAATAAATAATAATAATAAAAAAAAAAACTGCAAATTCCCATCTTACTTCATAGCCTTCACTCTTTTCTGAAGACGCACTCAAAGATCTCTGAGCAATACTCCTCGATCGAGAACGATTGCGACTTTTACGTTCTTGTTCCCTCAACGAATTGCTTCTTGGTACAACTGAAGCCGCCGAGACGCCATTCGTGGATGACGAATTTATATGAGAACTCGACGGATATGAATTTAAACTGGTATTCGAGGACGATTTGAGCATATTCGAAGATCGTGATGATGGAGTACTACTGTATGAAGAACTGCTTGGAGAATTCTTTGACTTTGGGGGACTTTGATAAGTTCTTCCTCCAGGCATGGACAAACTAAGCCCGGCTGTGGTGACACCATTATCATAACTCGAATATGGACTTATATAACGTTCAGAATTATATGGATTCGATGAGTATCTCGACTCATAGCCTCCACTGCTATTACTAGACAAAGATTTTGAAGACGGATTACTGTAGTTGCTTGAATAGGATGACTTGTTTCCTGAATTTTGTCGAGAAAGTCCTCCTTGAGTGTTGTTCGAATAGTAGCTGCCATTATTACGATTGGATGATGAAGAATTACTGTAGAGATTATCTCGGGAACTGTAGATATTTGCATAGGGCGACTGATAGGCACTCGATGAATTTTGATAATATCCTGTGCTTAAGGGTCGTGAGGATGACGAATAAGTTGATGATGGTATTCCAACAGAGGTTCCATTATAAGAGTAAAGAGAACCTGTAGAGCCAGATGGAACACGCGAACTCGACAAAGATCGCCGATGTGACGTTACCGGCTGTGTTGTACGTGACCGCGAACGAAAAGACATTTTGTCTGTCTTTCTTTATTTTTTCAATTTATTTCCTTTGATTTTTCACACAAGTATTCAGTTTTTAAAAAACCTGTGCGATATTTTGAATAAATAAAACGATTCTACTTTCGACAAGTTAAAGAAGATTTTTTTAAATATTTTTTTAGACAGGAAGACAAAAGTATTTTGTTTTTCGAATGATGAACCCCAAATTACACCAAAAGTCTTCATTATGGATCAAAGATTCTTAAAAAAATACGAAATAAGAAATATTTTCAAAGAAAAAACATCTATTACATTTCCAGGAAATGAATAAGATCCAAATGTGAACCACATCATTATTTTTCAAAAATGGAGTTAATTTCAAATTCATCTATCTAACGAATCTAACATATATAGACACTCGAAAACGGTGGCGTCCATCGTTTGTTCGTCTCAAACTTCATGTACTACAATTTTTTGATTATTTTTAGAAAATTCCATTCAGAGCTAGCAGCAGTTGCAGCAGAGTCCAGCAGTTGAAACTGAAACATTTTCACTCACTCTAGAAAATGTATAAATAATTATATATGCTAAATTTATTATTCTTCCTAGTTTACTTTTGGAAACACAGAGACGAGTAGTCTCATTTTTTTTGGTTTGATTTTCAAAAATGTGCATTCACCTCAAAACTACGCAGCAGCACACATTTGATTGCATTTAAAGAGGAAAAATTTTGAGTGTGGTTGCTGGTGGGTGATAATTTATTTTCGGGTTTTTAAGATATGATAGAGAGGCGTCATCTTGAGTTTATTGACGTTGTTTAAAAAATGGGGTGACCATAGAACATTTAATAAAGGATTTTCGTACATAGGTAAAATAGGAGTGTTGTTTGGAAAAGTTATTTCGTATAAATTCAGAAACACAATTGAAATATTTGGGAGTTCTAGGAGTAGGGATTGTTTTTACGTAAATCATATGTGAACTCATTAAAATCATATTCAAATGACAATTAAGTCGAATTTTATTGAAGATTGACAGAAATAATGTTTTTCCAAATGTCGGAAACTAGATTTTAAAAATATTAACAAAAACGTCAAGGATTTTGATGTATTATTGAAACCTACATATTTGAAGAAGGTCGAAAAGTTTTCAATAAGGACCATTCTTTTAAAATCATGAATTAAGTTCTATTAATTAGTTTTAAGAGTTATTAATTTTTGTTTAAATAAATATGAAACAGAAGTCTATCTGCAATTTATATATTTAAGAAAATACTCGTATTAAGTAAATTGTATTGAAATTTATTTAGATAGAATATTTTTTGTCTAATCAAATTTATTTAATTTCAAAAGTTGCCATCAACACAATAACACCCACGATTCAAGAAACAACAAAAACGAATAAATTCACAATAAAAATCTTTTAGTAGGTTAAAGATTGAGTAGTGTAAACAGATGGCCTTTCCCCCAAGAAATGGCAATGATAATTTTGTTTTTGTTTATATTTTTTTTTTATTACGGGGGTGATGTATGTACATACATACGTCAATGGATTGTGAACGACAACGAACATAATATTTTAAAACACTATTTAATATCAATCAAATGATTATTATTATGGAAGTACATAGTAATAGTTGCTGCAACATTGTTTTTTATTGCTTTGTTCTGGTAGTAATAACATTCAGAGACAAGTGCATGTACAAATAACCATATATGTACATAATGTGCAAAACAACAAAAATATCGGTTGAAAAACAAGATGATTGTCAATCAACTTGAATAAGCAATGAACAAAGTCGTGAAGGGTGAGAGTGATCCAAATTAGCTGGATTCCTTAAGTCATTGTGATTCAAGTCTTTTATTTTATATCTTTTTATATACCGGATGATCACATCAAGTTTAATAAACACAAAGGTCTATCATTTTGATCAAAAATATCAAAGTGATGTATGTATGAGGAATTTAAAATATTTTATAGGAAATGAGGAAGTGTCAGAAAATATGACTTTATGTCACCTTTTTTCGATACTAATGCTATTTTCTATTGGCGGATTAGGATTTAAATCGAAATAATATTTTATTTCCTCTTTATCGATAAAAAAAACAATTGAAAGTAGATTATTTTTATCATTGAGTTGGTATTCTTTTTTGTAGGTGGATTAAAAAGAAGAAAATGACAATTATCAAAAATTGATTCCATATTTGACGCAAAATAATTTCATAAAATATTTGTAACATTTTTTCACAATCGAACAATCAACGAACCAAACATTAAGTCAAACTAACAGATAAAATTTGAATAATGTTTTGATATTAGATCGACAAAATTTTTTGTAGTTAAAGATACATAAATCAACCCAATAGAATGCGACCATGGGGTAAATCAACTTTTTGACAAATAGAAATAAGTAATAAATTCTTTAATACTACTTCAATATTAAAAGAAGAACTATTTCTAAAAACATTTGTAACATTTTTATGCAATGGAACGAAACACGAAAAAAATATCAGTCAAACTGACAGATACAAATTGTTTTGATGATCTGATGGCGTTCTTTCTTGACGGTGGCTTTAGTTAGGTTAAAGTTGTCAAATTTGGTTCTATTGGATGCACTTTACAAGAAGTAAATTAACTTTGTTCATCAACTAAGTTTTTTAATACTGCTTCCATATTTGAGGAAGAATTATTTCTTTAATTTTTTCAACACATTTTTTTACAAATTAAAGGAATCATAAACTGACTAAAATTTATGTTATTGTGATCTGATCCAAGATCTAAAAAATTGATTTAAAATCAAGTTTTTTGGTTCAATGGAATGTGAAAAGGGGGGGGGGGGGTGGTAAACAGCATTTTACATATGGAAATTCAAAGTAAATTGTGTAATTTTATCAATAAAAAAGTTCATAAAGTTCATCACAAACGTTAGAAAATATGACAGTATTTCTATCGATACTAAAAATTAGAAGTAATGATGATTTCCATTGGTAAATTTGGATTTCAAAAATAAAAAATATTCTAAAATACGATTCAAATCAAATGTTTGTCATTATGTTGGTGTTCTTAGCATTAGTTTAGTAGAAGCTGAAAAATTTGTAGGTATTCAAAAGAAGAAGATGAGCTTGGCTTGCCAATTAATTCATTTAACACTATTCCCATATTTGAGGAAATTTCTAAAATTTTCTTGATACAATTTTCAGAATCTAACACATCAAAAAAAAAAAAACACTTATCAGTCAAAATGACCAAAAAAACATTGGTTATCTGATCTAAAAACTAAAAAATCAATTTGAATAGACTTTTTTACCAATGGAAAACTCGATAAGTACTTAATTCTTTCTGTTTTGGATTTCTTTGACTTAACGGGGATTTATTATCAAGTACCTAATAATGATTTGTTATTGATATTATTTTTGAAAACAACGCAATTTAAGAACTGTTAATTTTTTGTGTTGGCAGAACACGGAGCAAACTGATTAATGTGCTGTCAGTTATGTATATAGAAGATAAGTAAATTTTACACAAATAAAAAATTAAGAAGAAGATTACTGTTTACAATCGTAATTCTAGTTAATTTCAAAATGGACATAAATATAAAACGTTTTTTTTTTTTTTGAAAACTCATTTCGAAATCCAGCTCCGCCTTTGAGCTGTTATAATTGAAAGGCATTTCTGTTTAGAAGGCGATTGGATGCTGCAAAAAAATGTCAAATGTTTTGTCATTCAAACTGAATCTTAAGTGTTTTTGACGTCAATAGAAACTCAAATTTGGTGCTTTTTTTTGAAGATTCTATTTTTTAACTTTAAAAATTCAAACAAATTATAAACAAAACGCGTATTTTACTTTGAAAAAAAAAAATCATCATCAATTTAATTTAAATGTTAAAAATTAGAAAACGAATCTGGTAAACTTTATTTTTCTTAATTTTTTTTCGAGCACTTGCAGTAAATTAACTGTGTGTAAAAAATGTTGATTTAATTCTTTGCCAAAAAGAAGAAGGAATAAACCAAAACGTAAACAAAGAAATGTAAACAAAAGAAAATATCCAAACGTTAACGCTTGCTTAATACCTTCCTCACAAGATAAATCTTAAATGCCAATAAAAATTCAAATTTTATTAAACGTAGGCGTCAGATGGGGGCTTAGTTCATTCACAGAAATAATATCAAAATAAAAAAAAAAAAAAAACGAACAAACCAAGAAACACTTTAATTTCAAATTAATAAGAATCTCCAAATGATGACAGATGGTGTTATTAATTTTTTTTTTTTTTAATTTTATAAAAGAAAAACAATTCCACTTCAAAAACTTTGTCAAAAGTAAAATCTGGGTGTTTATATAAAAGTTATTAAATTTTTTAATAAATTCGACTGGAAATTAAGTTGCACGAACTTCACAAGACTATAGAAATTAAATTACATCACTTTTTGCATAAAAAAAAGTACGTGTATCTTCTATAAATCATCTAGAACCGATACATCTTTTAACAAAAGTCCAACAACTGTCTCTGTGAGTCAATACCTAACTCAATTTTATATAAATTACGAGTAAAAGAAAAAAAAAATATAAAATTTGACACAGAAAAAAATAAATTAAAAAAGAAGAAAACTTGTAACTACCAAATAAGGAATTCAATTATTTATTGATCGTTAAACCAACCAACTAATATAATAATAATAATAATTTATAGTTTAAGGAGACAGAAGAATTAAAAATAAATTCACGATTTTTAATCGATTATTCCTTCTTTAAAAGGCAATAGACTTGATGGCACCGAAACTAACGAAGCCCACTTCTGTTTTGAGAGAAAAACACAATTGACTTGGACGCGATCGTACCGCTTTTGATGAACTGAATTTTATTTATATTTTTATACACCTCATGGGATGATGAGGGAGAGGGTGTTCCTATCTTTGGTTTATTTTTGAGACTAAATGCGGCTATTGCCTCTACCCTCGCAATTGAGAGAAATACTCACTTTAAACAAAATTCTAAAACTAAGAGAAATTTCATATTTATTTCAGGTTAAAAACGATTCTCTTAAATTGACTCTTAAAAACTTTCGAAAATTCATTAAATTTCTTTTTTGTTTAGTTTTTTTTTTTTTTTTAATTTGTTAATTATTTTATTTTCTCCTTGTAATAAGTTATGTTTGAACTTTCAAGACTGCTGAGGGATAACCTTAGAATAATTTTTGAAAAAAGTAAAAGGCGCACAGGTACCTATTAAAAAGCTTCCCAAGAGAAGAATCAAGAATCGTTAATTTTTAAATAAAATTTTAGTACGCAATTTTATGTCGTGTTTTTTTAAGACAAACATAAAAATAAAAATAAAATTTGCCATAAATAATGGTTTAGTTATAAAATATTACTCATTTGTTTTATTTACATTGCAATATAGGAAATGTTATGTTTAGTTTGAATTTGGGAACATTTCTTTTTTTTTTTTTTTGAAAAATAAACTGAGAAAAAGTATATACCACATGTTTTTGAAGTCAGGTATACTACTACAGCGAATATTCTTTAAATGGGGGCGTTTTATTAGGAAATACGCGTGTATTTTTGAAAAAAAAAATAATTGTCTACTTTAGAGGAACATATATGTACGTCGCCGAGGAGCATTAGAAGCATTCCATTGGCGTTTTGCCGAGTTTGAAAAAAAAAAAAAAGAATTCAAGTGAACCGATGCGATGCACGAATTGTAATCTGTCAGGGTAATGAAGCTGCCAATTATAATTGGATTTTGGTGTCGTCAGATAAATGTTTTAAGATTTGAATAGCAATGTTTTTGAAATCCATTAGCGATAAGAGAAAGAGAGAAATTTAGAATTTAAACTATGAAGGTAACGAATTGAAATGGAAATTTTGTCTTGTTTGAAAAATTTCCAGTTTATGTAATTTGAAAATCACTCTGGGACAATCACATATGAATATGAAAGAAAGATGATTGATGCAGTTGAAAATTGAAATGAAATTGTCTGAGGAAAGATAAATGTGATTTGTTGTCTATAAGTTAAAGCTTCACTTGACGCAGAAACGAAAGTGATCAATTAGGGTTGTTTCTTTTTTTTGAAGAAGAAGAAATTTCAGGATATTCATTTTAAAAGACTGTATCGTTTGACAAAGATCGTTCATAAAAATTGTCAAATTGACTTAAATTTCATTGTCAAATGGTTTCATTTTTGTGTCCGACGCATAAATGCTAATGTCAAATACTCGTATGTAATTTTTGTGCTTGCATTGGGTGTGTTTAATAAAAGGCTGTCAAATTTCTTGTAATTTCATTTGACGTTTGTGAATTTTTCGTCAACTTATTTTTTTAGTAAAACAACAATTCTTTTCCTTAAAATTTTGCTTTTAAAAAAAATCGCATAAGAAATGGCGTTTTAGAAAATAGTTCAACAAATTAAAATACTCCACTGTGGTGCCATAGATTTCGCTCTTTTTAGTAATGGAAGACGATTATTTTTTGTGAGTCAAAACTTCAAACTGTTGTTTTGTTAAAAAAAACTTTTAGTTTAGGGCAGTCAAATGTGAATGGATGATTGATTGATGTAGTTAGAACTTGAAATGAAATTGACTGAGAAAATAAACTTAGTAACGACAAATGTTAACTCATTATTTGACACAGGAACTAAAATTATCAACTAGGGTATTTTCAAGAAATTAACATTATTTTGGAAAGTATGCCTCGTTTTAAAAAATGTCAAACGATTTTACGTTTGTTTCTGACGCAAACAATTTTAATGCCAAATATGGAATTGTTTGGCTTCCATAAGGCGTGTTTGATAAACGTCTGTCAATTTTCTTTCATTCTTATTTGACGTTCACGTCTTTTTCGTGAACTCAATTTTACTGCAAAATTACACCGCAAATGCTTTAGTAAAAAAAAAATACTTTTGTAAACAAATTTCGTTTAGGTTATGAAATACCTTTTTTACAGTTTTCTGTATATAATATAAATGTTCCTATATTTTTGACGGAAATGACATTTTCGAAAATTATGAATGTACTAAAATTAAAAAATATGTAAAATAAAGCAAAATATATTCAAATTGAAATTTTGAGTTCCTTGAGTTTAAATTAAAAGATGGAGGATGCTAACTTCTAGTGGGTGTAAACGCCAAAAAAAGCATGAAGTTTCACAAAATGTCAAAAAATCACTTTAATTCTGAGCATATTTCTGTTCTGCAGAAAATGGGTCTTAGAAATGTTAAAATGTCGAATAAAGTATGTTTCAAATGTTTAATTTATCGGGTTATTTGTATATTTTTAAATGAAATATAAGCACTTGTGAACTTAAAGACATCATATTAAATTTATTATATTTATAAAAATTTAAATAAGAATAAAAACATTTTTAAATTCATATTCAATTGCACTACATAAAACTTCATTCTGCCCTTTTAACATCAAAACAGACGGGAATTCGTCTTCACCTAAATACCATTATCTCAATAAAATAGTGCTTAGAACACACGACTTTATGCAGAACAAAAGTTGAATAGGTCAACGCCTCATCAAAAGCATTCTCATGATATTTCTTTAAGGCAAGAATTTTCTTTTTTTATGCAGAACAAGGTATAGGGCAACATAATAAAACCTACGAAGACGCAGCGCGTCGAGCCCAAAGCGACAACCAACAACACAACACACATCAGGAAGACAAAGTGACAAAAATAACATTAAGCATTTAATTATTGTTGCCAGCTGTGTAGTTTTTGAGAAAACAACCCTCAACAACAACTTCCTAAAAAGAGTATCTGAAGGAGGAGTTTTGGAATAGTACAATTTTACATGTTTTTCAGTTATTGCTTCAAATTTTGCTTGACAGTAAAAAAATTGACAGTTGAACCTCTTTGTCACTTTTATTTTGACTTGAAGATATCTTTTGGAAACGCAATTTAGAACGGGGTTCACTTGAATTGTTGTATGAATCAGATGGATTTTGAAAGAATATTATATTCACCAACAGGCAGAAATAAAAATAATATATTTTATTTAAAACATAGGTGGCAATAATATTACGCATGCTAATTTATCTAACTTGTACACTTCTTGTAGAGTGGAGATATATTTAAATACTAACGTAAACAAATGTTATATGAATTAAAAAACCGACTAGACAAATTTCCTATGTTCACTAGTGAAAACTCTTTTTTATAATTATAAAGCTTAGGGCATAGACACTATCAGACGTTTCAATAGGTACATTTTATTTCTAATGGAACAAATATTTAAAGCTGGCATATTCTCCTGTCAAAGTTTTAAAATAAATTAATTTATTTTTAACTTTAATCTGTCAAAACGCTTATTTAACTTCTTTTTGTGTTTTTATTTGGAAACATAAATTGATTGATTTTTTAATTTTAAATTCAATTTCCAAACTCAGATTAATCACTGCTTACGCAAAAACCAATAAAATTGTTATCTGTCAGTTTGACTTCTATGTTATTTTTGACGTTTCCAAAAATATATCAAAATCTTATAAAGGCCACAAAAATGTGTGGACCTTTTCTAATGATTAGCAGTGTAAATTCATTCATTTCAGAGTAAATTAAGACAAAAATATTTTTACCCGACTTTGTCGGACGTACCTGCTTGATTTTAGGGCACGTACAAATTGACTTCAATGCGATACTATCAAGGTGCATTCTTAAAACCTTAAAGAAATTTCAAGCCTTACTTAAATTTAGAAATTGAAATGTAATTTCTGACCACACGAAATTTAATTTCTAACTTTTTTGTTTGAAAACAAATAAAGTACCCTTAAGATGTACCACTGCAAGTTCGCAAGTACGACACCGCTTATAAATATCACAAAGAATCTAAGAGGTGTGCCGATTGCGTTGTCGGTAAAATTTTATCACGTGTCTTTGTGCCATACCGGTGGTGGTGTGTTGGCGGTGGTGGTGGAGACGACTGCGGTGGTGATAGCAGCAGCCAGCCAACAACCATGGGGTTTAAGGTAAAGAGAGCTTTTTGTGCAGGGAAAATAGGCCATTATTTTAAATTAATTTTTCTCTCTTTGTTTGTTTTAAAAAAATGCGAATGGGGAAATAGAATTCAATGTGCGACTTACGATAAATTTTTAAATAGAAAAGGGTAAAAGGTGTTCCCACCTATATTTTAATTATAACAAATAGCTAAATTGAGGTGATTACAAAATTCAAAATTGCAATGAAATAAAATATTATATTGTCAGAAACTCGAACAAAAAAAAGAAGACTTATTGAAAGAATGTAGATGCATTTTAATAATTTAAAGTTAATATTTTAAATTTTTGTCAATAATTTAAAATCTATGCCAATTGAACTTCAAAATATTTTTAAGGATCGAAAACGCAAAATTCTTTATTTAGGGTTATCCAATAAGAGATTTTATTTGATAATAAAAAATAAGAGTGCTTTATAAGAGAAATCAATGGATGTTTATTTCACGGTAAAGAGGAAAGTAGGGTATTATAGGCTACGGTTGCAGATGAAATTTTTCATGACCAATTTTTAAGGACTTGAATCCTTGAATCGATTGCGGAGCCTTGGCATATGCATTTCTTTCTTAAGATATTAAATCACATCTCGGTGGCCAATTGTGATCACCTCTGCGGGAAATAACACGATCAGGAAAATTGTGTTGCGAAACTGCAAATTTTCAATATTTTTGAAGTGAATTTTAATTATTTCGAAACATTATTGAAGCGCCGTTCATTAGTATTTTAGTAATGACGTAATTTTGTATTGCCAAATGTCAAAAATGACAACTTCAAAAGTGACAGCTGCTTAAATATCGGGCTATTCAATAAATAGCTTCTTATTGGAAAACCCTATATTGTAACTATTGTACAATATGAGCTTAAGAGAAACTTCAACTATCGCTTCTATTGAAAATAACTTTTCATTAAACATTATGTACCTATTTTTATTGTTCAAAAATTGTGTGCATTTAATCTTGATTCATAAATCCTAACTTTTTAGTCATTTTGTTTTTTTTTTTTATTTTCCAGCTGGTTTTGAGCCACCTTTTGGGCCTCCATTTGGTTTACCACCTGGACCGCCACCTGCACCGCCACCTGCACCACCTCCTGCACCACCACCTGCACCGCCACCTGCACCAACACCTGCACTAGCACCCATATTTGCACCCATTGAACCCGCAACTTTCATTGCTGCTTCACCCATTCCTTGGGGCGAAGGCATTTGAGCATTTCGCTTATTAATGGAATGCAAATTTCCACTATACGAAACAACAATATCCTAGTAAACAAAAATTAAATATTACAGCTAAAAATATAAGGGTTTGTTAACAAAGTTTCAAACCATAAGCAGGAAAGTGCTCAAAAGAACGATCAAGAATTTAGTTGAAGTTTTCATTTTTTCACGTATATATGTATATTGATAAAAACTGATGTTTCAACTTCTACTGTGACTTCAATATTTCATGTAATCCCTTAAATACTTGAAACACTCTGAAACATTTCATTAGATAAGTTTTAATAAACAAAAAAAAAAAACATCAACTTTTGATAACACATCTGAGTAATTAAATTAACAAATAGAAATAGTTTAACCTAAATTTCATTTTGTCCAAACCGATTTATTTTAATAGGTGCAGATTTATATCAATATTCGTGTTTAATGACAAAAAGATAAAAAATTGGTACTTAGAATTAAATTATCACATTTTGTTAGAAAACTTTTATTCGAAATTGGATACAAAAAATTAAAATGCCTTTTTTTATGAAAGACTTCATTATGTCAATACTCTTATGGCTGTGCATGGTTAACAAAAAAAAAAAAAAAAAAAAAAAAACTAAATTTATTAGAATCTATAATAAAATAAACAAAACAGTTTTTAGAATTATATGAAATATTAAGGTAATAAATTAAACTTGGAATTCGAACACGCAATTTTTAAGTGTGACGTCAATTGAAGCTAATAAAATAATGACAAATTGAAAGCAAATTTTGTGTTCAACGTAAATAAGTTGCCAAAATAATTAAATTCAAACATCATCGTTCTAAGCGAATAGTAAGACATTCAAAAAAGGAATTAAAAAGGTTCACCTTCTAATAATAAAGTTTTTCTAGCAAGAAGCTCTATCCTTTATTGATTTTTTAATCAATGTTTAAGAAAAAACCACATGGCTGCAGACGTTTGATCTTTTTAAAACAATTTGTTTAGTTCAATTTACAACAATATCTTTTTTTGGTTATTTTTTTGAAAAACGAATCTCTTCCTCATAAAACCGGCGGAAAAATTTACTCCACAAACTTGGATTTTTATGGTAAATTAATTATTTATAATTCAATCGAAATTTTCTTTTGATCCTTTTTTGTAAGGTTTAAATAAATGATTTTCTTTTTCAATTTTAAATCAATCTTGTTTACATAACTTTCAACCATTCTACACATTTTTTAAAACTCAATAAATGTACGTATTACATTGAACAAATACAAATTTTCTTACTTAGATGGTAAATGATAAACAATCAACCTAACAATAATTATAATAATAATTAATTGAACAATTAGGAAACAGTCATTTTTATATTTTTAGCACATCTTTGAGATTTTAAAGATAATTAAGAAAAAAAAATCAAATTATTTTTAATTAGAATCCATTAATGATGTGTCCTGTCCATATAAGGCGACACCACACCCAAACAAATTGTTTATTTAAAGTGAGAAAAATAATTCGTTTACAAAAATTTAATTGACCAATTGAAATTTTGAAAAATCGTTTACGTTACACTCGACATAGCCTTTTCACGATTTAAAATAAAAATTAAAATAATGGATAAATACATCTGCTTTGGCCAATCAACAATTTCGTTACAATAAATTAAATAAATACATTTGTTATAATTTTCTTCTTTCTTTCCTCAAACATCATATTGATATATCTAATAACTAATAATAAAAATTCATATGAATTTATTTACTTTTGCTGACGATATTTAAAAGATCAGCAGCAGCAGCAGTAGCAGCAGCATCATGGCTAAATATAGGTGCGCTTTGTTCTTCATAGAGCCGATAGCCCAAGACGAGACAGAACCAACAAAGACTGCAAAGCTATATAAATGATTTAGGCTAATAAACTGCTTTAGCACTTTTTCGGCATATGGCAACGATTCATCAACAGAGAGAAGTAGCCAGCGCTGCTGCTGCTGATGCTGATGCTTCTGGTCTAGCTCTGAAATTCTCTATGTTTATTGTTTTCCTAATTAATTCGAATTGCACTTTCGCGGTTGTAAAACAACAATAACAACAAGCAATTTGCACAAATATAAATCATCGCCTTAACCTTGTGGCATGCGTGTTCGCGCATTGCCGTGAGTTTGCTGAATAACATTTTTCTTTGGATTTGGATTAATTAGAGAAAATATTTATTCCAACTTTTCTTCTTTTTTTTTGCACTGCTTCGAGACAGGTGTTGAAAATTGAAATTAAACAAAAATCTTTATTGAAAGTGTTGAGAGAGAAGGGAAGAGATTAAGGTGTTGAGTAAAGGGGGGGTTGTATAGATAATGATGTTTCTTTTTCGGGTCAATTCTACCTACGCCCCGCCGCCGTACATAATTGTAACACTTATTTTTTTTTGAAGCTCATCAACGTCCGATCGTCTGTAGACATTAAGTTATTTTTGTTGAAATGATAGACTTGGATTAACCAACATGATTTGAAAAGTAGCCAACATCAGAGTAAAAGTGTATCTCCAAAGACACTTTTCTTTTCATTGTAAATGGGAATTTGCAATTTTTTTTTATTTTTTGATTTTGATTTTAAATTTAAAAATAATTTCTTAAAGGTATAAATTAAAATTTATCGACACTCACCTCTTTTTCTTCGTTGTCACCAGCTGAATCTTGTCGTTCTGGTTCAAGGTCCTAAAAATGAAATAAAACAAAAATAAATTAAAATATAACTATAAGTATAAGTAAGATTATTTATTTATTATTGACTTTGAATTAGTAGAAAATGTTTGTGTTTTGAAAATACTTCATATACTAGTAATTTCAGTTTTCATATATTAATTGTATGATTTTATTGAAGGCTGTTGAGCTTAATGTCCTTAATAAATACAAAATCAAGATCAAATGCTTTGTATTGTTGATAGTCGATAGGAATTAAGAAGAGTATTGGGCACATTTTCATGGCAAAAGATAATATTAGCTAATTCATTATTTATTCTTACACAAGACTTCTTTGTGCAGGTCGGTATCGGAATCTCAGACTTTAATGTCACATTCAACAAACATGGCTATCAATTATCCATTTGATTGTTTAAAGTACAAAATTAAACATATTTTTTGTATATAAAACTTAAGGAGTTACTAGTCCCCTTAACATGTCCAAAGTTTTGAATATCAAATTTGAATGGAAAAACTGCGTTGGGTAAAGCATTCAACATTCTTAATGTGCGGCTAAAAAAGAATATCTATACTCGACAGTACTTCCGAAAACTGATCAACATTTCTGTAAGTGCGAGTATTACGGCTGAATTGTTTTAAGGGGAAAATGTACAAATATCGGTAACACAAAAATAACATGAAATATTGCGGCGGTGTTCGAGCTGTTTAAAAGTTTTAACTATGTATCTGTAGCCTTTTATTATCAAAGCTATTTTTCGATTCTGTCCGAAAAGCTTGTTTTAGTGGCGCTAGTGCAAAATTGCGACTTACATATAAGTTTCGGACGAATGAAGGCTGCCGTTGAAGTTCCACATCCGAAAGACAAAGATGTGTACGAGTATCTAGAAGTCTGAAGGTACTGTCATTAATGATTTAATGGATAAGAAGTTACAGACAAGAGATCGGCTATGAACATAAGGAAGGCGTGGGGAATACCAGCATTTATTTTATGAATTTCAGACTTGAAAACCTCCAATGCAACTTGATTTGAACGGTTGAACGCTAAATTCTAATCAAACGAATAATACCAGAAGGACGCATTTTCAATAATTTTGCTTTCTCCAAAACGATGTAAACATTTGTTCCACTTTTTGGTTAGATACAAAATAAAATCACGACCGGTGACAATAAAATGTATAAAATAATTGTTCAATTTCGTATACGCTAAAGCCAAAGCCTCACAAGCATTTTATAAAAGCACTTTGAACTTAAATTGTTCTCTATATTGAATTATTTCGCTAAAACTTAAAATATTACAGGCAGTAATATAATATTAGCTCAATTAGTAGACTACGAATTATATCATAGCTTCGTTGTTACTTTAATATTGTTACCGGAATCGAGATTAGAGATGCCATTTTTCACGAACTCCAAACTTTGGGACAGGTCAATTGTTTGGATAAAACTTTGTTTTTGCCATTCGTATTACGAATTTTCTCTGACTAGGCCTCAATATTAATAACGAATATTACCTTTAATTCAAATCAAATGTTTTTGAAGTAAACTCATTTCGGGACTTTCATTGTTATTCACTTAAAAGGGCAACAGTTATGCAAAGAAGATGTAACCTTATTTGAATGTCAAAGTTCACTTTTTTTAATATTACATTTTTGATTTCCCAAGCGTTGCTTAGAAACAAATATTCAATATTTTGGTACTTACATCCATATCAATATGCACAACACCAGTAGATCTTCGTTTTGGCTTTCTCCTTCTTTGAATAACCGCTTGTGTTGCGAGGGCGCTTCTATTATCGTTTTCTTTGTCGTTTTCTAAAATACAAATAGAACAAAATTTAAAATGAATTTAAAAATATACCAACAAAATATATTTAAATAATGACCTTTATCTTCACCATTATTAGTCCTTCTTGATAACATTGTATTTTCAGTGTTATTTGTATTGGAGTCTCTGCTCCTATCACTTGAGTCATGTGAAGCAATTGAATTAGTGCTACCCATTGATCCAACTGGTGCTGATACCGGCCTCATCATTGATAATTGTTGTTGATTTGATGTGTTCACTTAATTTAAAAAGAAAACAAAAATGTTAACTTTGGACCGTTAGAGTACAAAAAAGAAAATTTGAAACTTACTTGCGTTAGTTGTGTTAATCCTTCGTTGTGCGATAGAAGATGACAAATTGGCAGCAGCGATTACCGCTGGCGCACTTGGTATAATTGTACTATTGTTGGGCGGAAATGTGGTCCCACTAGATGCATCTTCCAATTTGAACTGTAAAAATATCATTCATACTTTTTTTAATACTTTAGATCTTAATTTTCCAAAAAACAACTTTTTTTTGCAGATATAAAAAAGAAAAAGTTTTTAAAAAATCAAAATATTATTTTGAGGTAATTCTTTCTTTTTTCATTGAGAGATTTTGTGTATTATATTTTGTTAATTAAAATAGATTGTTAAATGAAAGGATGTGCAATCACTCCAAAGCAATTGGAGTTTACTAAAAAACACAATAATAATAAACCTTCTAAAAGCATATAATTTTATAATTGTATACAAATTATAAAATAAATATATTATTTCAACAAAAATAAAAAAACCTTAAGACCAAATAATTTTCTTTTTCTTTGTCGTTATTAAAGGGTTATTATAATTCCATGCGGAGTTATTTACATGGGAAGTATATTATTGTAAGTTTAAAATTAAAAGTATTGGTGAACAAGAATAAATTAGCCCAAGTATCTTTGAATTTCAAAATGCTAGACTAATGCTATTTTTAGAAATGTATACAAAATATAAATACAGCGAAAATAAATAATACTCAATTTGCATTTTTGATTTCACAAAATGTCCATGATTTTGCCTGTAATTTTCTATCAACATACAAATAAATTTATAATAAAGGGTGATTTTTTAGCTGTTATCTTTTTGGCAACACTGGTTTAAACAGCTGACGCACGTTTCGTGTTTTGTTTCACTGTCAAACATCTTCAGTTTGGTCTATAATTTAACCATTAATCGTCTTACAAACGAACAACGCTTGCAAATTATTGAATTTTATTATCAAAATGCGTGCTTAGGAAAGTTCATCGCGCGCTTCCTCCATTTTATGGTCAGCTTAATCGACCCACTGAAGCGGCTATTCGGAAGCGGCTATTGTGACTAAATTTCGCACCAAATTTACATTGCTGGGCATTATTTTTTATTATATTTATTTGCACGACATGTGGTTTCAACAAGACGGTGCCTCATGGCACACAGCACGCGCAACAATGAACTTATTGAGAGGATAGTTCGGTGAACATTTTATTTCACGTTCGGGACCGGTCAATTGGCCGCCTAGATCTTGCGATTTAACGCCTTTAGACTATTTTTTGTGGGACTATGTTAAAGCTCATGTCTATACAGGCAATTGACGCATTGGAAGACGACATTGAAGCATTGGATGGACCATTTGAGCCGCAGTCAAGTTCAACATTTGCATTCATTAATCTTCAAACATTATATTATATGGACCGTACTATCGATTCAAATAAAGATTTCATGCATTTTTCTGAATTTTATATGTTTTTTTTTTTGAAAAACTTTCCTATAGCTTTTAAAAAATCACCCTTTATAATATTTTTATAATAAGGCTTTTGTATGTGTAAGAGGCACAATGTGAGGAGTTAGAAAGGCTGTGTCGGTGCAAATTGGTTTTGAAGTCTTGTATATTACAATGACAGGGAAATATAGAGCGTGGTTAGACATTCCATATTCGTGTAGTGCGGGTAAAAAACGAATCTCTGGACTTCAAAGTACGGCCGAAGTTGGACTCAAGGGTTAATTGATAAGCAATCCTAGAAGCGAGCATTACGTTTAAATTTTTTCAAGGGGAAGTATGTAGCTGGTTATTTCACTAGAGCCTCCGGTAAAATAGATGCAAATAAGGGTGAGACACGAAACGTTATGAGTGACGTAAATGGGTCAATGATATTACTGTCACCAATCATTTCAAAAGATTTGTTTAATACTTTTTTGTTTTTTAGACACCAGTCCACAGATGGATATTTAAGCTTTTTACTATATATGTATGTATGTATGTAAATGTATTTTGTAAAAGGCAGCCAGATCAGCTCACAAGTGGTTGGTGATGCACATACAGAGAATATGCAGGCTTTCATGTAAGTGCCACTAATGGATAGTGGCTTGTAAATGGCCTATGCGACTTGAAATTTCAAGTGTAGTAATTTTACTTTCTCCAAAAGGGTAAAAATTTGTTTGATTACTCGGTGAGGCTGTGATTTTCTTTTTTGAACTACTGACAACAAAGTCAAGGTTAAAAGATGTTTTATTTCGGATTTTTTTAGAAAATAATATTATGTTGAGATACTTTAAGATGAGATGTTCCTTTATGCATCTGAGGATATGTTTGGGTGGGTCTTTTTGCAGTAAAACGATATAAAATATGTCAGAAAACTAACTAAGAAATGTTTCTGGATGTTATTTAATGTTTATGTTTTGTGTAATTATTTAAATGCTTAAAAGATAATCGAAATAATCGAAAAAAGGAGGCAACTATATTCCAAGTTCCAAATCAGTTATTTCACTTTATTAAGTTAATAATGTTTTGTGGTGCTATTTTTTTTTCACCGCAGTTATAAATATATTATTGTATAATAAAATCATTTTGTGAAGAAAAGGGATCCTCCAAGGTCAAAGCTAAAATCTGTTTTTAATTTTTTATATTTTCCTGAACTGAAGACAGCTAAAGACGTATTATTAAAACTAGAGATCGTCATTATCATCAAAAAATATATACAAATTAAAAAATGTATTTTTAAAGCTTGACAAAGCTGCGTGAGTGATTTCTCTTAAATTGACCCAGAAGCACAAAAATAATGGCAATAATTAGTAAATTGTGTTAAATATTTGTCCTGGAATTCTCTTTTATAATTATTATTATTTAAAAACAAAAAATTTGAAATTTGGTCACACATATAGAATTCGAAATGAGTTTATTTGACCCCAAGTTGAGAATTCTTCAAAATTATGGTGTCAATCATGTCAATTTTAGACCCCTCAATATTATCTCAATAACTTGTTACAGAAATTATTAACTTTAAATCCCAGATATAAATTACAAATAAGAATAATACAAAATAAAAGAAAGTATTTTAAATTTAGATCTAAATAAAATATATTGTTGATTTATATTTTTCTATAATAAAATGGTATGTAACTATGTATTTAAAATAAAAGGTTATTTACTAAAAGTAAGTCTAAAAGCCCTTGCATGCTTAATTAACTAACTACATTAAATTATTAAAATACAATAAATGTACAAACATAGATAATTAAAAGGGGAAGAATGTTTTTTAAATCACATAAAATTCAACACCAAGTTACTTAAATTATTTGTTAATTTATAAAAATACACCATGTTAATGTTTTTAAAATAATAAAAAATAAAATACAATTATAAATAATTTACAATATTGTGAATGGAGATTATTATTATTTCTGGCAAACGCAAAAGAAGCAAGCTCACTTTCTTCGGTCTATCTCTGTTTCTAAGTATAAAGTAGGCGCAAGACATGCCAAGCCAAGGCGCTCATAAATTTAAAAAAAAAAGAACAGGCAACGAAAATATTAATTTTTTACATTTTTATTTCCGTTTCTTTTTTTTTGGTTGTGAAGTAAAAAAAAGTGTACGATACGATAAATTGAATTAATTAATTAAAAATATGATGCAAATAGAGTAAACAAAAGATGTATTATAATTTAAAAAATAAAAGTAGTAGTAGATGTATAGTAGTGTATTGTTGAGTTTTGATTGTTGTTTCATATTTTTTTTTTTGGCGGGGCCTACCTTGCATCCAATATCGAATTTCAAACGCCACGATGGTCGACGTTCAGCCGCCGAACTCATATGCAAAGGTGACGACGGTGTCGATTCACTTTTTCTCATAACAACAACGCTATCATTGTTATCACTGTCATGTTGTGACGATGAGCTTGGTTTTGACATAGTTGCCGACGGTGTTGTTGTTGTCACTGACGCTGTCACTGTCGATGGGGCCATAGTGGTGGAAGGTACTTTTGTTTCTTCACCAATTTCCTCAGTGGTGTATTTGTTTGCTTCATTACGAAGCTTTTCGGCCAGTGTTGGTGAACTGCTTGTCACTCGCATTCTTGGTGAATGCATTGGTGAAGTTAACGACGATAATTGTTGTTGTTCTTGTGGTTCTTCTTGATTTTCATTGATTGCATTGACAACTGTTGGTGAAGGTTCACTTTTCACCTTTTGACACACTTCAGTCTTATTGTTGGCATTTTTCGTTGGTGAACTTGCTGCTGGAAGAGGTTCCTTCTCCAATTCTTCACTCGTACTAGACTCGTCTTCGTCTTCATCTGTAGCACCTGATTCTTCTTCTTCGCTATCAACCGATTTTTCTGTGTCTTCTGCCACCACCTGAATAGGTTTAGCAGTTTTCTCTTTTTCTTTTTCTTCTTCGACATCGACTTCTTTTTCTTCTACAATTTTTTCAACAACATCTCTTTCACTTTTATAATCTTCTTCTTCTTTTTCTACCTTCTCTTCTTCGGCATCTTTGTGCTCTTCGATGGTTATAGAAGGTGGCGGTTGTGTATGAGTCGGCGATTTTATAGGCGGTGGTGTCGAAGGCGGTGTTGGTGACCACGAATGAATCTGTTCCGCTATTTTGTCATCTGTCAGATGAATTGGTTTTGTTCGATTGAACGCTACTGTAAATGTGGCACTTATTTCCTCCTCATCTTCATCATTCGATGAATGTTTTGTTGTTACTTCGGTTGTGGTCTGTGGTGCTGAAACCGGAGGAGCAGCAGCAGCAGGAGGTACAGTTTCAGACTCATAATCCAACGTCGTCGATGGTACTCGATCGTTAATTGGTGATATTGGTGACGTTGGTGTTGTTGTTAATGTTGTTGATTCTAGGGGAGTTATTGCCGTTGTTGTTGCTAATATTATGGCAGAAGTTGCTGATGATGAAGATAGTACTGGCAGTTGTTGTTTTATTGGTGATGATGGTGTTGTTGTTGATGTAGTAATAGTTGTAGTAATTGTTGTTGATGATGTTGTTGTTGTATTTTGGGATTCGGTCTGTTAAATTTATTAGTTAACAATATTTGTTTTTTTGTTTTTTTTTTATGTGAAACTCAATATTTTTAAAGAGGAAAAAGTCTGTTTGGAATTCAATTTTTGTTGTTGTTGAAATAAGAAACAGACAGAAAGAAATAATATTAAAAAAAAATTAAATAAATTCAATTCACAATAGACTAAGTATGAATATAACAGTAGATTGTAGTAGATTGTGTTATAAAAACGGTATAGAGAATTATAACAGAAAACAAATCAAACAGAACTAAGCAGATTCATTATAATATTACGTCGTCGTGTTGTTGTAATCTGCTATATTTGTTTCGATTTAACATTGAAACTCTTTTTTAAAAAAACATTCTGCGAAGTAGAGATGTTCTTTTTTTTTCAAACTTGTTTTTGTGTTTTGTAATATTTACCTGAGAACCTCTTTTTGTTTCTATTTTTATTTGATTAAACAGCAGATTAATACAATTACAATAATTATAAAGTATATTGTAAAAATTTAAAGTACACAACGTGCTACGGCAAATAAATCGTACATATAGAGACATTTAACAAAGAAAAAATACTTTTAATTAAACAAAACTGATACAATTAAAACAAATTACTTTTTTAAAAAAAGTTTATAACACAGCGAAATAAATTTAACATGCTGAAATAAATTGTTCTTTCATTTTGTTGTGGTTGTTGTTGTTGTTGATGTTCTGAATTGGTTGTTGCTGAGATACAGTTGTTTTAAAATGTGTTATTAATTTAAATATAACTGTTTTTTCCTTGAATTCTTTTATAATCTTATCAATAATAATTGCAGATTTGGGAGGAGTAGTGTTTATTTGGAAGTTTTCAGCGTGTCTTTGATTTCAAGTATAAAAACTTCGAGAAATCTTCACAGATGCAGGTAGATTAAAATAAGAATCCAAATATCAGTGTGAACTAAAAATATTGAGTCTGAAATACTTAAGGGCCCTTTCACACCAAACGAATCCGAATCAATCAGAATCACTCCGAATCAAGTTGAATCTGATTGACCAAGATTCGGCTTCGAGCGCTCCGTTTAAATGTGAAGGGATTCTTTTCCCGCCTTCAGACCGGACGAATCTGGTTCAATCAGGTTTGATTCGAGGTCGCACTTGATTCAACCTGTCAGATTCCTCGTCCGGTCAGTCTTGAATCAACACCCATACGAGATGGACGTGGAGTTATTAATTTTAAAAGTTAAAGAAAATAGTGCGATTTATGACGCCAGTGATAAAAACCACAGCAACAGAAATCTCATATGTTCTGTGTGGAGGAAAATTGGCGAAGAATTAAACATTCCAGGTAAGAATTATATTGTACTCAGTAATAATAATCATTATTTCTATGTTAGATCATATGCCCGTATTTATTGTATTTTGCAATATTTGAGTTAAGCCTCCTACGAAACACTATTGCATTTAAAACAACTGCGTCCATGATGATAGCTCAAAAGCAACTAAAAGAAGGAAAAAAAAAGAAGATGAAAGGATTTTTATAGATTCAGGTTGATTCAGCTGGTGTGAAAGAGTGGAGATGACGAATCAGATTCAACTTGATTCGGAGTGATTCTGATTGATTCGGATTCGTTTGGTGTGAAAGGGCCCTAAGGGTTCGCCAGAAGAACTTTTTATATGAGGATTTTTTTAAAACGGGGGATTCTGAAATGTGATACGGTTTGAAATGAAAAGAAAGTTTTAAATGCGGCCTTGTTCTGAATTTCAATTTTACTCGAAAATAGTAAAATAAATTAAACTCGACGCTATTTGAATTAAAGTGTTCCACAAAAGTCATGGTACAGTAAACATTTTAAGTACAAAGCTTGAAATATTTAACAGTAACCCAAAATTTCACAAATTTTCAACTTAATTTTAGCAGATTAGATTCATAATTTCAATAACAAGAAAGGAAACATTTTGCCATAAATAAATACTAAACAAAAAATAATTACATTAAGCTCTTGAATTCTCTTCCACAAAAGTCATGATACACTTGGCAACTCTTTTATTGTTTTAAGCAACCGTGCAACGGTAAATTCTTTTTATGACAGTTAGCCATGCAGTTTACGTAAAGCAATTGTTTGAGCTAGATATTTTAAATTTTCTGTGTAATTTCTACTGAAAAAGAGTCAAGAAAATGGGAGGAAAGGAGCTTACACTAGAAGAAAGGCGCTTGGTTATTGATCTTCATCAAAATCAAAACAAATCGTACTCCGAAATTTCAAAAATTATTTCTAGAAGCCGTTCTACTGTTCAAAACATTATTAAGCGCTTTAAAAACGAACACCGCGTGGAAAATAAGCCGCGTAGTGGACGGCCATCAAAACTCACTTCCCGGGATAAGACAAAAATCAAGCACTTGGTAGCCCAAGATCCATTTATAACTGCGAGCAAGATAAGTGGAGAGCTTGAAAAGTATAATAATAAAAAAGTTCATCCTGAAACTGTGCGACGCGCCATCGTTGAAGCCGGTTTTAACTCTCGTGTACCTAGAAGGAACAACACTCCCCACCTTTTAGCAACCCCTCCCCAAAGCCCGGACTTGAACCCCATTGAGCATTTGTGGGATGTTCTCGAAAAAAAAAATACGAGCCAATGTCATTCATAACAAGACCCAGTTAAAAGAAGTTTTAACCAAAAAATGGCAGAATATTGGACAAACTTGCACTGAAAATTTAGTTTATTGCAAACCAGACTGAAATCCGTTATAAAACTGAAAGGCTATCCAACTAAATACTAAAATGGTAACTTTTAATCACAAAAACAATGTTCTGAGAAGTTTTTTTTCACTTTTTTTTATAGGTGTACGATGACTTTTGTGGAAGAAAATTCATGTTTTTGACCTATTTTTTTGTTTTTAATTTTTTGTTCCAATCAGGGTTCATTTTCTTGTTGTTAAAATAACATGCGAATAAAAATGAGTTGTTATAAAATAAGAAATTTTGAAATTTTACTTTGATGTGGAATATTTTAATCATTATGACTAAAAATGTATGCTGTACCATGACTTTTGTGGAACACTGTATATAAGACTTGATAAGACTTATAAGAGGTCTTTTTAACTTGACTAGAAGGATTTGAAGAAGTTTTAAAAATCATTTGCAATGTGAAACACTGAAAACCAATGTACTCTTTTTTCAAATTCAATTTTACTCGATTTCTAAAACCTAACTGCAAATCTGGAGTTTGACATAAATACGTAAGTTTCAAATCAGTTTTAGGTTTTTTAATAAGTTAATTTTGACAGATCTCTCCAAGTTGATAGATCAATCTAATTGAGGGAAAAATGCTTGCAATTGAGGTTAGTCAAACAATTCAAAATATTTAGAGCTAAGAAATAAAAACATGTATAGGGCACCTGCTCTATTTTTATGAAAAATTAAAACTTATTAATACGAATAATTTGGTGTAAGAATAAAACTTCGGATGAACTTTATCGATCATGGAGCTAATACATTTCAGTTTCTAGAGGAACTTTAAAGGGGTCAGTTGTGGCTATCATTGGTTTTTATCATTACAAATTTAGTTTCGAGACTTAAAAACGATTAATGAGTTAAGGAATTTTTTAAACTATAAAACCTTATTTAAACTAGAATTTTTATTTATCGTGCAATTGTTTTCTATATACAGCTGATTTTATAAATCCGATCGATAAGGTTTGTTTTCTAGCAATTAAATTTAATTTTTCCGATGGGTTTTGATGTCCTTAATTTGATTATCAACTCCAAAATCACTGCATCACGTTCTCAGTGGAAAATCTTATACAATTTTGCAGTTTTGATATGATTTTGTGATACGGTATATGTATACTTGAAATATGTATAGTATTACATGCATTTTCCAAAAATGTTCATGAGTTGCTAAATTTCATCTTTATTATATAATTCTGATCCGTCGTCTTAGCACATCAAATTTTTAAATATATATACATACAAATAACTTGCGTATATATTTTATATGGTAAAAAACTGATAGCTTGATTGAAAAAATAAAAAATTAATATGCAATAAATGTCATTTTTGATCATCAAATATTATTAAGACATTATAAGAGCTTGTGCAGAAAACAAATATTGAAATCGGTTCATTAGTTTTTGAGAAAACTTAAAATAAAAAAATGGTTCTATGGAGGGTACTCTTCTGGAGCAACAAGATTTGATTTGTATTGAAAGAACTAAAGTTAAGAAAAAATTAGAGAAAATTTAATACAAATTTATCGGTTCGTTTTTAAGAAAATTCGAATTTTCGATTTTTTACCACAAACATTTGTATGGGGACTACCGTTATTTTTAGTCTTAAAAAAATAAAACGCCTAACGCTAACCTAACGCTTAAAACCTTAATTTTTAAGATTGAACTCAATACCCAATGAGTTGGGCTGTAGATCTGAGTATAGAAAGACAGACAGAGAAGGAATCGAGGGACCCACTTTTTTCGAATTTTTTTTACAAATACCAATACGGCATTTCCTATATGTAGCAATAATAAATAATTAAAATAAATTAAATAATTTTTATAATTGATGAAAATATCTAGAAACTAAGTAAGATACTAAAATGATTTGAACAGTAGTAAGAAGAAAAAGATCTTTAGGGGCCAGTTATAGCTATCATTGAAATCGATCCGGAAAAATTTTTGAATCGATATTTGACGGTGTTTTCCTTTGATTAGAAATGAAAATTATATACTGATCAATCGGAAAACACACAAAAAATTTTTTTTGAGAAAAAAAAGTGTAATTACGCATTTATTTTTCTCTAAAAATGTATTTTTCTATTTTCCGGACGGAAATTCATTTTCCTGAACAGCTGATACTTTTATGTTCAAAAGTGAAACGAATCGTTCCCCTGATTTGTGTTCCAATTTCGCACAATTCCAATGACAGATTTCTGTCAGTAAAAGTTTTTCGGTGGCTTTCAATCAGGAAATTTTTTCCAATGACAGAAATTTCTAATGATTGCTATAAACGACCTGCCAAAAAAATTCCAATGTTTGTTTTCAATGATGAAAACCAATGATAGATATAACTGGCGCCTTACTTTTTAAAATCATCATTCAATTTATTGTTATGAACTACGTTGTGTTTAGCTTTTGCCTTAAAGCAGCGTTTTCGGATGTGTTCAAAATTTCAAAATATCGAATGCAAATCATCTTCATCCTTTAAAAAAGTACTGCTTTGTTTTGTGGAACTTAATTTTGCCGACCTGTGTAATAACCAACAAAATCGTATTAATGAAAACTTCCCTTTTCCACTGTATTGCCACCTGTCACTTCTGCTTGCAATGATCAACTCTACAATCAAGGCTTTGATTTGAATTCAATATAATGTATACATTTTTTTCAATGATAGAAATTTTCTATAACGTTATGATGAAAATCAATGATAGCTCTAAGTAGAAACGCAGACGATTGAAGACTTTTGTTTTATTGATAACATTGATACCTTTTAGTTTTGAAGAATATAAGTAAGTAGTTTGAAAACCTATCTTCTCATTGATACAAAAAACAAAGGGATTTCAGGAAGATTTGTCTACTACAGAAAATATTCAACCATGATCAAAAAGAAGTAAGTAATGAAAATGATGAAATTATGAACCTACATAAAATGTCTTCTTTATTTTTTTATTTGAATGATGTTTCAAAGCGTTTAGTTGCACAGAAATTGAGCTGTTAAATTGGCATTTTTGGTTTTAAACAGCATTTTAAAACATTGAAGAGTTATAAGAACATCAAACACTTCCTATTAGTAGGAAAATTAAAGTTTCAAAAAATAAATAAACTCCAACAAAACCTCTCATCAAAACGCATCTTAGTCTCTTGTGAATTTAAATAATAATAATAATAATATCTTTGCTTTCTCTTACAAAAAATAAATAATAATACTAAAAATTATAAACTAAAAATTTAAAAAAAAACTAACAAAATGAGTAATTTAAAAAAATCCACCCAAAAAACTAAAAAAATAAAAACAAATGTGTCTCTTTTATAGGGTGTGAAACCTTTTCCATTTTTGTATGTTTTGGTTAAAATATGTAACAAGAATATAACAAAAAAAAATAAACAAAAAAGTAAAAAATTATAAAGACCTCCTCCCAAGCGAATCTTGTGTGGGGTTTGTGGTTGGGGCTGAATTGTTTCTTTATTTTTTTTTATATAATTAATTTTATTTTTATGGTTAAACGAATAATTTAATTAAATGATTTGTTTCGTTAGAAAATTTTATATAAAATAGAAAAATAAACAATATTTTTGTATTGAACTTACATTAGTGTTGTTATTATTATTCATTGTTGAGTTCTTCTTTTTGACGAGTTCTTCAGCACTCTTAATTTCGTCTAGGGTTACACCCTGAGTCGAACGACGTGTTTCACGTACTCGCTTAGCGTGGGCTTTACGTTGAGTTTCACTCTCTTCGTCGCGTACTGGTGGCACAAAGGATCTAAATTTAAATAGTAAAAAATAATTAGTACATAATTTGTTTACAATAATTTAAAAAAAAAGGGTTACAAATGAGGCGATTAGAGCAGTTATTAGAATATTTATGCAAAAAAAAAACACGAGCATAGCAGAAAAGGATCGTAGATCGTCCTCTTACTTTTTTTTTGTAGAAGATTTATTTCATCTTTTAGGCAGCAGAATACGAGCTGTATTTTTAAATCGTCGTTAGTAATAAGTTTAGTTGTTAAGAAAACAAAAATACATCGATCTAACAAACATGTGGATTTAAATATTGACAAGTATTAGTAGTTTTAAAGAACGTAGCTTTTGTTGAAAGACCTCTTCATTTTAGGTTCTTGTTAAAAGAAAGTTAGTTAAAGGGAAGAACACAGAAACACGAAGTTCTTATTTATTTTTGCTAAATTCTTCACACTTTTATTACGGATTAGAGATGCACTCATCAGCAGTTTAATGCTTTTTTTTTGTAAATATTTTTGAAAAAGACATAAATTGGCAACACTGAACAAGGAAAAACAAATAAATAAATTTACTTGAAGAAATTTTTGAAAATAGTTCCCGGTGTCATTTTTTGCTTTGCATCATTTTTATTTTGAACTTCTCCATTCGTATTATTGTTGTTGTTGGTATTGTTGACATTATTATTGTTATTATTATTGGTATTATTGTTGATATTATTATTTTGAATAGTTTTTGGTGGAAGAGTTGGCGGACTATATAAAGTTTTTGTTTTATTTTTTGTATTTTATTTTTAAATAGTAAAATCGTTGGATTGAGATTTATGATAATGTTGGGAGCCAAGGATTTGGGAAGTATAAGAGAGAATTCGACAAACATTTTTAACAATAGTCCATTATATGAAGCTTACTTCTGTAATCAAAAGGAAAGGTGAATTTGTTTATAAAATATAAGTTCTTAATCTATTTTGCGTACGCCGCGGTGGTTCCGGACCGACATGAGTTGAGTTTTTGGCAATGCAGTATAACATTGTGATTTATTGTGAAGTTTCAAACGACAGCTTGATGCAAAAGACGCATTACGCTCAAATAATATTCTTTGTTGATAGTTTAGCTTGGTGGCCGCGGCGGAAGGAATTCATAGCACCACACCTCGATTATCAAAGAATACAAGTTCACCTTACTTTTTGATCACAGTACCAAATTACAATTTTAATTTAAGAATAAAACAAAAATATTCGCGTAAAATTAACTAAGCTTTTAAAAAATTGAAACGTTTCTATCTAATGAAATAGGAGTAGCTTAAGATAAAAATCACTTTGTTCTGCTCGCACTACTTGACTTTTCAAAAGCTTTCGATACCTTAAGTACTTTGGATATACATATAACCAAGTCGGGAAAACTGATCCGCTAATTTTGCTCTTTACGGAGTCCCACAAGGATCAATACTTGGGCTAACGACATGCATCTTTTGATCAGCGAACTTCGAGACAGTCTCTCTGATGAATGAGGACTTGTTCAGAACAAAATAATCACAACTTTAGTCCTACCAAGTCAAAAACTTCGCCGATCTATCTTAGAATATTTGACAATAATAAGCTTTCTGCATATACAGAATCAAAGTATCACTTATATTGGCTTTTCCCGTAATCTATATACATATATGATTTTAAGCGAAATTCTTACTTGAAACAACAATTTTGACAGGTCTATAGGAAAGGTTTATAGTAGTTTTAAAGCTCTTCGAAACACTCAAGGCTTCATTCCAAGGAAAACTAAGCTTCTGTTAGCAAAAACCGTTTTGCTTCTAGTGCTGTTTTATTGTTGTGAAGTTTATAATGATTTGGATTATAATAATATTGCTCGATTGGTACAAAATCTTCATTCATTTGATCACGTCTCTTTGTATTCTGAGCAACCAAGTGGTTGTAGTCTGGATAACCTATTTAAAATTTCGGTCACTACACTAAATATTCCAAACTGATCAATTCAATTTTCTATACCGTAAAGTGAACTGCAATTGTTCAAAAAATGTCTTTCATTCTTTTTACGCAAAGATTCAAATATTTGAATACTCAGCGGCAATTTTGTATTCATGTCATTAGCCTTTGGAACTCTCTAACATTTTTCATAATAGGAATACTAAGCACAAACACTTTTGACTAATCGTAAAAGTTATTTGTTTTCTTGTTTTATTTTATATTTTGAAATATTCAATTTATGTAGATAAGACTGTATAGGTTCACTAAATTCAACTTTTGTAATTCTATAGAATTTTCAAGGCTTGCATATTTTAGAAGATTATATATATTCCGTTAAAATGCAAATTTTTAATCGGTTCAACGAAAGCCTTTTAGAGCTCATAGAGAACCAGGGCTTAGTGACCAATAATGCTGAACTATTCCTGTGTGCGAGTAATGTCAGGAATGCAGGTGGTCTACAATTTTTCTATCGAATCGAAAGGCTAACTTAAGAAAGTACTTTTTATGACAAGATTTGAACTTAAGGAATTGCGAATCACATATTCACAAGAAGCAGTAAGCGTGAACTAAAACTTGTTTGGTGGCTTAGGAAGGGATTGACCTCTGGCATGACAGTCCTAGACACTAACCATCACGCCACGGAACTACTATCGAATTACTTGAAGCAAATAAGACCAACTCTATCACTCAAATGATATAGCATTTCGGTTATTGAGTTACGGAACGACCCTGTAGTTAACATAATGCTTCATTTATCATACAGTTACGACTTTTTAAATTTAAATTCCGAACTAATTTTGAATGTCTCGTCGAATTCTCTTAGGTAATTTTTGGACTATTTAAAGCAAAACTTACCTTCGAATCGGTGTCGTATTTGGAGTTGTAGGAGTCGTTGGAGCGGTACTATTTGGTGTTGCAACTGGTGTATTCGGACTAGCCGGTGGCGACGTAATAGGTTTCCTTTAAAAATTCAATAAAAATTATTAATTCATATTTAATTTTATAATTTAATATAAACATTCCTACTCATCTACATTCTTCTAAAGTAAACAGAAATTTATAAAAATTATAAAATGATCATATATCTAAAATGAAAGTTACTACATGCATATCCAAAGAGAAATTTTCTTAAGTATGTTAGTTTAAGCATGATTTTGTTTTTAATTATTTTTTTTATTTTTATTAGTAAAGCTTTATACAGTGTAAATAGTTTTTTTCTCCAAAACAAGCAAAAGAATATTAATATAGTGTATTAAACAAATATAAAAATAAAAAGAAACATCAACTTAAACGAAACAAAAAAACAAACCTGAAGTATCTATGATCTTTGAGTGAGGCCGATCTTTGTACTGAATAATTTTGAATGGGCGTGTTAACTGTTCCTAGCACATTTGGATTTTGTGTTGCCGGTAATATGGGACACGAATTGGCCTTTATTCTGGCTCGCAGTTCATTGTATTTTTGATAGAATCTTGATTTGATTTTTGGTAATTTTTTTTTGTTGTTGTGATTATGTGGTGGTGAATAGAATGAGTATAATTTGCAAACAACAATATAATTAATACAAAATAAAACACACAAAATTAATAATTATATATATTAGTTTAAAATAATAAAAAAAATATATATTTATATAGTTTCTTTTTTCCAAGCTCAAGCATAATTTTTGTTTCACCCGATTGTGTTCTTTTTTTTTGAGTATTTTTAAATATTTATTAATAATTTAGTTTTCCCGAATAAATAATTAAATATATTTAATGCGTGCGTGATTATTTTTGGCGGCGGTTTTTAGCAAATAATAAACTTTTAGGGCACATTTCTATTTACATGATTGAGTAAACCATTTTACACTAGATCAAGAAGCAATGCTACTCAAAGACTGTTTAGCACAATTATTTTTATTCTCTGATATAATATTTATTATGATGACTAACTAACAACATTAGTTATTTTTTGTTTTGTTCTTTTGTTATATTGTGGTTAAACTTCTCATACTCTCTAATCTTATCAGCCTGAGTATAGATTGGTTTTCCTTGTGCAAAAAATTCTATTTTTGTTATTTTTTTTCAATTTCTATTTAATCGTGAAAGGTTTATAAATTGAAATGTGCTCCAGCGGCAAATAAATAAAATTTTAAACAACAATACAAAAAAAAATATAAAATCTATGTATAAGAACGATTTAGTAGACAAAATAGATTAAACAACATCATCACAAAAATGATTTCTTGAAGATTCAAAAATTAATGCATGAACGAAAATGATTTTTAAAAAATAAAATAAAGTCTAAATTCGATTTGAAAACGAATAACATACTTTTCGTCATTCTCAAAGCTTTGAGTACGCCTGAGGATGACATCGGATTCCGTCGATTTGACATCTTTTTCAGGAACTTCTGCAACAATAAAAAAAAAAGAAAGAAAACACTGATTAGAATTATGAACTAATAAATTGGAGCAATGTTATGGCTTCGAGGCTTCTATATGTATATACACTGCACACTTAAGTCGTTAAGAGTGTAAAATTATCAATTGCATGTTGACCTAGCTTCAATTGCGTTTCTTTTATTTTATATGCTTTTATAATGTAACTTTTAGATTTAAAGAAACTACAGGAAACCGTATTATATCCACTTCCGTATTTGAATTAATTGAATGACTAAATGACTACCGTTTTGAATTGAATTCCAAGAATCAGATGACATTATACAAAAATTTTCCTTCACATGCGAAATCTTATTCGATACAATTAATTTTACTTTTCAGACTGACTGGAAGCCCATCAAAAACCTTATCAAGTATTTTGATGTTATAATTTATAAACTTCAGTTTATAGAAATTTTAATCATTAAACCATTAAACGTGTATATTTTTTACTATCTATCTAAACTTTAATATTTTTGTGTACAAATACTATTAAAGAATATCAACTTAAAAGAATAAATAAAATGTAAAATTCAACAAGTTATAGAAAAATAAAAGAATACAAATTCTAAGTAAAATTTAAACACATGTCAATGAGCACTTGCAAGTTATAGAACCCACCAAAATGGGATTTTTTTATTTCCTTCTCAAAGCTCTAATTGGTTTTATAAATGGCAGTAAGTTGATTTTGAGTTAGCTTATTAAAGATAAAATAATAAATCTAATTGAAAAAGAGTGGTAATTTATTAAAGGATGTCGCAAGATGAAGCTACATCAATATTTTGCGCACATTAATGCCAGCAAAATGTTGTCATATTTTGTTATCTATGATCTTTGTTTAAACAAAAATGTGAACAAGTGATTTTTTCCACCCAAAGTCAATGAACCTATTAATTTACTTGAAAATAAAATTCTTCTAAATGAAGGACATTTTTCGTCTTAATCTTCATATGTTTCGATCATTTTTACTTTCATGTGCAAGTTAAGGGGCTGTTCATAAAATACGTTCGCACATAAGGCGGGGGGGGGGGCTCTTGCTGAGTGTGACAAGGCCATTCCTTAAAACATTTTCAATTAGTATTTCTTTTGAGTATTTTTCTTTTTAAATGTTCATCATGATAGAAAGTCATTAATTTCGTATTTAGTAAATATATAGAATTTCAAACGTATATAGTTTTATTACAATAAATTGTAACTTGATATGTTTACTTTTGTTTATTTTTCGACATGAGCGCTGGCTCTGTGGCGCGGGTTTAGTCTTTTGACTTGGCTCTAGCGGCGTTGCGATCCGTCACAATTGGTTTCTTTGTTTTTCCAATACTTAAAAGAGTAACGTTTCCTCACACCCTGCGCTCTCGACTCAGTAACTTCGTTTTTGTGACGAAATATTTCTAAGGGGGGGGGGGTCACAGAAAGCGTGACACAGCGTGACAATGGGGGGGGAGGGTGTCAGAAAAAGCTGATTTTAGCGTGACGTATTTTATGAACGGCCCTTAAGCAATTAACAGTAAAGTAATTCTTTTATAAAGTTTAGGTCGGGTGCCTGCAAGAATTTTGTATACCCATGTTAATTCAATTTTGAACTTACGATTTTTAGGTGGACTCTCTGGCTGATTGCGTGTTCTTGCCGCACTACCACGTCGCCATGGGGCATCCTCATCAATGGCCGTTTCTGAATTAACTTTTTCTGGCATAAGTTTTGGTTTATCATCTAAGAAAATGAAAATAATATATTTTTAGAAAAAATTACATCCAAAACAATTTTATTTTATTTTTGTTTGTTTACAAAAGTATAATTTAAAAAAATATAACAACGCAAAAGCTTAAATTTAAAAAAAAAATTAAACATCAAATTATTTGTTTCAAAAACAAAACATACAAATTACATTAAATGCTGATTTATATGAGAAAAAATAAAAGGAACTTAGGCTGCATTTGTAATATATTCAGTGGCTTGGAGGTTAGGTATAGGTTACTTAAGTTCGGTAGCGTCAGACGGATAGAAGGCACTCTTTATTTTAAAATAATTGCCTAGATATTTACCTTTGGAAATACCTAATTTGATAGAATAACTTGTTCTGTTAGTCAATAAAATTACCATATTACTTTAAGATTTGGTTGTCGAACTTCTAGTTCAGTAAAATATGGGTTTAAGCTCGGAATAAGAGATAGTAAGCTGTAAATTCAATTATGCCTTATGTTCAAAACTTAACCAGCATTTTTAAATATAAAATTTGCTTAAACTTTTGTCTCAAATATTTTTTTTTATATGGAGAGTTTCAAATATAAGATTAAATTGTTAATACAAAATTAAAATTATAGAAAAATTATTTTTTTTTCTTTAAACAAAGTAAGCGTTTAAATAGTTATCCAATCTAAATAGTGTATATTATCAAATACAATAACGATTATGATCTGATTTAGAAATCCAGCTAATGGGACTCTAATAAGGATTTCTTGAGCCAGTAACAAAACTGTCTTCACTAGCTCCTGATGAATAACTTGAAATGTTGTTTTTTTTACTGATTGTAAGAATAGATGGGATTACAGAAAAACAGGGAGGCAACTCACATTAACTAACAAAATCGTTTTGGAGCAGCCAGACCCATTTCTGGGGGTTTAAATCATTTTTTTTTATGAAAAAAAAACACCGTCAATACGCTGATGGCATGCTACACTTATCGATGGAAAATTAAACAAAGAATTTAAAAAGCTTACACAATTCAAAGAGAAACTTTTGGCGGTCCATAACTTACGAAGCAGACACGAGATTTCATGAGACATTTTACTCAATGTTTAGAACACAAAAACGAAGGTATAAACAAATTTCCAGCGTATTGTTCTCAATCCGAGGTTGACCTCTTTTTTTGACATATCTTACCGGACTATTTAATTCATGCTTCTTTTATAAATAAATTTAAAACTTATATTGGTCAAATTGTTTAATAGAATATTAGTTTATCTAGCTATATGACAAATAGTCTTAAGAAAAAATTGCATAAGTAAACATACTATTTTTCAGCTATGCTTCAAAGATAAAATTTCCACATGGGTTGCCTGCATGGTCAAGACATACGATTGCACCTAATTATTGAACTTAATAAATAATCATATGATCTAACAAATTTTTGGTGGGACGCTTCAGACATAGAAAAAGTAAAATATACATTTGACATACAGAATAAATCAAGTTGGAAATGTTACTATTATTGATATGACTATAGTTTAGAAACCAAAGAAGTCATCCTCATCAGTATCTTTGACGCGCTTCTAAAATATTGTCTTTCAATTAAGACAATTGGAAAGTTGACTAGAAAGTTGGCAAAGATAAATCTCCTTAAATATCGAGTCAAGTGTTTGTGTCAAAATATCAGTTTTTTTTTTGTTCAACTGAGAGCTGAACTTCATTTTCCTTAAATTTGTTAATTTTTTTAAATTTTTCTGTTCTGAGAGGTGACCTTCATTTCCCTTAAATTTGTTAATTTTTAGCTAATTTTAGTTTTGTAAAACTAGATTACTTGTAACATTGAAAAAGGAATAAGTACAGTTTCACTAAAATACAAAATATAATTCATTATGTATTGGTAGCTTGTGTGAGGACTTTGGTATGATATTTCTCTACGTAATACTCAGTTATAGTTATCATTGGTTTTCATAATAAAAATTAATCATTAGAATTTTTTACAGTTTTTCATTGAAAGTTTCTGTCATTGAAACATTTCCTGATTGAAATCCACTGGAATTTTTTTTTCTGACAAAAATTTTAGTGAAGAAGAAGTGAATTTCAAGTTCTAAATTAATGACATCTCAAAAAGTTACTACTAGCATTATTGGTCCAAATTTACTTTCAAAAAATGCAATCGACTGCAAATAAAGACTCTTATATGGCCTGGACCTGCCCAATCAGTTATGAGCTTAACCAAGTTCACCCAGCTTAACTTTGTTGAATCATAAGCTTTCTAACTTACCAGGGATAGAATAAATAATGGTGATAAAGGATTATCGCATATCTGATATTCAATATCTCAACTTAAAGAATTAAACAAAAACTAAACTGATTTTTAGTACATGGAAGTTGTTCAAGTGAAATGAAATCGAAATTTAAAAATAGGGTACAAATTCAATTCGACTCGATGGTAATTAAAATTCTTTAGACTGACAAAAGCTTCAATTGATTTAACTTTATGTGAAGCATTGAAAACCAATTTACACAATTTTCAAATGTGATTTCTAGAACCGAGATATTTTAAGTTAAGTTGTATGCTAATACGTCAAACACATTTGAGGATTTGTAATTGAGGCACTTAATATTGATGAAGTATGAAAGAACGTCCATTTTGGCACGTAGTTGTCCTATTTACAATTAATGCGTGATAAGAAATCAACAAATTCAAACAAAAAAACATTTAACATTTTAAAAAATAATTTCATCAATAGAACAGAACTCAATAAATTCGAACAAAATATGACAAGAAGACATTTTTGAACAAAAATCGAGACTTCTTCAAAAAATAGGGGTTTGAAACTAACAACAAATTGAAAAAAAATAAAATAAGAAACAGAAACAGAAATCAACATAACTTAAAGCTTCTAGTACCTTCAGCTTCTGATATACTTGTCGAATGAGAACTCTCTGTGGAATCGGTTAGTTCAGAATCGGTTTCGTCCGATTCTGTAATCCTTTCTAAATTGCTCAAACCATCCTCTTCGATATGCTCTAAAAGAATCAGTTGTTTTTTTTTTTGTTGGCGGTGGTAGTGGTGGTTGGTTGATGGTTATGGTTTGGTTTGGAATGGTTAGGATATAAAGGTTTTGATTAACAATTAGTTATTAATTAGCATACGATACAATGGCAGTGGTTGGACGGGCAGTAAAGGATGGATAGATGGAAGTGCATAAGGAAAAGCGGCAGGAATATATATTGTTAGAGATTTTAATTTTTTGTTTTAGTTGAAGTTTATTTTTGTACAAATAAAACGATAAATATGAATTTAACGTGAATGAGAACCTAATTGGTATTGTGTGGCAAAATAAAATTTCAATCAATTGTAAAATATAACTTAGGAGTTTTTGTGGATGTATTTGTCTTACCATTAACAGGATCCTTTGTATCTGGCTTCACTTCAACGCGAATGAACTTCGTAGGGGTGTTCTCGATGTGATTTTCGATTGTATCTGAGATTCGACTATAAAACGAAAAATGTAATTTTTCATTTAGTAGGAGTTTGAAAATATTAAAACAAAAATGTATACCTGATTTGACTAGATGGTCTTCGTTTCATTCTCTTGTTATTCGCTCGCAAATCTTCAAGGAATTTCACCATTTTTCGTTCGGCCACGTCGATACACGTCTGTCCAGCATAATTTCGCACATCCATATCGGCCAAAGCATCTACGAGCATTTCAGCGGACTCCTTTTGGCCCCAATGTGCCGCCGCATGCAAAGGGGTCCATCCATCGTTATCCTGTTTGTCCACATTCGCTCTACCAGCTAAGAGCAGGCTTAGAACCTTAGAACAGAAAAACAAAAATAATTCTTATCATTAATTTAAAAAAAGTTAACTTATATGAAAACAACCTTTTTGTATCCCTTAGCTGCGGCAACATGTAACGCTGTGGCACCAGTTTTTGGATGTGGATTATCTGCTTCGGAAGCATCACTACGCAACCATCGCTTGGCATCGCTCAGCATCATTTCTTCTTCAGCACGTCGTGCCTTATCACAATCGATGTTATGTTCTGCTACTAGTTTTTGCATGTACTCTATCATAGGACTCAGATGGGCTATATCTACTGCCAGGTCGACAGCTAGCTCACCATCACTATTGACTGCCGATATATCAGCTCCATGTTCAACTAAATATCGGGCTATACTCACAAACCTAAAAAAAGGAAAGAAATTCATTATTTATATAACTTTTAGATTATAAGTTGGTAACTAGAATAAGGAGAGTCTCTGGAAGGTTCAATTCGAACCCAGGTGGATTTGAGAAAATTAACTCATTAGGTCTAATTGAAGTCATTGAAAGTTATGTTAAGACACAAATGCTTCTTGAACCTGAGAAGTTTAGCATAATCCTGCCCATAAAAAAGCAGTGGTAACGTAGTTACTCAAGATATGCAAACTTAATTTTGGGAATTCATAATATTTCTCTCTTAACATACCCGCATGAAGCTGTTGCATGCAATGGTGTCCACCCTTCATTGTCCTGTCTGTTTATATCGGCGCCATGTTCCACTAGGAATTCAACCATATCCAAGTTATCATCGATGCAGGCCTGGAAAACGAAAGAAGAAGAAGAAAGATAATAAGTTTAAAATCGATTTCAATGTAAACAAAACACAGTTTTTAAGTATAACAGAAATAAAAAAGAAGATGGAAATTCCTTTTGTAAACAGAAACACGAAACCACTGGCGCTGGATATCCGTTGATGATATCATCATCGACATCGCCTGTTGGTGCTGACGATGGCGGTGGTGGTGCTGGTGGTAGGTATTATCTAGAGCACCAGTGCGTCGGTCGTTCGTACGTTTATTCGTTTGGTCGGTTGTTATTATTGAAACGCATAAAGCACGCAGAGTGTGAGATAATAAATTTAATATAATACAGAGTAGGGCAGCATAAGAGGGGAAGAAGCGTGTATGTGGTTATTTTTCTTCATTGCTTATTTTTTCAAATTCAAAGATTTTGTAACAAAATGGAATAAATAAACAAAAGTACATAGTTGAAAAAAGTAAGTTTTCTATGCTTTCTGGGATTACAGAAGAAGTTGCAAGAGGGTGGTTTATCAAAAAAGTTATATAAAATAAACGTGAAGCCTAATCGTTTTGCTATGAATAAAATGTCAGGTTGTTGATCTCAAGAACGTTTGAATTTACAAACATTTATGTATATTGAACAAATGTTTATTTAAGGAATTTATGAAATAAGCATGCGGCAAAGTATGTATGTATTTATATGAAGGGTTTCTGTTGTGTGTGCTCTTTTTTTGGGGTTTATCAAATGTTTCAATTTCATGCTTATCGTTTTATTCGATGAATTTATCCTGATTGTCATGGGCTTATCTACTTAATTTCCGGTGGAACGTGTGTAAATAGGTGTATCAAATGATTTGGAAAAATTCAATTTGAAATTTATGGAGATAAATAAATAGTTTGTTATTAGCCGTTTTCTTAACTCTTTTTCAATTTGTCTTAAGAACTGCAGAGTTGGTGTTAACCTTAAAGTTGAAAATGAAATTAAGCATTGTTTTTCAGGACTTTCAGTAACTTTTAGGAAAGTAGTTGGAATTTGAAATGGAAATTTATGAGATATTTGTACGATTTTATTAAAATTTAATAAATTTGTAGCGACATCCAAATGAACGCGCTACAATAACCACAAACTTGAACGCGACACCCAGCTGACTGCCTGTCACCTGTCATCTTTTTGACAGCCAACATGACCGGCCATTAACATCCGGAAGAGCTTTTTAGTTCTTTTCGTTTTGGAACTTCCTGGGCTCTGGTCGATCGGCAGTGGATGCAAATTAGTTTATTTAAGTGCTTAGTTTGTAAGCCTACTAGTAAATAAATATTATAATTATTTATTATAAAGTTAATATAGATATAGTGTTTCATTACAAATTAAACATTTTCAAATAAAAGGAGGTCCAAATAAAAGTTTGTTTTTTAAAATTAACAACATTAAATTTTTTCCATGTTTTAAGAGCAAACATTCATATAATTATGGAACAAAACGACACACGTTCAAGTGCCTGTCTCGGCTGGCTTCGTAGGAGCGCAATTGATGGTTTCAGGCTTTTACTTGGGTAATATTTGCCTTAAGTGCTTGAATCATTTCTGGATTGTTGGCATAACATCGTTCGTACCTTAACAAAGGTAGTTCCGAGGTGGCCAATTGGCGTTTCTTTTTTATCCCAAGGCAAAGAACCTTCGATTTGAAGAAGCACCATTTATGTATTAGACTTGAAATCTGTCAAAATCTGTAAACAAAGTCACAGTCTCCACATCAAGAAAGGACTCTGAACAACGATGTCTTGGACAAAACATCACCACGGAAAGCTATAAATTTGAGATCCTTAAGGACTTTGTCTACCTAGGCACCGTTATAAATTCAGGCAGCGCTAAAAGCAAACGGAGAATAACTTTTGAAAATCGCCGCTTCTTTGGGCTTAGAAGGCAAAGATGTCTCTTTCGAGCAACTAAAGTCACCCTCTATAAGACATTCATCATCGCAGTTCTCATTATGGACCTTGTCAGGGCAAGATGAAAACGTCTTAGGATTCTTCGAGAGAAAAATTCTTCGGCTGATTTTTGATCTCGTCTGCATAGATGGAGATTTTAGGAAAAAATACAATGAGAAACTGTACGATCACTGATCTAGTCAAAATAATAAGATTCCAACAAATTAAATGGCTGGGTCCTGTAGAGCGAATGGACATCAACGCTTTAGCCCGGAAAGTCTTTGAATCCGATCCGGCATATAAGAGGGAGACCGTGACTCTGGTGGTGTACGGAGGTGTTAGAGGACTGTAGCGCCACCTTAAATATGTGAGTAAGATGCCAATGTCGGGAGCTTTTTACCTTTTTGTGGGATTTCGTTTGTCTAAAATAAAAAATGCCGCATACAGAGGCAAACAAAAAAATTGAAGGTTGTAACAGAGGGCTATAAAAACAAATGATAAATTCAGTAACTGTGAAATAAAAGGGATTTTTTCGTTAGCGCTTGGGGACAATGTACTCTCATAGTCTCATCACCGTTATGAAGTCATATACGCGGAGATTTGTTTTATCTTCTATTAATTCCAAATTCTTTATAATTTTTGTCTTCACTTTCTGATATATTCTGAAATATTCTTCTAAATTTTGTTTCATTGGGTCATAATTCAAAAAGTATTTTAAAGCAACCACAAGACCTTACAGAAGACCTAAGTTGAAAAGGAAAATTTCTCATTTCATGGAGGTTGAGAAAGTTTTAAATTTATAAACTTTAAAGCTGAAAATCTTGAGTTGAGAATGAAAACTTTGAGTGAAGAAAAATAAAATCGAAAGATAAGAAAAAAAAAAAATAATCTTCAAGTTGATTTCAACTTCGAGTAAAGAAAATGGCTCTAAGTCTTTTAAAATTATCCTTGTTCCTTACAAATATGAATTGCTCAAAGTTGCATGTTCTAAGAAATGATTTTCATAAAGCTCTAAAAAAATTTTTGTAAATTTAAATTCATTTGATGAATGAAAACAAATTTATCGCCTGGAAACCTTGATTTTACATTTTCTATGAGACTTTTCAATTGAGTTCGGTAAGGTTTTACTTTCAGTTTGTCAGGTTATATCTGAATCTAAAGAATTTCTTTTAAAAAACACACAAAGAGGTATAGCCTAAAATTGATTTCTGAATTGAAAAAAAAAACGAAACAAATATCTTTCACTTTTAGCTGCCAAATTTCATTCATTCACAAAAATAGTATTTAGTGAAAAGCCATAAGAAAGAAAAAGAAAATTTGAAATCATTGAAAAAATCAACCAACTACTCGTAGTTTTCATCCACTTCAATTTTCGATGAATTGGAATAAATCAAACGATTTTTAGTATAATGTACTTGTACATATTTTTAAATCGTTTCAACTTGTATTTTATTAAATCTACTTCTAATTTGATTTCAACTCAGGAGCGGGGTAGACAGAATGAAAACATGGAGGTCAATTTTATAGCATGAACAAATGAAATGAAGAGAAAAATAAAACTGAAAAACAAAAACAAACATCTATGCTTAATTAATTAATTGGCAACCACCCAGTTCTGTTTTTTTTTTTAATGTGTTGAAAGCGTTTCTTTATTTTGTTTTTGGTTTGTTTTTAACTTGTATTAATTTATTTTGATTTACATGATTTTGTTTTTAAAAATAACCTATAAGGCACATGAAAAGTCTACTCTCATAAATAAAAATTTATTACCACTGACTTTTTTTTTATTTCTATTTGTTTGTTCTTTTTTGAGAATAAATGGATGAAGCAGCAGAAAAAGCAGCAGCAGCAAAAGAGGATTACAAATGCCGAACACACTTCAGGGTGCAACATGACACACGGCCTTTGTAGCAAGTGTGATGACCTTGCTCTACAAAAATAACCGACTGAAACAAATTGATGATATAAATGCACACTTAAGTCGTAATACACACATGTGACCGACCCATCAAGGATGAGCTTGAGCAATGCAAAAATAATATAATAAGAGTTAAAAGGATTTTCTTTTTATTCGCAAAATCGAATACCGGCAAGTCATTGCTGCTTATTGAGTAGAATGAAAAGACACATAAATCCCCTTTGTCATGGATTTATTTTTCTAGAGTATGGTAGAATTTTATTTGAAAGAAGAAGATTTCCTTTTAGATTAGTCTTGACAGTGGAATTTCAAAAATTAAACGTTGCGAAGCAAAAAGTGAATTCCATTCATGGGGTATTATGAAATTTAAACCTTTTAGGCGCTTATATTAAAAAAGTAAGAACTTGTCAAATTTGGATTTAAACGAAATAGGGACTTTCGTGGGCAATGGAACACGATTGAAAATTGATTTTTTTTGTGTTTTTTCTTGTCGGTAAAACTGATTTCAATATATGATAGCTGTCAAATAAGGATTGAAATTTATTCTCGCTTAATATACTTCAAAAGAACAACTAACAGATGAACAAAATTTTGACCAAAATTTGATTTTAAAATCAATCAATCAATCAATTTATTAATCTCAATGGAATGCAAAATAGTGTAAAATCAACGACAGATTTTAATAGTAATACAAATTTCAAATAACCTATGGGTTTAGTACTTTATTGGTTAGTAATTTTCCTTGTATTTAGGAATTTATTAACTGCTCGAAAATATTAATACTTTAAGTGTACTAATTCACTTTTAAAGGAAAGCGCACGTCTTAACACGTATAATCAATGACAATGAAAAAAATGCAAACAAACGGATCTATTAATTAATTTAAAATGCCAGAAACCCGGGCAGCTATGTATATGGATTTAGCAAATTATTAAAATTAAAGTAGCCATTTTGTGATTTAAATTTTTATAAAATGCCAAGAGATAGTAAATTGCAAAATAGGGGAAAATCAATTCTGACAGATTTTAATAATGACTAATTGTTAAGGTTTAACATTTTATTAGTTCTTATTTTTTTCAATACTTAGCAATTTATACGTTAATACTTTTTTTTGTAATTACTTCTTCGCTTTTAATAGAAACAGCGTATCTTAACACATCAAACAAGTGACAGTTCGTGAAAAAATGCAAACCAACCTTAATCTAGTGAACAGATCTATTAATTTTAAATGTCAGAAAATCATTGTATATATTTTATATGCAATGAGAAAATTTGGCAAATGATTACGCAAATTACTAAAAGTTAAAGTAGCCATTTTGTGATTTAAATTTTAGTAAAATGCTAAGAGTTAGAAAGATGCTAAAATTATGTAAGATTAGAAAAATCAACATGGTTAGTTACTAAAACAATTTAATTGATCTTTTAAATGTTGTGAAATTTATTTTATCAATTTTAAAACAAAATTTAATGTAAAAATGACAACTGGCAAAAATTCTTAAGGCTCTTCCATATCATCTTTGTTGGTTTTAAAAGCGAGGAAGAGTGCAACTGTCAAACTTGTGTGAATGAAAACAGTTTATATCAAAAACACTCTAATGAAGATATAAATCCTTCGTACGTATCACCCTCCAAAACCCATTTGTTTACATTGTTGTATTTGTAATTTTGACATTATGTCCATGAATAAATGTGAAATCCAACAACAACTCACCACGCACCGGACCTCATTAATTGTGTCTTAGTGTGCGTGTTTTCACGCACACTAAGAAATACTTTATGAGGTCAGTTTCCGGTTTAGCTTGTAGGCAAACCAATATAGCTACCGAGGATTTATAATATCTTTACTAGAGTGTTTTTGGTTTATATATTCACCACAGAATAAATCAGTTTAACTCGTAAATTGGATTAAATTTTCAAAGATTATAGGACCATTATTAACAGTTTCATAGTATTAAAACAATAGTATCAAAGCGTGTGAGATGCAAATAAATACATACATACCTACATATGTACGTGTGAATAAATAAACTGTCAAATTTTATGAGAGCTGGGACAAAATTGTATATGCGTGTGTATGTCAAATTTTGCGACTTAAAACATTTAAGTACTATTTTTTACAAAAAAAAAGTTGTAATGTACTGCGGAAAAGTTACACGTATTTATTCACCCATATGTTGAGGGCTAGTAAACATTTTTCAAGTTTGTGAAATTTGGCAAATATGTCAAATTTGTCTCATATACAATTTTGACATATTTTAATGGGACTAAGTGTAAGAAAGCTTTTGGAAAAATAAGTATGTAAGATAATTTTTGTTAGATAATATAATGTTTCGTAATAATTTTACGATCTTGCCACAAGACTCCAAGCAAAACTTCACTCGATTGATTTTTGATTTTCTGGAAATCCAAATGGCTTTGTGGAGCTATTTTACGATTGGACACGATATTTTTTACAATTGAGAAATCTTAAAAAAATCTTTGACGAGCAGAATAATACCAAGGTTTTTGGATTTATGGTTGAATTACTGAAAGTGATAGAACAAATTTCGAAAATGATAAGTCTTTCTAAGCGCCTTTTTATTAGAAAACTTATTTAAAGAAGAAAATAATAAATAAAAGTAGAATGACCGATTTATTAAAGTGCACTGCTACAAAATATAAGTTTTGTGTAATTTTAGTGCAGCAGTTGGCGCTACAGATTTCTTAAAGAAAGATACAAACTTTCGCTTTTCGATTTCGATTTTCGACCTTGAAACAGAAATCGCTTTTGAAACTTAAATGTATTCGAATGTAATTGCAATTGACAAGCATTTGTGTATTTTGTTCTCATCATGTTGTGACATTGAATTAAACAAATCAAATTAAATCATTTATGTTTCGAAAAGAAAATCACGGTTAAAGTAATTTGTCCTCCTCTTTCCCACCTTCCCCGCCAAACCAAAAAAAAACCATTATCGGTGACTCAGTGGTGCGATTTAAAAAAAAAAAGGGAATCTGTATCTATAACATTCTTCTCGTCTTGGGATTCAAAGACGAAGGGGATCTGAGTACTTAAGTGACAAACGAAATCAAAAAAATTCAACAACATGCCAAGAGAATAATCGTCTGTACTGTCAAGTGACGTTAAATACTGTGCGAAGTTCGTTGTTGTTGTTGGTGCTGCTGTTCTTGTTTACACTGTGACTCAATGAGTCATTATTCGGTAGCTTTAGCTGCTACTTCATATTATCAAACAGTGGGACATCATATTTTTTTTTTTTAATTTCAAAAAATGTTATTCATGTTTTCCATAGTTTTTATTAATGGGGACTACTATAAATAAAATTTCCCTTCTAATTTTAACCATAATGTGAATATAGCAGAAAGAATCTCTTAAAATTTATTATAATATTGTAAATTTAGTTTTTTTTAAGCTGTCACTTTATTAAATTCCAGCTTAAAAGCAACAGTTTTGACGTTATAAGGGAAATTTCGATGATGATGAGGGAGATTTCGATGATGATGAGGGAAATTTCGATGATGATGAGGGAATTTTTTTTTCAAAACGTAACCAAATGTCAAACATATGCTTATTACAGGGTCGTTTTATACAGAAGTTTTTGAGATATACATATTTGTCCCACTGTGAGTCACCACATCACCGCGCGTCTCACAAAATTCTATCATCGTCATCATCAGCATCAGCCTGCGCTGCGAATGTGATATCAAATTGCAACCAAAACGAAATCGTAATATGTTGTAGGTACGTACTAACAGTTCATGTGCAACGACGACGTAATTGTATATACGTCGTAGTAGCGTCGCGGCTCGGCGTAACAACACCAACAAAAAATAATAAACGATGGCATAAGTTTGTAATGACAAAACATGAACAAACCCGAGAACCTCGCCATAAGCAGAGGAGTTGGTTGAAGCTTGCTTGAGATGCGAGGTATCAAGCGTTTTGTTATAATCAGCAATTCAGCATTTTATTATTCTCTCTTGAAGTTTGGAGTGTATCTTCGTCGTTCTTGCCTTTGCCGTCTCGTCGTCCGTCCTTGTCGCTGTTGTCGCTGTGTCGTTTGGTCGTCGTAGCGTCAAGTCGTGTCGTCCAACTTGGTCGTCATTCATTCAACATTCGTTTGGCAGCGTCATCGTCATCGTCGTTGTCTTTCATCTCCATTTAACTGAAGCTATATATGTTAAAATGTTGTTGCATGCGTTGTGTAAGAAGAAGCAACTTAATATGGAGTAAAATGCAAATTTATGGTTTGTTGTTGATCTCTCGGGGCAGCTAATAGTTGAATGTTATCGCTGACCAAAGAATGAAGAATTATACATATATTATAGAATTAATAGTCATGTTTTTTTTTTATTTGTTCACTTCAAATTTTATTTTGTTGTCTCAGGTTTTATTTTTAAATATAGATCTTAATTTATTGAATTGTTAAAATTGCAATAATAAATTTAATGAATGAAGCGATTAAAATTGAACATCAAATTAATACAAGATAGAGATGAGGAGGACTGAGACGAATTGATGATGCGATGCGGTCAGTGGAAATTTATTTTGCTATACAGAACATTATCTTTTGTGGACAATATAATTAACAAATAATTAAACACAGAAATAATTAGTTCGTTTATGATAGCAATAAATGTTTTACTTTATAAATATTGTTTAATAATGGCAGAATAATGAGTTTTTATTTCTGTTTTTGTTGATACAGGAAGCTTATTTGATTAAATGAAACATAATTTTGTTTTTGACAGCCTTGTGAAGACATTTTGATCGATGTGGTTGAGCTTTAACTTTCGATTGCGATAGATTCAATCTTCGAAAAATATTGCAAATGTAAGATTATCGAATGTTTCGATATTCAAAAATATTTCAAATGTCAGACTATCGATTTCGAGTTTGAAGGAATCAATCTTCGAAAAATATTGGATATGTCAGACCATCAAAGGCTTCAATCTTCAAAAAATATTGTAAATGTCATATTAACGATGTCGAAAGAAGCAATCATTGAAAAATATTGCTAATGTCAGACTATCGATTTCGAGTTCGAAAGATCAATCTAAGAAAAAACTGGCAAATGCCAGACTATTGATTTCGAGTTCGAAGATTTCAATCTACGAAAAATATTACGAATGTCGGACCGTTGATTTTGAATAGGTAGGATACAATAATCGAAAATGTGAGATTGATTGATTTTAAAAAATGATTTTAAAAAATGTCAGAATGTAAATGTCAGACCATTGATTTTGAGCACAAATGCACAAAATGAAATTTCGAGTTTAGAATGCATATGTCAGACTACAGATTAAGAATAAATGTACAATAAAATTGCCTTTAAATGGGCTCCCTAAATTCTAGACAAAAAGTGTTTCAATAAATTGGTCTCATATTTCACTTTAATGTTTTGTTAATTTGGAAATCTCATTATTGTCGCCTCCATAATGAATCATTTTCAGAATACTCTTTGTCCTCCGTCTCCATCTACAAACTTCCCCAAATTGGATAAACTCTCAAAAAATGTCGCCTTCTATTCTCCTAAAAATGATGCAGACAAACAAAAAGCACTGCCCCAAACTTCATCTATGACTTGGAGCAAGCTGAAGCACATAAAAACAGAGCTGAAGTAGAAGATTTTTCGATGCTGATGTCGATGTCGATGCCGAATGTGGATCTCAATGGTACTTGCAACTTGGATAAGAGTATAAAATAAATTCTCGCCTTTCGTGGTTTGTTTAGAAAATGCAAATCCATATAAGCTTTTCAACTCCCTGACCCCAACCCCACATTCCCAACCCCATTTATATACAGAATCGTACTTTTTTGTGGGTGTTTCATAATATGTATATATATTTTCAATTTACCCTATTTATTGTTTCGTTTGTAGTTTTGGAGTTTTTCCCCTTGGGATGTACGAGACGAGTATTTTTTTGGAGAAGCACGTACGTAACGAGTGGCAGAGTCGTCTATTTTATAGAACGCAATTCTACGGCGAGCGATGGCGGCGTTAAAAATCTATGGGGTTATTTTTTTTGTTTTAGCTTTGCTTTGAGATGAAATGTTGTTGTTTTTTTTTTTATTTTCTTTAATTTATTTCAGTGTTGAAAGCTTCTATGAAGGAGGTGTATTAAAGGCTATAGGTACATTCTTCTTTTTACCTAGATAGATTTTTTATTTTGTGTATTATTTTTTCTTTCTTTTGTGGATAAATGAAATAAATAAATCCAATGAATGCATAGGAGTACTGTATTAAGCATGATTCAAAAGTTTTAACAGTCTCGGGGAGTTTCTGTGTATACTCAAAGGATTTGTTTTTAAGAAACACTCAAATATCATTTCAAAACTGTATATAATGGGTGATTTTTTTTAGGTTAGGATTTTCATGCATTAGTATTTGACAGATCACGCGGGATTTCAGACATGGTGTCAAAGAGAAAGATGCTCAGTATGCTTTGACATTTCATCATGAATAGACTTACTAACGAGCAACGCTTGCAAATCATTGAATTTTATTACCAAAATCAGTGTTCGGTTCGAAATGTGTTTCGCGCTTTTTTATCGACAAATTTTGTTCAGCGATGAGGCTCATTTCTGGTTGAATGGCTACGTAAATAAGCAAAATTGCCGCATTTGGAGTGAAGAGCAACCAGAAGCCGTTCAAGAACTGCCCATGCATCCCGAAAAATGCACTGTTTGGTGTGGTTTGTACGCTGGTGGAATCATTGGACCGTATTTTTTCAAAGATGCTGTTGGACGCAACGTTACGGTGAATGGCGATCGCTATCTTTCAATGCTAACAAACTTTTTGTTGCCAAAAATGGAAGAACTGAACTTGGTTGACATGTGGTTTCAACAAGATGGCGCTACATGCCACACAGCTCGCGATTCTATGGCCATTTTGAGGGAAAACTTCGGAGAACAATTCATCTCAAGGAATGGACCGGTAAGTTGGCCACCAAGATCATGCGATTTGACGCCTTTAGACTTTTTTTTGTGGGGCTACGTCAAGTCTAAAGTCTACACAAATAAGCCAGCAACTATTCCAGCTTTGGAAGACAACATTTCCGAAGAAATTCGGGCTATTCCGGCCGAAATGCTCGAAAAAGTTACCCAAAATTGGACTTTCCGAATGGACCACCTAAGACGCAGCCGCGGTCAACATTTAAATAAAATTATCTTCAAAAAGTAAATGTCATGGACCAATCTAACGTTTCAAATAAAGAATCGATGAGATTTTGCAAATTTTATGCGTTTTTTTTTTTTAAAAGTTCTCAAGCTCTTCAAAAATCACCCGATACATACTTTTATTGAAAGATATATTATCTAAATATTAACAGTATAAGCTTCATTGACAAGACTCTGTGCTTCGGGATATAGGTACATATGTACGACGACACGTCTCAAATGTGAAATTTAATTACCCACAATGGTTTGGAGTTTGATACTTACAAATTTTCTGATAATGAAATGTACCTACGTCATGAATTTTATTATATTTCAAAAACAAAATTGGGAAGTTTGGTCACGATTTAAAAAAGCTCTTAAATTTGAGAATGAATAAAATTTAATTTGGAAAAATTTCTTCCACTTAGATTAACTAGCTTTTATATTGAAAAACAAAACTGGAAGCAATTTTAATGACAACATAGGCGCCGGCCTGCCTGGTATATGGATGGCATATATTGAGCAAAGCAAACAGTGATGCATAACGATTTAAGCCTAGTACATACTTGTGAACCATCTCGTGAACCCATACAAATTTCAGTTTTTGGTTCACCCGTGAACTTGCTCGTGAAGCTGAGTGGAGAACAAAGTGGAGAGTTTTCGTTCACGGGCAATTCACGTGCAAAATGTACGGGAACTGTTGGTGAAGCTTTGACGTGTACTCACCAGTGAGCAATGTCAAAAGTTCACTATGTATGTACTAGGCTTTAGAAGAAAAATATATTCTTTTTACGATAATATGCGAACTAGCAAGCCTAGCAGACTTTGTTCCACATTTTTACTATAGGGTTGCCAATCTTGGTGGCCAATTAAATTATTAAGGTGGATACTTTTGAATCATTACAATAATATTATCCTTCAAATAACACTTGTGAACTGAGTTTGACAGATGTCAAATTCCAACGCTATCAACTTCAAACAACGAAATCATTTGCAAGGATATTTCTTTTATGAAGTGTATTTGTTGTTTATAAACCAACGTAGCACAAATTCAAATGAAGAAATTAAGTAAATTCAATACGTTATAGGCCAGAGTGTTTTACTGACTTAAAGTTTTTGTGTCGTTTGTGTAATTTTAGCTAAAGACTAAATGTGTCAACGACTTAGCTATAAACTTGGTAAAAAGTTATTTTCCTTATAGAATTCCAAATATTCGTTCTGCAAAAACCTAATGAAGGTCATTCAACAAGGTATAAACTTAGTTGTGATGAATGAGTTAGATCTAATATTTTAGTCTAATATTTTAATGGCTTACTGCACACAAGCTTAAAGCTTCGGCAGACAGAAAACGTTTTACAAGAATATTGTATAAAAATGCTTTAATTAAACCGGAAAAACTGAAAAAACTTCCCTAAAAATTACTTCAAAATTGTCTCAAAAATCATACTAGGTGGATGGTTTTTTTAAGTTCAGAATTAAGAAACATATATTCGAGGAGTCTTCAGTTGTTTTAATGCCAAAGACATAGTGATTGCATTAGGATATAAAAAGTAATGAGTACGGTAAAGCAATCCACATTCGCGTAGTATAGCAAAAGAACAAATATCTGAACAGAGAATACAAGATGATAAAATTTGTCTATGTAAGCTTTGAAAATGTGTTTTCTGCTGTAAATACAACAAAAGCAAACTCTAGGGGGATTTTGGGCTAAACTAAATAAAAAACAGTACATTTTGTTCCATTTGTTGATCGAGTTATTTAGAATGATCGCGACCAATCGATTTGACAGTCTTCGTCATTAAGGGGTTATTAATACCCTTAATATGTTTGCGTTTAACCACAGTGCGAGTTTTAGGACAATAGCGAAGTATTATATTTACCTTCAATTATTTTGTATCAGTACATTTCGATATTCTTCATTTCGATATTCTTCTAGATTTGAACATGCTTTTTGAACTGAGTTTCTTTAAGAATGTATGTGATATTAAAGACTATGATAATTATTTGTAAAAATTGTTTACTTTACAAGACTTTGTTTTAAGTAGCTACAGATCTCTTGATCTTAGATCGTTTGTTGATAAAAAAGACAAAATTGGAATTCCCTTTTGTCAAACTTAAAGAACTAAGAAGCATGGGTCAACATAAGTTATCTAATAAAAAAAATCTTACAAATGCTCAGGTTTTAAAAGAAATTACTTCAATAGCCTTCAATTTATATTTAACGCATTTATACCCCATGATCGTAATCCACCAAAAGAAGTAACATCTAGAAAACAATATCGCTTATATTAATCATGGCATAAGTTTAAACTGGTATTAAGTGTGTTCAGTGACGCTGTGCTGGACTGTTCTAGACAGAAAAGTACAGCTTTTTGATGTTCATTGAGGTTTTTTCTGTGCTGAACTGTTCTACTTTCCTGTTCATTGACAAACCTAGAACAGTTTAGAACAGGATTTTCTATTCTTGTTTTTGAGTCAGATCAGGTTAGAATAGAATCGTGAGAAATGTCAAAATCGAAGTTGTCATTTTTTTTTGTTTACGTTTTGATTTGGCTGTGCTTTGTGTTTTTCTCGTGATTTAAAAAAAATAAAATAAAGTTATTTTGCCAATTTGTTTTATTTGTTTAATTAAATAATTATAAAATATAATATAATAACTTTCAATGCAATTTCTTTTACATTTCATCAAAGAAAACGTAATAACATTCGTCACACTTTCATTCCAATCATCTGAAGAGGAATCCGACGAAAAATCACTATCGGTGTCCGAACCACTAACATTTTTATTTAGTATTATCTTAGCAATCACTTGATTTTCCATTTCAATAATTTTTAATAATATTTTTCACAGTTAAAACACAAAAAATGAAAAAAAAAATAAGCGGTAAACGAAAAATTCACACAATTTGCAATTTGTTTTTTTTTTTTTTTTTTTTTACAACTGACGTTTAACTGACTGTTCTAACTTGATCTGACGTTTCTCACGAAACTGTGCTGTCCTGTGCTGTTCTGATCTAGACAAAACCTCAGTGAACAAACTTATTGAAAAGGTCAGCAGAAGAAAGGAGACTAAGGCTTGTTTCACACTATACGGTTTTGACCGTACGGCAAAAAAACCGGACGGCGACATTTTGTTAGAGGCGCGAAGAAGAGCATATACGCTTTCATATTATACGGTCACGGTCTCTAGCAAAATGTCGCCGTTCGGTTTTTTGCCGTACGGTCAAAACCGTATAGTGTGAAACAAGCCTAATTCCAAACCATCAATTTGAATTTAGAAATAAACATTTCACTATAGACCAAGTATATCGAATTACGAATGTGGTCGAAAAGACACTAAAAGAAAAACAATTATGCGCAGCTTTATTGTAAAATTTTTGTTACGCCTTTGATAAGGTTTGGCACTTGGAACTTGGGTACATACATAGGGATCTTCCCAAGCAGTATTACGAAGTTCTGAAATCTAATGTTATGAACTGGCTCTTTAGAGTACAGTACGAAAATTACTCGCAATTTAATAAAATTGAAGCTGGTGTACCACAAGGAAGTGTCCTGCGACTAACTTTGTATCATTACCCGAGTTTTGTTGGAAAATCTATCAATAGTATAGTAGGATTTTACACGAATAACAAAAACAATATCCGCAGTATGAATACTAAGGATAAAAGTTAAAGTAGAATCTTACTACGGATGGGTTTTGACATTTATACGAGTCTCGAATGGATCTTATGTGATTTCGTTCTCAAATTTTGGTACGATTGATATTGCATTTGAATCTCGATGGCTGTGTTCGTTGAGTAGTTGTGCATTTGGAATCATGTGTTTTCCATTAGGGGCAAAAGTCAATCTGTTACTGTTGATATGTTTCCATTTCCACCAAAGGTTTATCTCAGTTTAGATTAAATAAATCTTTTTGGTGTTTCCACCGCACAAGAAGATTTAAAAATGATTAAGTTTGACAGCACTAAAATGCAAATGGTGTTTCGATGTTTCTTATGAAGTGCAAGTGAGATAGTTTGATTCGTGTTAAACAATGAAAAACTCAATAGTTCAGCACCATATAAGAATATGCTACCTGCTCCATGTGCAATTTTTTTTTTTTCTTAATTTCATTAAAACAAAACTATATATTTTGTACACAAACATGCAAATAAACACATGTTAATGTAGTAGTCTACGAACAAACCCCTTATTGGAGTTTTTATTTTATGTCAAATTGTTTGGTTAAAACTTTGAAATCGACTATCACATTACACAGACGTATTTTCTTGATTTTGATAGTCAAATATCAAAAATCAGCTTATACGATTTCCCCAAAAACTATTTTTTTTTTGGAATTTTTTGATGAATTATTCTGGTAAAAATTCAATTGTATCAACTTTCAAATATAAAAACTGGACTACTGCGCATCGTTTTTTTTTTGGCAATTTCTCACTGTACTATATATGGAATACCAAAAAAAAAACACGGCTATTTAAACATACAATGGAAATCGCTATCATGAACACCTTTGCTGATGATAATAGTGCCAAATGAATACATTTTCTAAAAATTGCAAAATACAGTCGATAAAGCCAGTGATTGTACGGAAAAATGAGATAATGTAAACATGAACAGAAACATAGACAATGCTAAAATTTCATTAAAAAGAACAAATCTTTAGAAGATTTCCATCGGAAAGGAAAATAAGTGAGAATTTTGAAATACAGTAGTCCCTCGATAATGTGAATTACCGATAATGCGAATTTCTCTAAAATGTGAATCGCCAAACATTTACATTGTCATCTCTATAATGTGAACTTCTAATTTTTCAGAGACTCTATAATGTGAATTTCCTTTGTAAAAGTTTTTATATTTTTCTTATTCGTGCATGCAATTTAAAGGTACCGGCTAACTGTTAATTGTCTAGACATATCTTCAGAAATGTTGAATGCAGCTGCAGACTGGAGAGTTATGTGTGTATGTGTATATTTTACATTTGCTTGCTTTTTGTTGATCAGTTATCATTTTTCGTTGAGTTGTGTTTTACTTGGTCTCTGTTTGTTTAATTTTACTCTGGGTCCTTTTGTATAATAAAATTGTAAGTGCATGTGTCAATGGTACCGAAACAAAAAGCGCATCGGTTTTTATCTATAAAAGATAAGTGTCAAATTTTACATGATTTAAATGCTGGACATCCTGGGTGTGCATTAGCTGAAAAATATGGTGTGTCCAGGTCAACAATTACGGGAATAAAATTGAATTGCAAAAAGCTGCTGGACCATTGTAAACAAACTGAATCAGGACCAGGGAAGAGAAAGACGCTTAGGAAATCCGAAATGCCTATAATAGAAAATGCATTGTTCGAGTGGCTAAAAAAACAAAGAGAGAACCACGTTCCAGTTTCAACAGATCTTCTCTGCTAAAATGCAAATCAGTTTAATTTGCGATTTAAAGAAGCCCGGAATTTCAAATCTAATCAAGGTTGAGTACACAAATTTAAGCAAAGGCATGGTGTTCGAACATTAAAAATATGCGGCGAAAAGTTGTCATGTAAAAAAACTGGTAATCCATTTTCAACCTATGGACCAAAATGTTATAAAATTAGTCAAGGCATACTACAAAAAACGATTGCTTAGTGAAATTATTGCAACAGAAAGTGAAGACATTGCTGCTGGGATAAAAAAAAATGTTCCTTGAGACATGCTGTAATGAACATGAAATTGTCTTGGGACCAACTTCCCGCTTCCTCTATCGCTAAGTGCTTTTAATGTATACTTCCACGTGAAGAAAACTGGGAGGAAGAAGAAGATTTAATTCCACTTTTACAATTATGAAGGACACTACCCGAAACCCTGCTTCAAAGAGAGTTGCAGGAAATTAATGATGTTCTTGCAATTATAGATAGCGAACAAAACATTTTGATACAAGAAGTTAGAGACTGAGGATATTTCGGAGAGTGAAACCGACGAAGTCACTACAGCTCCTAAAATAACAAGCTCCCAAGCAATACAATGCACAAACACGCTGCATAAGTACTCAGATCAAAATGAACTGGACGCAGAAACGATTTCCAGTTTTGAAACTAAGAGCAGTGGTAATAGAAAGGTCAAGCCAAGCTGTTGGTCAATCAAAAATTACAAGTTTTTTATGAAGAATTGATTTAACCGATGATTTATTTATAGTTTTTTAAATGAAGTGTACTCGCAATTACTTGTATTTTATTTATTTATTTTTTTGTGAATTCAATAAATGTTGAAACTGTGATTTAAAAAAATATTTTGTGTTGTATTCAATGGATATAAAGATTATTTTAATCATTTTAATGAGAATTGAAAAAAGTTCCAGTAATGTGAATCCCTCTAAAATCCGAAAACGCCTTGTTTTAATTAGTTCACATTATCGAGGGACTACTGTATTATGGTTGCAATTTGAATGATTTTGTTGGTATTAACTGAAGTAGGTCAACAGTTTCTAGTAGAAATTCTTTAAATTTGATTCTAGCCTTTATAGGTAACTATTGATTCGAATGTATCATATGAAAAATTAGTTATTTCTCTTGTTTGTATTACAACTCCAAAAATATTAAAAGCATTTTTATTTTCAAAAAGGAAATATCTCAGCTTAAGCTGCTTTGTCCAATTCTTTTAAAATAGTTGATTTAGTGTTACTGTTGTACTAAGTTAACCACCTATTCAATATTTGTGAAGTATAAAAAAACCCAAAAATGTTTAAAATAATGTGATTGCAATTGGGTGATTCAGGCTTCATATGATAAAACAGTAGTTATTCAAAGCAGGAATATAATTGTTCTCACTATCTTTATGCTAATTGCTACTAATTAAAATCACAAAATTTCTTGTTATCATCATAGACAATAATTATTTTCATTGTTATCATAATTACATTTAATCCTTTCTCTATAATTGTGATCCAATTTATAAGATGTTAAATTTATATTAGAAGTGTTAAAGTGCTCAGAGACGTGGGACCTATTTTGTAAAACTATTAAATTTTTTAACTTTAAAAGAATCAATACTATTTTGCTAACAATATTAGATAACAAAGCTTTGGTCAGTCAGTTACGATACAAATCATTTAAGTAACGACTAGAGGTGCCCCTTATTATCTGAATCACAAAAGATGTAACCTACCGCAAAAAAAACATAGAAAAACACAACAACACAAAGAAAAACCTGTCGACATGATTATCTCAAATGGTAGCTACCTTGGCTCAAAATTAACGGAATTCCAAAGATTTATAGCTCCGATTCGGTGGAAATTAAATTCATGTAAAAACTAAATTTAACACAAACGAAATTAACAAAAAGAAACGAAAGAAATAATCATCTATAAATACCCTTCGTGTCAATAAACAGACGAGCGCAAATTTCACATAATCCACGTGCCATGCCAACGCCGCCGCCGCACCGCCGCCGCGCCGAGCCGCCACTGTCGGCTATGTCGGCCGTCCGCCATTTCAGCCAACCATTTCCCGATAATTTGACTACAAAATAGTACAACAACAACAACAACAAAACATCATATCAACTAAAAACGATGAAGCTACTAAAAGAAGGATGGATCGCATCGTATCGCCTGCAGCACCAAAGAAGCAAAAACCCAAAAGATAGATACTTTTGAATCTATTCTGACTCCCTGAACTGAGAACTGGGGAGCTATTAGCAGATCAACGATCGATTTGTATAGTGGCGATGGAGATGGCGATGGAGCGGCCGCGGCCGGCGTGGTAAGGCGAGGCGGTAGCAAGTAGTAGGTAAACTAGCCTATAGCTATCCCATAGATACCATATATACCCTGTACCCTAGACTCCCTATAACAGTACCTACATACATACACCTTATTCCGCGCCACACAAATAGAATTTACAAACACAAGACTTAGCCAACATAATAGTAGTGTACAAAGCGATGACGTCGCGTCGTCGTCGTCCATAGCGTCGTCGTGCCTCTTCCCATCAGTCCCAGTCCCAGTCCCTGTCGCAGTCTTAGACCCATGACTTTCTTTAAGAGAAACAAAAGTTTGCGTGTGTTTTGTAGTTTGTAGCGTTTGAATTTCTGTTTTAAGTTTTCTACTCCGATGGTTACCCATAATGTTCCGCTTTCTATTTTTAGATTTTATTTTAATTTTTTGCAATATTTTTTCATTTGATCATTTTTGTCTTAGAACATTTTTATTTCAACTGTGTGGTTGATTCTGTGAGTTTTGCAGTTAATTGTGCTTTTTTCCGTTTTCTTCTTCGTCTTTTTTTTGAAAAAGAAAACTATTATGAAATAATCGTATCTATATTTCGAAATTAATTTTAGTACGAATGTTTAATGAAAATTGGATGAAAATTTGTATTTTTTTTCGAATCAGGTGTTTTTTTTTGTAAACTTGATGAAGACATTTTTGGCAAGCTTGTAGACATAAGTTTTCAACATTTCTTGTCTTGTGATATGAGAAACCTTTAATTTACCAAATTCTTGAGTAAACATTTTTGAATAAACTGTAACTAGAAGATATCTTTCAAGATTTGTTGAGGTTCCTTAAGGTAAGCATTTTGGCCCTACACTTCTTTTTTTTTACAAACACCCTTTTCCAACTTATTATTTCGGTCTGTGTCGATCCGTTTCTCCAATTAGATAGATAGATAGATAGATAGATAGATAGATAGATAGATAGATAGATAGATAGATAGATAGATAGATCGATAGATAGATAGATAGATAGATAGATAGATAGATAGATAGATAGATAGATAGATAGATGGATAGATAGATAGATAGATAGATAGATAGATAGATAGATAGATAGATAGATAGATAGATAGATAGATAGATAGATAGATAGATAGATAGATAGATAGATAGATAGATAGATAGATAGATAGATAGATAGATAGATAGATAGATAGATAGATAGATAGATAGATAGATAGATAGATAGATAGATAGATAGATAGATAGATAGATAGATAGATAGATAGATAGATAGATAGATAGATAGATAGATAGATAGATAGATAGATAGATAGATAGATAGATAGATAGATAGATAGATAGCCAGATAGATAAGTTCTTTATTTTTTCAATTTTCTTATAAGTACAATATTTCATAATAAAAGATATACAAAGCATGGCTTTATAAGCCGTCTGCCGGAAAAAAACTAATTAAATAAAAAAACAAAAAAACTAGTAAAAAAAATTAAAGTTCGTCCAGTTGTCATAGACGACCACATGTAATTTTTCTGTAAAATGGTTACTGGCCCGCTTAAGTTTCCTATGTTCCCATAAACGCAGATTCGTTGTTAGTATCAGATATGATTACAATCATACTTAAAGGGATTTTTTTTAATAAACATTTACAGGAAGACATCTTCCATTTTTACCAAGAATTGTGGTTTGACTTTTTTTTTATAATAAGCACACACTCAAGGAGATATTACTACCCTTATTATGCAGAGGCACAGTGTGAGCACTAGGAAAAGGAAAGAGGGTTTGAAAGGAGATGTCGGTGCACATTGGTTTTGAATTCCTGAATATTACAATGACTAGGAAAGACAGAGTGTGATGGTAAGGCATTCCACATTCATTGTCGTAGTACGGCTAAAGAACTAATCTCTGTATTTGACAATACGGCCGAAGTTGGACTCGAGGGTATACTGATGAGCATTCCTAGAAGCGCGAGTATTACGGTTGAACTGTTTAAGAGGAGAAATGCAGCTGGCTATTTCACTAAAGCATAAACCGTTAAAATAACGGTAAAAAAAAGGGTGAGACAAGAAACCTTACGACGATGTTCAAGCGAAGTAAATGAACTAATGATGATATTATCACCTATCAATTTAAATGCTCTACGTTCAATACTATCCAAGAGGCTTAAGTGAGTTGCAGGAGCACCAGCCCAGAGATGGGAGTTATACTCAAGCTTTGGACGTATATAAGTCTTGTAGATAACAGAATCAGATCAGAAGGTGTGAAACATTTCTTGCATCGCCTAAGGAAACCCAAACACCTTACGGCATTTTTGGCGACATCGCATATGTGATCGTTTCACAAGAATGGAACCGAGAATATCGAGATGTCCAGTCTCATTGATGCAAGTGCCATCCATGGATAATGGCAAGGGGGGTATATCTCGCTTTAACGATACAAGACAGCATTGCGTTTTCGAAGCATTAAATTCCACGCAGTTTTTTATTCCCCATTGTACAATGCTGTTTAGGTCGGAATTTAATGAGCTTATCATATTTTGTCGTTGCAGTTCCACATCCGAAGAAGAGGGATGTGAGTCTGAAAACGAATTTGAAAAGCTAAGAGTACTATCGTCAGCGAAACAATGTATTGGATTAGAAGTTGCAGACAGAAGATCATTAATAAAAAATGAGAAAGAGTGTTGGAGATAGAACAGAGCCTTGGGGCACACCAGCATTTATTTTATGGACTTCAGACTTGAATCCATCCAATACTACTTGTATTGAACGATCCGAAAGGTAATTACTAATTCAATGAAGCAGGGATTCATGAAAACCGAAACTTGTATGAGATTCCTCAAGGTAAGCATTTGGGACCCGCATTGTTTTTTTACAAAACTTGCTTGGCCAACATCTTCGGTCTATAGCTCAAGTTAAGTTAATTTCAGTTGCCAAAGTTGTCAATTTTTATAAGATTTTTAATGTTTAGCTTAATGCTTAAAAATTCCTTAATTACTTTTTAATTGGTATTTCGGAATATGTTTTCTATTTTAATCAGGAAACCTCTAGTTGAATTTTGAACTTATCTGAGTTTTTTTTTACAATTTCAAAAACTACATGAGCCCAGTCTCGCCACTTTATACTTTGCAACTTTGCACATTCACCAAACGCCAATTTGCAAAAAGGAAATTATCGAATTGAAAAGTTTTCCTCTTTGCAAAATACATTTCATCAAACTCAAATTTGCAAAGACTTTTCTGAAAAATGAAAAGTTTTGATATTTTGAAAAGTATTTGTTCTTTTTGTTTTACCAAACAACTTTGTAAATTATATTTAGAATTTTGAAATACTTTTCAGTAATATGCAAAAAGAAATTTGTGTGTTTTAAAAAGTTGTCGAAAAATAGTAAAAAAAATATATGAACCGTTTTGAAAATTAGGAAGTAAAAAAGAGGCTGGGATGCGACCCAAACTGATAACTTCCCATCCTACCTCGTCTGTCGATTTGTCTTGCTTAAAAGTTTGTAGGTTTTTGTGTTGGGTTAAAAAAGTTGTCAGTTGAATTATTCTTAAAACTTTAAAAATTATAAACAATATTTTTCATATGTACATATGTATAATGAAATAGTTTAGTTTCAAAATCTAGTTTTGTTAAATATGTAGATTTTTAGTCGAAAACAAATTTTTACCAATTTTAGTAGCATTTCTTAAATTTTTTTATTTTTTAAATAAACAAAATTAATTTGAGAGATATCGAGAACCGAGCATCAATTTTTACCAAATTAGGGTACTATTTTTTGTAGATTTTATTTTTTTATGAAAAAACGGACTGTTGGATTTTTATAAAAAAAATTACTGAATATCGAAAACAATATTTTCTGTGAAATAAAATAAGTTTGAAGCCAATATTTTTAATTTTTGAAAAGCTATTTGAGTCGAAAGTAAATTTTTACCAAGTTTTAGTATTGTTTTTTTTTTTTTTTTTTAAGTTTTTATTTATTATTATTTATTGTAAGAAAACTGTCAATTCGATGTTTCCCAACATTTTATCGAATGTTGAAAACAATATTTCCTATAAGATAAAATTAGTTGGAAACCATAATCTCAATTTTTTGAAAAGATATTTGAGTAGAAAATTTGTATTTGTATTTGTATTTTTGTATGTAACGAATAAACTCAAAAAGTACTGGACCGATTTTAATAATTATTTTTTCATTAGAAAGCTACATACATTATCACTGAGTAACATAGGCTACATTTAGTACTAGATTACTATAGAAATCTTTAGAAATTTCTATTAAAACCAACCGAAGGTGTAAACAAAATTAGCCATAAAATGTCTTTCATCGCATTCATGGTCGTTTCAATTAGCATGCTTATAACTTAAATATCTGTACCTATATATGTCTACTCGTACGAAGCCGGGACGGGCCGCTAGTTTTTTATAAACAAAACTGTAAATTTTATTTTTCTCAAAATTTTACCAGATGTTAAAAACGTTATTTTCCGTTGCAAACAATATTGTTTTGGAGATGAAATCATTTTCTATTCGTAAAATTTTCGAGGTGAAAAAAAACCGTTAATTGGATTTTTTTTCTAAAAATATATTTGTTTGGTATCACATTACAATATAAAATTTAATTCAAGTCTCTAGCGTCATTGGTTCGTCAGATATTTAGGGTTAACCAAAATGTTCACCTTTTTTTAAACTGCTATGGTAAAAAAAAAACACCCACGCAATTTTCTTCAGAGCCCTTTCTGCATTATTATCTGTATAACAAAATTTATTTGAAGTAGATATCTCTACTTGTTCTTGAGCTATCGACGACGAAAAAAACATCGCGAACGTACGGACTACGGACGTACGGACGTACGAACGTACGGACTACGGACGTACGAACGTACGGACTACGGACGTACGAACGTACGTACACACGCACGCACAGACATCTTTCTAAAAATCTTTTATTTCGGCTCTAGGGACCTTGAAACGTCGAGAAATGTCAAAATTTTCAATTCGACAAATCGGACCCATTACAATAACTTCCTATGGGAAGTTAATAAGGCAATTCGTGGCAACATCCAAACTAAAACAGCCATTGAACCCTCTACGTAAAAAAGCGAGTCGAAATTTCATTTAAAGAGAATGACTTTTTGATTCTTAATATACCTAACAAAAGTAATTTTGTTTATAAAAAATTCAAAAGCATCATTTTCATAAATCTTAAGAATTTAGCAAATTATAAATTATAAATATTTTATTTAAAAAAATAGAAAAACATCTTTTTTTTCAAATTTAGACTTTTGGAGTGAACATAACAATAAGAATCGCGAAATAAGTTATTCTGCTTTGCCTAGAGTCGAACGTTCATTTCGTGATTCATAATGAGGGCAAAATTATTTGCAAAATCGCATTTAGTAAATGAACTAAATAATTTTCAATCTAATGAATTAGTGTGAATTCTTTCTTAACTCGAGTTTATAAATACAAGCGTGTAAAATTTAACAAACAAAACATCAACTTAACCTGGCATTTGTTTTTAAATTTAACTAAAGCTCAGTTCTACAAGCAACGTTGGAAACAATACAAAACACTTCTCAGTTACCAGGGGAACCAGAATCCTGCTGAAAATCGTCTCCTCCCGTCGAAATAAAAATCTCTTTGAACTATTTTATTAGCAAATAATTCATTGATTCATTTTATTTGTTCTTTTTTTTACTGCTGCAGAGAATGAAAAAAAATGTTTTAATGACTACAAAATTCTAGGTAATATTCTCAATTTCAATTACAATTTTATAAAAACCACATTCTAGCGGTGCAGAGATATGTATATTGTATATGTATGTCGTGCCATCGAGGTACAACATATCAAACACTCCGCGTAATATAAAACTCTTCAAATTTGTTATTACCATACCATCTTAAATCATGTTAAACGTCAATTTTAACCACACTCATATGTCACAATCGATCACAAACGCAATTACCCTTAATACTCTTTATCAAATTTCCAAGAATATTTTTTATAATATAAAAATGTATACCTTTATAAATTTATGAATAGGCACGGTGGCGTATACGTAATATTTTTCTTTTTAAATTGATTTTCTTAAATCAAATTTCTAAAGAATTAGGTACAATTTTATGAAGGTATGTATTTATTTTGATCTAAGCGCTAACATCATCTGGTGAGTTATTCTCGATGGAATAACTAAATTCCCACGTAATGGAGATGATCAACAAATTAGGTTTATGCAAAACTAAAGAAGAACAATTTCAAGCTATCGCACAGTTAGCTACTAAGTTTTTATATTCCAATGTCAAGTAACATAATTACAAATACAATGCTAGATTATAATTTAAATACTATAATATGGAATGCCAAAGGCAATCGTAATAAAAATATAGAGTTTTTGAATCTGATTTCCATGACAATTTTTTCTCAAACCAAGTTTTGAAAGCAGCGCAGACATGTGTCCCAATAAAATTAAGAAACCATTTGTCATTAAAATGCCGGATTATATTTTAGCTTACATTCGTATAAGGAATTCTTTTAAAAGACAATGGCAACGTTATCGCTTAGAAGAGTACTGCAATGAAGTTAAATTTTATAACAAAAAGATTGCGGAGGAAATAAGTAAATTTAGAAATAAAAATTGGAATGAGAAGTTTAGTAAGTTGGAAAAGAATGGTAAACCTTTCTGGAACATAGCAAAAATTACCAAAAATAAAAGCAGACAAATACCAAACCTTCAAATTAATGATGAAGTTGTGTATCAAAACTCAGATAAAGCCAATGTCTTTGCAACAACCTTTCTGAAAAATCATTGTGTATCTAAACACCTTAGTGATGATCCAACTAAAATGCTAGAAAGTGAAACAGCAAATATAATTCACTCACAAATCACTGAAACTCCTAGGGATCAGTTTATATCAGCGTGTCTAAAAACGCAATATTTTCCATTGAATTGGAAATATGCAAAGGTAATACCGATTCCTAAACCTGGAAAACCGTCAAAACTCCCAACAAGCTATCGACCAATAAGTTTGCTTAGTTGTATAAGCAAAGTTTTCGAAAAAAATTTGAAATGTAAAATGTTACGCATCGTTGATAAGCTTCAGATATTTCCGAATGAACAATTTGGATTCAGAACGCATCACAGTACTACCCAACAGGTATTTAGAGTCTGTGAACATACTCGTATTAAGAAAAATCGATCCCTTGGCAAATCGACTGGGCTTATTCCACTTGATATAGAAAAGGCTTTTGACTCAGTTTGGCACGATGGAATTGTGCACAAGATGGCATATTTCAGGTTTCCTTCGTATCTTGTAAAAATTATCCAAAGTTTTTTTTGTCCAATCGTTACTTTAGTGTTTTTGTCAACAACTGTTCGTCTAACTGAAGTTACCAAGTCAACTATGGTGTCCCGCATGAATCAGTACTAGGTCCTTTACTGTATAATATTTATACTTCTGATATTAATAGATTACCAGGTTGTCAGATAGCCATATTTGCGGATAGTACAGGCATCTTTTTTACTTGCGACATATAGGAACTATGTACATACATATATGGCAAGTTTTGCATTCGTGCAAAATTTCGAACTCGAGATTTTAATCAAACATGATATTACGATGGTAGAGAAGTCGAAAAAAGTGGGTCCCGCGATTCCGTCCGGTCTGTTTTGTCTGTCTGTCCACGCTCCTACAGCCTAAACCATTGGGTCGATTGAGTTCAAACTTGGAAGTTAAGGTTTTCAGCAGATTCGCGTTAGGCGTTTTTTTTCATTTTTTTTTAAGACCAAAACTAACAGTGGCCCCCATACAATTTTTTTGGTCAAAAAACGAAAATTCGAATTTTCTCAAAAACAAACCGATAGATTTTTTTTTAAATTTTCTCTAAAATTTTATTTTTAAACTTGGCTTCTTTTCATAAGAAAAACATATTTTTGTATTGCTCAGGAAAGGTACCGCTCATAGAACCGTTATTTTGTTTCTTAATTTTCTCAGCAACTTATCAACCGATTTCAATAATTTTTTTTCTGAATAAGCTCTTATATTGCCTTAACAATATTTGATTATCAAAAGTGAAATTTTTTATTGTTTGGATTTTTAAAAAAATATTGAATTTTTTTTTTTTTCAAAATTCTATATCTCAAAAACGGGTCAACATTTTTTTACGAAATTCAAATGTAGAGCGTATATTTACAATCACTAAACAACTGCATACCAAAAATATTTTTAGAACAAAATTTAAAAATTTTATATATAAAAAATTAATTTAAAAAAAAACCGCTCTAACGATTTTCAAAAAAAATTTTTGAAAAATCAAGGGTTTTTTGATTTATAAAATGGCATCTATGTAAATTTTTGAAGACAAACTTATTTTTCAGGTAAAGTTTTGAATCTTAAAATAGTTTTTTTTTTAAATTATTTTAACTGCATTAAATGTAATCCCCTCCCATCTCACCAGATCAAATCCTGTGCGTGAGCCCGAAAGAGCGCATTACATTGACAAAACTTTTATTATATTCAGCCCTATCATGAATTCCATCGTAATCGGAAATTTTTACGAATCCCGAAAAACTGTATCATGAAATCCGTTCGTAGTGGAAAATCTCATACAATTTTGCATTACGAACGGATTTCATGATACAGTTTTTCGGGATTCGTAAAAATTCCGACTACGATGGAATTCATGATAGGGCTGATTACTATCTTTTATCCAAATTAGATAATGCATTTGGTACATATGTATGTATTGTTTATAACTATAACTATTGTAAATACCAATTCATTTCCGGGATGAGTTGTCCTAGGATGAGTTGTGTCTTGGGATGAATCGCGCGGTTTTTTTGACAAATCGAATAGCATTTAAATCTTTGAAGACAAACTTGTTTTAAAGGTATAATTTTAAATCTTATATAGGTGCTTTTTTAAACAGACTCTTTGCATACAGGAGCAAGTTCGTGCGACCCAGTCGTGCATTTTATTTCGCATGAATTTAGTCTTACCATTGAGACACATTTAAAAAATGAGATAGAATTCATGACTAATTACTACACTAAATGGAAAATAAAACTGAATGCTGACAAACTACAAGCCATCTTTTTCAGTAGAAAAAGAAAATCTTGTTACCTACCAAGCAATCAGCTTACCGTTAATGGTGTAAATGTCAAATGAGAACCAAGTGTGAAATATCTTGGTATTTATTTAGACCAAAAACTGACTTTCAGAGAACATATTGACAGAACTCTGCAAAAAGTTAGCATTGCTATAAAAATCTTATATCCTTTTATAAATAGAAAGTCCTGTCTTAGCAACGACAATAAAATGATAATTCAAAAAGTATGGATGCCAGGTTTTGGGGAAATGTGCAAAATGTCATCTTAAGAAACTACAAATATCACAAAACAAGCTTCTAAAAATGATGCTTAACCTTCCAAGATATCATTCCACCTTAGGCTTACACGAGAAAGCAAATGTTGAATTGATTTCTCTAAGAATCAATAAACTGACTAACACCTTCTTGCTAAATTTTGAAATCTCTGAAAATCCGCTTATAAATCAATTGATTCGTTAACCATCTTTCCGATATGTTTTTGTTAGTTTGAATTTTTCGTACCTTTGTTTAAATATTACTCGTTAAATTGTTAATTTATTATTTTATTTTCTATATGTTCATTATTAATGTATTGTTTGTCTATACTTATCTATTTATTAATTTACTTATTTATTCATTTATTTATTTATTTATTTATTTATTTATTAATTTATTTATTAATTAATTAATTAATTAATTAATTAATTTATTTATTTATTTATTTATTTATTTATTAATTTATTTATTTTCTTATTTATTTATTTATTTTCTTATTTATTTATTTTCTTATTTATTTTATTTTATTGATTTATTTATTTATTTATTTATTAACTTCCCATAGGAAGTTATTGTAATGGGTCCGATTTGTCAAATTGAAAATTTTGACATTTCTCGACGTTTCAAGGTCCCTAGAGTCGAAATAAAAGATTTTTAGAAAGATGTCTGTGCGTGCGTGTGTACGTACGTTCGCGACGTTTTTTTTCGTCGTCCATAGCTCAAGAACCAGAAGAGATATCGACTTCAAATAAATTTTGTTATACAGATAATAAGGCAGAAAGATGCAGAAAGGGCTCTCAAGAAAATTGCGTGGGTGGTTTTTTACCATAGCAGTTTAAAAAAAAGGTGAAAATTTTGGTTAACCCTAAATATCTCATGAACCAATAACGCTAGAGACTTGAATTAAATTTTATATTATATATTGTAACGTGATACAAAACAATTATATTTTTGGAAAAAAATTCAATTAACGGTTTTTTTTTATAAATCAAAAAAACTGAAAAAAAAATTTGTCACTTCGAAAATTTTACGACTAAAATATGATTTCATTTCCAAAACAATTTTGTGCAATGAAGAATAATGTTTTTGACATCTGATTAAATTTTGAGAAAAATCGAATTGACAGTTTTTTTACAAAAAATAATAACCTAAAAAAAAAAAAAAAAAAAAGTTGGTAAAAATTGAGTTTTGACTCAAATATCTTTTCAAGACTTTGAGATATTGGCTTTAAACTACTTTTATCTTTCAAAAAATGTTGTTTTCAACATTCAGTAAAATTTTGAAAAAAATAGAATTGACAGTTTTTTTTACAAAAAATTAAAAACCGAAAAAAAAATTTAACAAAAGTTGGTAAAAATTGATTTTCCACTTAAATATCTTTTCAAAAATTTGAGATTATGGCTTCTAACTAATTTTAACTTATAAGAAATATTGTTTTCAACATTAGGAAAAATTTTGAGAAAAATCGAATTGACAGTTTTTTTTACAAAAAATAAAAACCTAAACAAAAAAATTAATAAAGGTTGGTAAAAATTGATTTTCGGCTCAAATAGCTTTTCAAAAATTAAAAATATTGGCTTCAAACTTATTTTATTTCACAGAAAATATTGTTTTTTATATTCAGTAATTTTTTTATAAAAATCCAACAGTCCGTTTTTTCATAATAAAAAATAAAATCTACAAAAAATAGAACGCAAATTTGGCAAGAATTGATACATTTAGACAAACTTTTAAGCAAGACAAATCGATAGACAGGATGGGAAGTTATCAGTGTGGGTCGCATCCCAGCCTCTTTTTTATTTATTTTATTTATTAATTAATTTATTTATAAACTAATTCATTTATTTATAAACTAATTTATTTATTTATAAACTAATTTATTTATTTTTTTATATTTATTTATTTATTTTTTTATTTTTTTATATTTATTTATTTATTTTTTTATATTTATTTTTTTTTTATATTTATTTATTTTTTTATATTTATTTATTTAACAATTTGTTAATTCTTACTAACAAATTACTAATATATTAAAGTATATTTATCAATTATAATTTATACTAACCATTTTTTTTTTTAACTAACATATTTCTAAACAAAAGTTTATAAATCTTAATTTTATTTGAGTCAAAATGTACCTGGCCTTTTCAATTTGAGCTGAAGGTTTTGTTTGTATTTTCCTTCAAAATTATTACTTAAATTAATATTATCTTAATTCTATGTACAAATTAATATACTTGTTCAGCAGAAAGATATCATAGAAAAATATTAAATCTCTGTATGGAAACTGTGCGGTAGCTTACCAAATTTAACTGTTAATACGAAAATAAAGAATATCTATTTATCTATCTATCTATGCGCCATGAATTTCACAAACAATTATAAAAGTTAACAGTGCAAAATAAAAATACGTCATACATAGCTTTCAGTGATAAATTTTCTTTTTTGTTGGTTGAAAATTTATTTTTAGCTACCTACATAATTTCGTGTCGCTTTATATTTTTACAATAAATAAAATAAGGTAGATAAATATTAAAAACAATAAATTTATTTGATGTTGATCTTTATAGATAGTTCCTGTCGCGTGTTTTGGTCGATTAGATGAGATTTGTATACTTTTGCGTCATCATTTAAATATTTCATAACATATTTTTTTAAATTTGACAGAAATAAATATTAAAAGTTGTCTTGCACAGAAAAAAGATTTGAAATAATGGTTACATTATTTTTTAAGAATAGTTTCTTTGGAACTTTTTTTGTTATATTTCTGATTTAATGAAAAAGATATTTATTGAATTTAAATCAGCAACAGTTCAAAAACCATAAAGAAAATTTGGTATTTTCAAAAAAATCCAAAAAATGAGTTTTTGTTATTTTGGAATTTCAAAAGCTTATTTCATCATGTGAGCTTACAAAGAATTCCTCATATCGCAAAAACAAAAATCTGTTTCAAATTTTAAAAGTACCTTCTGAAAAACATAAATGATGCTTAGTAAACTAAACATTTTGTTTTAGGTTTTTTCTAGAGAATTACACACAAATTCTATAAATTGTTTTTTAAAAAAACATATTTTCACAGTTCAACATTTCCTGTTAATGTACGATTATGTGATTCATAGAATTTTCAAGATTATTACGAAATTCACTAATTTATTAGAATGTGTTATAATTATTTTTTATTTTCTATTTTTTTATTTGAAACGCTTCATTATAAAATTTAGTAGAAAATAAAAAAAAACATTCAACATGTGTATTTCAATCAACAAAATACCAGCTGAATGGATACAGATAAGCTGATGAAACCAACCTCTTGAGCGATTAGCGCCTGTTTTTTAAATTACATATGTACACAAATTGAAATTGTGTTGTTTTTTTTTTTTATTCTAAAACAGTTTGTCATTTATTTTCTGTATTTAATTTCAACACATTTATTCGGGGTCTTTGCAATTATTAATTTTAGCTAGTTTTAAATTTAATCGTCACGGTTGTCGTTGGCATTTGAACTTTGATAAAATATTTTAACAAAAGAAATTTAGAAAAATAAACTGATAAAATTTGTATTTTCTGTGGGAACTTAACGCTCGACTTAGGGAACTTGTTATCTAAGAGTGGGATATTTCGTTTTGAAGTATGTAATATTTGAAAAGAGATAAAATTACTAAAATTAAATCCTGTTAAATTTGAAAAAAGGAACATTTTACTATATTTGTAAAATAATGAATTATATTAGTATTTAGGTACCAACTTAAGTACAATTCCTTGTTGATTGAATTATATTTTAGTACTTTAAATGATAATTCAATACAGAATTATGGTTGAAATACATTTTTGTATTAATATAATTTGGCACATTTCCGCCCCAGCTCCCAGTTATTTAGTCCTTTCGATTAGGCCCATTTATCACTACTTTTTAATCTTTTAATTAATCTGGCTGTATGCTAATGCTCAAGAGTTCCTGGTTTGTCGGCATAAATCAATGACTTAAAATAGTCTCATTAAAATAAATCGAGAGACGGTTAAGTCGCTAAGTCGAGAGGGCTAGTTAAAAGGAAAAATTCTCGAAATGAAGTTGCCACCAAATTTTGTTTTTCAATAAATGTATGGTTTTTCAGGACTGACAAATCGCCATCCAACGTGACGGTGGATCCATCTCCAATTTAAAATAAAATTAGGACCGATCACCTTGACAGCGTTCAAACAGCATAAAACGGTCAATTAGTATTGATGTAATGGTGATCTGTTAATGGCTTGAGTATTGTCCTCGCTCTTAACGAAGCCATTTAACTATAAATAGGATTCATCGATAAGCTCCGTTAAATGGACAAAGTGCTCTTAGAGCTTCGCGAAGAGATTTTTTTTTACGTATATTTACAGCTTAGGTTCGTGATGAATTTGAAAACCATATTAAACAGAAATGTCAGGACAGTTTGATATTCTTAGATGTTAAACCAAATACAATAACCATCGAAACTTTTCGCTAAAAAAAAAAAACAACTTTTACAATTCCTTTTCAATTAGTTAAGCGCTTTTAGTTATTTTTGATCAGTAATTTATATTCTTATTGGACTTAAAAAAAATCATTCAAAAGTAGTTGGAGAGTCTATAGGTAAATACTAACGAAATTAAGTAAATTTCATTAACATTTTAATAATGTATGCTATCACCAGCTTTCATAATAACTTCAAAAATTCTGTCTTTTAAGGATGTATAAAGAGATTCCAAGTAGACTAGAGAAATCTCACCCCAGACCAATTTGATACCATGACTTAGCGCTTCCTTGTCATCATATTGCTTCCCTCCCTCATGTATGTTGCGTGTAAGCTAGCCCCACACATTTGCAATTATGTTAAGGTCCGAGGAATATGGTGGCCAGGGCAGCAAGTGGAAGTTTTCCTGCTAAAAAATCCATAAAATTGGTCCAAAAAGCTTGCTAATATTAGGGAATACTGATTCCAGCAAGGCTTTGTATGTTTTCCTAGGCATTTGGTATCTTGAGCTACCAAGTCTATAGCGCCATACAATAAAATTGAGCCCCAGACGATAACGCCTCCTTCTTTGCTATGTCGACGGTTTAAAAATCACTACACTCTCCTCAGGTCATGGAAATAATAATTATAACTACTGACCCATCTAGGTTAAATTTGTTCGTCGGAAAAAAATAACCTTCCGCCAGTTATTTGCGGTCATTCCATTTTGCATATCCCAGCTCATGTGATCTTTCGCGAAACACAAGCGTTGCTTCTTCCTTGCGTCATCAAGTAATGGTTTTTTTCCTTAGCTTTAGGCGCTTTAAGTATTTAGCATGGCGAATCGTGCATTTAACAGTGGATAAGCTGGCCTTAACATAGCTTTCTCCCTAGTTTTAGGTGAAGATAAAGCTGAGTTTAAGACGATGTTTTTTTAAATAATGACTGACACAGTGATCACTTCGATTTTTTTACGGGCTACAGCAAAGCATTAAAGACCTTTAGAGCAATGAACATCTATTCTTGCCGTTTCCTCCACTGTCAAAAATTTTTGTTGGCCATTTTTGTTAACACTCAATCAAGAACAATTAATTTATAAATTGTACCGTTTTTCTGAAAGAAAAATGTATGCACTTCATAAAAAAAAACGTTGATTTATTCACTGCTTCTAATCTAATGACCCGATTTATTTTCGCATATTCTTGACTCAATTAACAATTTGCCATGAAAATTCCGTAAGCTAAATCTCTTCTATAACCACATTTTATATTTTGTTGTTAACAAAATGGTCCCTCATTTACCATAGTTTTTTTTTTTTCTAATCCATCATGTAACGGGAGAAATATCGATTTTATTTCTCAAAAATGCCTGCTTCTAACCTTATGACCGGCAGTGTATATCGAAATTATCATTTTTCATAGTTGAAATTTTGTTGACAGGTCGGTTTTCGCGATCATTCAAAATTTATATCAGGTGTGTCTCATTTATTTCTGCATAGCCAACACAAAAATTCAAGTTCGAATAAAACGATTAAATTCCCTCCATATCGTCACTGGAAAAGCAAAGGGACATAAATACAAAATTTTCAAAATTGTCTTTTTTTTTATTTTATAACAATTAAATTATTAAAATGTAAAGGCTCTTAAGTCAACTTAAATGATTTAAGCTGTTTACTTTTGTATATACATATATTCTCTCTACAAACTATTTTTCTTTTTTTTACCTTTGTTGATAAATCGCTTAAAACAAGAAAGTTATGACCTTGGTAAAATAGTATAAGTTTAGTTCGTAGGGTTGTTTTCCAAAAGATAAAACAACTTAAGTAGAGGATGATTCGTCTTATGTATCAATTTATTTTATTTATCAGATAATAGGCATACATGCATTATTTTGGTAAAATATCTTAGGTTGTTTTTATGTGCGATTATATTGAAAAAAGTAAAATCGCTTATGTCAACTTATGATATTTTACCACAAAACTTTTCTGCATTTACATTTCTTATATTGACTTAAGATGCTTCACCATATTTAATATATAAAAGAAAAAGAATACAAATAAAATCACAGTAACGGTTTAACCGACCTAAGAACATTTTAGTAAATGGAAAGTTGTTTTGGTAAAAGCATTTAAGTCAAAAAAAACATTGATAAATTTATTAAATACTCCACTTATCAAAATTTAATTTTACTATTTATATAATTGTATATATGTATATATGAAGGCAAAATTACTGAAAACTATATCTTCATATCGTTCTTATTATTTTTTTTAAGTTTGCAAGTTAAAATCAACTTTCTGAAAAACTATAAAAATAGACTTAAAAGCTTTTACCCTTTGAACACATAATTTGCTTTATGAAAATTTTGTAACAAATTGTTTTTAAAAACAATTATTTTTGTCTGCAAGAAATGTTATCATTTTTTTGTAGGCTTAATGTGAATTTAAAAAAAAAACGATATGTCAGTTTCAGTTTATATTTCAATTATGGGAGTGATTATAGAAAATGCCAAAATCTGATGTAAAAACATGTGCCCTTTGGCAAACAAGAAAATTAAAGTAAGCAAATAAATTTTAAATAGAGGCAGGAAATATTTCGAAATAAAACAATTAAAATAAACAGAAAAATATTACAGTCACAATCCCGTGGTACCCGTGGCATTGTGGTTAGTGCGATGCCAGAGGTCTTGGGTTCGATCCCTGCCTGTGCCACCTAAAGTTTTTTCACGGGTACTGCCCTTGCGAGGAATTGACAAATTCTCCAAGAGTAATTCTTGTCATGAAAAGTGCTTTCTCAAATAAGCCGTTCTGATTCGGCTTAAAAATGTAGGTCCCCTCCATTCCTGACAACATTACTCGCACACAGGAATGGTTGAGAGTTGTAAGTCACTAGGCCCTGGTTCTCTACGGACTGTTGCGCCACCTAATTTATTTATTTATATTTTAAAATCTTATATATCATATATATATATATCATATATATATATATCATATATATATATATCATATACATACATTTCTTGTTCTATCACCAGCACAACTACCATTTTTCTACTGGCAAAAAAAAACAAAGTTTTTAAAAAGTGATTTCTTATCGACCCAGCACATAATTTCCATTTCGATATAAAATGAAATACAGAAATGGCCGCATAATGCAGGTTTCTTCACGAGTTGAAGTTTATATTTTCTTAAAAATAAAAATGTTTTGAAAATTAAAGAGAAAAATGAAAAAAGTAAAATTATAATTTTTTGAAAACAATTTTGAAAACTAGCAATTGCTTAAAAAAATTTCATGAACAAAATCTCATAAGAAAACATTGTTTTGGTAAGTTTGCGTTAGTTTTTGCAATTCTTCATTTGAAAGGGAATTAATTGCATACTCAGTTTTCAATTTAATTTTATGTTGGTCGTTTTTGAAAGTTAATAGTGCTAAGTTGACAATCAAGTTAGCATTATCAGGGGTTAATTTGTAAGAAAAACAAGCGCGATAAGTATTTTATTTCAGGAAAAACTTACGCCAAATTCACAACAATTAATCTAATTATAAGTTTTTTTTTTTTTAATTCAAGTGGTGGTGTTTATTTGACATTTGAGTTGGATTTTTGTTTGTGAATATAAAAACTACCCTGCCCTACCAAAAATGAACAAAAATTGCAAAGGTTCAAAGCAGAATTTCTTAGTGTTATTACACCCCACTATTAATCAGTTGAATATTAAATGATTGCCGCTTACAAAATTTTAATCATCGCACCCTCAAAACGAATAACATTTTTTATCGTTGTTCGATAAGAAATGTATATCATTTTTAATTTCAAGTGCTCACTGAAATCTGGTATTGTTGTTTGCAGTTCTCGATTTATTTTATATTTTTGTTATCAATTGTTTGTGGTTTGTGCTTCCTTTTGTCGGTTGAATGAATTTCGATTTATCAGTGCGGCTTAGGTAAAAAGCAAACAAATCACAAAATAGCCAAACATAGGGTGTTTTTGGTAAATTTTGATAATACACAAAATGAAATGAAGAACAATCTTGTTTGATAGAACCGAGTTTACTAAAAACGGACTTTACAGTTTTAATAAGACGTCAATTATTTATAAGTTACGTAATATTGATGTTTAAACTATATTCATACAATTTAACATTCGAAATTGTGGTCGTTCAATGATCTAACAAAAGCACCTTTGCAGCGATTTATTCGTAAACCCGAATTTCAATTCCTAACGAACACAAATTTTGACGAGAACTATAGCTATCTTTCATTAAATATTGGCTGAGTCCTTTAAAAACACCGGCTTTACGACATATTAGCCCAGGTGCTTGATAAGAAATTTATTTTTTAGGGATTAAGTGGTTCTTTCTAAGGCACGATGGCTTTCAATTTGACGAATATACTCGTATTAATCTAAAAACAAGTTTCGTTAAAATTGAAATACTCACAAATGTGGTGTTACCGACTCGTAATGTAGGTAACATACATATGTAGTTCACAAACGTTCTTTGTTCTAGTTACCTTATCATTGAAATATTTTTGGTAACTGAATGAATTTTATGACATTGACATTTAATGTCTCATTGATTTAAGGGTACGTTCACAGTGAAAGTTCGAAGCTGAGAAGTTGCAATAATTTTGAAAACAATTTTACCTTTTGTTTTATCTCGGTTAAGAACTGTTTGACCTATGATAAGTTAAGGTGTTTGATAAGAAATCTATTTTGTATGGATTAAGTGGTTCTTAATCCTTAATCCAAATACGTTACGTTAAAATTGAATTAATCACAAAGTTGGTGTTACCGACTCTTAATGTAGGTTATATAGTTCAAAAACGTTCTTTGTTCTAGTTACCTAATCATGAAAATATTTGTTGGTAAGTGAATGAATTTTATGACATTGACAATTAATGTCTCATTGAAGTTGACAAGTTATAATAATTTTGAAAACAATTTTACATATTATTTTATCTCGGTTAAAACTGTTTGACCTACGATACTACTCGTATTGTCAGCTTTAAAATAAAAAAGTAAAATTTACGCTTAATTTAAACTTATGAATAAAATTAAAAGAATGATAAAAAAAACACCCTGTAACACGTCAAAAACGCCCTATTGAGAATTTTAAATCTCTTCATGAATAGTTCTGTTGTTAGAGATAAGTGATGAGAAGTTTTTTGTTCTGCAAGTATGAATGAAATGTTTGAAAATTTCGTTTTTAGTCAAATGCTTTTCAAATGATTTCGCTAAAAAAAGAACCCTATTGTATGTTTTTCTTCTTTTTTCTTGGAATGCGCGAATATTTTGTTGATATTCATCAATCTTGGATTTTTTTCGTAATTTAGAACGAATTGAAACGAACGCCTCCACACTTATTTTAATTTTAATTTTTTTTTGGGGTTGGAGATATGAAAATACATATTTTTATCTTATGATATGAACATAAAGTTGTCTCAAAACACAACAATGGACCGATCGATGATAGAAGGAAACAGCACAAATAAATAAATAATTGTTGGTTGGTCTGTGCGTCGTCGTCGTCTTCTGATCTTTTGCTTAGATTGAGTTATTATTTTTGTGTGTCTGGAATTTTTGAAACCAATTCAAATGACGGAAGCAAAAATTTAGTTTAGTTTTTAGTTTTGGTTATTTTTTATAAAAAAATATACAACATTATAAAATAAACACTATGAAATCACTTTGATTTTTATTTTTGTTTTTATCTTAAGAGATGTCACTTTAAAGTGGGACGAACATTTTTCTAATTATGTGGGATGATGTTTATATTTTTTAAGTATTTTGAAAAAATAAAATTTATGAAAAGAATTTTGACCAGAGTATTTAAAATGATTTTAGACATTTTGTTTATTGATGATAAATAAAATATTAGGACTAAAAACAAAAAGACTCATTTTTGAAGTGTTGAATTAAAACATTGCAAAACATGTCAAAACGGAGAAAAATGTTTTTTTTTTTTTAAAGTAAGTTTCAAGATGTTCAGCATTTGCGTTTTTTTGAGAAAATGTCGGTATCAGTACAAGTCAATGGAAAGAAAATGTGATATTTTAATTTACGGTAAGAATTCCAAATATTGTAACGTCAACAAATTTTTCTAGGAAGCTGACAGCAGGGAAGTCGTTGCAAACATGAGTATTAAGTGCCTTGCACATGAGAGCGAACAACGAATGAACGAATGGACGAACAAACGTGATTTTACATATTTCAAAAAGTCAATTCCAAACAAAAACACATTTAAATTATAAGAAACCAATTGAAAATAATGTTAGGATAATAAAATTTGCATTTTGTTCTCTAAAACAAGACAATTTTGTAAAAATAATTTGTTAGTAACGAATTGCAGTGTGGTTGCTACGAACTGTCAAACTCTATTCGCGTTCCACATACCATCCACACTGCAACGAATAAATTGTTCGCGCTCAACTTAACCTCAAAATTATACCACTTATGTTTTGTTTTTGTGTGAAAGATCATGGCTGAGAAAAATATGGAGAAAAGGGTTGACAATTCGTCACTGTCTGCGAATAGAAATAAAGCTCATGTGAAAGAAAAGTCAAAATATGCGAACATCCACAGTTCGCAGTTCGTAGCTCATGTGCAAGATGCTTTAGGTAAGCGATATAAAGGCAAGTTTTTGTTTTTTTGTGGAAATGGTTGACATTCAACAAATATCATGACACTTCAAATGACAACTGAGTTTGACAGGTATCAAATGTCAGCGTAAACGTAAGACTACGAAATTGATGATACATTACTTCCAACCAAAAATTATGTTTAGTTATAAATATATATTTTTATGTTCTTTCAGGATCGGATGGCCAATAAATTGTTTTGTGCGTATCAGGGTAATACTGGATTTCTTTTTAAATCAAACTTACTACGCCAGCTACTTCTGAGACTCCCCTTGTCGTGTGATTCAAACATGAGTATCATTATTTCGTATTTTCTACAATAATAATAATGTTCCGAGAGACAACAAAATAAAGAATCAAATATAATACGAAAAACAAACAAAATCAACAACAGACAAATATAAAAATAATAATAATCTGACCAAGAAATCGCGACAGCATTCATAATTATTATTATTGTATGCAATTGTGATTCTTCTTCGCCTTGTCAAAAGCACTAACCCCAAACAATGACATGGCCGTTGCTGTTCGTTGGTTTTGTCGATGTTAATTTTTAAATTCTGAATTCATTTTCAAGGAGACGAAATTTTCCTTTCTTAATAATATGTGGGGGTTTATTATTTGTATATGAGTTGGATTATTTAAATTATATTTATGGTCATTTTCGTTTTCAACTGATTACCGTTGCGATGATGGCGGGGGGGGGGGGGTGTTGTGTATAAAATTTAATTTTACGCTTTTGAGCAATTCAAAGAAAATAAAAGGAAAAGCAATTGATATTTGATTTTTCTTTAATGCTTTTGTTTCGATGCCAAAAAAAGAAAAATGAAAATAATAAATAAAAAACAATGAAATTTAATGTCACCGATCAATGCAAAAAAGCACAACAATTGAAATTTAATCAAATGAAGGTTGAATTGATGGAAAAATGTAAATTATATGTGCCTGTAGCAAAAGTAAAAAGAGGAAGGATAAGTCTGGAAGCGCTTCAATCGTGAACTCTATGTAATCTAATGGATTTTTATTTCATTGAAAATATGAAGATATGACATTAACAATGGAAAACGATATCAGCCAAATGTCCCCCACGGTTACGGTTGCAGCACATTATCCTTCAACAAAATTGTTCATGGCTAATTTGAACATTTGTGGTCCTCGATAACTTAACGATTTCCATCTTTAAGGTCTTGATTGTAGATCGTTGGCATAAATCTTATCTTACCTCAAAGTCAAAGGGACCAATTATAGCTTCATTATTTTTAATCATTGAAACCAATCATTAGAATTTGACAGATCGGTTATAGCGATTATTGAACATTTTCCTGATTGAATTCAAGCATTTTAGCATTAATCATTGAATGCAAAACTGACAAGTGTGTATGCAAAGGAAATGGAATGTTTTAGTTTCAAATTATAAAATCGGGAATCAGATGTTTATTGAAAATTGAACTAAGACAACATTTGTAGGTTAAATAAAGTAATTTTTTAAGTGAAACAATTCTATAACTCTTTTGCTTGATTTTGATACCAAACATTACAAATTTAAGTTTTGTAAAAGCATTTAAATGTTCAAACAAATTTTTTAATGATAAAAATCAATGAGAGCTATAACTGGTCCCTAAAGGTGTAAAATCACAAGATTTTTTGTAGTGAATCTTAATAATTTCAAGCTTTGTGCAAACGAATTCCATTCTTAGTAATATGGTAGTTTTTACTTGTCAAATGTCACAGCTTCAAAAGTTGCCCAAACTGAACGTGTTATTATAAATGAAAACTCTTTTTTTCGAAATTCTATACTAGAAACAGATAGTTGTGAAAAAATTTAAGACCGGTACATCGAATGTGGTAAGTAGACTGCAACTAAGCACGAATGTATCAACTTTTGATATCTAATCAAAGACACTCCATATAAAGACCGGAATCTTTCGTACGTTTCACCCTCCAACACCCATTTGTTTACATTGTTGTATTTGTAATTTTGACATTAGGTCCATGAATAACGAAAGTCCAACAACAATTCGATGCGGTGTATTTACATACTTGTTTTGACAGATGTTGTTGTTTTTTTTATTAAGTTGTGTGGTGAGGATTTTAGATTTTCTTAATTGAGGCGATTTCACAATTTTATGTTTTTTTTTTTAGTTTGAAAAACTTAAATTATAGTGAAATTGTTAAAACTTGTTCACTTTTTAATAATTAGCAAAATACTTTTATGAAATAGTCATCGTTTTTAAATTCAAAAAAAGAATTATTAGAACATTCAAGAGATAATTTTTGGAACGTATAATAATATATATATATATATAAGGGCGTGACTTTTTGAATTTCTGACCTCTTTACTGACACTGCTCGTATGTTTTGTCTAAGAGCTCGAAGAACATATATTTGGTGTTGTCATCCTTCTCATCTGTGGGGGCGTGCGCGCATATCAGGCTAATGTTGCCGAATTTAGCCTTGATGCGGATGGTCATGAGGCGCTCGTTGATGCACCTATAGCTTAAGACTTGTTGCCTAAGTCTGGCTCCAATGACGAAGCCGCATCCAAATAAGCGCTGTTGGTTTTCTCGGTAGCAGTCACCATAGTAGATATCGCAGTTTTTCATCCTCTTTTTGCCCGGCCCATCCCATCGTATTTCCTGGATGGCGGTGATGTCTGCTTTATAGCAGTCTAGGGCCTCCGCTAATTCTTCGGCTGCACGTGGTCTGTTAAGGGACCTAACATTCCACGTGCATATCCGAAGTTCGTTGTCCTTAATTCGTTTGCGTTGGTTGTCAGCAGTAAATCCGTCCGTATCCGAGGCTTGTTGGTGCTTCGCAACTATAAGATTTTTAAGTGGTCAGGAAGTCACCCTGACGGCACAACCCCCAACCTGGAGGGCCAGATCCTTAGTATAACTCCAAAGACGGGGAGCCGGATAAACCGCTCCTTATAGGCCTGGGCTCCGAATAAGTCGTAGAAGCCCTATAAGGTGTTCACTAAGTAGTTCAGCCTTACTGGAACTGTAGACGCCACCGTTGATTCCATCTCGGGAATTCCTCCGCTGCCGTCTGGATAAGGAGAGGTGCCTTAGTGGACGCACCTCTCCCCCCCTCTCTCGTTTGCTGCCCCCAACAACTTTCCACTGGGGTTGGAACCCAATCTCCAGTTGAGGTACTAGGCACCCGAAACAATCGAAAAAATTCACGATATGGTGTTGGCCGATCGAAGATTGAAAGTGCGAGAGATTGTGGAAGCCGTAGGGATCTCGTATGGCTCAGTGGTTTCAATTTTGAATGATCACTTGGGCATGAGAAAGCTTTCCGCAAGATGGGTGCCGCTTTTGCTCACAGTCGACCACAAACGCAATCGTGTAACAAGGAAGATTTGGCGTTGTTTAATCGCAATATGGAGGAGTTTTTGCGCCGTTTTGTAACCGTGGACGAAACATCGAAACATCCATCACAACACACCAGAGACCAAACAACAGTCAAAACAGTGGGTTTCTAAGGGTGAATCGGAGCCAAAGGTGGGTTTGTCAGCCAATAAAGTTATGGCGACTGTTTTTTGGGATGCACGCGGAATAATCCACATTCACTACCTTTAAAAGGGAAGAACAATCAATGGGGAATATTATGCCAACTTATTGGACCGATTCAATGACGATTTGAAAAAAAAACCGACCTCATTTGGCGAAGAAAAAAGTTCTTTTCCACCAAGACAATGCAAGGGTGCACACATGTGCAGTTGCCATGGCAAAAATCCATGAATTGGGCTATGAATTGCTCCCTCATCCACCCTATTCTCCAGATTTGGCTCCGAGCGACTACTTCTAGTTCCCAAACCTGAAGAAATGGCTTGGTGGAAAAAGATTTGATTCCAATGATGAAGTCATCTCGCAAGCAAAGGCCTATTTTGAGGACCTCGATAAATCATTTTTTTTTTGGAAGGGATACAAAAATTGGAGAAGCGTTGTACAAAGTGTATAGAGCTCAAGGGAGACTACGTTGAAAAATAAAATTATTTTTTTATCAAAAAATCTGTGTTTTATTCCAAAAGTCACGGACTTATTGACCCGCCCTCGTACATATATGAAACAATATCACAAAATACAACACAGTTTTTAGCCCACCCGATTTAATTTATTATTCCTATATTCTGCATTAGATTTAATAAATTTTTCCTTATCGACCAATGTTGCAAAAAAATTGTCCATTTAAGGTCACGTAAGCACTATACAGTTCATTCTTCGTATTTTCTCATCAATTCGTGGTGAATTGACTTTAGCATTGGTGAATTGACTTTAGCAGTGGGGAATTGATATTAGCTTGTAGGCAAACCAGAATGATAGATTGGTTTCCGGTCTTTATATAGTGTCTTTGTATCTGATGGTCAGATACGTGACCATCAGACGTGTTGTCTGTAATTTGAAAACTTAAAAAGGATAATAATCCAAGGCACACGAAACAGCTCATTTCAAAGTAATTCAAGATCAATTCTATCTATGGTCTAGAATGGCCTTCAGCACGTGAAAACCTGAATGTCATAGAATAGAACATCCCTGGGGTAACGTTAAAACTGCTTGAAGCGGCTAAAATATCTCAAATTTAAACAACATCTACGTTAAGAATATGGTTGTGTATACGCTTAAAAAACGCTGGGAATTATTGCGACATTACTTTGAAAATCATGGTAATGTTGCAGAATGTGTGCGAAAATTGCGTATGGAGTTTGGAAGAAGAGAAGCACCATAGGCTCCGTATGTTCGTTATCTTGTGAAAAAAGTAAAAGAAACTGGCGTCCTCATCGATAAACCAAAGCGTGAAAAGCCAAAAGCAGGGCGTACACCCGAGAATATTATTGCTGTGGCAGAAAGTGTGCGTGAAGCGCCATCAACATCAATTCACCGCCGTTCTCAACAATTGAACATTTCGGAGACATCATTGAGACGAATTTTGCATAAGGACCTTGGTATGACGCCATACAAAGTCCAATTGGTTCAGGAGTTGAAGCCAACTGACTATCCAATGCGTTTTCGCTTCGCTAGATGGGCCTGCGATCGACTTAGAAAAGATGCCGATTTTGCCAAAAAAAAATTATCTTTTCAGATGAAGCTCGTTTTGATCTTGGCGGGTATGTAAACAAGCAAAATTGTCGCATTTGGGGCACAGAAAACCCGCACGCATACATTGTAAAGCCGATACACCCAAAACGAGTCATTGTTTGGTGGGGTGGGGATTTTGGTCCATGGCCCATAACTGGCCCATTTTTCTTTGAAAATGAGCAAGGAGTGGCCGTTACAGTCAATGGCGATCATTATCGGGCCATGTTGAACGAATTTTTGTTCACCAAAATTGAATAGGAGGATATTGGCAAAATGTTGACACACAGCCAAAGCTACACTCGATGTTTTGCGCCCTGTTTTTGAAGATCGCATTATCAGCCGCAGAGCTGACGTCGTTTGGCCATCTCGGAGCTGCGATCTGATACCGTTGGACTATTATTTGTCGGGTGCCGTAAAAGATAAGTGTTACGCCGACAAGCCAGAGACAATTGACGCTTTAAAAGACAATATTCGTGAATTCAAATTGAACCGATCATGTAGGCTACAGCATGGCCAGCCGAGGCAGCCATTTGAATGAAATTATTTTCCATTATTAACCGGAAGGATTCTACTTTCAAATAAAAAAAAGAAATTTGAGAAAATATTCAGTAGTTTTATTTTTTTATAGCATTTTCAAAAAAAAAACTTTATTAGGGATACACTTTGCAAATGTTATGGACGGACGATTTTTGTAAGTGGTCCAAGAAAGTAAATTAATTTGTCAAAATAATTTGTTTCATTTCCTTACTATTTTTTTCATTTATAAATTATTTTTTTAAAAAAAAAGTGATCTTAATTATATTTCCATAGCAGCAGTCCTTAGTAGACAAGAACGGCCGAAGCTTTGTGATGCACAATTGGATAACGTCAGTTCACTATGACAATAGATGGATAAAGTTTTTAAAATCTGCAAGAAATAGATTCCGGCTGTCGATCCTATGATGATGATGATGAAAATCAGTGGAACGTAAAAAAGAGAATATTTGTCAAAAAATAAACAAAGAAAATGTCTTGTTTTCTACTTGAAATAATTTGTTTTAAAGTTCATTAACTTCAAATGTAGCACTAACAGGTATACTTTTTCAATGTACTCGTAGGAATTGAAATCAAAGTAGCAAATTATTCAATTTCAATTGCACGTAATTTTTTCTGTCATGTGTATAAATTACCCTCTATTAAGGTCGACGAAGCCGATGCGGTCAACGTCCCTCAAAGTTTTATAATCCATTTTATAAACAAAAAAATACTATAATTCAACTTCAAAACTACAACTCGATAGAAGCATTTGTACAAAAAAAAGAAAAAACTTTCGAAAACAATACTTTGTGAAATATAATATCGCTCCCAGATGCTATTTAAGTACACAGCCTACAGTTACGAACTATATTTTTTATTATATACGACGTCGATATCAGCAACAACCAGAAACATTTTCAAAATAAAATAAAAAAAGTAAACTCTGTTCCAAAGTAAAGTCTCGTTGAAACTTCTCGCTTACAGCTGGCAAGCACCTAACTACAAAATATTGTACTTTATAAAAATCATCCTAGTTGTTTGCTTTGAATAATTTTTATTTTTTCATCATCTTTTTCTATAGTTGTAGTTGTGCAACACAGTCTGTAAACTTTTATACTTTTTATGCTACACAAGTTCTGCTTCTGATGCTGCTGCTGTACAAACTAAAATTCATTGTTAATCATAAACTTTTGAGGGGAAAAAATAAACACAAAATCTCAATCCAACAATAAATAAATTGCATCGTGAAATCGATACGTATCGATAATTTTAATTGCAATTGCAGCACAAAATCTCTGAACTCAGAAAAACTAAAAAAAAATCTCAGAATAATGGCAGCATCAGGGAGTAAAAACGCCAAAATGACAGAAACGATTCTTGTTACTTTTTTTTTAAATTTGTTTTTTGCTTCCATATTTTTTGTGAACCGTATCTAGGGCAACTTTTACTACTGCACACATTAAACACAGTTCCTCGTTTGCCAATAGTACTGGAAAAACGATTAAGCAAGACATTAATTTCGGAAATAAAACAAAACAAAAAAAAAAGATGAAAAATTCTAAAGCCAACTCAACCAGCTAAAGTCATCCAGCCATCATCACATCGCAGTACCACAAACAGAGGGGCATTTGATAGGGAAAATAGGAAAAATATGATTTAAAGTTAGAGGAAGAATATTTTACTATAATTTGTATCTCATACAAAATATAAACATAAGTTAATATGGGAAAATATTATTCTACAAAAAACAAACAATTTATTTCAAAAAGCTCACAAAAAGCAAAATAAACGTTAAAAACGTATTTTTTCTATTACACAACTGTTTTTTTACCATGGCGCAGAATTTTAAACAATCTTTAGGAACTTAGCATTTTAATAGTTAAAAATGCCCTAATACTTATTCCATTTTTTTAAATCCAAATTCCAAATTTTAATCATTTTCTATTAAACAAAATAGTAATTCTCTTTTAAAACAATGCAGAATCTGAACTTGTCTTAAAAGTGACAGTTCGTGAAAAAAAACATAGCAAACTAACCCAAGTCTGGGATTCAAACTAATTCATTTGAAATATCAGAAGTCATGTATTTATGGTTTACATAAGTAGCAATTTTGTGATTTAAACTTTGGTAAACTTTTAAGAGATGTTTATAAATATGCTAATACAATTTAAAATTGTCAAAATCATGTTTTTAGCTTAGTGCTTTACTAAAATAGCCTTCACATTTTTCTAAATCGTTAAAAATTTGGCGACTTTAATTGGAAAAAACGTTAAAACCATACTTTTGGACGACACAAAATATTAAACAACCTATTGTTTAGAGCATTTTGTAAGTTAGACATTTTCTACATTTTTTAGCAATTTACTAGCTGTTCTAAAAAGTTCTGTTTCCCTGTTATTGAAAATGTTGCATCTGAACATGTCTAAAAAGTGACAATTCTTACCTAAATCTTATTTGAAATGTCATAAATTCAGAATTCATATGGATTTAATAAAATTCTAAAAGTAAAAGAAGCCATTTTGTAAATTAAACTTTGGTAAACTGTTAAGATATGTTTATATGTATGTTATGCTCAGTAACTTACAATAGCTTTATCATTTTAGTAAAATTAAATATTTTGTGCCATTTTTTTGTTATTGGAAGGATTTCTCAAAAATTGAATAACGGGAAATTAACGTTCAAAAACTATATTTTGTTGTATGTATTACTCAGATTTCTTTTTTTAACAATGGCGCAAAATATTTAACAACCTACTATTAAGAGAAGTTTGCTAGTTAGACGTTTTCTAAATATTAAACTATTATAAACCTTTTTCCCTTTCATTAAACATGGTGCATGTGAAAACCTAAAAAGTGACATTTCGCAAAAAAAAAAATATGACAAACGAACCTTAATCTTGGAATCGGAATAATTAATTTGAAGTGTCAAAAGTCAGTCATGTATTGTTGAATTAGATATGGTTTTGTGATTTTAACTTTTGTAAACTTTGAAGAAAGAGTTTATCGGTATCGCCAATCAAAGAAAATTAAACGTTAAAACCATATTTTGTTCTATGTTTTCCAAAGTTTTTTGGACCACAGAAAATATTGAACCTATTGTTAAGAGCATTTTGTAAGTTATTAATGTTTTTAATTTTTTAGTAATTTACTAGCCATACCAAGAAGTTCTGTATTCCCTTTTATAAAAATGATGCATCTGAACACGTCTAAAAAGTGACAGTTCATGGAAAAAAGAACATAGGAAACAGGCCTAAATCTCGGAAACGTTTCAATTTATTTAAAATGTCAAATTCAAAAATCATGGATTTAGCAAAAGTAATAATTTTGTGATTTTAGTAACTTACTAAAATAGTTTAAAAATGTTTAGAACTTTCGTAATCATTGTCATTTTAAAATATTTGTCCTATATACATGTGTATAGTTTTTCTATAAGAGGTTTCATTTTGATAATCAGAAAAGAGAAATCATTTCATGGCCTCCTCGTCTACTGCTGCAGAATCAATCGATTATGAGCCATTGACAAATGCCTTATCTTTCATGTGACCTCAAATAAAAAGACAAGACATGTGAAATCACAAAATTTGGGTGGCCAATTCTCATCTCCAATTCAAGAAATAACACTTTCAAGAAACTTTTATTGCAAAATTGAAATTATTTCGTTACTTGTGTGGCAACTACTCGTATGTATAACAATATTTTGTAGCAAATTTTAATAATATTAATGCGTTGTTGAAGAGTGTTCTGTGCAATTTTTACCTACCAAATGTCAAAATATGACAGCTTCAAAAGTGACAGATGTCAGAATAGGAATCAGATATGCATGTTTAGCTAGCTTAAAGAAAAATGTTTACTTGTAACAAATTTTAAAATTGCTGTTCATGTATTTTTTATGAAATGTCCCAATGTGTTTAGTATTTGGTTTGAAACAAAATTTCAACTAACGGGTGTAGGTTTTTATTTTGTATATTTCATACGCAAAACCAGAACGCTGATCATCTATTTTCATTTTGGTGGCGTTCCGTTCGATGCGAAGTAGCAAATCGCCTAGAAAACACGAGGGAAATTCTTGGGTGTGCGTTTTTCTTTTCTTTTTTTTTTTTTGAAGTAAAGCTATTTTCTATGTGAAAATAGACATTTTTCATTGCGTGGAGAACCGAAAATAGCCAGCCAACATATAAGTAGGTATACCCAAAAGCGTTTACTTTTCTTTTTTCGTTTTATTTTATTTATTCATGTTTTGCTTTAATTTATTTTTAAAATTATTCGCGAGGTTGAACACCAAAGAAGAGTAAGAGATCTTTGTATTTTATTGTGGAAAAGGTTGTTGTTTCTTTTTGTTTGTTTTTGGATTTTGTATTTTAGGGTTGTTCATTGAGAGTACGAGTAAAGGAAGATGAGTTGAGACTGTCGGGAAAATGCATCATGTAAAAGCTCGTTATGTAAAGTGATTTAATTTTAAAAGGTTTTTCTTTCTACCCTGTCTAATGTCTATGAACTGTCAAGGGATGATAAAGGGAGACTTTGTTTCCAGCTTTATTCTTCTTTTTTTTTTGTAATTTTATCCTAAACGATATTTTTGTTTTAATTAAAAAAGGTTACTTCTCGTGTCTACTTTGTGGGCTTCAATTTGTAAATTTGGAAAGAAGCCGATAAAAAGTTATGTCTAAAAATAAAGAAAATTATATAGGATATTTAAGGTTCAACCATTTCCTATAAAAATAGGAACAAAAAAGTGAAAAATAGGTGGAGCTATTAAAAAGGTTGTAAGCCTCAGGATTATATCAAAATAAGTACTTCTAATTATTGGAGACAGAGAAATTTTGGAAACCATTTGACAAGACTTGGGCGCTATATATATTTTGTTGGTTTGTTTATAGAGATGTAACTTAGTCTTTTATGAAAACAATTACCTACCTACATACATCATTTTTAAAAAGTTTGTAACTAAAAGAATTGAGTTCAAGTTACTTAAGTAATCAAGTGGAATTTAGGTATAGGTAATTAAGGTCATTCATTTCGTGCTTTAATCTTAATAGCACTGACATTTGACACCTGTCAAACTCAGCTGTCAATTGAAATGACTTAATATTAATTGAATGTTTTCCATTAACTATAGTGGATCGCTTAGCAATAAAACGTTAAAATTATTAAAACATAATACAAAAGTGGCGAAAGCCATTACACCACAACTACGGTCGTCATAGTTAACCGAATTCGCAAGTAATCTGTAAAATTGTAAAGAAATTTGAAAAAAGTGTAAGCATTGCTGATATCGTACGGTTTTTACATCATCGTAATAGTTGGTCAGTCAAAAACATAGTTGTTGGTGATTTATCGTAATTGTCCCCCTCGTACTCCTCCTCTTTTAAAAACCAACATTACTCAAGTTATTTCCGAGGATACCGCGCGAAATGTTTAAAAAAGTGCATTCAAATTAATTCGAAAGGATCCCACGCAGCGAATATTCTCGATGCAGACATTCGAACACTTTTTAAAATTGAAAGCAAAGTCCAAAATGTACAATATGTCGCATGTGTATTACTTAGTTTTATTTCAAAACCAAAAAATGAATGCCCCAATATTTATTGTTGAATTATAAAGGTTGATTTTTTAAAAGCTATAGGAAAGTTTTTCAAAAAAAAAAAAAAACACATAAAATTAAGAAAAATGCATTTAATCTTTATTTGAATCGATAGTACGGACCATATTATATTTAAAGATTATTTCATGCAAATGTTGATCTTGACTGCGGCGCCTCAAATGGTCCTTCAGCTTAGTCCAATTTTGGGATACTCTTTCCAACATTTCGGCCGGTATCTTAGGAATAAATGCTTCAATGTTGTCTTCCAATGCGTCAATTGAAGCGGGCTTATCTGTATAGAAATGAGCTTTAACATAGCCCCCCAAAAAATAGTCTAAAGGCGTTGAATCGCACGATCTAGGCGGCCAATTGACCGGCCCCGAACGTGAAATAAAATGTTCACCGAACTCGCCTCTCAATAAGTCAGTCAGAGCTGACGAGCTTGAACTCGCATGTGAGATCGATCGAGCAGACTCAGTTTCATATGCAACAAACGAGCTCATTCTCTACAGTTCTGACTCAGTGATATTAGAACGATCTCAAAGCTCGTTGTATGTACTTGCACTAGTTAAAACAGTAGTTTCTGTGCGGCCAGTCGAGTCAAGAAGGAAAAACGTCTTCTGAAAGCAATTTTTGTTGCGACTTGCTGTATCACCCTAGATATCGTTGATTGATTGACACCAATGTCTTCACCAACACCGCTTTGAAATCCAGGATCTCCTACATATCGCAGAAAAATCCTCATTTTTTTTTTTGAGTCAAAGCACCACCGCGTGTTTCCAGGGTTGGGCCCAAAAACTCATCTGTCATTCTGTTTCACTAAATCTATACAATTTTCGAAAATCTTCACCAATTGGACATCTTCTATTTTTACATTACATTAAATTTCACACTACTCAGCACATAAATGTACATTGATACAAGACACGATTTGTAACAAAATTATTCAGAAACTCGGCAATTTAGTTGATATCAACTAAGTAAGAGAAAACCCATCCTCAACAATTCGTGAGATCGATCTCATGCAATCGAGCGTTTGTACATCTTTTTGCATATCAAAACTAGAACTTTCTCACATAGAGCTTTAGACGAGACATCGATCTCAACACTTTGAGTTCGAACTCACAGCTTGAGATCGATCTGTCTTTTTTTTTTTGCATACCACTCTAAGAAAGTTCTCAGAAAAGTGAGTAAAGAGCTTGAACTCATCTTTTTGCATATGACCCATTAAGTAACATTCTTGTAAAACATTAAACTACTTTGAGAATCATATAGATTTTCCTTTTCCTCTCGCGATGGTTAAATTTCGAATTTATCCCAGATAAAGAATCTTAACTTTAGACTTTTTTATCAAACAAGTCTATGGTATTATGTTTTTTCATCAAGTGTTCCTATTATTTTGACCAGCTAAACTATAAATCAGTTGACGGATATCGTTGTTGTACTCATAAGATTATTGCAATAGTTGACTACATATTTACCGTTATTATAATATACATATGTATGTAGCATTTCCTTGACGTATTACTTTCACTTATTCAAAGAAAGCTGTAAACTCAAAATTTAAGAATGTTCTTATCATTTTGAAAGTCAAAAGATGTATCATTCATTCGAAATCGTTCTAAATTCTCATTTCAAAATTCTTTAATTTTTAGAATAAATAAATTTGACTTTCTGTTGACCCGAAAGATCCCCTTTAGTCCAAGAATTGTATTATTATCTTTTTGGCATTCATTATTCTAAATTCATATATACAAAATAAATCATCAAATCAAACGAAACCTTTGAAGACTTAATAATTCAGTCGCGGGAAGCTTTTTAAAAATTTAATTTCTCCAAATTTATTTTTCAAGAGAAAATTTTTTGTATTAAAATAGAATTTTTTTCCAGACAATTACTAAGTTTTCTAAACATATTTCTTTTCTTTCGTATTCTTCAAACAACCTCATCTTCATCTCTACCTATCCATGTAGTAGGTACATATACATATATTTTTTGGAATTTCCTCTGAGAATTCATTTCTCGATTTTATACTATAGAATAAAAATATAAAATTTGTAAAATTGTAAAAATAATATTTGAATATAGAAAAACAAACACTTGGACTATGGCACATGTCATTTGAATTCCATTTATTTTTGTTTCTTGTTCTTTCGGACTTGGGAAAAATAAAATGATAATATTATAATTTGAATAATTTCAAGGTTTTTACTTTTTTTTTTTTCTTGTTTTCTGAAGAAAATTGCTTTGCAATAGAATAATCCATGTTAAAAATACCAACAAATAAACAAAATGAAAATACCTTATACCAAACTATATAGATTCAAATTTTTAACTAGGCCACTAGTGCAGAGGATGTCAATGAGAAGAGACATAAATGTTGTATTATTTCTAAAGATTGCCGGTAGCAGGAACACATTTGATGTCAGAGACAACACAACAACAACAAAAAATCCGAATAATCCGAACAAAATAACAACAACAACAACAAATAAAGAGGTCGATTGACCTTTCCCAACAAAAAGGCGGAAAAAAAAACAAATAAAAGTACTACTGGCATACATGTTTTATGCGCATATAATTGGTGTACTGTATTGTATACTGTACACTGTACAGTGTACATAAAGAAAAGAATGTACAACACTTCGTTTAGTAAAAGTGGCTTATATACATTAGCAAAAGTATGTACAGCACATAGTAGATAACTTCACAAGAATAAAGAAACAATAACAACAACAATAAGAAAAGTAGGTACATATAACGGTATATCTATGTACTCATGCAGAAAGTAGAACGAAAACATTTTAAGTAGGATACATGCAAAAAAAGGATAATGCAGCTAAGAGCATATCATCATCTTTGAAGTTGGCTGGAGATAAAGGGTTGATAAGTTCATTGGACCAGCTTTTGTTTTTGCTTTTTGAAATAAAATCTTCTCAATTTCTTTGTAATAATCCTGTCTTATTTTAGACTTTCCTTCAACAGTAGTCGTAGAGTTTCCCGCTTAACATGCCAAAAACTAACAATACAAAAGTTGTCTATCCAAACATTTGCCATTATGTCATTTTATGTCATTTTATGTTCTATTATGTCATTTTATGTTCTATAGACACACATCTTTCACTAACTAAAATAAAAAATAAATCGGGTGGCGCAACAGTCCGTTGAGAACTAGGGCCTAGTGACTTACAACTCTCAACCATTCCTGTGTGCGAGTACTGTTGTCAGGGATGGAGGGGACCTACAATTTTAAGCCGAATCCGAACGGCCAATTTTGAGAAAGCACTTTTCATGACAAGAATTACTCTTGGAGAATTTGTCAATTCCTCGCAAGAGGCAGTAGGTACCCGTGAAAAAACTTTAGATGGCATAGGCAGGGATCGAACCCAAGACCTCTGGCATGACAGTCCAACGCACTAACCATTATGCCACGGGTACCACTCTTTCACTAACTGCTCAAAAAAAAAAGTTTTAAATACATTATGCAGTCAAAAAGCAAATTCAAATCGAGTGAATTGACCTCATAATCTTCATTTTCAACTTTTTTGCTTCCCATTCAAGGCTTTCCAGTGCCTTTAACTTGTCCCATCGACATTGTCGATTTGCGTATTATCGAAAGAAAAGCCCTGATCACTTTCAAGTCTACTAATAACTAAATATGTAGTATGTGACTTGAGGCAGGCGGGCATTGTTTGTTGTCTCTTAACCTTTCTACTGTTGTATCTCTGGCGATAACAGTCTCGCCGTGCGTCGTCGTTTCTTTGGCCGATCTTGTCTTTGTTATTTTTATATTTTTTTTTTTACTGATACGTTCGCAAAAGTTCAGTCACTTTCGTTGTTGTTTTCAGTTTTCAACGGCGACGATGCAACGAAACAATGCACACGCACTAGCCTTGCGTCCAGAAGAAGATTATAAATCAGCTGTGACATGGGCCATGGTATTCCCTTTCTTGCATATACATACCCCCCCCCCTCATCTCCAACTTCATATCAGGGTACATTATTATCTTAGGTCTTGGATCACATATAGATTTTTTTTTGTAGAGCACCCTTTTGGCGATGGAATATGTATGAATGCTACTACCACAATACAACATCATCCCAAAGCTAACGACCGACCGATCCAAGAAGACACAAAACACAAAAACAAAGACTTGGTGTTTGCGCGCGCCTTACACTGCACTACACTACACATATCTCTCATATTCTCGATGCTATTTCTGTCCTGTGGCATCAATTAGTCAAACTCTAGGTCGTGATGCTGCCAGATAGGTTTAGAGATATATACTTTTTTTTTTTAATTTCTTTCTTTTTGTTTTGTTTTTCGTTTGTTGCAAAAATTTCTTTTCTTTGTTTTTTCTTCTTGTTTCGTTTTTCAATTGTGTGTAATGTAAAAAGGAAAAAAACAGTTTTGCAAAAATCTATTTTGCGTCGTTTGTCGTCGTCCATCCACGCATTCTATTTGCGTATTTGTAAATTTTGCAACGAATTGATATCCGAGTCCGAGTGTCGATGACTTTTCGATTCATTTTCTTTTTTTGTTTGAATTAAATTTGTTGGTTTTTGTACTCAAAAAAACTAAAATACATAACACAAGAAACTATTTAAGGATTGAAACCAACTTGATTTCAGGAGGTGTGGCACGGCCGGCGACGAACTGACGACCTGTAAGTAAGGAAAATATGGTTCCACAGCGGATATAAAAGGTACAGTTTTAAGGGATTCGAACCATAGATCGACCGAATCCCAGGTTATGGGGAACAAGGCCTTACCTGCATAATCATAAGCGGGTTTCCCTCAGTATTAAAACTATGTGGTGGCTAAGTTCATTGTGTTTTGTTTGTTTTTTAAATAGGCAAGACCCTATCTTACATCCGGGGAGTCTTTCTAGCTTGCCAGTGCCTCTATAGTGGACGTTATACCCCTCCAGTTCATCAAATCCGAAATCCTTAACCTATCTCTGTATTAGGTAGAACCCATGGCATGATGCGTTGGACTGTCTGCCTGCCTATGCCATCTAAAGTTTTTTTCACGGGTACTGCCCCTTGCGAGGAATTGACAAATTCTCCAAGAGTAATTCTTGTCATGAAAAGTAAAATAAATAAATAAATTAGGTGGCGCAACAGTCCATTGAGAACTAGGACCTAGTGACTTACAATACAACTCTCAACCATTATTGTGTGTGAGTAAAATTATAAGGGATGGAGGGGACCTACAGTTTTAAGCCGAATCCGAACGGCTAATTTGAGAAAGCACTTTTCATGACAAGAATTACTCTTGGAGAATTTGGCAGTTCCTCGCAAGAGGCAGTACCCGTGAAAACTTTTTTTCTTATTTAAGGTGGCACAGGCAGGGATTGAACTCAAGACCTCTGGAGTGACAGCCCTACACACTAACTAAGTCACTAGGCCCTAGTTCTCAACGGACTGTTGCACCACCCAATTTATTTATTTATTATTTCTGTATTAGGGCTCATACGGAGTAGGGCTGATTTTCATTTGGAGACATGAATTAGCCATAAGAAACTCTTTGTCAACCGGTGACTCCTGGATAAGATGGGAAATGAACCTACATATAAGAACCTGTTTAAGAACTCCACTATGCAGACAACACATAAATCTGAATAAGGCACTCTGAAGGTCTATGTAATAATCCATAACCTTTAATGATAGACACTATAAGCTCCTGTGGTCTTATGACAACAAGGACTTTTGAATCCTTCTTTAAGAGATGTTAACAAAAAAGGAAAGTAATAGCCAAGTTTATATCTTAGCGAAATATTCATTCAGAAAAGAACTGGTTAACTAAAAATCATAATACAAGATTATGAAATTTTAAAACGATGAGAGATTAGTGTCAGTAGGCCCAACTATTTTATCGGAACCATACGTGAGCTTAATTGTGCCCTAATGCATGCCTAAATATATTGGGATGGTCTTTCGGGGGCTTTGTGGTGGCTGTTGTTTAGCCAACATGCGTTTGCTGTTGGCTTAACAATAGGAAAACATCCTTACCAATGGTGAAATGAATCAGTAAAATTTTAGCTTAAAGTGATTACATTCATTCAAAAATTCGATGTCTGGCTTTTCCGATAATTCTGATCGTAATCATTTAAATGGATTTTTTGCAAAGCCCCTTAAGAGTAACAGGGTTTCTTGACCATGGGATTGAGAATCAATTTGCAGGCATCCATGTTAAATGAACTTTTATCATTCTGTTATGACTTTCAATTTTGATTCTTTCTAGAGCCTTTACAATCCTACTACGATCAATCCATACCCATATCTCCTATTGCCTTATTTTTGTATTCAAAGCTGCGAAACTAGTAAAAAGCTTCTTTATCAACACCTTCAAATAACCAACAGATTACTTTCACTTTTACCGACTTAAGTTCATTCTAAAGCCACAGGAACGAGATAGACAACGTAATCATTCTATATTTAGCTGTTTCATAGTTGAAGCAAAATCACTTAGGCACAATTTTACTTGCGAGAAAACTTTAACCCAATTCAACTGAAGATCTGGTGTAGGTACTTAGACTTAAATTTGATGCATCTATTCAGTCAACTGTTCTTAAATAAAAAAAAAATCCCTCTCAATCATCGTTGGTTGTTTACAATCATCTCGATGAATCAGTATCATATTTTGTTTATTTATTAAATACTTAAGAAAATATATCGTCCTAGACGAACTGACATTTTCTATAACATTGACTTGATATAAAAAGCCGACAAAACAATTAATATTCCTCCACCATAATTCCAAGTAAATAAATACATTTAGGATTCACCACCCCATCCCAGCACCCCAACCCCCTTCGTCCATCTCTTCTCTATCATTTTTAGTCACATTCAATTCTCATCTCTATAATTAGAGATCAAAGTGAATTTAATTTATATTTTTAAGATTCGAATCGCGTTTTCGTAAGATCAGATAGCTCAGATCATTCTCTGAACATTCGTGTGATATACATACATACCTATGTCTATGTAAGTAGGTAGGTTTGTGTCTAGAAATATAAATTTGGTATTCCTTGATGTTCATTTATAATTTGTTTCGACACTCGAACTAATTTTCCGAATGTCAAAAGCGATTATCGATGCTGGTATTTCGCGGCATTTTTCCGCACATAAAAAGATATCAAGCAAGCTATAGGTATAATGTTGTAGCTAAGTAATTTTGTGTTGTTATGCTTGGTCCGGTCCGGTTCGGTTCGTCACGGCAAAGCCCGGCCCGGCCCGTCTAGAGCGCATACCAAGTTTCAATGATGCATTTATGTAATTATAAGTCAATTGATTGACTTGGACACATTTTACATTTTTTTTTTTTTTTTGCCAGTATAAAGTTCTCAGGCCCCGCTTTTTATTGAATTTGTTCACATACTACTTCTTTTCTAATTTTCCTTTCTAATGTATTATTATTTTTATTATTATTAAATTCAAACCCTCACATACTGCTTGTGTTCGTTTTCTTTTGACAGCTGTTATTTTTATTCACAAGTTGTATTCTTTTTTGTCTGCTATTGTTTGCTTTACAATTACAATGTGTTATATTTAGTGACGTCAATTGGAGATAAGATAATTCATAATATTAGCAGTCAAGTATCACAGATAGGGTCTTGAGTATAAATTAAGTTTTAGAGACACAAAACTTTTGTCATAGGTGTTAAGAAGATTAATAGGTATACATAAATATATTTCTTTTAAGTTTCTTTATTATTTTCTGTTTTATAACACATATACATAAATAATAATGCCTATGCTCTGTTGGTTTAGTGTTGAGCTTCCTGTGTACTTTTAATTTAAATATTTAGTCATTTAGGTATCGTGAAAAAAACACTCAATTTTTAGAGGCAGCATTATACATTATACTCATATCAGGTTTTCAAAATAAGTGCATATAATAATCATTAGTCCACCATGAGAACGCTTTTCAGGGGTCTTTCCGTTGAGCTTAATTTTCGATGATCCGTCCTTCTACATTTAAATGTAAACGATCGTCATTTGTCGTTCAATTTTCGTGTCGAATATGGAATTCGCAATATAAGCTGGAACTTTAATACCAAATGAAAAGGTGAGAAAAAAGTACAACACTGCGACTCCAGTTTTTCGAATTCTATAATATCCATTATTGGCTCTAAGATCCTTAATCGAAGCTTTTTGGCAAACACAATGGATTTAGGTAGATCTATTCAATAAGTGAAGCCTGATTAACAGTCTTGTTTAAACCATTTATCAAAGTAAAAGATTTTCTTTTTCATTAACGAAAACAAGTCTTAACGACACCATAGTTATTTTTATGGTACTTCCTGAAATTCATGAGGGTATTTGACCAACAACCAATAATTCTTTTAAAATTACTTGACGTTTGGCTAAGAAAACACCTTTTAAATGAAGATGATTTTTAATCGAACTGAGACTTCATCGACGTCTCGATTTTTTCAAATAAAGGAGAATAGACAAAAAATATATGAAACCTTGGTCTACCTACTGTTTTGTAAAGAGACCTTTGAGAATCATTATGCAAACATAGATTGCATTTTACGAAACAAACTATAACAAACAATAGCAAAAACACTTTTCAATTTGGAACAATCGAAAACGAATAGTTTTTTTTTAATTTGTTGTGAATATACTGCCTTAACCCAATCTTTAAAAGGGGTTGGGTTCGAAATCATGTTCTTCAAATCCGGCTTTTTAAAATCACTTTTTTTAAAATTCTGTTTCTTTATACCTCAGCTTTGTAATAAAAACTACATAGGTACCTAGGTAATTGTTTTATTTAAAAAAAAAAAATATTACAAAAATAATAAAAAAAAATAATATAACCAATAAATAAATAAATAAATTAAATTAACAGTCCGTTGAGAACTAGGGTCTAGGGACTTACAACTCTTAACCATTCCTGTGTGCGAGTAATGTTGTCAGTAATGGGGGGACCTACAGTTTTAAGTCGAATCCGACCGGCTAATTTGAGAAAGCACTTTTCATGACAAGAATCACTTGTGGAGAATTTGTCAATTCCTCGCAAGAGGCAGCACCCATGAAAAAAACTTTAGATGGCATGGGCAGGGATCGAGCCCAAGACCTTTGGCATGACAGTCCAACGCACCAACCATAATGCCACGGGTACTACATAACCAAACCAATATCTATTTTTATTTAGTTTGATTAAAAATGTTTTGTTAAAAAAAATGAATGAGCGGATTTTTCAGTTTTAAAAACGGGTTTATAATAGGTTGGATTTTTAGAAGACGGGAATAAACAGTGTTTTAGCAGACGGGATCTTAAAACATTTTTTCAGAATTTTCGGAATTTTCGAAAAAACTGGATTCCAATACCCACCCGTTTTAAAGTTCTGTGTTTATAATTACAAATTTCGCTTTTATACTTAGCTTTTTAACGTTGCTCATTTAAAATGCTAATTCAAATTTAAAAAAAGCAGGATTGGTTATTATTGCCAAGAGAATTATTCGCCAAAAACAATGTTGTTGGTTATTATTGACAATTGGTATAAAAGTTCCTTTATTTAGGAGTCTATTCAGTTTAATAAAAGTACTGTTATTTAAATGGAACCATATTGCAAAATGAGGCATTGAGAGTTGAAATGGCGTAACCCTCATTCAATGAATTTTGATTTTTAAATCCAGAATGGTTTTCCTCCAATGCAGAAGTGATGTTACTTAAATTTGCTCATAAATCAATGCGAAAATGATGAGGCATCGTTTTTGCACGAAACTTTTCTTAGACCAAAATAACAAACATTTCTTTTTCTAAGTAGATACAAATCTTTTAAAGGGTGATTTTTTTGAGGTTAGGATTTTCATGCATTAGTATTTGACAGATCACGCGGGATTTCAGACATGGTGTCAAAGACAAAGATGCTCAGTATGCTTTGACATTTCATCATGAATAGACTTACTAACGAGCAACGCTTGCAAATCATTGAATTTTATTACCAAAATCAGTGTTCGGTTCGAAATGTGTTTCGCGCTTTTTTATCGACAAATTTTGCTCAGCGATGAGGCTCATTTCTGGTTGAATGGCTACGTAAATAAGCAAAATTGCCGCATTTGGAGTGAAGAGCAACCAGAAGCCGTTCAAGAACTGCCCATGCATCCCGAAAAATGCACTGTTTGGTGTGGTTTGTACGCTGGTGGAATCATTGGACCGTATTTTTTCAAAGATGCTGTTGGACGCAACGTTACGGTGAATGGCTTTTTGTTGCCAAAAATGGAAGAACTGAACTTGGTTGACATGTGGTTTCAACAAGATGGCGCTACATGCCACACAGCTCGCGATTCTATGGCCATTTTGAGGGAAAACTTCGGAGAACAATTCATCTCAAGGAATGGACCGGTAAGTTGGCCACCAAGATCATGCGATTTGACGCCTTTAGACTATTTTTTGTGGGGCTACGTCAAGTTTAAAGTCTACACAAATAAGCCAGCAACTATTCCAGCTTTGGAAGACAACATTTCCGAAGAAATTCGGGCTATTCCGGCCGAAATGCTCGAAAAAGTCACCCAAAATTGGACTTTCCGAATGGACCACCTAAGACGCAGCCGCGGTCAACATTTAAATGAAATTATCTTCAAAAAGTAAATGTCATGGACCAATCTAACGTTTCAAATAAAGAATCGATGAGATTTTGCAAATTTTATGCGTTTTTTTTTTTTTAAAGTTCTCAAGCTCTTAAAAAATCACCCGATATAATCTTTCCTTAATGGTGCGCCCACAATTAGAAAATTGGCAAATTCAAAATGACAATTGGAAAACGGACATTATATCGGTGAAGAAACACGAAATAAGAATGGTAGGTACCTACTTACGCCTAAATTAAAAATAATTACTGTCGACGAAATTTAGTTATGTATGTATTTTGTTTGAAAGTTAATCTGAAATGCCACGAACCAAATACCTATGTATGTACTGTACATATATAATGCAGGGGTATGGATGATAGGAACACGGAGGCTATATTCCTTGGATGTTAGCATTATTTTGTTTCTGTTTTTTTTTTTTCTTAGAAATTTGGCAAATGCGTTTGTTCTTTTCTGTTTTTTTTATCTTATGAAATGTATGGCTACCCCCCCCCCCTAGTTTTAAACGAAGAGAAATTGGCCTTTATTTTTTGAATATTCGAAGTTTTACATTTCTGCTAACCTATTCTATCAAAAAATTTCGAATCACGTACTAAGTGTTAAATTTAAATTTCCTAAATTGACTACTTAAAATCTTCTATTTTTTGAAAGAGGTTATCGGTGATAACATTTCTCTCGAAATTTTGCCTCTCGACAAACTTTGAAATTAACCACTTTTTTTATTTTTCCTTCTAAGCTTAATTGTACACATTGAAATGTCTCCTAGAAACATAATTTCCGATAAATAAATTTCACAGTATACCTACTTTGAATATTATTCGCGGTTGAAAAATTTAAAGATGGGAAAAATTCATTGGGAAATTTTGTTGACAATAGATCCATCAGTATAAATAGGTATTTAATTTATTAAATTGAAAGGTACTTATAACAGTTTTGACCAATTTGTGTTCCTATTGCGATTAACAGAACACAGATTTTTAATGTGAATGATTTGCCAACAAAACTAAAAGCTGCTGTATATTTAACCCTTTTTACCAACCCACCCAAAAGAATGCATTGAATAGGTATGTAGGTATATTCAATTTTATCTTTCAAATTCGTAACAATTTTAGAAAGCATAAGAAAGAGCTTGTACAATAGGGCCTTAATGAACATTGCAAAGAACTGTTAAATCAAGGTTCTGGTATTTAATTCATACACAGACACTGTCGTCATAGCTTTCATCCAAACAAAAAGAATTGCCCCAAAATTTGTAGTTCCTGAAAAGTGACTTCTCTAGTCTAGAATTAGATTTTATTACCTTTTTAAGTTACAACTGAAGCTGATATTTTTGTTTGTCATTCTTAATACGAATCTTCTTCGATGGCGCCTGTGGTAAGGTCGATTATCTTTTAGAATTTCATATTTGGCATTAAAAAGTGAAATCAATTTTCGTCTTTAGGATTTCACAAAGAACTTATGGTTATTTTTACGTTTCTGACCAAATCACGCTAAAAAGGTGTAGTTATGTATATGATTCTTCTTGATATTTATCATAACAAAGTTATTTGTCTCAGGGACAGTAAGCAAGTTCCTATGCCCATTGTTGGTGTGCCAATCGAAACAGAACCGATTTTCTTAACCTACAACCTAGGTACCTTCCTAAGACGTTTTGGGTGACAATTTAAAAAGTAAATAAAATAGAATCTCATCTGCATGAGAAAAATACATCGAAAAAAATACATCATCAAATAAAGAAAAAAAATGTAAAAAGTTAACCAACTCACTTGATGCAGTGCTGTCAATCCATCGACATTAGCCGTATTAATATCAGCTCCATTCTCAATTAAATTAACAACCTCTTCCTTATCGCCAGCTAAACATGCAGCCAGGAATACACATCCCGATGAGAATTTGATTTTCCGACCTTTCTCAGTCTTCGGCACCGATGGTTCACGATTTGTTTCGGATTCCTCCCAGCGTTTAAGCTGTTCGGCCCGTTTCATCATTGCCGAATTGTTTCGCGTATCGAACGACATTTTTGTTTTCTATTTTCTGTTTAGTTTTATATTTTGCGATTTGTATTTATATTTTATTTTATGTGTTTGGATTTGATTTGATGAAGGTTTTCCTTTTTTCTTTTTATTTTTGTTGTTGTATTTTTATTTATTTTTCACGCACTTGTTGGACAGAAACTGACACACACACACACTCACAGATGGAGATACACATACGTTGATTATTTATATATGTATACAAACAAAAAAAACTGGCACAACCAACAAGAGTAAAAAGGAGAGATAGAGAGAAGAAGTCGCAGTAGAAAAGACGAAGAACAAGAAAAGATGAGAGAAAAAAAAGAAAACTTTAATTTCTTTTCAAATAATTTCCCGCTGCTGCCGCGCGTCAATTATTCTTCTCCTTTTGTTTGCTTTTTTGTTTTTATTTTACGTTGAATTACAAATCAATCCGAAATTCCAAATTATTATGACAGATGTCACTTTCCGCTACCGCTAGAGTTGATTTCCGATCAAAATTCGTGTAAGAAATTTCAATTATTTTGCGGGCTAATCTAAATCCGATTGCGATCGAATTAATTGCCATCTACTGCAACTGCAAATGCAAACACAACTCTACGTACGAGTACGATACGATACGATACCGATACGATTACGAGGCTAGAATGAGGGAGACAAAGCCAACGCTATGTTGTAGTCGTCTTGTCACAGTCGTTGTCGTCGATGAAAGGAATTCCTTTGCATCAAGTTTTCTTGTTGCTATTCTGCTCGGTATTGCTCTTGTTGCATATGGGGGCAAGTGGGATGGGTATATTGGTGCTGGTGCTAATGGTGTTTCTGTTGTCCTTGTCGTCCGTCGTAGTTGTTACGTTCACACTGATTTGTCGTAGTTTTTCTTTATATATTTTTATTCTTTTTTGAATTCCTTTGAGAATTTATTTTTTTGAATTTAAATTTCTTATTTTATTCACAGATTAAAACAAAAATCAATAGCCGCGCAAAATGAGTTCGATTTCGCTCGTAATTATTTTAAAAAACTCATCAATCGAAGTTACACAACATTTTGCATGCATTTTCATTTCACTTGTAATCTCACTCGGACTCGGCCGACTGTCGACTCGCAACTCGCACTCGAATTGTTGAAAATGCCAAAAAGAAAAATTCAAATTGGAGAACTACGAATACGAACTAGAATGAGAATGAAAAAAAAAAAGAAAAATTGTTGCAGCAAAAATTGTATGCCACTTTACGCGAGTTTACGCACAAACTAAAAAGCAGACACTACAAAAACAACAACTCTCGTCGTACTCGTCGTTGAATTTCCTTTGCACTTTCCACTTGGATTTGGATTGGAATTGGAATCCACTGCCTCGGTATCGGGGCCTCGTTCCTCGGATCTCGGGCTCTTCTGCTGTTGGGGCTCGGGCAACGGAACGGGCACTCTGGCAGCAAAGAAATGATTCTTCTTTTCGAATATTTTAGAAAACTTATTTTTTTTTGTTGTTCGTTGTTGTTTTTTGTTTAAATTTTCTTTCGTTTTAAATGAATTTTCTTTAATCCACCAAACACATCAAAGAGTGTGAGAGAAGGGGGTGCAGAGGGGCACAGCTATCACATAACGAAACTCGCGAGCATAATTTTGTTTTTCTCTTTTTTTTCGAAATGATAAATTCTGCTTTTTAATTCACATATTGCAGCGTCAAAATTACGTTTGTTGTTTCTATAAAATGCAAAAATTAATTTAAAAAATAAATATCTACAGAAACTCTACCAAAAGAAAAATAATGAAGAACGAACTTTTGGGAGTTTTTTTTAGGGGAGCGGTCGACTCTTCCTTTTTTATCGCGGGGAAATATACTTCAATTATTTTGTTGTTCTTTTCTTCTCGTCGTATATCCAAGGATTTTCTTTTTCTTCTCACCGTCTCACAGAAGATTCTCTATTGTTTTGTTATTTGTTTGAATTGGAAAATGTTTTAAACAATTTTCTTGGATGCAAACGCGAATTATATTACAGTATTTTTTTAAATTATTCTTTTCTTTTTATTTCTTACTTTGCACTAAAAATTGTGTGTACAAAAACGGAGAGAGAGTACGTCCTCTTCGAAGTTCTCCTCACATTCCTCGGATCTATCATCAAAATATAATTTTTTTACCCGATTTCATTGTGGATGTCTGTTTTGTGTTTGATTTTCTTCCACAAATGGAGGTTGGCAGGGTTGGCAATGTTGAGATGTAAAAAGAATTGAGAGTGTTTTGTTGGCGGAATGTTAGATGGAGCTGTTAAAAACGGAAGTCAAATGGTGGTTTTTAAATTGTTGATAGCGGTTTTATTTTTAACGGTTTTGTGAGAATTTATTTTTCCAGTTGAATTTTAAGTTGAATTATCGAAACCAAAATACCCAATGTGATTTTGTTTACCCTAGAAATCAAGTTATTTTGCCTTATTTTGTGGAAAACTCAATTTAGAAATAACGTAAGAACAAAATTGGTTGCTAGATGGTTTTAAATGTGCTGGGAAGACGTTAACAATTAACACAAACAAAATTAAAAGATGTTAATCACGATCATTATCGATCATGACACAAATTTTGGGGTGATCTTTTTGTTGCTTTTAAAATTGGTTTCATTGAGCATAAAACAACAATAGCGGTTCTATACGTTTTTTGTTCATAAAATACAAAAAGTTATACTTATTTTTATTTGAATGAAATATCTGCTACAGTGTTCGCAAAAGATTCAGAAATCCATTTTTGTTAACATTCTAATAAGTTGGAAGGGGAAATGAAGAAGGGGGAATGAAGAAGAATACAACTTCGCTTCAAAAAATGTTAATTTAAGATTTCTGATTCATACATTGCTGTGTGAAAGAATTGCATCAAATGTCAAAACAAACATATACATATGTATGTCACATTTTTCCACTTGTACCTAAAAATTGTGTTATTGTGGACGGTGTTGACGTTTTACTCTTATGAGGAAATTGATTTTTTGCTTCAAATTGTATCTTATAAAAATTAACCATCCTTGATTTTATTTAAAATGATAAATTAATTTAAGCTCTCTTCAACAACGGCTGAACAGTTTGGAACAAAAAAGTTAAACTTTTTACTGTTCAATAAGTATGTGATCTCCCAAGCTGTTCTGTTTCCCAGTAAATGAGTGTATGCAAAATACATAGTTCGGTAGAAAATAGTACAGTATTTTCTAAAGGACTAGTAGTTAATCATTAGCTTTTAATACTGAGTTAATAATTTAAACTTTTTTGGCAATCATTGAAATTTTCTATCATTGAACAAAAGACATACATATTTTACTGACAGAAATCTGTGTCTTTGGAATTGAATAAAATTGAAACACTAACCAGTGAAACGATTAGATAATATCTAGAATCAGTTGTTCAAGAAAATTAATTTTCTTCAGGAAAATTTAAAAAATATATATTCAAATATTTTTCCGCATTGAACAATAGCTTAATGAACCTTTGCTCTCTATGTAGGGCAACAAATTTGTGAAAACTATCAAAATAGATTTTAATTTTTGTTATTTGGCCAGTTTATATTTCATAGATCACAGAGGTATTGTTTAAAACATAAACAAAATATACCATACATAATTCTCACTTTTGATGCCAATAATCTGAGAATAGGATTTCTATGATTAGATCTCTCAAGAATTACCTATAGCACAATTTAAAAATTAAGAAAAGAAATGCAAAGCTTATTTGATTGTTTCGTGAGAATAAATAGTCAATTGTGGTGTGAATTTACAAACGCATCACTGCAGAGATGATTTGCGATCATCCTTGTAGCACGTTCATAAACGCAAATATTTGGCATCACTTAAAGCATCACTCATTATTGCAAAGTTCGATAAACTGATGCGCAAACATAAACAAAAAAAGCATTAAGAATTTTCTTGATAAGTTGTTGATGCCGACGCGATTTGGTGCAAAAATAGCGGAAAAAGACAATGAAAAGTATTTAATAAAGTTCTAAATTGTTTATAAATTAATTAATTTGATGAGTTTCAGGGAATATTTTACCAGCGCACAAATTAAACTATTAATAGAAAACAGATTTAAAAATATGAAGGTGAATTTATTGCCGGCAGAAAATCAAAGTCAGTATCGTGGAGAAAAGTTCTAGAGGAGATAAAATGTGTGGCTCCAGATTTTAATTACAATGGGATTTTTTATTAGTATCACATCCATCATAAAGCAAAAGTTGTTTTTAAACGTAAAACCTTTTGCCAATCAGCACGCATCGTAATCAGCTGAGCAACGATCAGCATCGCAAAAAAGCCGTGATGCCTTATCTCTACCAACAAAATTTGACGTTTGTGAATTTACCCGTGTTTACATTTCATTCTTTTCCTCTATCAATCTGGCTGAGAAAGTTCTCAGAAATCTAAGAAATATAACTACGATTCATTTTTTTGACATATGTACATATTATGTTCAGGAAAATAAATTTCTATGAAGAAAATTGAAAAATACTTTTTAACAAAAAATTGAAAAATACAGAATTATATCCATTCAAACATTTTTTTGGTTTAAATTCAACGATACCTACTATTTGGATAAAATGTAGGTATCTAGGTAATAGGGCCCATACACTACACAAACTGTTTGAGCAAACGAATGTATTTTATTGTTGTACAAATGTTTTTGCAAACTGTTTGAGTAGTGTGTAGCGATGATGCGTGTTTGCGCAAGCGGTTTAAACAAAATCAAAAAATTTTGAATTTTCCGTGCCTGCACAAACATGTTTGTGTGGTGTGTATTGAATTTTGCTCAAACCGATGCCAATTTTAATAGAGTTTACATAAATAAACAAGAGGAACAAATTTTTTGGACTGAAATAGATCTTTTTTTGTACCACTCTTTACACCAAATGCTTTTTTTTGTTTTTTCTGTTTTTTTTTTTAATTGGCAAGGCAATAATCAAAGCTGCACATGCTAAATCACTCGATGAAAAACGTCACGCAACTAAAATCTCTCAAACATGTTTGCGTAGTGTGTGGCGAAACTATGTTTGCTCAAACACACGTTTGAACAAACGTGTTTGCGTAGTGTATGGGCCCTATAAAAAAAGATTTGTGAAAACTGTCATTTTGTTTTATATACAAACATTTTGTTTATATTTTACTACATACATATGTATATCTTCTTAAATTTCCAGTTTATCAATTCTGAATTATATCCTGCAATAATAAAGTATGATATGAAACTAACACAAGCCAAATTGTTAGGTATTTTTTGTTCAAACTTTTTCTGACCTTTTTCAGGAATCTGTTCTTTTCTGATCTAATTTTTCTTCACTGAACAAATTTTTGATATCAATTGTTTTTAATATTATCTAAAAAGTATGATTCAATGACGAAATTCACATTAGACTATTTGAAAGTGACTCAAATAGTGTAGCCTTCTGACTGATATTTTGCTGTGGTAAACAAATTGTAATTAAAAATTCTTCGGAAAGTATGCAATCAACTATGATGTTTAGACTGTTTTCTGTTAAAATTCTACATTTTTAATTTATTTTTATTATACGCATATTTTATGCAGTTTTTTTGTCTGTAATTCAAGCTTCATAAAAATTGTATCGATGATGAACACGTCCTTAAAAATATCAAGGATATAAAATAACATTTTACAGGTGTTGTTTTTTAATTCTAAAAAATGAACCTTTTATTTCAAAATAAAGTATAGTTTGTAGCTACCTTGAAACACGAAGATATGTCAAAATTTTAACTTCCCATAGGAAGTTATTGTTATCAGTCCGATTTGTCGAATTGAAAATTTTGACATTTCTCGACGTTTCAAGGTCCCTAGAGTCGAAATAAAAGATTTTTAGAGAAATGTCTGTGCGTTTGCGACGTTTTTTTTGTCGTGCATAGCTCAAGAACCAGTAGAGATATCGACTTCAAAGAAATTAGGTTATACATTTTTTGTGATAATAATGCAGAATGATGCAGAAAGGACTCTCAAAAAAATTGAGTGGGTGGTTTTTTTTACCACAGAAATTTAAAAAAAGGTGAAAATTTTGGTTAACGCAAAATATTTTACGAACCAATAACTTGAATTAAATACTAAACAAATATATTTTTGGAAGAAATTAACGGTTTTTTTTAATTCAATAAAACTGAAAACAAAAAATATTTGTCACCTCGAACATTTTATAAACAAAAAATGATTTTATCTCCAAAAAATTTTGTGCAACGAAGAATAACGTTTTTAACATCTGGTAATCTGAGAAAAATCGAATTGACAGGTATTTTGATAAAAAATAAAAACCTAAAAAAAACATTACTTAAAGTTGGTAAAAATTGATTTTCGACTCAAATATCTTTTCAAAAATTTCAGATTATGGCTTCCAACTTATTTTGTCTTATAAGAAATATTGTTTTCAACATTCGGTAACATTTTGAGAAAAATCGAACCGACAGTTTTTTTTTACAAAAAATAAAAACCTAAAAAAAATTAATAAAAGTTGCTAAAAATGATTTTCGATAAAAAAGGTCGAAATATCTTATCAAAATTAAAAATATAGTCTTCGAACTAATTTTATCTCACAGAAAATATTGTTTTCGACATTAAGTACATTTTTTATAAAAAACAAAAAGTTGTTTTTTTCATAAAAAATTAAAATCTACAAAAAATAGTACGCAAATTTGGTAAAAATTGATGTTTGGTTCTCGATATACCTTGAACAATAGGAGATATTGACTTCAAATAAATTATTCATACAATTTGTATTTGTTTTTATAAGAAATACACATTTTTAAGAAATGCTATTAAAATTGGTAAAAATTGGTTTTCGACTAAAAATCTAGTTAACAAAAATAGATTTCGAAATTAAACTATTTCATTATATGCAAAATATTGTTTAAATTATTTATTAAGTTATCAGTGTGGGTTGCATCCAAGCCTCTTTTTAATACAACAAATCAGACTGATGACAACGACTTCAATGAGAAATTAGGAACTGTTAAAAGATGTAAGGAATACACATCGTACGGATATATCGGGTGATTTTTTTGAGGTTAGGATTTTCATGCATTAGTATTTGACAGATCACGCGGGATTTCAGACATGGTGTCAAAGAAGAGAAAGATGCTCAGTATGCTTTGATATTTCATCATGAATAGACTTACTAACGAGCAACGCTTGCAAATCATTGAATTTTATTACCAAAATCAGTGTTCGGTTCGAAATGTGTTTCGCGCTTTACGCAAATTTTATGCGTTTTTTTTTTTTAAAAGTTCTCAAGCTCTTTAAAAATCACCCATTATGTATTTATTGTCCTCCATTGAAAAGAGGACATTGTTTAATATAATGGGTGATTTTTTAAGAGCTTGAGAACTTTTTAAAAAAAAAAAAACGGTCTCAATAAGAGCTCCATTTATTGCCAACGAAGTAAAGAGTTGGTTTCATTTTCGTGTTTATAATTTGACTACGTTTAACAATACAAAATTATGCCTCCAATTATTCCGTGCACTTGGGCGTATACGTACTATTTAAAAAATATTTATTTAAAATTCGCCTCCATTAACGTTTATAAACATATTCCGTTTATTTGTGTCAGTTGAATACAAATATATGTATTTATTCAAATTAAACCTTATGGTTGCATGCACCCTTACTCCTTGCAATATAAAAATTCGATAAATCATTTACAAATAAGTATAAACTTAAGTATCATTTGAACAACCTTATTCAATGGACGTTTTAAAGTTTCCTTAAATATAGTTTCCTCTATAATAGACTATTGTTTTGTATCTGGATTGTGGAACAATATTGTGAGTGATTTCAGAGTTGGAACTCAGAATTTCTCTGATCACATGCCGCTTGAAGTTACTTTTACAACATTGCGAACAAAAACACCAACGCGGCGCAAAAAAATTGAATCTTATCCCGAAAATGCGCTGGAATGAAAGAAATAAGAGCAAGTTCCAAGAAAACATGAGGAAAAAAATAGAGAACTTCAAGAACTAAACGAACTCGTAGATATATCGATTTTAACGCAGATCATCAAAAAAGCGAACCCACAAAACCAACAAGCAAAACAAAAAACCAATTATAAGCAAAAGTGGTTTGATTCTGAGTGCTTAAAAGCTAGAGATCTATCATTCAAATTTTTAAAGCTATTCCGGTCACGAAACTTGCCTGTTTTTAGAAAACTGTACTCCGAGGCAAATATTGAATTCAAAATAATATGTGCAGTAAAAAAATCTGCCTTTGAGCAAGAGACAGTATCGGTTATCAATCGCACCCGTAGCTGTGTCGAATTCTGGAAGGCTGTGAAAACCTTAAATCAAAATCTAAGCGATCACTTCAAAAAGCTTCTGAACGCAACGATAATACCACCATCACCATTGGTACTATACGCAGCCCCTTTAATCACAGATGATGATAAATGAATTAAAAGAAGTTATTGAGAAAGCTAAAGTGAATAAGGCGCCAGGAGATGATGAGCACTATAAGCACGCAACTGATGAATTTTTATTGCAGCTTACTAAAGAATTTAACCGACTTTTCGAAAATGCTATAGTTTCCGAAAGTTTCAGAAAATCAATAATTTTTCCGCTTTTCAAAAAAGGAAACTATGATGAAGCATCAAATTATAGAGATATCTCTTTCTTAAATACAAATGCAAAGCTCTTCACTGGGCTTATTGAGAATAGAATTTCCGAATGGGTGAGGAGAAAGAGTATATTCTCTGAATATCAGGCCGGTTTCAGGAAGAACTATTCCACAATGGATCATATATTCTCACTGTACAACATTGCCGATTCATATATCAGGAGAAAAAGAAAGTATTCTTTGTTGACTTTCGAGCAGCATTCGACTCTATCGTTCGTGAAGCGCTTTTCTATAAGCTGTATGCCATTGGACTGTCGAGTAAAACAATGAACATTCTGAAAGTCTCAAAATCCAAGATAATGATATTTAGAGCGGGTGGCGGCAGGACTGCAAGAAACGAAAAGTGGACATGGACATTCAATAACGAGGCAGTCGAAATTGTTCGAGAGTATAAATATCTGGGATTTCTATTTACTTCGAATCTAAATATGAAAAAACATCTAGAACTGAAACTAACGGAGGCAAAACGTGCAATTTCAACTGTGTGGGAACGCTGCTTCAAAAGTGACTGCATTGACCATAGTACAAAACACAAATTTTTCCGCTCCACAGCTACGTCGATTTTATTGTATGGAACTCAGGTTTAGGGTTACTGTTCTTTTGAAGCAATCGAAAAGTTTCTCCGATACTTTATTAAAAGAATCTTCCAGCTTCCGAGAAATACCCCAAACAACATGCTGTATCTGGAAACAGAGCTGTCTACCATGATATTGGAAACTCTTAGCATGCATTTCAACTATATTGTCAAAGTCTTACAAATGAATGATGCAAGAATACCCAAAATCATACTGAAGTGTTCAATTATGGCGACAGGACATATGGCGACGGAATGGGAAAGTTTGGCGGATACCTGCAGTATGAATTTGATGGTAACTCAAAATGAACAACATTCCCTGCTGAGGAAAAACTTTGATATACATACTTTTAGAATAATTTGGTCACATCTTGTACGACAGAAACGCATCTGAGGCTCGTTCGTCGCTTTTTAAATGTTATTATAACAGTAACCTTCTTAAAATAAATTAAATAAAATTAGCACTATTTTTAAAACGAGAGGAGAATTACTTAATCTTAATTTCATGCCTCATCGCCCAGATTTACCTTTACTTTGCAGTCTTTGCAATTTGAACATACGAGAAGACATTCATCATTTTATTGCGATCTGTCCAATCATGAAAGAGTTCAGTGTGAGATATTTTGGAAAAAAAAAGCCTTAATGAAGCCAAGCTTATTACCATACTAAACGTAAATGTCGGATGGAATGCCCTATACAATTATACTGTCGCTGCTCTTCGTTATAGGAATTGTATAATAAATGAAGATTTTTAAGATACAAATCTAGATATTTAGATATTTTTTTTTTGTTGCTATAATATTTAAACTCAAAAATGTCAGTCTGGTAGACGGCCATAGGCCAAACCATACAGACTTAAGTAAGTTTTTTATTATATATCTAAATTGAATATGTAAAAAAATGTTATTAATTTATCTAATGAAATAAAGAGTCAACTAAAACTAAAACTAAAACTAAAACTAAAACTAAAACTAAAACTAAAATTAAAACTAAATTTAAAACTAAAACTAAAACTAAACTTAACTTAATGCCTAACTGACATAATATTATATTTGTGTTTTTCGTTTATTTTTATTTTGCAATAAATGTAATTTTGGTTCCAAGGTAAAATACTCACAAAGTGTAGATACAAAAACAATCCGATTCAATTTCTTTTAAGAGTGCAACTTTACCTTTTAACTCATCGATTTATTGCTATAAACGAATGAAAAATCCAATTTACAAAAAATTTAATTCAATTTTTCAACTAAAGTATTGTTTTTAATTTAAAAAAATTAAAGCTTATTTATTGAATGAGCAAGACATTTTAGTAGTCCCCAGTTTATAGAGACGTATTTGTTCGTTAATTAAGTTAAATGTTATTTATACAAACCCTTTATAGGTATTATGTTATTTTATTATTAAAAATGTTGCATATTTTTATGAGAAAGTCTTACAAAAACACTAAATTTTCTCAAACATCTCCTAAATCTCTGAAGAACTTCTCTTTTTTTACATAAAATCCATCTACATTCATACAAAATTGTAAAGGTTCTTCTAAAGCCATCTTATACTTATCTCTTACATAAATCACTATTTATATAACAAACAAAAAAAAAAAAACAAAAGAAAAGAAAAGAAAAGTGCATAAAATATACAAACATGCGAACAACGAGGTAGGAATAGTCCAAACTTTACATAAATCTAAAAAAGTCAAGATAGTTCCATCCATATGCTGGTAAGTATACATAGATAAAGAGGTTAGGTAGCCCTCTTCTCATATGATGAAGCACACACCATGTCATATGTAACTATTTAAAACAACCTACCATGTTAAGTTAAAAAAAAGTTTACATCACACATCATGTAGCTATCATTTCACACATCATATAGCCACTCCAACTTTATCTCTAGTATGGCGCGCGCGATACATAATTCACATCTTAACTATGCACCGCATTTTGAATAGCCGACATTAAGGCTTCAATTCAATTCAGAAAAATAACAAAAAAGCTCTCACATCAGAGATATCATCATAACATCAACCATCAGGCCTGGTTGCTCCCTCCTTCTCCTCGGCGAACGAACTTGAATAACATTAGATATGCATGTTGTATACGCTCCACTTCCCATCGTATATTAGAACAAAAGTACCTTAGTTCTGTATGATATACTGCCAAAGCCAAAGCCATCAGTTCCAGAGTCATAGAGCACACTATTGTTTCACCATAGTTTTCCCAGCATCTCTCCCATCCCTCGTGTCGTCAGTCGCTAAGCTTATACCGCCAAGGTAGGTTAACACCCCCCCCCCCCCCCCCCGACATCTCCCACCTGGTTTAAGAAAAATACAAAAAATACAAAACAATCGACAGTACGACGCACGGTCTGTCTCTGTATAGAGGTAAGACGAGGTGGGTTTATAGAAAATTGTTTGTTTTCATTTTTCTCACCCATTCGCCGCACTACATGACACGACGTCAACCCCCCAGCCAACAGCAGGCGCGGCGCTTAAAAATACAACAACAACAAAAAAAAAACCTCCACCATCCGCATCGTCGTCATCCTCAACATCGCATCAGAAAACAGAAAACTCACTAGACACAAATTTAGCTGAATGGCCTGCACTGCTGGCTCTGCCAAAGCCCAACACTATCAGTCTACTATTCAACGGCATAACTATTAGTCGACATTTTAATTTTCTGTCTGTGAGAGAGGTGGTGCAAATAAAAAGATACAAAATAACAACAACAACAAAAAAAAAAACAAGTTACATAAACTATTATTGCCAAATCAAGTGCACCGCATCATCAGATACTTTTTAACAAACAAACAAACAAGCAAACAACAAAAAAAACATAATTTTTATTGAGTGAGTGACAGTTTCAAAAATCATGAATTAATCAAGTTTTTTTGAGAATATACTTTTTTTTTATTTGCAAATTTTATTTATAAGAAAAAAAAAAACAATTTTCATTGACAAAAAAGTAAAAATAAAAATACGCGCTAATTTTCAAACCCTCAGCGTCTCTCTCTCTCTCTCTGACGACAACGTACCGTGTGCCAAGTCAATACCTATATCATCCCTTTCAAAGAATATACTTTTACTGCATGGAGGATATATTTACACATTACAATCAAAATGGTAAGTTGTAAAAAATATAAAATTTTTACTACCCTCCCGAAGGTATGCCTGCTGAGCCTCTGCCTTAACTATAGAACGAACGTGAGGGAGATGGCTATGGCTTTTTCTATCTTCAAAACTAAGGTGAAAAAGGATAGGAAACTAGGTGGGGATAGAAAAAAAAAATTAAAAATACTATACTTGTTGAAAGAAAAAAATAAAACGTCGTAGTCCTGTCAGAAAGGGGTGGAGGGTCGGGCGCCAACAGTTCATTCACATTTCGTAGGCGCATTCATAGTTCGTTCCCACACACAATGATTGTTTTTTCTTTTTGAATTTTTATTTGTTCCCACAGAGTTACAGGAGCTCTCCTTTCATCATCTCTTCTGCTTCTGTATATCGATGTATATCCAGAGCTAGGAGCATAGGCATCATCACTATACTCGTCCTTACAGCCTGGGAGCGTTCATCATCCATCAGAGAACCGTATAATCATCATCATTATCATCATCAGGATGAGTATAGAATCAGGAAGAAGCAGCAAACGATTCTCATCAGTATCCCATCACACATGTCCTTATTATTAGTTTTTTTGTTCGTCCTTTATGCCTCCATTTAGCCTTTTCTCTCTCTCTCTCTTATCTCTCTCCCTTTTTCTTTCCTTCGTTCACACTACACTTTTTTATTTCTACGCTTCTGATGATGTTCTTTGTTCTTTGCCATTACTCCTTTTGGTCCTTGTCTCTTGGTTTTAAGGATGAAAAATCTTGAATGTAATATAGCGTAATCGCAGGATCCTCCTCAGCCTCAAACCCTGTCTCATGAATGAGGATGATGATGATGATGATGATGTTTTCCCATGAGAAAAACTCATCTCATGTTGTAGAGGCTCACAGGTGAGGTAGGTAGTGGAATGTCCTTATAAATTCTCCTTGTCCTTATGAAAATTGTAATGTGGTGTTGGTGAGGCAAATAAATAAATATGTATGTATATATGAATGTACATTATAAGATGCAAAAAGAAGGCTTTTTCTCTTATTTTTCTCATGGGAAAATCCATATACTCGTAGGTACTAAGATCCCGTTGCTGCATTATAGTGCAATGAATTTTGAAGGAGGAAAAGAAAAATCGTTCCTTTTGCTGCTCCTTAAGTGCATCCATATCCTTCCTTTACAGACTCTCTGATTGCGATATATGTTTATGTGGTTTTGCTCCAATATTGGGGATGATTTTTATTTTTCGCCTTCGTCGGTTTATTTTTTGTTTAGTATGGAAGTTCATTAAAGGCACACAATGTTCAATTTTACTTTCCTTCCCTTCCCTCTCCTTGTTCCAGGATCCCCCAAACATCATCGTCTTCATTTCCCTGACAAAGAAAATATAAGGACTTTTCCAATTGCAGTTGATATACTTTTTTTTTTTTGATTTTGCAATCTTCAAGGAATAGAACAGACAGGACAGGACAGGACAAATGTGGATTTTCCCCTATTTTCTTGTTCTTGCCAAAATGAGGCTTTTTTCATTGAGAAGAGGATCCTTTTTCCAGGAATGTGCATATGTGTGTAAAATGTGCATATGTTTAAAAATTAAAAAAAAAAGAGGCAGAGTTCGAGAGGGGGTTGGAAAAAGGATTTTTGTTGCCTTTTATTCTTTCCCGCTTGTGTTTCCCATGGGCATTTTCTCGTTTGCTAGAAGTTTCGGGAGTTTTCTTGCTTTCTTGAGAATTTTCCAACCACAGGAATACGAATATGTATGAAAATGCACTCAATGCGCATTTTCATTCTTCATAAATTTTCCACCTTCGTCAAAGAGGATAAGAAAATGAGTATAGGGATACAAATACAAAGAGGGAAAGAAATAAAAATTAAACGTGAATTGTAATTACGTTGGATTGTTACTAATTGCACGTAAATTAATTGTTTTTTTTTTCTTTTTGTAAATCGTAGTTGAAGAAATGACAATATGACATCACAAACGTGTACCTTGCCTAACCAACCCCTGTTGAATATGTGTATGATGGGGTTGATGATGCTCCTGTTTGATGCTGTTGTGAAATATGGACGTACATACATACGTTTTAGAAATAAATAACAATAATAATTGTAGTGTGTTCATCCTTTTCAAAGAAAGGGGTAGTTTTGTTTTTTAAATGCATTGATTTCAGAGTCGACAAGAATAATATTGAAGTAGTCGCTGTTGATCGTACAATTTTGGAAAAAGGTGCCTTCTCGAGAAAAGCTGGTGGAAGAATAGAGGTAGAGGAACTATATAGGTACTTCCTTGGTTGAGTCAGCCTTCCCATCTAGAAGGGGCGGATGTATGGATAGAAATATATTCTACAAATCTATTTTTCTTTATTTTTTTCGGCTGGAATTGGTAACTTTAGGAAAAGAACCAGATCAATAATAGTTGGTGCTTTGAATTCTGGGTTTTCGAAACTAGAGTTTTAATATATAAGATACAAAAATTACCCCTAAGAACAAAACGCAGTGTCAAAGGCCAAGATCATAATTTATATAACGAAAGCATTCATTTCGGTTTCCTGTAACTTACAACACAATATTGTTATTGTTCATTCTAAAACTGTCAAAATGAGCATTTTTGATTGCAATCATTTTAAGAAACAAAAAAAAATTTTAATGCGAAACAAAAATTATTTGTGCTCGAAAAAAATTCGATGCCGCGTAAACAATTTCTTTAAAAAAAAATAATTCCAACTTAAAAATTTTCTATAATAAAAATTCTGATACAAAGTAAAAATTTAATTGAACTTTTTGCCTTAACGAAATTGTTTTAATGGAAAAACATGTGTTCACATTAAAACTGTCCAAAGATTTAAATAACATTTGATTTCTCAAAAAACTCCCATTTTTTCAAAATTTTTAATTTGAAAATCGTTAGAGCGGTTTTTTTAAAACTAATTTTTATATATGAAATTTTTCACTTTTAGTTTAAAAATATTTAATATACGTATTACATTTTAATTTCGTAAAAAAAATAACGACAAATTTTCGAGATATCAAATTTCGAAAAAAAGTTTTAACATTTTTTTTAATCGAAATTAAAAATATGACAGTTTTGATCATCAAATATTATTGAGTCCGTAAACAAATTATTGAAATGGGTTAATTAAATCTTGAGAACACTTCAACTATTTATTTAACGCAAACTCAAAATTAGTAAGAATGAGTACAAATTTTAAATGAAGTTGGTTAACAAATTTTTGAATTTCCTTGATTCAACTTAAAATTTTGCTAATGTAATAAATTTAATTAAAGTTTTATTTTTCAAAAAATTTTAAGGTTTGTATAAATTTTGTAATAAAAGAAGTTTTGTACGTTGCATTCATTTTAAGAAAAAAAAATGTTTTAATAGAAAACAAAAATTGTTTGCAAACACAAACAATTTAATGCAAAGTAAAACAGTCTATTCAAACTTAAAAAATGATCTGTATTAAAAAATAAAATGCACGACGGGTCTCGCGAACTTGCTTCTTCTGTATTCGATAAATACATTTCAGAAAATATCTAAATTGTAGATTAAAAATTATACCGACAAAATAAGTGTTTCTTCAAAAATTGGAATGCCTTTTACTTTCTTAGAAAAATCTTATTTTTTTTTCGAAAATAGTCAGTTTTTTTTTTTTAATAAGTTTTTCAAATATAAAATTTTTCTTCTTCTTAAGTTGAAACTTAGAAGTTAAGGTTTTAGGCAGATTCGCGTTAGGCGTTGTTTTAGTTTTTTTAAGATTAAAAATAACAGTAGGCCCCATACAAATTTTTGGTCAAAAATCGAATATTCGATTTTTTTCAAAAACGAACCGATAGATTTTTATTAAATTTTCTCTTATTTTTTTTTCCTTAACTTGGCTTCTTTCAGTACAAAAAAATATGCTTGTTTTGCTCTAGAAGGGTACCACCGCAAAGAACCGCTATATAAAGGGTGATTTTTCAGATATCTTTTTGGAAACACCGGTAGCTGACGCACGTTTCGTGTTTTGTTTCACTGTCAAACATCTTCAGTTTGGTCTAAAATTTAACCACGAATCGTCTTACAAACGAAAAACGCTTGCAAATTATTGAATTTTATTATAAAAATGCGTGCTCTGTTAAGAAATTTCATCGCGCGCTTTTTACCGAAAAATTGTGTTCAGCGACGAAGCTCATTTTTGGCTCAATGGGTACGTAAATATGTAAGCAGAATTGTCGATTTTGGAGTGAATATCAGCCAGAAACATTGCAAAAGCTACCAATATGCATCCACAAAAAGTCACAGTTTGTGGTGCGGTTTATGGGCAGGTGGCATCATTGGACCATACTCATTTAAAAATGATGCGAATCGTAACGTAACTGTGAATGGTGAGCGCTACCGTGAGATGATATCCAACTTTTTTGTGGTTTCAACAAGACGGTGCCACATGCCACACAGCACGCGCAACAATGGACTTATTGAGAGGCGAGTTCGGTGAACATTTTATTGGCCGCCTAGATCGTGCGATTTAATGCCTTTAGACTATTTTTTGTGGGGTTATGTTAAAGCTCATGTCTATACAGACAAGCCCGCTTCAATTGACGGTATCGTGAGATACCGGCAGAAATGTTGGAAAGAGTATGCCAAAATTGGACTAAGCGGATAGACCATTTGAGGCGCAGTCAAGGTCAACATTTGCATGAAATAATATTTAAACATTAAATTATATGGACCGTACTATCGATTCAAATAAAGATTTCATGCGTTTTTCTGAACTTTATGTGTTTTTTTTTAACTTTCCTATAGCTTTTAAACAATCATCCTTTATAATGTTCTTTTAAACAAATTTTCAAATTTCTATAAATTTTTTAATGCAACTTTTTTGTTTCCATAAAATTTAATTTTAATACAAGAAATTGAATTTAAATTAGATTTAATTTTGCATCAATTTTTTTTAATGCAGACATTTATCTTTTTTAATACACTTGTCTTTTTTAACATTTGATATCCCTGGTTTATTTAATCTTTTCAATTCTACTATTCGCTACTATTCGCTTGAGTGCTGATTCCAGAGTTAAACTTTCGAATCAGAAAATTCGTCCTTAAAATTTTTTAGAATTTTGGCAGCGGAATCAACTATTTTTACCTATAATTTTAAAGTTATATACTGGATTATGTAGTAAGAGACTACAATTTCTAGCAAACGTAAAAACTCATTTAAAAACAGAGAAAGTTAATTAAAATTAGTTTAAATAAAAAAAAGTTGATGCTACGAATGTCCACGAACTATTAAACTCATGCAAAGCATCCCTTTACTATACATTTTCAGGCTTGCCGATTTTCCAAAGTTTTTCCGGATTTTTTCTGAAATGCAAATCAAATTTACAAAAACAATTAATACCAAATGTTAACATCTTTACGTATTTAAGAACAAACATTGTGATTTAACCTTAAGAAATAGCTTTCACAATTTTATAATCAAACAAGTCGAACTGAATAGATCTCAGAACTTTTGAATTTTGACAGCTGTCACTTTAATTGAAAAAAAATATAAGCTTATACAAAAAACTAGCTGACCCGACAAACGTTGTGTTGTCATATAAATAATTTGTAGAGAATATTTGTCTAGAAATAAATAACTTATTGTAAGTGTGTAAGGATGTGGTATATAAGTGGGAGAGGTATAGAGCACTGTAAAAGGTGATAAAATATTAAAATAAAAAATCACCAAACAAATTTTTTTAATTTATTAAAATTAATTCTTTAAAATTATATACATATCGCTAATTATGACTGTACTACAAAAGAACAATATCAATCTCTTAATGCAACAGAGTGAACAATATTTTGTGTGATCCCATCTTTCGCCAATACAAACAAACTGGATGGTTCGCGTTCCTCTGCACAACCTAGGTGGGTTCAAATTACGAAGCAAAATTACCGGAGATCCAACCTTCAGTTGTAAATTATGCGGTGGCATGCCTGGTAAATCTAATGAGTTCAAAAACTCAGCTAGATAATTTACAGCTTCGGTAGCATCACAAACCGTATCAATAGATTTGTATGATCCCAAGTCTCCTGGTAACAAATGTTGTATTTTGAGAATTAATTCGTTGACATCCACATTTTTTGCTGCTAAAATTGTTCTTTCCGACGGCCACTCATGATTTGTATATTGTATCTGTACATCGGGAAATATCTGGTCAATGAGAGCATCTTGTGAATCAATAATCTTGCAGAAATCGACCGGTAATTTTATGTAACTTTTCCATCGCCTATATCTATCAACAGTAATTTTGAGAATGTTTCAGCGACGGATGAACACGCATATTTACTTTCAGTTGCGATAATTTGAAGCACGCGTTGATCTCATCGGCGTACGTTACGCGGAATAACGGGAAGTGTTTGTCTCAGATCACCTGAAAGGATTAACAGAGTGCCGCCAAATAGTCTGTCGTTGTTAACTTCCAATAGGAAGTTATTGTAGTGGGCCCGATTTCTCGACGTTTCAAGGTCCCTAGAGTCGAAATAAAAGATTTTTAGAAAGATGTCTGAGCGTGCGTGTGTACGTACGTTCGTACGTCCGTATGTCCGTACGTTCGCGACGTTTTTTTCGTCGTCCATAGCTCAAGAACCAGAAGAGATATGGACTTCAAATAAATTTTGTTATACAGATAATAAAGCAGAAAGATGCAGAAAGGGCTCTAAAGACAATTGCGTGGGTGGTTTTTTTTTAACATAGCAGTTTAAAAAAAAAGTGAAAATTTTGGAAACCCTAAATATCTCATGAACCAATGACGCTAGAGACTTGAATTAAATGTTATATTATATATTGTAACGTGATACAAAAGAAGTACATTTTTGGAAAAAAAACAATTAACGGTTTTTTTATAAATCAAAAAAACTGAAAAAAAAAATTTGTCACCTCGAAAATTTTACGACTAAAATATGATTTCGTCTCCAAAACAATTTTGTGCAACGAAAAATAATGTTTTTGACATCTGATAAAAGTTTGAGAAAAATCTAATAGACAGTTTTTTTTTATAAAAAATAAAAACCTAAAAAAAACATTACTCAAAGTTGGTAAAAATTGAATTTCGACTCAAATATCTTTTCAAAAACTTGAGGTTAAGGCTTCAAACTTATTTCATCTTATAAGAAATATTGTTTTTAACATTCTGAAAAATGTTGAGAAAAATCGAATTGACATTTTTTTTACAAAAAATAAAAACAAAATAAAAAATTAATAAAAGTTGGTGAAAATTGATTTTCGACTCATATATCTTTTCAAAAATTTGAGATAATAGCTTCTTACTGCTTTAAACTTATAAGAAATATTGTTTTCAACATAAAGAATCATTTTGAGAAAAATCCAATTGAAAGTTTTTTTACAAAAAATAAAAACCTACAAAAAAATGTATAAAAGTTGGTAAACATTGTTTTTTGACGTAAATATCTTTTCAAAAATTTGAGACATTGGCTTCAAACTAATTTTATCTTTTAAAAAATATTATTTTCAACATTCTATAAAATTTTGAGAAAAATCGAATTGACAGTTTTTTTTACAAAAAATAAAAACCTAAAAAAAAAACAATACTAAAACTTGTAAAAATTTACTTTGGACTAAAATAGCTTTTCAAAAATTACAAATATTGGCTTCAAACTTATTTTATTTTACAGAAAATATTGTTTTCGATATTCAGTAATTTTTTTTATAAAAATCCAACAATCCGGTTTTTCATAAAAAAAATAAAATCTACAAAAAATAGTACGCAAATTTGGTAAAAATTGATACATATAGACAAACTTTTAAGCAAGACAAATCGACAGACGGGATGAGAAGTTATCAGTGTGGGTCGCATCCCAGCCTATTTTTTTATATCTTTTAATGTCCTGTTCAACGCCTCAAGCGAATGTTTGTGTGCCATAGTGTATTCATCCCAGATGATAATTTTACACTGTTTTAGCAAGAATCAGCGGAATAAGGAATGTTTTGCCAATTCCACCTGGTACAACAAAAAAAAATAATCCACCTTGTCTTGCCAAAACTGCGAGCATGATGTGGTCATAAATGGTTCTTTGTTCTTCATTCATTAGTGGGACATTGCGTGAAACAATCGCTGCCATTTCTACAGTATTGTATTTTAGTTTACTATTTAATTCAGTGTCTATTAAATCGGATGCATTTCGATACGGTGAATGCATACCGAAATGACTGAGTGGTAAGTTGGCAATAATAATGCAAAGATCCTAATAGCAATCAATGCTTCATTGTACATAGCGTCACTGAATACTATCGTAAGATCGTTGCACCGTGTACGATGTTGATGCAATTAAACAATAGCACTTAGGGATATAAAAAATAGATAAAAACCTATTTCCAGACCTACCGAATATATTTGCAAAATTTCATTGAAATTGGTTAAGCCGTTTCGGAGGAGTATGGCAACTAACACTGTGACAGGAATATTTTATATATTAGATATGAAATTGAAAGAATTAAGACTCAAAAAAGGACAGACAATCAAGAACAAATTTAGAGTAAGGAAATAAAATGTTGTGAATGGTTTATTGTGTCCCGGTAAAAATGTTCATGAAACGATGGATTTGCTACATTATACTATTTTAACTGTTTGTCAAAGCATTCGTTAATGTTTCAAAGCTGTGAATTTTAATGTTCACAAGGATGCACCTTTCTAGTATTTTTTCATTTTTTACGCTTTCATTGAAACATGAACTTAGAACCAATACTTAGTCTTTAGAGCAATTTAAAATAGATATTTCAATTAGTGGAGTGTTAGAAATGAGAAGGTCGTATTAATTATTAAGATAGCCTTTGTTTTTTATCTATCGTATGCCTATAACATATTTTTATTAAATATGGTCTTGCTTATGTTTTTCATATTAACATTCCAACTATTTGAAATATGTCAAGTTTAAAAAAAAAGATATTAATGGAATTTAATGGTATTAAGTTTTTAACATTAGATACCTGTTATTAAAATCCTGGGTTTCAAGCTATCAACTTCATATGTTATCAAAAATTCCCCCTTTAAGGTACAAAATCAATTTTAACTGCAGATTGAGCTGTGAAGCTCTATGAATGATATCATCCACCCCTTAACAAATTGTGTAATTTGAATTTCATTTCACTGCGAAATATTTTATAAATATAGTACCTACGTACTCGTATGTACAAATGTAGCTACATAGGAAATTGTGGGCGGAAGAAATATAAATGAGAAAATTATTTTGTGAAAACTATTGCGCCATTTCGAATAATTATTACATACCTTACTCGTATGTAGGTTATGTAATGTATATTACACACTTGTAATGCAATGCATTTTCTGAAGAAAAATAAATAAAATAAAATGAACTAATAGAAGTCTATTTGTATTTTTATCTCTGATGATCACATCACTTTTCATCGAAATGATAAATTTAAATTTCAAATAAATACGCGCAGTTGCTGTTGCATTTTCAGTTACAAAAACAAGCTTACCTAATTTAAATCATAAACTGATGTTGACATTCGACATTTCATTTTCATTTAAAAATAATATGTATCGAAATTGCTGATGACTATTCGGTTTGTCAATTTAAGCAACGTTTTCTAATTAGGGTGTATCTATCTTCGGGATTTTTTAAAAATATATTTCTTTTGCTCCCGCGAATCTCTCCACTTTGCGACACCAACGCCAATTATGCGGAATGTGGTCGCCTTAAAAGTTTTGGCTTTCGTATACAAAGGCTACAGTATTTCGTAAATTTTTGATCACATCACTAATTATGTATACATTAAACATGTATTTATTTTCAATTACTACTTATTTTTTTCAAACTTGTGTAAACAAAATATTGCAAAATAAATATTATCATAAGTACACCACTCACCTCCATGCTTGATTGTTAACATACTATATGCTATATTTTTTATAGTGTCTTTTAATTATTCTCACCTGGCTAGATAAAATGCATTCCATTTAATTGGTCTTAAAATGTTAAATTCATTTTTAATCGACCCCTGCCCACTTTTAAAAAATTTCAAATTGGCAATAAGCAAAACAGTTTTTCACTTAATTCAAGATGAATGAAGGCCAATGCAGAAGGTCTAGTCGGTGGAAAACTTTTTGTTGACCACTTATGTATATAAACTCTCCCCTATATAACAATTGAAAAAGAACAAACCCCTTTACAAAACCAAGTTCGTTGAGCTTGACCCCCACACCCATAAACAAGTCTATATAGTGTCACCCTATAACTCTTAACTTTTCACTAAATGAACTCTATAGTCCAGGAAAATAAGATTTAGAAAATGAATTACTTTCGATAAGATTCCGACAAAGTTAAAATTTGGTGAAGAACTTTATCTATACACTTCCTAAAAAGTCCACTAAATTTTTAGTGTAGACAAAAAATTAAAGGAGCGAAAGGTGATCAAGTGCAAATGTTATAAAAATAAAATGCACGACTGGGTCGCACGAACTTGCTCCTGTATGCAAAGAGTCTGTTTAAAAAAGTACCTACATATATAAGATTTAAAAATATACCTGTATAATAAGTTTGTCTTCAAAGATATAAATGCCATTTGATTTGTCAAAAAAACCTCCATTTTTCCTTTTTCGGCTCTCATACGGAACTAATTTTAACAAATAAGGTGTCAAAACTAAGAGAATTTTCCGTAGACTATGCGAATTGTATTTTATTGAATATTAATTTATAATTTGTTGAAAAAACTTAACTTTTTATTATAATAAAAATATGAAATACTCGGAAAATATTATGTTAAGGGAAATGGTTTGTGTATTTGAATGAACTTATCGAATACACTCCTTTTTTTGTCGGTAAGCTAGTTTCATCCCAAGACACAATTCATCCTAGGACAACTCATCCCGGAAATGAAAAATACTTGTAAGCATATTTAACGAAAACAATTTGTTGTAAATTCAACTAGTTTATTCAAGCTTTTTCCTTTGGATAGCTTTATTTTAATTTAATATTAGAAGAACCAGGATGGAAAATAAATTATCTGAAGATAAGAAAGAGGAAGAACGTGTATGTTTTAATTGTAAAGCGATCGCCTATTGTTTGTGTAGCTAGGTAGGTGTCTAAAACGAATAAAGAATAGTTCATTGGCATATAATGATGATAATAAAGGAATGTTATTGGTAGGTAGATGGTACTTACTACAATCCAATCACTTTCCAACAAGTTTTCAGCGCAAACATAAAGTTATTATGTCCAGTTTATTTTTTTCGTTAAAGTTTAAGAAAAAATAAGCATACGAACAGGCACAAGAAATTGCTATTCATGTGTTGTTTACAGTCAGGCTCTTGTGCGTTTTGGATTTTAGTTATGAAGTAACACGTAAGCAGTAGTTGAAGAGGTTGTACGTAATACCTATATAGGTATAATGTGTATACGTTGAACAAGTGATTCTACTAGAAAATACATATACTCTTTCTGGCCCGTTTCTTTAACTTGTACTAAGTATTTTTTTCTTTTATATAGACGAAGGCAAGTAAAACATGTGTGAAACAACCTTATTCTTAAAGAATAATATTTTAAAATCATATATACAAGATAATACTTCTTGATAGACACTTAAAAAAAAAAATGGGTTTAACGGTTAATGAGGGCAAAACAAAGTACATGCTGTCGTCAAGAAAGGACCTACAACACCGACGTCTTGGTCAAAACGTCACCATCGACAGACGTAACTTTGAGGTAGTCAAGGACTTCGTCTACCTAGGCTCGGCTGTAAACGCAGAAAACAACACCAGCGCTGAGATTAAACGAAGAATAACTCTTGCTAACCGCTGTTTCTTTGGACTAAGAAAGCAATTGAGTGGTAAAGTCCTCTCTCGAAAGACCAAAGTGTCGCTATATAAGACCCTTATCATCCCCGTCCTGCTATACGTCGCAGAAGCATGGACTATGACAAAAGCGGATGAAAGCACCTTGGGTCGTTTCGAGAGAAAAGTTCTTCGTGTGATCTACGGTCCCGTATGCATCGAAGTGGAGTGGAGGAGAAGATGGAACGACGAGCTGTACGGGCTGTACAGCGACGTAGACTTAACCAGAAGGGTAAAAGTCCAACGACTAAGATGGCTGGGTCACTTAGAGCGCATGGAAACCAATGCTCCGGCCCGGAAAGTCTTCGAATCCACACCCACAGGACAGCGCAGTAGAGGAAGGCCGCGGATCAGGTGGCGCGCACAAGTGGAAAGTGACATCACCCAACTTGGAGCGCGAAACTGGAGACATCTAGCTAGGGACCGAGCTAGATGGAGAACTTTGTTGGGTGAGGCCCTGGTTCACACAGGACTGTAGCGCCTCATTAAGCTAAGACGCTTTAAAATAGATTGATGATTAAACAAACATATCATATTCGTTAATCCGATGCAGTGGTGCTACACGGCCATCGTTGTTGGTATTTACAATAGTTATAGTTATAAAAATACATAAATATTTACCAAATGCATTATTTTGGATAAAAGATAGGAATGTAATTAAAATTTTGCCAAAATAATGCACTCTTTCGGGCTATTGCACAGTAAATAATTTAAAAAAAAACTATTTTAAGATTCAAAATTTTACGTGAAAAATAAGTTTGTCTTCTAAAATTTAAATGTCATTTTATAAATCAAAAAACGCTTGATTTTAAATTTTTTTTATCGAAAATCGTTAGAGCGTTTTTTTTAAAACTAATTTTGTATATACATACATACACATACAATTTTTCAATTTTTTTCTAAATATATTTTGGTATGCAGTTGTTTAGTGATTGTCAATATACGCTCAACATTTGAATTTCGAAAAAAAAATGTTGACCCGTTTTTGAGTGTAGAATTTTGAGAAAAAAAAATTCAATATTTTTTTAAAAATCCAAACAAAAAAAATTTCACTTTTGATAATCAAATATTGTTAAGGCAATATAAGAGGTTGTTCAAAAAAAATATTAAAATCGGTTCAAAAGTTGCTGAGAAAATTAAAAAAACAACATAACGGTTCTATGAGCGGTACCTTTCCGGAGCAATACAAAAATATGTCAAGTTAATAAAATTTTAGAGAAAATTAAAAAAAAAATCTATCGGTTTTTTTTTGAGAAAATTCGAATTATCGTTTTTTGACCAAAAAATTGTAAAACAAAAAAACACCTAACGCGAATCTGCTCAAAATCTTTACTTCCAAGTTTGAACTCAATCGACCCAATAATGGTTTAGGCTGTAGGAGCGTGGACAGACAGACAGGACAGACCGGACGGAATCGCGGGACCCACTTTTTTCGACTTGTTAAGAAGTGTTGAAAACTTGCAAATGAAGATCTCAACCAAAGTTCATTTTTTCGCATTTTTTTTTTTTGGAAGTGAATATCTAATTTTCCTGGACTATATTATCTAAAAAAGATTCATAAGTACTTTAAAAAACAGCAAAAATAATTACCTGCTAAAGGAGAGATAACAAAATGCAAATAAAACATAAAAAGAGAAATAATGAGCTCATTTAACACAACAATTCACTTCTTCAAATAAAAACAAAAACAAAATTCCTACATTCTACTTCTACAATCTACATTTACGCATTTTTAAAAAGTAGTCATAATCATAAGTCAAGTACTACATGTCTAGGCTTTTTTTTGCCTTTTTCTAAATGTTTTCTTAAAGCCCAAAGCTGATGCCGAAGCTTTCAAGTCGCCGAGTTGCAGACTTTCATCGTATAAATGAAATAACATTAAAGTAGATCGTACGGCGCGGAGTGCGTAATTTTCGATATTGATGGTTGAAGTGCTTGCTAGTTGCCTCTCTTATCCAAGACACACAAACGGTCTGAAAAAGTTGGCAAGGTTAAGCTTTGCGATAAAGACCGACGACGACGATGACGATCTACCTACTTCATATAAAAAAGCTATACTGATGTTGCGATAGCGGTAGGTAGGTAAGTGCGTAATTAGGTATAAACGCGTATCTTAAAGATGTTTTGCAGTTTTATTTCATTTGAGTTTTGTTGCAAGACATAACAACCGTCGTCCTTAAGCAAGGATAAGGATTATAAAATCCTTAAAAGGAAAAGGGACCACCGCCATTAAACAGCTGGCGGCATTTCGCACCCAAAAAATAAGAGCTACAAAAATTCTACCTGATGCCGTCTTCTTTGTGGATGCAAGAAGATATCGAATGAAAAAGCGGCCTTTGATGATGATACACCTTCTGTGAGCTGGAAGATTCCTTCATTATGAAGTCCTCATTTTCTTATTTTTGTTGGAGGTACCTTTATACATATGTACATATCTCTACTTATAGGTTCTTATAGTGAGATATTTAGGTACATCCGTTTAATTTTGGTTTATTTGAAAAGTAGATGCAGTTGGTGTTTCTTTTTGTGTTGAAAACATCTGCAACAAGATAAAGTGTTGCCTTGTGCCACAGGTTCGTGCTATTGATGATGGATGCCATCAGAGAGCACATGTTCAAAACCCTTAAAAGAGTTTGATTTCTTAAAGACCACGTATAAGGTAGTGTCTTTTTTGTTGTAGTTTGTTCATCCAAAAATTCTTTATTTTCGATTGAAAGTTTTGTTTTTTTCTTTTTTGGATCAATTTTTACTTTTTTTTTTTTGTTGTTGGTTTTAGTTTGTTTTGTATTTTTATAGCACCTGCCACAGGTGATAATTTTATTTATTTTCTTTTAAACGTTATAAGAAATGTTTGAACATGGTCTGATTCACAACATTTTTCTTGGTAAAATAAAATATCCAAAGAGTAAATGAGTTTTATAAATAAATTTTGAAAATTGGGGCTTCACGTCTTCTTATTTCCAAAGTGATAGTTGATCAAAAGTTTATATCTACAATCATCGACATTTATACATAATTCTTCATGGCTGAAGTCATACTTCTTCTTTTGTGTATCTTAATGCTTTATATGTTAACTCGTCATAAAACAAAAGATAAATCATCACAAGTATCTTAGAGAAAAAGTATTAGATATACAAATATTCGTATGAATAGAAATGTAAAACAAGAAATTTATTGACAGTGGGTTACCAAGAAATGAGACTTGTCTTATTAATAAAAACCTACGTAGGTATGATATTAGTCTTAGACAGTCAAGCAGGAAATACAAAAATATGCAATTTTAAATGGAAAGAAAAAATTCAATTTTAATACCTTATAACTAAAATCTGGAAATAAATGACTTCATCTTGTTTTCTGGGATTCGAAATAAGATTCGCATTATTCTATTTTCAAATCTCCATAAATTAGAGTTATTCAATTTACAATCAGTCTTCTCAATTTACGATCGTGAAATACTGCCTTTTTATTTTAATTAAAGTAATTTGCTTGGGATTTTGAGGTTTTGATTCATTTCATCTCAATTTACACATAAAACATACACATATAGAAATTATAAAATTTGAATCATATTTGAACAAATTCAACTGTGAAATAATTGAAACATATCAAACAGATACAGTGTTGGCCAAAACATTAGCAACTAAAACTACCTCCATCTTTATGTCATTCAAAAATTAATAACTTAAACAAATCATGTTAATTTTGCTTTTAAAATTTAATATATTATGTATTTACTTCTAAATAGACCACAAGAGAAAATAGTATTCATAACGGTCCATTTAAATATGACATACATAAGTTAAGTAGGACAGTAAACCAATTTTGTGTTGGTCAAAACAAAAGCATCTTTTTATTGCTCTCTCTCTCTTTTTCTTATTAATAGAGAAAAGTAAATCCGTTAACTACAAAATCCATTGCTCATATTAAAGGTGTCAGCGAACCAGTGCAGTTGAGTCTATTTATTAGGTGTTGTTTAGTTCACGTGTTCTAAGCTATAACTTTTGCAAAATGGCCGGAAACAAAAGAAAAAATTGGAATGAGTCAAATTAAAATATCGGAAAAATATTTCATTACAAAATCAATGATTTGCCAATTAATACAATTTTACAAATCCAAAAAATCATTCCAAACGATTCATCGAGGTGGCAGACCAAGAAAAACAACGAGAGGATTCTGACATAATAAAAACAATTAAAGCATACCCTTTTATATCATCAAGAAAAATACGAACCCATCTCGAACTGAACGTAAGCGTGAAAACAATTCGGAGACGAGCTGTTGATGGTTTACTAAAATCTTTCAAAGCTGTAAAAAAGCCTTTCGTTTCCAACAAAAAACAAGCTGGCGAGATTAAAATTTCATCATGACCACATCAACTGGACTGTTAGAAAATGGAGGAACTTACTCTTTTCGGATGAGTGCAAATTCAATTTCAAGGGTTCCGCTGGTTTGCCATCGTGTTAGAAGACCAGCCAAAGAGTCACTAAATCCATGTTACACCAAAGCTACTGTAAAACACGAAGGAGGTAACGTAATAGTGTAAGGATGTTTTTCAGGGCATGGACTGGGACCTATTCACCAAATAGATCGTACAATGGATCGTTTTATGTACCGTGAGGATCAGTTACCTCTGAAATGGATCTTTCAACAGGACAACGACCCAAAGTAATACGGTTAAGACGTGGTTTCAAGAAAACCGGATTGGCGTGTTACAATGGCCAGCACAGTCCCCAGATCTCAAATCCATAGAAAATCTATGGGAAATTGTAGATCGACTAATTGTAACGATTAAAACGATCCGTGAAAGTGTACAGCAGTCGAGGCAGTCTATTCCTCGCCGTGCACAAGGACTCGGCCTTTCGCAGACTTCAACTTGGCGAATTTTGCATCGCGATTTGAGCCTACACCCGTACAAGATCCAACTGACCCAGGAGCTCAAAGTTCAGGGCCATAGACAACGCCGCCGTTTGTTCGGTGACTGGGCTTCGAATCGTTTGGAAGAGGACCCCAATTTTGGCCGAAAAATCATCTTCAGTGATGAGGCGCATTTTTGGATGAATGGCTGTGTTAACAAGCAAAATTACCGTATATGGGACGACACCAAGCCACGCGAGGTTCACCAGTTGGTAATGCATCCTCAAAAAGTTACCGTTTGGTCTGGATTTTGGGCCGGTGGCGGCGCGGCGGCGTAATTGGTCCATACTTTTTTTAAAACGACGTTAGTAAAGCGGTCACCGTAAACAGGGAGCGCTACATAATGATGATAACTAATTTCTTATGGCCCCAATTGAACCATATGGACCTAGACGACATGTGGTTCCAGCAGGACGGCGGCGTTACGTGCCACACAGCAAACGCCAAAAAAATCCTATACAATAATTGAATCCTAAATTTGTTTTTTAATTATTTAATAATCGAGGCAATTAAACTTGCTTTTGTTTTGGCCAACACTGTATAAACAAAATCTAAAAATAAGTGAAAATAAAAAAGTAAGTATACGCCCAAGTGCATTTTTTGTCTTAGAAAGTGTTTATAATTAAGAATAGCTTTTATTTTGAAATTTGTTTGAATTTTTAGTTCATAGAAAAACTTCATTGATTTTGAAATATTCAAAAATTATGCAATAAATTAAAGTTAAATCTGTTTTCTATTAAGAATTTCGAGACGAGATAATTTTGTAGAACTCAGTCAACAGTTTTGTATTGAAAAATTTTCAAAAAACGTCATATAGTTAAAAGTAATGCTAGAGTCAATATTTTAATTTTTGTTGTTCCTTAAAATATTGAAGCCATCAAAATGTTATTTGCCGTTATTTTTAATTAAAAAAAAATGAGTCATGCTGTTTTCGATTGAGCTTTTCAAAATTCTGCTTACACCCAAACTGTTGAGTTTCTTTAGAACTAGTTTCAGGGTAAAACTAGTTTTATTTCGACTCTTAAGTATTTCAGAAATTTGATTTAAATGTTAATAAAAAAATATTATTATTAAAACACTATTTTCATGTGATTGATATCTTTGTAAATAAAATGTTTAAATAACTTAAAATTCAAAATCTCCTTAAATCTAGTTTTGCTGTTAAACTAATGAAAAAATAGGGAATATGGGTTTTCAAAATTCGGTTTTCATTTATTTTGAAAAATTTTGCAAAATCAGCATTTATTAACAAAAAAATAGCAAAGTCGTCTTGGGATTACTAATATGTATAGTAACTTACTTTAAGGAATAATGTTGGAAAATATCTCCCTTCCGCCTTTTTGTCTTTTGAATTTCGCGGCTATTTACAAAACGCTACAGAGCTTGTATCTCGCAATACTATACATAACTGGAAAGGTCTTGACATAACATACAAAAAGACGATATGCATGATTAGTTTGGATATTGGGTTCAACATTTATAGGGGTGTAAACATGTAGTTTACTAACGCCGAAATTCGCGCTTTTTTAAAGTTTTCCTTCGTTAAAGGCAAATCCGCTAGATAAACGTTCCGTGAGATTAATTGTGTTTTGGGAGATGGTACTCTATCACTTCGAACCGCGGAGGAATGGTTTCGACGATTCAGAGCCGGTGAAAACGACACCATCAATAAGCCAGCTGGCGGAAGACCGGTGACAACGAATACCGATCAAATCATGGAAAACATCGAGTTAGACCGACATGTGGCATCTCGTGACATCGCCCAGGAGATGGGAGTTAGTCATCAAACCATTTTAAACCATCTCCAGAAGGCTGGATACAAAAAAAAGCATGATGTTTTGGTGCCGCATGATTTGATGCAAAAAAAACCTTCTGGACCGAATCAACGCCTGCTATATGCTGCTGAAACGGTAAGAACTCAACCCATTTTTGAAGCGGATGGTGACTGGCGACGAAAAATGGATCACATACATACGAAGGCCGGTGAATCGTCCCATACTGTGGCCAAGCCGGGATTGATGACCAGGAAGGTTTTTCTGTGTGTTTGGTGGGATTGGAAGGGAATCATCCACTATGAGCTGGCCAGACGCTTATTTCTACCATCTACTGCGAACAACTGGACCGTTTGAAGCAGGCGATCGTCCAGAATTGGCCAACAGGAAGGGTGTAGTGTTCCACCATTATGAAGTTGCCGTCTAGATGGAAACAGATTATCGAACAAAACGGCGCATATTTGATCTAAATCCGATCACTATAACACTTTTTAAAAGGCATTGAATAAAGATCAAAAAAGCGGAAGGGATTTATTTTCCAACCTTTAATACACATATTTGCTAAAAATGTAGTATTGAGTATCGTGTACTTTAAATTTTGTCTGGCCATTATCTATAGAGTATCATTTTTAGGGTGCTAGGAGACCATTTAAAATTAAAGAGGTTGAGATGCGACACACACTGATAACTTCATATCCCGTCTGTAGATTTGTCTTGCTTAAAATTTTGTGTAAGATAAATAATTTGAAGTCAATATTTTTCTTTACTTTCCTTATACTTGAGTCGAAAACCATTTCTTATCAGTTTTTTGTTTCTTTGTTTATTTTGTTAAAAAAGTTTTCAGTTGAAGTTTTTTGAGAAATTAACTAAAAATTACTAACAATATTTTGTATATGATAAAATATCGGGTGATTTTTTTGAGGTTAGGATTTTCATGCATTAGTATTTGACAGATCACGCGGGATTTCAGACATGGTGTCAAAGAGAAAGATGCTCAGTATGCTTTGACATTTCATCATGAATAGACTTACTAACGAGCAACGCTTGCAAATTATTGAATTTTATTACCAAAATCAGTGTTCGGTTCGAAATGTGTTTCGCGCTTTACGCAAATTTTATGCGTTTTTTTAAAAAAAAAAGTTCTCAAGCTCTTAAAAAATCACCCATTATATTAAACAATGTCCTCTTTTCAATGGAGGACAATAAATACACTTCCAAGAGTGGCCTAATCTTTAACCAAAGTGAATAAAATGGTTAGCTATTTGCTAATTTTAAATTTTAAATGTAAGTTAAAAAATACCAAAAACAGAATGATCACCAATTTCCTTTTGCAGCTTTATAGTTATAAATATAATTAAAAGAAGTTTAAAAAATGTAAAAAGCTCGCTTTTTGTAAAACAGAATTTTGAAAAGCAAAATTTACCTACAGAATTTTAACAAAGCAATCAGAATTTCAATTTTTAAAAAAAAAGTTATTAACAAATTAAAGTTTAGAAATTTTTAAAATAAGTGAACTTTGTCAACTTATATTAAATTAGAGTAACGAGCATTTGTGACTTTAGACTACAAAATAGCTTTTTCAAAAATAAAATATATATCGAAAAGCAAATTGGCATATTTTTTCTATTATCTTACTTTTTTAAAGTTGTAAAAAAAAAATTAAATAATGGTTCTCTCGTTTTCATTTCAATGATCATTCAAGAATTAAAAAAAAAGTAAATTAGTTCCTTTAATTAACTTTTTGATTCTTTGACTATTCAATTTATCAAAATTGTGACGGATCAGTTTAAAAAACTTGTACAAAAGTTTATGATTTATTTTCTAAATGAGAGTTTTCAAGTCCATATGCAGAAAATTTAAACAAAAATAAAACTTTCTGATTTTATTCAATTTTATTAACTTGCTAAAATTATGAAAATTATACAACTTCTAAAGTGATTTAAGTTAAAATTTCGATCGAAAAGTTAGAAGTTAGTTACTTGTTCACTTCTTTAACTCCTAGAAAATGGTAAGTTGATCAATTGTACAGTTTCTTATAAAGGGTGATTTTTTAGCGATTATCTTTTTGGCAACACTGGTTTAAACAGCTGACACACGTTTCGTGTTTTGTTTCACTATCAAACATCTTCAGTTTGGTTTATAATTTAAGCATGAATCGTCTTACAAACGAACAACGCTTGCAAATTATTGAATTTTATTATCAAAATGTGAACTGAAAAAAATATCGCAGCTGTATCGGCCAGTATTAATGATGACCATCAATTATCGATTCGTCGCCGTTCGCAGCAATTGGGCCTCTGTTACTCAACAACGTGAAAAATTTTGCGGAAGGATTTAGGTGTGATGCCTTTCAAAATACAGCTGGTGCAAGAATTGAAGCCGAACAAACATTTTTGTTAAACGGGCTCTAGGAAAGTTTTGTCTCAATGGGTACGTAAATAAGCAGAATTGTGAATTTTGGAGTGAACATCAGCCAGAAGCATTGCAAGAGCTACCAATGCATCCAAAAGGTACAGTTTGGTGCGGTTTATAAAAATAAATTGTAGCTATAATTTATTGCCTGCTATGGCTTTTATTTGAAAAAGACAAAGTCAAATAGTTTTTCCCTGAACACTTTTATCTTCTCTGAAGACTTGTAGCAACCATATAATTCGCAGTTTTAAAAATTTATCCTGAAAAATTTATGGCAGATGTGAAGAATTTTGTTATAAATTTGAAATTAATGTTATTCAAAATTCTAAAACTACAACAACTTTATTGTTGGAAGTTGAGAAAACTTAAAGTTGATAAACTTTAAAGTTGCAGAAAAATTAAATTGAACGTTAAAATTTAAGACAATCAACTTTCTTTTTTTTATAATTTACCCAGGGGTTATTAGTACCCTTTATATGTTTACATTTAAACACAGTGCAAGAGCATTAGGAAAATAGGGAAGGATTTAAGAGGAGATACCGGTGCACATTGGTCTTGAACTTTAATTACATGAATCTTATTTCTCAAGTTGACAAAGAAAAACCTGGAGTTATATTCAATTTTGAGTAAACTTAATCGCCATTAATCAAGTTTCATCTGTATGCCATTTGAGATCTGTCAATGACCAAAAATGAAAGGATATTTTTTGAATTAGGATACAAAATTGCTAACCTTTCCCAATACGACCACTTATGACAAAGATACTGCTCTTCAAAAAACAACAAACAAACAAAATTGACAAATTTGTTTCCCTTAATTCTTTGGACTGCATATATTTTTTATAGACTTTGACCAATTATTGAGAAAAAAAAACTGTCTTCTATTATATTTCTAGGGGATTTAGCGTTATAAAGGGTATTATATTCCACTTAAATCTCTTAGTTTTTATAGATTTCATTTAATCATTTTTATTATCTTTAATTAGTATTATTATTAAGTCCAAGGTACAAATCGCTTATGGGAATTGTTAGTCAATCAGTGAAGATTATAATTTTAAATTATTAAAACGCACTTAATCATAGTTTTTGAATTGATCTTGTCTGATTTTGACAAGACAGTCCGTTTTAACATACATTTTTAATTTAAAAAAAAAATGTCGCCAAAAATTGAAAAGAATCAAATCCTTCCACATGCATATGAGTAAAAATTTATAAAAAAAGGCACATTGACCAAAAGTATAATTAAACATAATATTCTGAGCACGTGTTTAAAAATTCATCAGGTCATTGACAAAAGAATATCATACTCGTTCCTATACCTGCAAATCAAAGAATCCATTAATGACTTAAAAGAACAATGACCCGAAATCCCCGGAAGGTATAGATATGTATGTACGTAGATGCAAAGGTCCAATGCACTTTAAACCTTCTTATCACTTATAGAAATCCAAGTTTTCTGCGATAATAAAATAATTCAAATCTTTTGTGACTCATATTACGTGCATTTTAAAATCTGCATTCAAATATCAAATAACTCATTTCCACAAAAGACGTAAGAGTTCTTTCTAAACATCAGTCAAACATGATAAACAATTTGATCGTCTTCATTTGTTTTGACAATCGATCATTGACCGCTTCTTATCATCATATCGTCCATTGTTTTATCGTTTATTGACCTAACCTAATTACTATTTTTTAATTACACCTTTTTTCTTCAATAAACCGTTGCATTCAATACAAAAAAAATAAATAAAACAAATTATTGTTTATAAGGTACTTAGTATTATCTTTAGATTAACAAAGGAAATTCACAACAATGAGCATCGCTACTACTTTACTGAGTCAGTGCATCATCGTGTGCATCGCCATCGCCATCGAAAACAGGCAGGGGCTGATGCCCGATAGAGTGTCTTATGATGCATCGCACATGCACCCCGCACCAATCTGTTGATTTGCCCCAATCCCCACTGTCTTATTAATTGATGGGAAAACCACTCTAAAGCTTTGAAGCTTTAGTTTTGTAAATTGTAGGCTGTAAGTTAAATCTGCTGCGAGAATCAAAGGCAGGTGTTTTTCCACATACTCGTAGGCCTTGCAAGGTCGTTCCATGATTGCGGTGCAGCGACGACAACGACGACGACGACGCTCTAACTGCTTTTCCCTTCTCTCTTCTCCATCGACTTGAATCATTATATGAGTACTAGCGTATCTTATAAACTTCTCTATAATCAATCTTGTATATATGTAGTTGGGCTTGAGGCGTGTACTTTGGAGCGATTTTAAACACATATGTATGAACAAACAATGACGCTTAACACCCAGGCTTATAAGTTTTATTTTTAAATTAGGCATTTGTGCTTTTTTCGACTTCGAATTACGTCATTTAGTTTTCGGCTGAATTTTTGGTTTACCTCGCATCTTGCGTCGCTTCGCGGTCGGTCGTCGCTCGTCGTCGTGGTTGAAGAAATTTTAAATTTGTTTGTCCTCGAAATTGCCATTAAAGTGTAAGACCCTAAAATGAACAGAAAATTTTATTTAAACTTACACATACCCACATAAATATACACTCTGGATCGTGTCAATAGGTTCAACATTGTATTTTTCAACCAGCAATAAAATTGACCTGCTTTTTGAGACTAACAAAATATTTTATAAGGGAGATTTCTTTGGGTACGTAAACATAAATTGTTTTTTTTTTTTTTTTAAACAAAACAAATGTGACTCCAGCCAAGTCCTTTTTAAACAACTACTCCCTTTTTACGGGAATTTTGATCGCAATGAACTTTAGACCAGCAGAAATTTTGAATTCAGCATTTTTTACTGGCCTCTGAAGAGGTGTTCTTCCATGTTTACAAAACCTCTTGCGTAGGCTTTTCGATCTATCCTCTTCTTCTAGACATTTGTTCAGGCAATCCTCTAAATTATAGACCTATTTCTCCGTCCCTTCTTTCCGAGGTGATGGAAATTCTGATGAATTTTCAGCTCATGAAATATCTTGAAAAACTAAATTGAATCTGTCGGGATCCTATGCAGTGTTGGGACCTCGCAGAAGCAAAAGAGTGGTAGAAATGATGTCAAAAAGGTGGTAGAAAAGTGGTAGAAATTAAAACCCATTTTTATGTAGTAAATCTTATATTCAATAACTTATTAAAATACAAAAAATTAAATAAACAATAATTCAGTTCTTTCAGTTTCAAATATCACAATGCACAATAATTAAATTAGTTAGAAAAACTTAAAATTATTTTTTGCTATATAGACCGCCGGAAAATTTAAATTTTGAAGCATATTTCAGTAATGCTTCCGAAGGATTAAAATTCTGAAAATTTATTGAAATTTCCCTTGCAGTCAAAAAGTTGTTAACGGTTGTAGTTTTTAATTTATTTCTTTTTTCATTTTTTATATTTTTTAAATCTGAAAATAGCGCCAATGCGGTAAGCAACAAAGCTCCAACATATAAGAAGATATGTTTTTAAAAAATAAATTGTCCATTCCGTCTTTTAAGTTTTTTATCAAAAGCAATGTCATCAGTTTTAAAAATTTGGAGTAATTGATTTTCTCCACTCATTAACTCTAGTTCTGAGTTATTTATAGTTGGTGAAAAATGTTTCGTGAGACCTAAAACTGATGGCATTGTTCCATCAATGACGTTTTTCAGGTTTAAATATTTGAAAAATTTTAGTTCATCGTTTGAAAGGTTAAACCTTTCTCCCATTTGAGCACATAATTCAATATAATAGCTGCACATAACTTTTCGTAGTTGCATTACATCTTGTTCAACAAGATCATTTTCAAGTAAGTACCTTTCAAACTAAAGGCCAAAATACATTTAAGAATATGGTAAATAGTTTTCACTGTTTTTATATTTGTGTTTACATTCATATTTTCTGGTTTTACAAAATTTTTCATTAAATTTAATTTTAATGTAGTCATTCTTTCGAATATCAAGTGTATTTTTGTGTTGTCAGATTGAAATGTTTTATTTAACTCGTTTATAATTTTAAGATTTATTGACAAAAAATTTAAATATACTATAAATATGAAAAAGTAGAGTTTAATGATAGGTGAACGGTGAGTTGCAAAAAGTGGTAGAATTTGCTTTTTAGGTGGTAGATTTTCATGAACACCAAAAAGTGGTAGAAATATCACTTAAGTTGTAGAAGTCCCAACACTGATCCTATGGTTCTGTTTAACGAACAAGTTTTTGCGTCGTTTTGAAGAAAGGCGATTGCGATTGATATTTCGAAGTAACAAACACTACAAATGCTGACGTGCCCCAGGGTTCCGTATTGTCCCCACAATTCTTCTTCATTTGTATAGATGAAACTTACTTTTGTCTCTTGAGAAATATTCAAAAGAGTAAGTAATTAAAATGATTGGTGACAATAAAATCATTGGATGTCTTATCTCGTCACTCAAAAATAGTCGTAAAGTTTCTTGCCTCACCTCATTTTTACCGTTATTTTTACTGTATTTGATTTAGTGAAATCACTAGTTTCTTTCTCCATTCCTCAGTAATACTCGCACCAGTTAGTTTACCCCAGAGCCCAAATTCTACCGTACTGTAAAGTATAAAGATTTGTTCTTTATCCGTACTACGTGAATGTGCCACGCTTTGTCTTTTCCCCTTATTGCAATGTTCAAGAACACTGTCTCTGGGATATTAAGTTATCCAAAAACCCTTGAGTTTGCCCTAATTAAAAAGAAAAAATATGCTCTTTACCAAATTTGTAGTTTATAACACAAATGGTTCCAGAAATACATGGCTTAAAATATTGTTATTGACTCACATCATTTAATCACTGGACTTTTCGACAATGCTGAATTTTGAAATATAGCAAAAAGGTAGGTCTTGTGGTGCAAACAAAGGGCAGTTTTGAAGATTTAGACGGCGTGATACCCACGTTTTCTAAATTAATTTAAATTAAAATGTTGAAATTTGGCACAGTGGTGGGGTCTGAAGTACATACAAAGGAAAAGTCTCAACTTTCTTTTAGCGGAGCTTACATTTTCGAACAGATTTTTTCTTTATTTAAGGTGAGGAAACCTTTATTTCTATTTTTAAAAGTTTATAAATGTTCACTTTTTCGCATAAAATTTCTTGTCAGTTGCTTTTGTTTCAGTGATGCCATACATGACTTTTTCTTGTTGATTTTATTAAACATATTTTATTTTTTTAGTTTGTTTCTGGGAAGTTATTTATACAATTTAGGGAAATTTGAGAAAATTCCCATTTTTGTGTTTAAACAAAAGGTACTTTTATACAATTTAGGGAAATTTGAGAAAATTCCCATTTTTGTGTTTAAACAAAAGGTACTTTTGCTTTGAAAAGTTGTTGATTAAGGACTCCCACCTGGCGACTGTTTATACCCTCAGCGAAGCAATAGAGTTTCGTGAGTTATACTGGATGTAAAGATCAAATCCCGAGAAGGTACATAGGTGCTTTTTGAATAGCACAGAAGAGGCCACAAAAATGGTTATATTTCTTTTAATCTCCAAATGCAAAAGAAACTTTGTGTAGTTTTAAAATTCAAAACAATGGAGAAACATTTTTTGCTGGCCTTGATATTGTATACCTGTTTTATTGAGACCCCAACTTAACTGTACAAAAATCAAAAACATACGTCAAATTCTTAAGTAATGGAATGTCACCCAGAAACTGATTGATTGATTTTACAATCAAAGGGCGTGGCACCAACCTACTCATCAAAATTGTTATAATTTATATGAAACTCTTTCCAGTTTTAATATTAAAAAAGAAAGCAAAACCTATTCAAACGATTCACAGTGTACTACAGTGTGTGCCTCCCATATTGGCATCGTAATTTTTCGTATTCGCTCGATGTTATTGTTATTTATGTCTCGTTTTGGTTCATTATTATAATTTTGTTTTCTTTTTGTTATTTTATTTTACAATACAAAATTTCTGAATCATTCCGGATGCCAATGTGTGCTTTGTAAACATCACAATCCAGTCTCAAATATATTATGACTATACTGCGTTGAGTTGTGGGGTGAGGTCACTACAGTATTTTGCATTATACATTTATACGAGTTTTATTATAATTCTTTAACAATTCGAATTTCGAATTAGCTTTGGAAATAAAAATGTATTTTGTTCCTCCATTAGTATCTGATGAATCTTTGGGAACTATTTCGTCTATAGCGCGTTATTTTTATTTTTTGTTGTTGTTGATCTGTTGATGTGTTTTTTTTTTTTGTTTTTAATTATCAAAAATAATTTCGTTATCAATCAAGAATTTATATCAATGTAGATATTTACAAACTTCCTTTTATTTACCCTATTTACCGGTTGTTTTGAATTTCTTTTCGTAGGACTTTTTTGTTTACAACATCTGTTGTTTCTTTTGTCAAAACAATAAAAGGGAAGTGATATAGAAAGGCAAAATTTTCCACTATACATATTTGTTGTTTGTTTGTTATTTGTGTTTATTTTTTGTTTTGTTTTTAAATAATTGTGATATCTAGATTTTTCTTCTATATTGGTTTTAATTAAAACTAATCATTAGAAATTTATTTTTCTAGAAATGAACAATTAATTGGATCTAAGTTGTTTTCCAACAGTGTTAAGGTCGACTCATAATTTTAATTTTCAAAAGGAATTGAATTTTCTTACGTGTTATAATTTATATACATATTCTAATATTTGTGTTTAAATTTTAAACATTTAAAACAATACAACCTATCTTCAATATATGTACATATATTTATACATTTATGTATAGTACGTGCATTTGGCTGACATTTTTGGGTGAGTGATTAATTTATATTTTATTTTTGTTTAAATTAAGAATTTAACCTTGGATATGCATTTATTTAAATGATAAATTTGAAATGTCATTTAAATTTTGATTACTTTTTTGTATGTCTGAATGACAATAAATATGAGTTGTTCTCTAAATATAGTGCTTACGGCTTATTTCCAGCAAGGGCAACCACAAGTAGATTGATTTATATCTAAAAGTTGTGGTTTTGATTGTTTTTTTAATGAGTTCGTATTTTAATAAAAAGAACTTGTATGCACAAATTTACCCACGGAAAAAAATTACACTGTCGGTAAAACAGGATATAATGTCAACAACCTTAACAAATGCGATACCACCTTAAATGTGTCCGCCATACTTTTTTTTGAACATGAAATCAAGCTTAAACGTCAAATTTTTATCATTTACCTACATAAAAATGTTAAAGATGGAGAATTTAAACGGAAATTATGAAGATAGAAAATTTAGTTTGAAATGAAAATATCATATGAAAAAAGTTTTTAAAACTAATTGAGGTAGGGAGAAAATCCGACTTGACATTCGCTTGTTTTACAGATTACCCAAATATGATTAAAAATAGATCAAATCAATCTTTAAATAGAATAAGTCAAATTTATATTTTATGTATATTTTTGTCAGCTCTGTTTTATAACCCATAAATATTTGTGCGTCACGAAGATGTATAAAATTGATCATAATTTCAACATGGTTGTAGAAAAACTGTGAAATAAGCCAAACATTTTAACTTAATTTTCAATAACTTTACAAGAAGTGAATAAGTTTAAAAAAAAGAAGATTTTTTTAAAGATCATTCAAAATCCTTATTGAGTTTTCTAAGGAAAGGGAAAGGACTTGAGTCAACTTACGCCTAAAAGGTTTTCTGTGAATCAAAATTTTACTTGTATCGGATGATTTTATTGACGTGTGGTTTTTAATCTAGCAATACTTTTTTCGGAGTTGGTGTTTTTGACAGCTGTCACTTAATGAATAGATTAACTTCAAATCGTGCAAATTTATTACCAAAAAAAGAGGCTGGGATGCGACCCACACTGATAACTTCCCATCCCGTCTGTCGATTTGTCTTGCTTAAAAGTTTGTCTATATTGTATCAATTTTTACCAAATTTGCGTACTATTTTTGGTAGATTTTATTTTTTTATGAAAAAACGGACTGTTGGATTTTTATAAAAAAAATTATTGAATATCGAAAACAATATTTTCTGTGAAATAAAATAAGTTTGAAGCCTACATTTTTAATTTTTGAAAAGCTATTTGAGTCGAAAGTAAATTTTTACAAGTTTTAGTATTGTTTATTTTAGGTTTTTATTTTTTGTAAAAAAAAACTGTCCATTCGATTTTTCTCAAAATTTTAAAGAATGTTGAAAATAATATTTCTTAAAAGATAAAATTAGTTTCAAGCCAATGCCTCAAATTTTTGAAAAGATATTTACGTTGAAAAACAATTTTTACCAACTTTTATAAATTTTTTTTAGGTTTTTATTTTTTGTAAAAAAACTGTCAATTCGATTTTTCTCAAAATGTGTCCTATTGTTGAAAACAATATTTCATATAAGTTAAAATTAGTAAGAAGCCATTATCTCAAATTTTTGAAATGATATTTGAGTCAAAAATCAATTTTTAACAATTTTTGTTAATTTTTTTTTCGGTTTTTAATTTTTTGTAAAAAAAAACTGTCAATTCGATTTTTTTTAAATTTTACTTAATGTTGACAACAATATTTTTTGAAAGATAAAAGTAGTTTAAAGCCAATATCTCAAAGTTTTGAAAAGATATTTGAGTAGAAAATCAATTTTTACCACCTTTTATAAATTTTTTTTAAGTTTTTTGTAAAAAAAACTGTCAATTCGATTTTTCTCAAAATTTGTTTCCTAATGTTCTAAACAATATTTCTAATAAGTTGAAATTATTTAAAAGCCATTATCTCAAATTTTTGAATAGATTTTTGAGTCGAAAATCAACCAACTTTTATTAATTTTTTTTTTAGTTTTTATTTTTTGTAAAAAAACTGTCAATTCGATTTTTCTCAACATTTTTCAGAATGTTGAAAACAATATTTCTTATAAGATAAAATAAGTTTGAAGTCTTAATCTCAAGTTTTTAAAAAGATATTTGAGTCAAAATTCAATTTTTACCAACTTAGAGTAATGTTTTTTTTAGGTTTTTATTTTTTATAAAAAAAACTGTCAATTAGATTTTTCCCAAAATTTTATCAGATGTCAAAAACATTATTCTTCGTTGCACAAAATTGTTTTGGAGATAAAATCGTATTTAAATTGTAAAATCGGACATACGGACGTACGAACGTACGTACACATGCTCGCACAGACATCTTTCTAAAAATCTTTTGTTTCGACTCTATGGACCTTGAAACGTCGAGAAATGTCAAAATTTTCAATTTGACAAATCGGACCCATTACAATAACTTCCTATGGGAAGTTAATAATGGTTCGGTTTCGCAAAGGAACAATCAATTTTTTGAAGGAAACTTTAAGTGAGCACATTATCTTTAGTCGGTTGCCTTTGGCTACATGATGGCTTACAAGATTTTGCGATTTTACACCACTGGACTATTTTTTGTGGGGTTATGTAAAGCAGCTTGTCTACGCAAATAAGCTCGAGACGATTGATGCACTTAAAGAGAATATTCGAAGCCTTAAGGGTGTTGCTGACATACAGTTCTAATTGCTGAACAAATAAGTAACAAACTGGGCATCTCGACTGGAATTGATTCGAACCAGCCAGCCGCTGCGGTCAATTGAGCGAAGTCATTTCTAAAACATTATTGCATCCATATCTTTATAATTAAGCTCAATTCTTGGATATAACATTGAATTATATATACTTTCGATTTCTTCTTAAAAACACCCTGTACCCTCCCACTTTATTTTGATTATTTTTTAAAAAAAGGAAACACAATTTATAATTTGGTTCGGATTTCATGTTTTGACTCAAAACAATTTTTTATTGTTTAAATTTGTCCTTCTAAAAATGTTCAAAAGGTTTAGTTTTGAACAGAAAGTTAGAACATAGGTATCTACACACATTTCCATACCTCGATCGACCTCTAAATATTTACGTTAAGAGCATAAGATTAATCAGCATTTAATTAACCTTTGGTTAAATAGTTAGTGGAATTTAGGGGAAGATATTTTAATGTTAAATTAGTTCCAAATATTCAAAAAAGACTTCTGTAAAAATAATCGTGCTTAATGAAGAAAACAAAACATATAACTTCTCTTTTGTATCTCTGTTAAAAAAGAAATATTTAGCTAAAAACGTAAATTCTTTTATATTTAAAACAAAACAAGAATAAAATAAAGTCAAACAAAGATTTATAGAGTCCGACTGATTCTAAATTGACCTTCTATACTTATATCTTATCTTAAGATAACGTTCAAATTTTAATTGGAGTTATATTTAAGTAGTTTTCAAATTAAAATTGGCACACGTTTAGAAAATATATGTCTTCAGTCTTAACCACTTATTTTTTTAATAAACAAAATAATGAAGTCAACACTCATAAAACAACAACACTCTTTTTGTTATATGGAAACATGTTTTAAAAATTAAACGTGATATAAAGTAAAATTTCAACAACAAAAAAAGTTATTTTTTTTTAACACAATTTCTGGGTAATCTGCTTTTAAACAGTATGCATTTATACATATGTATATACATACATTTTCTACAATATTCATCGACATTATGATGGATACTTCCGCTTAAAAATACATATGTGCATATGAACATATTACAATATTTTTAAACTCGTGATGCAATGCGGAAATACTCATAAGCAAAGGCTAAATAACGTATAAGAAGAAACTTCACTTCATAACGTTTTATTTTAAACTTTTAATTAGGTACTTAACTAACCTACCTCAATTTTTTGTTTATTATAGAACCTTGAATTACCCGGTAAATAAAATAATTAACACTAGATAATTATGAACATGCATTCACTTTTTTACCTTGATTAATGGATGTTTTTTTTTTATTGTAAATTTGCAGTTATTATATTATTCATAAGAAGATTAGAAATCGATCAAAATAACCTATTACAAAATTGTTATTGCAACTATTTTCCAGAATAGTTTGACCACAGTAATTTAATGAAGACCTTTGTTGTATAGATACAAATGCTATAAAAATTGCAATTGGTGTCTTTATACTGTCTTACAGATAGTCAAAAATAGTCTTCGTGAATCTTAGGCTAAAAATGTTAAAAACCGAATCATTATTTTGGTAATAAATTTGAAGGATTTGGAAACGTTGTTTAGGCGTAAATAAAATGGCAAACAAAATTGAGCATAAACCAAGTGACAGCTGTCAAAAAGACCAACTTCGAAAAAATTATTGACAGATTGAAAAACAAATAACAAACAAAATAAAAACACTCGTTATGAAATTTGTGTTGAATTTGTCCGGAATTTTGATTAAAACAAGTTTAAAATTTCATGTATATGTACGTTTTCAATCATAGTTGGTATTCACGAACGACTATTCTAAAATAGCCAAATACCTTTTAATGAGTAATATTCTATTGACACGATTGCCAACTTTCTCCCAAAATCTTAAAATATTTTACTGATTTGATTTTTGTCTATATAGACTTATAACAAACGTATGACAATGAAATGACAAAGTTTTCAAGTGTCTTAAGCTTATTGGGTTTTCCATGGTAATTTATTTTTGATTTAGATCTGTCAAAACTAAAATGTCCCATGTTTTTGCATTTCATAGGGCAAAATAAATTAGTTATTTTTGATTTTAAATCTAAATTTTTAAAATAAAAAATGATTAGCTTGAAATTCGAAAGCTCTACCGTACTCGTTAACACGTACCTACTCGAAGTTAAACTAATCCAATAATTAAAAAAAATCCAATCGTGTTCCATGCGTCACGAAAATAAATCAATTTTTGACAGAAATCTGAATTTAACAATGGAAAACCCCACTAAAAAGACTTCTGATAAATTTAGACTCCATCTGAAGATGCGTTTCTTGAAAAAGTAACATGAATCAATTTCTTTGTTATTTCAAAATCGATGCTTCATTTTATTTTAAAAAATATATAAAATTGATGAACATTTTGAAACACCTAGTGGGTTCGCTGTGGAACCACAAAATTGATACTTTTCTGATATATTTTTAGAGATTTCATGACGAAAACCAGGGGCCTGATTATGAGGTTCGCGGCGGATCGTTTTCAATTCGACCTTTCAAATTCGACTCGCGTCGTATTTCCTTATTAACGAATTCGCGGCGAAGCGAAAATAGTTCTTCCTATATTCCAGTGATTTGACACTTTTGGTTTGACTTTTTCTTCCTATATTCCAGTGATTTGACAGCTTTCCACTAATTTTGTTTTGTTTTGATTGAATTTGTGAAATTTGCGGCGATTTATTCAAAATTTTATATTTTATTGTGGATTGTCGAAAAATTATTAGAAAATTAAAATAAAACTAAATCACATTTTTATATAATTACAATCAAGAAAGAATCCACTACTAAATCGAACAGAGAACACTCTTTCGCCTGTGATGTGAATCCGCCAAAAAAAAGCTGTCGGATTTTAACTCGCCAACAAACATTATGACATTTCAAATTCGCCATCGAATTCGTTAATTGGTCGAATTAAAAACGAAGAAGACGAAAGCAATAATTGAAAAATGACAAACTCGCTGGCAAAACGATTCGCCGGGAACCTCATAATCAGGCCCCAGATCCGTTTGTCCAAAAGAAAAAACAAATTTCTGTAATTTTTTTAAATTTATTGAAAAAAATAATTTCGACTAACGGTTCGAAATGACGTTTCTAGCAAAATTTTTCCACAAAATTTTTTGTAAAAGATAAAGATTTGAGACAAATTTTGGTTGGCAGTTCCAACAATATTGCAAAATCTAAAAATCGTCTGTACTACTAAGCTTAAGAAAAAATATAAGAAAACACAAAAGTATAAAGTGAAACCTTGAAAGAGGTGCGCTGAAAATCGTCGATATTATCTCTTTCTGACAATGATTATGCCAAAAATAGGTACCCTATTTAAAAATTTACCTATAAATTAAATTCAAAAAACTACCCAACTTGTTTACAATTTTTGGACCATCGCATCCTCCTGAGCAAATAATGACAGCGGAAATAAAGATAGTGGTTTCCTTTCGTACTCCTACGCATTTCGGGTTCAATAATCTTTTTATTGCATTTCAAACCCAAGTTCAGAATTAGTGTCAATAATAATTGCATCGTGTCGTTCCAAAATTTGAAGAAAAAAAAAACAATAGCAATTCATTGCAATCGATTCCACAACAGTTATGTATATTGTGACATTTTCACTCCTAAGATACAATACCGGTTTGGTATAGTTCATATACATACATACATAGGTAGGTACCTTCATATGACTACAACTCCATCCAAATCCATAAACAGCTGCTCCAGGTCCAGGTGCTCTTTGTATTAAAAAAAAAAACATTGAACAAAACAAGAACAACAACCGGCTGGACTTTCGGCACATCCCAATCCCAATCATTGTGGCGTCATCGACAAGTATGCATTCCTTTGTACCATCCTTTAGATATATCATTATTCATTTGTACGATGAGTAGAACGCTAGTAGGTTCGGTAGGTAGGTCTAAATGTCCCTCTAAAAATAAAAGAATTAAATAACATAACATACAAAGGTAGTAAATATATCTGCAGGTATAACATGTACTATTTTTCGCGCTAGACGAAGTCCATCCTTCGTCCTTCCATTGAAATTTGCGTTTTAAAGTTTTCAATTTTCACTATCGCCCGAACCCACATTTGGCTATCGGTTCTTCACTTCTTACCACCGACATCGCGACCGTCATGTTATCATGTCCAACATTTAAATGACTACGTTCTGTTTGGCATGCGCCATCACCATACTCCATACCTACCATACCAATAAAATAAATTGCTGGTTAGGCCGCCATCACCAGTCAGAGTCACCACACCATGTCCTGTCCTACCCCTTCGCCTTCATTTTATCGCTGTACAATTAAAGAGTAGGATGAAGAATTGAAGATGTTTTAGTAGGTTCGGCCACAACCAACAACAACAACAATAACCATTTTTGGGAAGCCCCCCACGCAATTCAAGCCATTCGCTGATGCATAGCGATAGCATGGAAAAGCGGCATATAATAACATCCGCTCCGACAGCTCCTGCTTCGTGTATCGTGTGTGTTGAGTTGTATAGAGTAGAGTGTGCATCCAAGAGGATCCTTTATTCCTTTTGTGTTGCAACAACGATTTTTAGGGTAGTGTGCATAGATATGCAATAGTATTTGTGTGTGTATACTACACTAAAAAATGTGTAGTAGTAGAGTATTCGTATTTGCGCGTTTGTGGAGCGTTAATGCGGCAGCGGCGCGACGGCAACGGCAACCGCCGCGCTGTGCTGTAATATAAATGAATATTTTCTCGTTCATCATCAAAACTTCAAACTCCATACAACATGTACACTGCGACTGTCACTGCAATGCATATTGCATACTCAATACTCTAACTCTATGTCTATGCAAAATGCAATGCAACGACGACGCGACGATGCAATGAAACGACGACAAAAGTAAATGCGTACGCAAGATGCAACGTATACGTCGACGTCGGTCGGTAGTGGGCGAGAAGGAGTGTATTTTTGTTTTCGGTTCGTGATTCTGATTCTGACCATTTTTACGTTCCACTCGAGTTGAATGAAAAATTTTAGTGTGTGTATTTGTTGAGGGGACTGTGCAACCGAAAAAATGTCAGTAGCGTAGGGTGATTTTATTTTGAGAGGGGGTTGTTTTCTTAAACTTAAGAAATAACTTAAAATTTTACCGTTACACGAAATGCACTTATTATGGCAGATAACGACATAGTTTTCACGTTAGTATCTAAAAAGCTAAATTTTGTTTCTACCTTGTTAAAATAAGTGACAAATAAAGCTAATGGCGCAGTTTGCTAAATATTTAGCAGGAGGGAGTCCTAAATCAAAAACACTCTAATGAAGATATAAATCCTTCGTACGTATCACCCTCCAAAACCCATTTGTTTACATTGTTGTATTTGTAATTTTGACATCATGTCCATGAATAAATGTGAAATTCAAATAACTGATAAACTAAATTTCCACGCACCGGACCTCATTAATTGTGTCTTAGTGTGCGTGTTTTTACGCACACTAAGAATTACTTTATGAGGTCCGTTTCCGGTTTAGTTTGTAGGCAAACCAATAGAGCTACCGAGGATTTATATCTTTACTAGAGTGTTTTTGTCCTAAATTTTAAACCTTTCTCTTCGTTTTGCGAACTAGTAAATTGCTAATTGCCTTTTATTAAAAAGAAACGAGCATCCAAACATGTCTAAAAAGTGACAGTTCGTGAAAATAAACAAAGCAAATACGCTTAAACGGGCCTATTAATTAGAATTCCCAAGTGTTGACTGGATCAATTCATCCGCTGCTCTTATAAGAACATTTGTCCAGATGTCATATGAACTTGAAAAATTTCCGTGATTTTAACTTTAGAAAATTTTTAAGAAAATTATGTAAATGATCTTTTAAACTTAGTTAATTGCTTAAAATGGCTTTAACATTTTACTAAATTTTGCGCCAACGTGTTTAAAAACTTAACACAATCGTAGCACTTCAAGCTGATATGATAATTTGTCTCCTAACAATTTATCACATAAGGCAACCGAAAAGTGAAGTTTAAGAAAGGTTTTCTTTGTATACCTCTCGTTAGACATTTTTTAAATCAAGCGCATCATAGAAATAGCATTTTTAGATTAGCAGTTGTATTCCTTCAACTTAATTGTTTTTTGTCAAATATTTTTAAATGAAAGTGCAGCTTGTACTTTAACCTGAATTATTATAATTTCCATTTATATACATTTTTGTATAAATCATTTTTTTTCAAACTCTGTTGATGTCTTTTTAAAATACTTTTGTAGTAAATAAACAGATCTACAAGAATTTTGGATTTTTAAAGATGAAAATTAAGTTTACTAATATTGAACTGTAGCTTCGTGTTTTGTACTTCTATAGAGACCTAAAGTCCTACACCTTGAGGATCTGATCTGATGATTAGAAATAGAAACAACGATTTTTCGATTTTTCTATTTCAGACTTGAACATTATTCATTTAAAGTCAACATTCCATAATAAGTGTGAGATCTTAAAAGCTTACCGACTCTGAGTTATTTGAATAAGATTCTCCCACTAGTAAAAGATGGTTGAAATAAACTAAACAGATTGTTTAAACGATTTTGTATTGGTTGAGGATTGGCTCATGAAATGAAATAAAAATTGTAAATAGTGCATTTATATAAAATACGAGCGAGACTTCAATTTTATTGCAATTTTGATAGTTTCCGTTTCCATACAAAGGTTTGTTTCTTAAAAGTGCTTTTAGCTTCTTCGACTTGCAAATATGTAAATGGAAATGTTCAATTATGTTTAAAAAAATACCATCAGCAGAGTGGGAAATGCTTAAAATTAATTTCTTTCAGATATCGCAGAAAAATTACTGAACCACAAAATGTCCGTGGTCGTAAGACCACGGCATACAACTTTTTAACGATTCCTCTTAATCTTTAAGTTTTAAGAGAAAGCTTTTAAAAGAATTTTCTTATGATTGACTTAATAAATTTGATGTTGCTCCAATTTATTGTAAAGTGGTTTAGACAGGGCTTTGTAAGTATGCAAATAAATCTTATTTGAATAATGAATGTAAATAAAGTTCCATTTAAAACTACATATTTGATAATTTAGATAAATCAAGCCCATGACTAATTCACTTCAATTGAACATAAGTTAAATAGTTTTGAAGGTCAGAACTGAAATGAAATATAACTTCTGATTTATTCAATGCAAATAATTTTCTGACAAGTATAAGAACTAATACAATTTTAAGAAACAAGAACTAGTACAAAAAACTAATTTTTATAGAGAATAAATTTTGACGTTATTACTTTCTAGCAAAATGGTTGAATAAATCAAAAATAATTGAATGAAGAATTGCAGTCCACTTAAAAGACAATATTCAGTATAAATAACTGAACAAAAATTATGGCAATAACCTATCCTTTTACCAAATTAATAAAGATTCATTTATTGACTATTAATTGTTTCCCTATACATTATTTTAAAATGTATTGCTTAAAAATACATAAAACTATCAATTCCTTAAGATTTGGTCACCAATAGTATAAGAGAATAACTTTCGAGTTGTCTCGAACATCACAATACTATGAAGACTCTTAAAAAAAACGGTTTTTATCCCCAAATTCAAAGAAAATTGCTGATAGTAAATCAATATTAACAACAATTTTCTATTTTAAAAACACCCTACTTAAGTCATCCTAGTAGTTATTTTCTTATGCTGCAAAAGTAATTTGTAATTTAAGAAACTCATACAAGAAAAATTCCCTGGTAAAAAATATACGCAAAAAATATTCCAAAACACGTACTTTTTTTATATTGTTAAAGTTTTTATTGAACAAGAAAATCAGATACAAGAAAGAAATTTCTTGACTTTTCAGAATTCCTTTTATATTTTGTAAACGAACATTTTTGAATTTTATTATTGTGTAAGTACCATTACCTATGACACTGATCATTAAAGTACCCATTTTGTCAGATATTTTCGATTAAAAAAATCTTTTTTTTTAATATAGTATTTAACTGAAATGTTTAAATGTCGTAGTTAATCGACTAAGATTGTAGGGCAATTCTTTATTGTTCTTAATTTTACGTTACGCCTGTAAACATTGCAAGAAGATATTTTTTCCTATGACTCACATATTATTTGAGTTACCAGGTTTAGATATGGAAATCTCCATTATTATCTATATTTTTTATACAAACTATTAAAACAAATTTTATTTTAAATATTATTTCTCTCAAATATTATAACTATATTGAACCAATCACTTTATACCTACTTGGACGTTTGATAATTAAAAACATTTTGTAATAAATATTTAGAAAGGGCACTCAATTAAATCTTTTCATTTTGCCCCCAATTTTCCCTACGTCAATGTCCAAAAACCCAGTCTTATGAAAAAAAAAAACAACAACAAAATTCCAACTCACAGGGAGCATGTCAAACGGCGCACAACGGTTGTATTTTCTAATAAATGGGAACTCCGCTTATGCGTGTTTTCATCATCATTTCACACAACTCACAAAAATTCACAACTACGAACATCATAGTATTCTTACAATACTAGTTAACAAAAATTCCTTCTTTTCCATCGCTAGTATACACTCGTATACTGATTTCTCGTTCTCTCCAATAAGCTTCTGTCTTCTTCTAGACCATTTCGAAATAAAATTCATTCCATATTCCATTCAAACATCGCGCATACACATACATTGAACAAAATTTTCCACACACAGTACAATACAACTATATAAACAATCGATGACGACGGCAAAGAAAATCATCATCATCCATACAATCATAACGCAAAGTACATGTACACTCTAACAGTAGGGTTGCCATATAACATTTTTTTTTCCAAACACATAACCCATCGTCTTAATAACATTGCCGACAAAATATGTAGTACTACAACTGAAAGCTCACAGCCAATTAATAAATGGGCTTTAAGTAGCTCAAAGTAGCCCAAATTTAAACTTCAGCAATATTTTTCTTACTAAAAATATAAATGATAAACATGTTTCATAAAATTTATAAACTATGCGTCAACAACGCTATAATAGAGAAACATTTTTCAGGTTTTCAGACAGACTAAGAATCATAAATTGAACCAACAATATACCGTTATTATTTTTAAATTTTAACTGAAGCTATCAGATTTTTTAGAAATTTGAAATTGTGCTACTTTTTCTGCTTCAATAGAACTAAGCTGTCAAAAAAAGATCTGCTTCTTTTCTGGCTCGGAGACATCAGAGCGCTCGGTATATGTTTCTTTTTTCAATCAGAGTTATTTTGGAGCGTGCTCTTTGAACTCTGAAAAACAAGACCGAGCTATTGGAGTAAAAATCTGAGCATAGCTGACTTAACATTTGTTTCGTGTGGTATGAAAGTGACAGATGGAATATTCTAAAGCTATTGACAGTTCATTTCTCATGTTTGTTTCATAAATAAGTCGGAGAGCTCTGATCAAACTCTGCCCTAAAAGAAAAAACACCCAATGTTGGTTGACAAATATTTCTATTGAGTTAGTTCATGACATGGCAACCCTACACTCCACCACTCTATCGACACGACAACCATACCCGTCCAGCAACCCTCTCACTCTCCTTACATCCACAACCTTCTCATCTCATACAAAACAGTCTGGTTTAACTTAATTTTTTCAATCCAACTCCATTCGATGTTTTCCATTTTTTCAGTTCAACGTACACTTCTCAGAAAAGATAGTTGTGTTTCGTAGTCTCTTTTGTATATTTATAAAATAAATAATAATTATTTATAAATTATGAAAAAACATTAAATATGTATAAGTTTGTATTAATAGATAAACAACAAAAATATATCGTGTGTGATTAAATGAAATGTGTGTAAATAAAAGAAAAGCTTAATTCGCTTAATCAAAAAACAAAAACCATTTTTATTCTCTCTTGAATGTCTCGCAAAATAAATAATTCTTCATAAACCGTTAAATGGAATCTCATCTTTTGATATAAATTATTTTTTAACAAAAACTACTACAAAATAGGAAAGAAAACCCCTGAAACAAATTGATCTAATCTATTTTACAAATATAAAACTAAATAAAAGGTAGGTTTTTCTTTGGATTTTCAATTCGATTAAAAGTTTTTTAAAATATTGTATATTTTTATAGTTTTGTGGCATACAAAAGATAAATTTGTATTTTTCCCATTGAGTGCGATAATAAAAAAGAAATTTGTAGCTATGAACGTTGTGTGTGTTCCGTTTAGTGTAAAAAACATGGCTGCCTTTTGCTTCGTCGTCGACGACGTCGTCGTCGTTGTCGACGTCCGTCGTTTCGTTTGTAACCAACAGCATCAGTTTTAGCAGCAGCAGCAGACTTTTTTGGTGAGGGGAAATCTCTTCACAAGCTCAAGCAAAAGCAGCAAGAAGAAATAAAAATCAATATTCACCATGGTTAGAACATGGTAGTGCGAAAAAAGTGCGCCTTGGTGGTCTATTTTATTCCATCTAATTTATCAAAGATTTGGATTTGGATATAGTTTTTTGATTTCCATTGAATTTTTTTTTAAGTTTAAGATTTGAGAGTTCTTAGAGAAAAGTTCAAGTTAAGTTATTCATGATGTTGGAGTTTTGGAGGCTTTTTAGGTTTTTGAGAGACTTTTTTTTGAAAGCACAGAAAACAAAGGCAGTGCGATCCGAAGTATGCGGGAAAAATAATCTCATTTAAAATATAAAGGAAATTATCTCATACTTAATATGGCTTTCTCTCTGCTTTTGCTTCTGCTGGCGGCTGAACTGAAACCCCTCGTTGTTTTTGTATTTATTTCTTCTATGTCCCTCAACCCTGCCTTGCGTTCGAATGGTATTTGTCTGGTTTCCCGTTCCCACAATCGAACAGCACAGCTCTCACAGCACATTTATATGTATATATGTATATAAAAATTTATACGGTGGTGCCAGCAATATATTTTTCTTCTGTATGTACTATTTTTACGAGAGTTTGCTTCTGCTGCTCTGTGTGCTTGCTGTGTGACACAAAACAACAGCAAATTCATTTATATTTTGCTATGTTGTCAGTTTTCATTTGAGAGAATTTATAATATAAAAAACATTTTATAAATTTTGTTAAAACTTTATAAAAATAGACATTCTTATCTTTCAGTTAGCTTAATTTTAAAATATGTAAAATATCATTGGAAATGTTTAAGTTAAATTAGCTCATGGGATTATGTCCTTTTTTCACAAACGTCAATATCTTTACTCTATTGAAATTGACATTTACCTATATCATATTTTTGTTATTTATTTGAATAGAATGTAGATTTAAATCTTTTGTAGCATCTTGAAACATTAGTGTTTTAACAAAAAGAAAATTATTAAACAGAAAACAATAACTTGAACATTTAACTTATTCTTTTGAGAAGACTTATTTGGATATTTTTTCATTTTTATATGGCTACTTGAATTGTCTTTCTATTTCTTTTAAAACTCCAAGTGGGAGTGAGATAAAATTATATCTTAAAATTAATCTAATCAAAAGAGTAGAATCGGACACCATTTTGTTTTGTGTTCACAACACATTTTCATGTCAGTTTCCACAAAATATAACAACGTGGGCAGATAAATAAAACTCCTTGCAGCCATGTTTTATTTTTTCCTTTACCACCAACTTTAGTCTAATGTCTAAGTTATAGTTAAACTGCAATTTAATTTTGTAACTGTCAATTTCAACAAAGTCATAAATGTCACTCTTCATATTGACGGATTTTTAAAGTACCTACTCATCAAGCGTCTTTTAAATTTTAAAGTTTCAAAAATCTGTTTTAAGTGCGGTGTAACGAACTTCTTGCTACCGTTATCTATTTCCCACCTTTACTTTAATTTCAAATGTTTAAACAAATATTTATGGGGTACACAAGTTCCTCTGAATTTTTCCCATCGATGCAATTTAGATACCTGTGACCATATTTACAATTGTTTGTAAGCTCGAATCTAACACATTGAAATAGAAACCAAGGTTCCACAGAAACTGAAATCTTAGTTACAAATTCCAAGAGATTTGTTTGATACTATTGATACTATTAATGTTTCTCAATTTTCAAACACGGATAATTCTATTCACGAAAAACCCAAGAAAAAAATAATAGGAGGTACCTACTTAGAACCTCGCTATTTATTCAATGAATGTTTATATTTTTTTAAAACATCAAATCCCTAAATACACTTAATTCTCTTAAAATAAAATAGTAACCAAATGATAATACCTATGTCCAATTCTATGGAAATCATAAACTAAATAAAATATATTGCAAGCTTAAATTCACATCATTATTTAAATAGAATTATTTGAGATGTTTTTCTTAAGAAAAATGAACACTCAGCGACAAAAAAAACTAGCATTGATCTGTTTTTGATATTCATCCAATTCTTGTCATTTCTTTTACTTTTTTGACATAATATGAAGAACAAATTTTTATATCAGAATTTGTTTTTATCTGTGCTTAATTAATTGGACTATTATTATATTTTTAGTACAAAAGGCACTGTTAAACTAATTTAACCTTTAAATGTTGAATGTTTATATAAACGAAAATATTGCTTATTTTGTAAATTTTTCAATGTTAAAAATGAATACAATTTAAAAACAAAAAAGAAATTGTATTTTTATAAAACTTACAATAAATTTATTTCAAGAATTTTGAAAACCTTCAATGTTTCATTTAGCAGCATCTAGTGTGAAGGCTTTTTTGTCGCTGAGTGTATAAATATTCATTTATGTAAACTTTGTTACTCAGATTTCTAGAAATTCACTAAAAAGAGACATAACCAACATACTCAAAGTTCCGCGAATAATGGTTCAATACAATATAAGTCTTTCTTCCTATACCCAACCACTTTCGTAAAAGATATTGAATCATTAGTAGCTACATCGTATAAACTACCGCCAAAATGAATTTTCAATTTTTTGTAAATGAAAACCATAGAAATTAATAGGTATTTTTAATTATTTCATATAAAAAGCTATGCCTTCTTATTTGAATACGTACATACATATGTATACCTACCTTTCTAGAGGAGCGACGACTTCATAAAAACAGAGCGCATAATAAGCTAACTATGTAATTAAATTAATTAATATTAGAATTGTATGCCAGTATTGTTCTTTTGTTTTCAATATTTTTGTAGATTTATTTAGGTAGGTACTAACCTATCTACCTACCAGTATTTTTGTAATTCCTCTAATAAAAACTCGACTTCCACTTGAAGGTATCATTACTTACATATGTACCTATTTCATTTCGGTTTTATCTGCTATAAGTACCTACCTATTTATGATATACTTTTGGTTTCAGACCATCAAGGGTTTGAATTTTTTGTTTTTAATTTTTACCTAAAATTACCCAAAACTCTCTTTAATCTTCAAGAACTCAATTTATATAGAAAAAGCAAATGAGTTTCCAATTAAAGCTAAAAGACCAACATTTGTGCTTCTTCCTTTTATTTTGTGAAGATATTTGTTCAACATTGTCGGCCATTTTGTAATTTTGCTAAGTAGTTAGAAACTATGAGACATCTTTGGGAGGAGAGAGAAAATAATTCATCTGTTATGCTTATTTTGCCAAAATTATATTCCTATTCCTACCTGCCTGTAATGATTCCTGTTCGGTGACAAAATATACCTTCCTATAATGTTGTTTATGTTTTTAAATATTATTATTTTCTTCAAGTACATAAAAATGTGGAGGGTTATTATGTTAAGAATCTTATCTACCCTCTAGGTAACCCTCCTCATCCTTTTGACCATTCTTTTTTCCATGAATCAAGTTATAACTTTGGAAGATTAAAAAAGCAAATCGGACTAATAAGAAAGAATAGGAACTCATAAATGAACTAACTTCTGTTTTAATTTGAAGGGTTCTTTCTATGACGGACGTATCTTATGTTTTTTTCAATTTCCAATTTAATTCCCAGACATCACAAAATTCGCAAAAAAATAACCTACCTATGACGAATTGAACTATAAAATCTATATTGTCGTCATTCATTTTAAATAAGTAGACTATGTCTATGCCATTCCAATATCAATAAACATCGATGACAATATATTGATTTTTATTTTACAACCACAAGATATCAGCTGCAAAATAGTTAATTTCCGGTTTCCCTCTACCCCAAAGAAACAAAATAAAATCATTTATTCGGCATTTGACTACATAATGTACATCCGTTTGTTGTGCTCATTTATTTTTATGACTCAATATTGTTGTGATACATAAAAGTATATACCTATGTATTATATAGAAAACTACCCCTTATACATATCTTGTCACCCAAAAAACCATATGTTTTGTATTGCCAAAAATTAGAGACCATTTCAGAGTATGCGCATTGTAACTTAATTTCTACAATATACCTATTTTTCTTTTAAAAAAGAAGATTCGGTTGTGTTGATCTGGCAAGACTTTGGTCGATTTCTTGGAATTTGTACTCACAAGCGTTCAATTGAATTGGACATTGTACCCAAAACTCAACATATAGCTATGCATTGTTACTCGTATAATATAGGATGTGTAGTTAGGCTTTAAGTTGAGGCCCCCCGAAGAAGCAAAGCAAAAGACCTCACAAGGCATTTTCGAATGTACTTGTTTTATGCATGCTGATGTTGCTGCTCTGTACTGTAAGACTTCAGCTGTATTCTTTGCTTCGTCTCTTCTTCTCTAATGGCTATTTGCCTTGCCTTTGCGTTTGCAATTGAACGTTGAAGCAAACATACTACTATAAACTTCGTGAGCTGTGGTGGTCTCTTCTCTGCATCTTAGGGAGTTTTAGCTCTGGAGTCTTTTATTTCACGATTTTCCCGTCCCCAAAGCTGCATGACTGCATACCTTTGGGCCCGTCCGTCCTCGTTCTCGTCGTCTTCGTCTTTTGTGTTGTCGTGGTTGTTGTAGCCGTTGTCGGCTGGAAAAAGAAGTCGTGTTCAAGCCCACTAGATTGGTATCATTGATGAAGCCCGGGTGAAGAAGAAGGCGCAAGCGGACAATAATTGTGGAGGCATCATAGCATAGCATAGCATAGCAAAGTAAAGCCCTTTGCGCGCCGCGCGATTTATATATCCAATCTTCACACACACAACTCGCTGCCACAGTCAGCCAGCAGCGTGAGAGACTTACCATCGGGGGGATTTCTCCCCCTTCTGTGCTCTGTGCTGCAACTGCAACTATAGGTTCCACTCCTCAGATTGCTTGCCTTGCCATAGTATAGTGGTGGAACATTCTGTGAGAAAGTTAGAATGGAATGCAGTCAAACTAGTGTTGCATGAGAAAAAGGCAAAAAACGAACACAAATCAAGCAGCTTAACCACAGAGGACGACGGGATACAAAAAACCATCAATGGATACAGAAATTGGTTGAGAAAAACCATCGTCGTCGTCGTAGTCTTCGTCGACGTTGTGTGTCGGTACAGATTTCGGTCCATAGTCCAATCGCTAGACTGCACGATAAAAGCAACAAAAGAACATAAGAAGCTATACAAAAAAAAAAAAAAATGAGAAACAGAAAAACCTCTGGAATGCAGTTCTTCCACTTTTTGTGGTGGTGGGTTCAACTTCAAAAGAAGTACAAGAAGTACACTCTTGAGAATCGCTGGAAACTAAAAACTAACAAAAAAAAAACAACCGTGATTTGAACGTTTTTCCTTCATTTCGTTCGTAGTGCACATCCAAGACGGGTTCTAAACTTCACTCCACTAGTGTGTTGTGCATTTAGCTGTTTGCTGTAGCAGCTTACTGTGAGAATGGAATGCGGGCGCGATTGGAATCGAGAGATTCTATAAGAGTATGACCGACCACCATCACCGCTGCCGCCGCCGTCGCAGCCATCATCATCATCGCCAACGACCTAACAATGAAAGACGAGTCTTTCGATTCTGAGAAAAATCTCTTATATTATTATCTTGTAGCCCATTGCATTCCAAAAACAGGCAAAAGGAACGTCGAGCATCGTCAATCGGGAAGCGGCAAGCAGCAAGGGGTGGATTACATCTTTGTGTATCGGCAAAGTTCAATCGGCATACAAAAAATAGGTTTTTCTTTTCGTTGTTTTCCTTAAGGAATGTCTTTCAAAAAGATAGGTACCTTCATCTTCTTCTTCTTCGTCGTCGTCGTCGTCTCTTATTTAACGAGTATAATCTTAAATAGGCATCTCTAATGCCCTATGCGCTGCCCTGGTTGGTATTTTTTTTTGGACCATTAATGAGTATTGTTGTTGCAGACAGCTAGGAGAAGAGAAGGGAACAGGGAACACCTATATCTACTCTCATTCTCGCGGGGTCTATGAATTATGTTAAGGTCGAATATCAGATGTTTTTTTTGTTTTGTTGAACTTATATATACATATGTATGAACCTATTCTTATTAGTTCTGAGAATTTTCCTATTTTTAGGGAATTCCATTAAGAATTTATTAAATGAGTCTCAGATCATTCTCATTGGCGGTGAGGAGACCGGCTTGGATCGATGACCACCAACGTGCGTTTGATGAAAACAATTTTAAAATATTCAAGATAAAGAATGAAGGAAAATCAGAAGAAGTTACATTCAATTTATTCCTATTCATAATTGTATCATAAACTATGCCATAAGTTTAAATAAAGAACTGGAACTGATAAAAGAAACTTGTAGTCAAGAGTTATGTCCTTGGGCTTTATTTTATCGATTGGAGCACCATTTTTTTTTTTTCTATCAGCATTTTCAAAAGTCCAATTATCAATCGATTTCAAATCACAAAGATAACAGTACTTAGCTTATTTCTTACGTAAGAATCATATATTTTGTACTTTGAAGTACTTAATAACACCCTGTAAAGTCACATTCAAATACATGACTACAAAACAAAGGTATAACAATTTTAAAAACAAAAAAGTCCACCACTCTTGTTTCTTGTTTTTATAGTTATTAATTTTTATTCAACAAAATAAACATGTTGTTCTTATTAATACTGTTTATATTAAGTTTTTTTTTTATCTTAAATTCTAGTTTTTCCCATCGGTATCGGTTTCGTCTTGCTCGCGTTTGGTGCGACGCCTCTCGTACAGCAAAATGATTGTACACATAATGAATACCTCAGCAATAATACCCAAGAAAGGCCACAATGCAGCCAATTTACCCTTCACTCGAACATATGTAAAATCACTCGCTGTTTCAGCTAAATCCAAATCCGTAACAATATTACGAGCATGACACTTGTACTCGCCCCTATCTTCCAGACCGGCATTCTCGACAATCAAAATGGCATTCTCATTGTTATTCTGATCGGGCTTCAATATATGACGTCCAGTTGAATTGTAAATTGTCAAATTACCAGCTTCCCAATACAATCGTGGTTCGGTTCCAACAACAGCACAAACTATTTTTAGTTTCTCACCTTCGACAACATTGGTATTCGATGGCAATCGTACCACCACATTAGCTACAACACGAATGTCTCTCTTGGAGCCAGTATTCACTCGACAGCTATAAATGCCAGCATCTTTTTCTTCAGTCTTTTCAATGATGAATTTCCTCTCGGGACTTATGATTTTATAACGACCTTCGAGTGAACTTACTTGAGAAACTTCAGTTCCATTCTTTTCCCATGTCAATTCATAATCTCCGGTTTTGGTTATATCACAATGCAGTATCAATGTTTGTTTTATGGCAAAATGTTTTAGTTGATGTTCAACGTTATCGTAGTTTGGCACTAAAAGATCATTTTGACCAGCAATTAATGAAATTAATGATAAAATTATAAACAATTTTATTGCCATATTAATTTTAGTTTTGAAAAAAAAACACAATTGAAAAAAAAATGTATTATGCAACTATGAACATTCCTTAAATGAACGAACAAGTTTTTATAATCCAACGATTGTGATATTAAATCTTACAATGAAAATTCTGCAAGAGAAGTAAAACGTTTAGAGCTCTGTTATAATGTAGAAATAATTGAAAAATAAAAAAAAAAAAGATAAGACAGAAGAAGATATGCGTATTGCCTTTAAGATAAAGAAACTGGGTTTAATTTAAAAATATTTATTATACTTTTTAAAGAGAAATTTTATATTATACAAAATAGGTTGATGAATAACGTTGGAATTGGATTTATCTTTCTTTCAGAATTTAATTTTCATTCTTTGTGAAAATGTCTCTCTTATTTCCATATACCTGTTTTATTTTATTCAATGAACTGCAAAACGAAACGCACAAAACTCAGATGATAAGAAAAGAATGATAAGTGATATCATATCACTGAAATAAAATTTTGTTTGCTTAAACAGAAAAAAAAACCTTCAGCCAATATCATAAAGGTTTTTCTTTACTTATCAATTCTTTTATATACATATGTACCTATTTTTTATTGGTCTGCGGCGTTAACCTGATAATAGATATAAATATATGTATATTTAGGGCGGTAAAATAAATAAATTAAAATTTGTATTTGAATACAGTCGACTCCGACTATATGCACCAAGCTTAAATTATACTTTCCTTTCTGTCAGCTGTTATCATTTTCAGTCCTTTTCAAACAAACTGAACTAGGACCTCACCTAACAAACTTCTCTGTCATAACTCTTATTACTGTCAGAACTCTTATTACTGTCAGAACTCTGATTACTGTCAGAACTCTCATTACTGTCAGAACTGTTAGAACTCTAATTACTGTCAGAACTCTCATTACTGTCAGAACTGTTAGAACTCTGATTACTGTCAGAACTCTAATTACTTTCAGAACTCTGATTACTGTCAGAGCTCTCGTCATAACTCTCTTTACTGTCAGAACTCTCATTACTTTCAGAACTGTCAGAACTTTGATTACTGTCAAAACTGTGATTACTGTGAGAACTGTCATTTAAAAGTTGTTTGATTTGTTCAACGTTTATTAAATTAAAAAAATTATTTGGAATCACAATCGTTTAAAGGTGAAGTTTTAAAATTTGCAAATAAGCGAAGTCGACTGATTAAAAATTATAATCGATATACAAAAAAGACCTCCACTTGCAAAAGTTTGTAAACACCTAATAAAAACTTCAAGTACATAGTTGTTGTCCATTTGCAGTCGTATAAATAGATAAGTTTTATAAGGTACTCAATTTTGTACTTTTTAATCCTTTCAAAGTTGTTTGAATGTTTGTTGTAACATCTGTTCATTTTCTTAGAAGACATAGCTTCGGTGGTTTTTAGAGATTAACAGATTTTCAAACTTATTTTATGCCGTGCAGTTATGTTCGGTTTTTCTTTATGTTATACATTATTATCAACTATTTTTGTAGTTTTACGATCTGCAAACAAATACATTTCAAATATTTGTCACAGGAAGTAAAAAGTCATAAATCAGAATATGATTCTATTGAAATAGACCAACTTCCGGCGGATATATGCGTCACTTTGATATTGCATTTTATTTTAAAATGCCATCATCGATCAGCCTTGCATCGCATGCACTTTTGAATTGAGCACTTGAATCTTAAAACCAACGTCACTACACTTAATGGCTTTGATTGATAATAAATGCAATTTCTAGGAAATATACGACTATTTGATAGAAATTGGAATTCAGTCATGTCATGATCATGAAATATGCACTCTGTTCATCATGTTTGCAATCGTACCAATTAATTTTTCATTTTTCAAGAATCATTGATAAGACTTACACTTTTTTTAAAAAAAAATAACAATTATGTAAATCATTCATAAATGATGTTATAAGTTAGAGAGGCTTTTGTGTCCGAGCTTATAGCAAAAAAGCAAAAATCTGAACTATTTACATTTCAACAGTGAAGTAGGTGGAAAATGATTATTAATTTGTTTTCTTGTTGTTGAAACTTGTTGTTTGTTGTTGTTTATTCAATTTAAATAGGGGGTAAGTCGCAAATTATAAGATTTCATCAAGATAAACTTCAGGTTTGGTATTTTCATTTTGTGATTGTTATTCTAGAATCTATAAGAATATCCACTTTATGATATACAATTATGAAGAAATTTATATAAAGATAAGATAGAAGTTTTCCATTTCATTTGTTTATAAAGTCGCCCACATCTATCTAGGCTTTTTTATTTTTGTTGTTAAGTAGGTACCTAAGAATTGTTATTTTGCAAACAACAGCAAATAAGTAAGAAATATGATATCAATTCCTTTAAAAATTGTTTTATACTAATTGAAAGCCAACCTTATCAGTTCAGACGATATCAATTTGTTTTGTTGCTTCATATAAACGTTGTGGCATATTTGAGTATTTAACCAGTAAGCATTTTTTGTTGAAGAAAGTCTGCCACGTTGTTGGTTTAATATTTTATTTTATTTCCTGTATTTATAATTTTGCATTGTTATTAAATAATGTAATATTAACAATAAAATACATTTTCCAAAGTAAGTGTTAGATTTCCACATAAAACCTTCCTTATTATTTAGTAATTTAACAATTCCTTTTCAAAACTTTGCCAACAAATTTAAATCGAAGCTTTCAAAAGCTTTTTTAAAAAAAAGAGTAGAATTCTGTTGAATATCAGTGGAAACACCCAAAAAATGATTAAATTTATTTTATCAGAAACAAGTTAAATGAACAAATATTTCGTAGAATTAATATTCAGGTGCTTATAAATCATAAAACCTTAGCACATTTTAAAAAAGAAAGTAGATTAAATTTGAAAATTTATGAATTTGTTTCATTGAATCGCACTTTAGTGTAATAGACAACTTCTTCAGACTTGTAAATTATCACTCATTTGTAAGTTTACTATTAAATACAACATTTAACTGATGCTACATTTAAAATAAAGTTTAATCAGTTTTGAAAATCAAAGCTCAAGACCATTCTCCTAGGTTATGTGAATGAATGTTGACTGTTCTTCGAAAATATAAATTGAACTATTAAATTAAATACATTTTCTAAAATCCTGATTTCTAATGAATTTTTCTTTCTTTCTTCTATTTACAGAACATTTATTGTATAAATAATCATCGTGTACTTGATAAGTTCATCCCACCAACACAACAAAATAACAATTTAAACTCCACCACCAATTTTTTAAACACCAAGAAGTACCAATTAAATAATAAAAATGTCTGCGTTACAAATTCCACGTGTGGATTCGTTCTTCAAACGAGCAACAGGATCGAATAGTATCTTTGGATCGCCAATCAAGGACACTAACAATATTACTCCGTTGTTTGTAAAGAATATCCAACATCCAATTTCAGTTGTTTTAAACAACAGCAACAACATCTATAATAGTACAATCGATGAAATCGATAATAAAACTAACGATCAGCCTGGATTCTTTCCAAAATTTGTCATGAATGACATTTATCGTTCGGAAGGTGAACGTTTGAAAACATTCGAGGAATGGCCCCTCGAGTATATTGATAAGCATGTTTTGGCCCAAACCGGGATGTTCTATACCCGGGAAAGTGACAAAGTTAAGTGCTATTTTTGTGAGGTGGAAATCGGACGTTGGGAGGAGAGCGATCATCCAGTGAGTGAACATATTAAATGGTCGGCCAATTGTCCATTGTTGCGGAGACGAACGACAAATAACATTCCACTTAATGCGGATGCTCTGGAACGTATTCTGCCGCCAGCAAGTTATGATGTGTGTGGCAGTAATGATTCAATTGAAGTTCGTCCCACAGCCTATCCTGAGGGTTCGATATCGTCGGCGGCGTCGGCGGGTTCAGGACCAAGCTCGCCTCCGATTTATCAAATGGATTATCCCGAGTATGCGATCGAAGCTGCACGATGTCGGTCGTTTGCTGAATGGCCACGTACAATGAAACAGAAACCTAAAGAACTCGCCGAAGCGGGATTTTTCTATACAGGCGTTGGTGATCGTGTGAATTGTTTTAGTTGCGGTGGAGGCCTGAAAGATTGGGATGAGAACGACGAACCTTGGGAGCAACATGCTCAATGGTTTAGCAAATGTCGCTATTTGAAACTGATTAAGGGTCAGGGTTTTATTGATGCTGTGATAGCCAAATGTAATCGGGCAGCTGAAAAAACTCAAGAGGCTTTGAGCACAACGGCGTCGTCGGCTGCTAGTGATGCAGAAAATCAAGAATGTAGTAGTAGTATCCATACCCAAACAACAGAACAAAACGTCCCAGCATCAGTATCAGTATCAGCAACAGCAACAATAGCGTCTGCGACGACAAATGTTGCAGCATCTGCATTAACAGCTGCAACATCAACGGGTGGTTTAGATAGAGATTTGCTTCAACGAAGCGATAGTTGTAACAACTCTGACAAGAGAATCATTCCAGAAGAGAAATTATGTAAAATCTGCTATGCAGCCGAATATAATACGGCGTTTTTGCCATGCGGCCATGTTGTAGCATGTACGAAGTGTGCGTCTTCAGTTACTAAATGTCCAATGTGTAGAAAACCATTTAAAGACGTAATGCGTGTATATTTTTCATAAGAACAAAACAAAAACAAAAAATTTATAATTCTAACATTTACAATTAAAATTATAATTATGATAACAAATAAAAAAATAGATGTAACATAACAACAAATTTATTGATGTTTTATTGCGAAGGAATTATTGAGGATTTTACAGGTTTTTCCTATCAGATTAAGGTGAAAGTTATTAACTCTGGAATTGAAGCTTTAACTAACAAATAGGTATGACGATCTGCTTACAGGAATTGGAAAACCTTTTGGAAAAAAAAAATGATAAAAATAAAGTGAATCATGAGAAGACTAAATTGGATCAAAATAAAAGCCATCTTAACAATAGGACAGAAATCGTTAACCTTTAGCTTAAGTTAGAGAAGAAATTCAAATATGTATGTTTATGTATACATGTATGTCAAAAATTAGGCTCAATCTTATAATGAAGAAAAAATCTAACCCGAATACGTGATGGTTAGCGCGTAGGTTTTCATATAGAGGTCTAGTTCTATCCCTACATGCGCCATCTAAAAGCTTTTTTTAAGGTTACTGTCTTTTGTGACGAATTGCCAATAGTAAGAATGAGTTTATAATTTCAACAGTTTTGCACTCACAAAAATGTAATATTAGAAGTATTAGGAAGAACTCTGCAAGAAAAAAAAAGCGAAATCAAAAGAAAAAGGATGATTCTTTTGATTTAAAAGAATATATAAAATATGTAAATATTAAAGGCGAACTTTATGAAAAAGAATAAAAACAATTCCATTCAGGTTCGTGTTCATACAACTTTATTTAATCTCAATATTGATACAAATTTCTTAACAGTTAGTAAAGACTAATCTGTGTCACTTTGGACAAAATTTACGCCCTCATTATGAGTAGCGAAGCGAACGTTCGCTAAAATTCGAATGTAAAAGCGAATTTCTTTTTTGATAGTATTACCGTAAGCGAGCTTAGCCATTCGCTTCAAATATCAATGGTGCCAACATTATTTCATTGCAAAAAAACAAATGAAACGTCAAATAATGGGCAGGTTCAGACAACATAAGGGACTTTATTTGCATTTAACTTCATTCTTTGAACGTAAATTTTGACCAAGGCAACTAGTTAGTTTTTCAAGTGTCATGAATTTAAAATTCAGAACTTTACTTCACAAACCTCTACTTCAAGTTCATAGTACAAAAACTACCAAAATCATTATTGTCTACAGAACACTCCTCATGCAAGCTACAAGTCCATCACGATTTGTATTTTGTATTGTAAAGAAATATTACTTATTCCTTTTCCAAATTTACAAGGAAGATTTTTACAGAAAGCATTAAATGAAGTTGTGCAGAAAATAAATAAATCATAGAGTAATAAAGTTCAGCTTTCAGTTGAATGAAAAAACATGATCAAATGTCATTTTGACATAAGTTGACTTGACTTGATAGTTAGGGAGATTTTTCTTGACTAACTTTCCAGTCAACTTTTCAATAAAGTTGCCTTAATTGGAAGGCAACTTTTTGGCAGCTGGCCAATCAGATGCTAGAAACTTGCCTTACTTTCAAGTCCCTTATGTCGGCTGAACCTGCCCAATGACTTTCAATTAGTATTTTTTTTTTTTCAGATTGTGTTTTTATCTTCTGATTTATTTATTAAAGAAACGATTAGATAACGATTATGACAGAAAGAGGGAAGAAAGGATGAAGATATGTACATCTAAAAGATCTGCCTGGGTCCCATCCTGTGTTTGCAACAACTTGAATCGTTCCCTTGCATTGGAATTGTTGGTCTATTCCGACTTGGCAAGGAACTTTGTTGTGCAGATGAGATGATTCTTTTGGGTTGGTCACCCTCCGTTGCACTTGGCATCGATGAGTTTTGTTGAAAAGATCCTTCAACGTCAACCTGTTCACATGCCTCAAGGTTGATACTAATATCTTTTTGAAGTTTTTCAGAATTAGTCGTCACATCGGTTGAAAGTAAATCCTGTGAATGTGTGCCAAAGCAATTGTCTTGTGAATTAACTGCCTGGCTCAGACTAAGAAGTCTGTCTACAGCTTGCTCCAAAGGATGCAAAGACGCCTCGCAGTATGGTTCTCCACCAGTAGATGTGGACTTTTTTTATTTTGAACAATTTTTTGTTTGAGTTTTACATTGTGGTCCAACCAAAAATGTCTTTATTAGAAACTACAAATGTTTATCAAAAAACCTTATACCAATCTTTTCCTTCACGAAACGGAGGTCCAAGAGTTTTCAGTTCTTCTGCAAAACTCTGTTAATAATGTTTTTGGTTCCTTTTTGATGAACCGAATACTCCTATGCCGCGAGCTATATTCGTTTCCATCAATTGCACCAGCCTAGCAAATTGATTTGCATTTGTCATTGAAAATATAATTTTTCCTTTTCTTTTTTTTGTTATAATATTAAAATTATTTGCAAATACCTTTTTCTTTTATCACTCATTTTAACAAACAAAGTGAAAACTCTGAATTCGCTAGGGTTATCACTGAATATTTTGATTCGATAGAATTTGACGTTTGAGCCGTTAAATTAGCGAACATTCACTAATGGTCAGGTTCAGGTAACACGAGGGACTTCATTTGCAGTCAACTTCATTCTATGAACGTAAATTTTGACCAAGGCAACTAGTTAGTTTTTCAAGTGTCATGAATTTCAAATTCAGAACTTGACTTCACAAACCTCTACTTTAAGTTCACAATACACAAATTACCAAAAACATTATTGTCTACAAAACACTACTCAGGCAAGCTACAAGTCCATCACGATTTGTATTTTGTATTGTAAGGAAATATTACTTATTTCTTTTACAAATTGACAACGAACCCTTTTACAGAAAGCATTGAGTGAAGTTGTGCAGAAAATAAATAAACCATAGAGCTTTCACTTGAATAAAAAAAAACTTTATTAATTGTCATTTTGACTGAAGTAGACTTGACTTGATAGTTAGGGGCTATCAGTAAAATCCATCAGTAAAATTTTTGATTTTAGTTTTTGAACATATTACAGATTTATTTCTAGCAAAAGATTGATGCAATAAGATGAATCCTATATTAAAGTATTTTTTTCAAAAAGAAACAATGCATTTAAAGTTTTATTTAATTTATACATCCATTTTAATTTTTTTAGTGATGAAATTTCATTTTACTGAACAGCTGACTGCCAAAGGCCAAAAAAAATCCATTTCGTTTTACTGTTGGTGTTCCAATTTTTTACTGTTCCGATCACATCATTACAAATTTTACTGATGAAAGCAACAGTAAGGCGCCAGTTATAGCTATCATTAATTTTCATCATTGAAAACCAAAAACACTCCATTACCAAGACCGGAATCTTTCGTACGTTTCACTCTCCAAAACCCGTTTGTTTACATTGTTGTATTTGTAATTTTGACAATTAATCCATGAATATATGTGAGCACAAACAAAAAAAAACGATGCCGTGGGCTAGCGGCATTTTGCACAGCAAAAACAAAATGGAGTGGTTAATAAGTTTTTTTCAGGTTTTTCTTTTTACTTTTTTTTCGATGAAGAAGTCAGTTTTAAGCTTTAATTTTGCAGTCATTTTGTTGATAGCGAACCAATGTACATTTTTGTCTTCAAAAAAGCATGTTTACCATCAGTTTATTATAATTAATTCACTAATTTACAAAAATCAATACGAAATTCTTCAAATTTCAAAATTAACCTCGGATTTTTGTATCAAAGATGCGTTCGAAGAACCATCAAGATAAGGGTGCGAGCGCAATTTTTGTATTGAATTCTAATAAATTTTCGTTAATGAACGGCCCAAATATTTTTTTTGCAAGTAATTAAAATCTGTATCAATTTAATTAATCCAAATGTATTTATACAGTATTCCCCGCTTAATTGCACTGACCATTTTGTCAGATTTTTCGGTCAATTATCCGGGTGATTCAATTAGCGAAACCCCGCTTAATTGACATATCTGTTCAATTAAGCGAAACCCGTATAATTGCACGAGTAGGTCAACTAAAAAATAAAATATTCATCAAAGAAATTTACTCTACAAACATTTCAGTGTCAACTTATTTTCGGCGTTTGTTAGTTCGCCATAATATGACATGTTATGTCATCACATGCCAAATAAGCATTGAAAGCTGCGTTGTCCTCAAGAACGTTATCTATGACCAAGAGATCATTTTCCGGCTGCTCTTCTTCTTGGATGAAGCCTAACTTTAAAAAAGAACTTGCAAATGTAGATTTAGTAGCAAAATATTTCCAATAGTAGAAGGTGTTATAAGCCACAAACAATTTTCGCTTATGTGCATTGCTTGCAAAGATGTGATCGACTTCGAAAATTCTTCAATAGTCTTGCCACGTTCGATTGCTGTAATTTGTTTCCTTATTATATTTTGCTGATAGTAAACTTTGAAATAATGAATAATGGGCGGCTGAATGATGGACGTTGTATTTGTGGGTACAAACTGCACGTTTATATTTTTTAAATCGTCCAACTTCTTATGACAGGCAGCATTGTCGACAAAAAGAATTATTTGTCTCATTTCTTCGTCAAATTTATATAAAATTTGGGCCCATAAATGTTGGGTCATCCATGCCTTTTTGTTGGAGAAATATTGCAAAGGTACAACCTTATTTTTAAAACACCTTGGCGTTTTGGTTTTTCCAATCACAATCGTTTTTTTGTCCGTCCAATTATCCGAAAAATGTCCATGTATTTAGTTTTTCTGCTGCATATTTTTAAGATCAATTAAGCGAGTAATTCAACTAAGCGGGGTTCAATTAACCGTCTAAAAAGCTTTGCTACTAAAGCCTAGTACGCTGCTGATGCGAAACGAAATTTTTCGGCAGTCTCCAAGTGCAGAGCGAAATTAAAACGAAAACCACAGCGGAAAAATATTTGTGGAGAGTTCTGTCTGGAAGTTGAAGTTCAATTTTAAGCCTAGTACGCTGCTGATGCGAAACGAAAATTCCCATACAAAAATGACATGACGAAATCATAAACGAAAATATTCGAAAATTTTTTCAATAAATAAATAAAACGTCAAAATTTCGCAAGCAATTAATATACCGGGCAATTAAATTGAGAACGAAAAGAGTGGAGAATTGTACTACGAAATCTAGTACAGCTATCCACTAAAATGACACATTTCGTCGTTCAGCAGCGTACTGAAAAACGAAAAGCACAGCGAAATTTTTCGTTTATGATTTCGTCATGTCATTTTTGTATGGGAATTTTCGTTTCGCATCAGCAGCGTACTAGGCTTAATACGGGAAATTTTTGAAGCCAATTTTTTCGATCAATTAAGCGGGATGTTCAATTAAGCGAGGTGCAACTAAGCGGGGATTACTGTAGTTTGTTTTTAATGATTTAAGCTTGCAACTATTTTTGAATTCCATTTTGATTAATAAATATTATATTTAAAAAAATAGTTATAATCGAAAAATATCTTATCCATGACATTCTTGATTGATGGAAGCATACATGTATTTGCTATCAAAAAAAACTATGCATCAAAGGAACACCAATGTTTTAAAAAAGTAATCAGAACGATTATAGCGAATCTGTTGAATAAATGCAGAGCAAATAAAATGCAAATTTTGACATACATATATCACAAAATGAAAACGTCTTAAAATCGTTCTGAATTCATGCACAACTAATTCAATAGAACATGTAATCGTCATGAATGTTTATTGTTGACGTACAGAAGTTTTTTTTAGTGAGTTTCCACAGTTTAACGCAAAATATAATTGTCATTCATTTCTTAAAAATGTTTCGTTACCAAAGTTCAAGTTTACTTATTATTGTTTGAAGGGTATGTTTAGTAAAAGTGCTGCTAAAAATGAAACAAATGAATGAGTTTTACGTACATGTTTTTCTTAATATAGTAAATACTTCCATAGATTACATTTCATAAATGCAGAACATGGAAGAAAATATACATAAACAATAGTTTCAGGTATAAAGCAGAGGTTAGTGTAGAAAAATATTTTTGAGAAAGCCAATAATATTTTAGGTATGTTCAATAAAGAAATTTCCGCTTCGGCTAACCTTCATCAACTTTTTAGAAAAAAAATTAGTATTAATAGCAGCCAATTATTTCATAGCATAATTAATTTTTCAGATTGTAAAATGTCTAGAAATTTTCATACGCTACAAAATTCGTAATTTTATGCGTAAACATAGAAGATAACATTATTTAGTCAAGAAGTATGGATTTTGGCGCGTATACCGTTTTTTTCTATTGGGTGTTCGGTTTCCCCATACTGGAATAAAAAAAAGTTACTTAAATCTATTTATTGCACTCATTTAGTTGGTATTGTGTGTAAACATATTGCCTATTTCTATTCCTTAAAGATGCTTTACACAAAGCAACTTATTTTTAAAACGTGGTTCTCTCAAATTTTTATTCCAAAATCTAACCTGCAAACAAAATTCTAACTCTAACATAGTCCCTCAAAAAGAAATTTTTGAGGAATATTTCTGCAACAAACAAAACTAAGATTTGGTCTTGCAATTATCGAACTGCTTAAATGATGAAAATACTAATCTAATTGAGGAATCTGAACTAGCAATGGAACTTCACCAGTATGCTTCTTGTAGCATTGTCTGTACAAAAAAGTATGGAGACACCCGCCTATTGTTTCCACCTGAACTTCTAACTTCGCAAAAAGAAATGCTCTAAGCAAACTACAGCTGAAAAAATTGTCTGTTTTGTTGTTTTACAAAGTATTGAGTTACACTTTTGTCCATTTCCAATTATACTTAACCAGTTGCAGCGCATGTTGCGTTCGCAAATAATTCAAGTAAACAAAATACAGCACTAATAAATCATTAAATATGTATTTGGTCAATTTTATTTTATTTAATATACATTAACAACATTTATTTGGATTGAAATTAAAAAGCTATACAAATCTTCCAATTTAAGACCATGTCAGCACTTCAGATTCTGTTGGTTAGGATTGTTTAGTTTTTGAACGAGGCCATGCAACATTCAAAATGAAGCATTTAGATGGGGCTGATTACTATAATGAAGCATTTTGATGGGCCTGAGGACTAAATGTGAGAATGTGTTTGGTTTTTTGCATCATTTCACGCACACTTTCTCACATTTAGTCCTCAGTAGCTTGTAGGCAAACTGAAATGTCAGTCTGAGATTCCGGTCTTGGTAATGGAGTGTTTTTGATTGAAAACAAACATTGGAATTGTTTTGGCAGGTCGTTTATAGCTATCATTAAAAATTTCTGTCATTGGAAAAGTGTGAAATTGGAACACAAATCAGTGGAACGATTCGTTTCACTTTTGAACTTAAAAGTATCAGCTGTTCAGGAAAATGATTTTCCGTCCGGAAAATAGAAAAATGCATTTTTAGAGAAAAATAAATGCACAATTACACTTTTTTTTCCCAAAAAAATTTTTTGTGTGATTTCCGATCGATCACTATATAATTTTTATTTCTAATCAAAGGGAAACACCGTCAAATATCGATTCAAACATTTTTCCGGATCGATTTCAATGATAGCTATAACTGGCCCCTAAAAAACAAACTCTTCAAATAGAAACTTCAAAGTGCCATTTAATTTAATGACGTAAATTTACTGATTGCTATAAACGCTCACCAGTAAAACATTTCAGAATCCTACTATTCCAAAATTTACTGATGGATTTTACTGATAGCTACAACCGGCCCCTTAGGGAGATTTTTCTTGACTAACTTTCCAGTCAACTTTCCATTAGGGGCCGGTTATAGCTATCAGTAAAATCCATCAGTAAAATTTGAAACAGGAGGAATCTGAAATGTTTTACTGATGAGCGTTTATAGCAATCAGTAAATTTACGTCATTAAATTAAATGTCTTTTCGAGGCTTCGCACCTCAGACAATTTTTTTACTGTTGCTTTCATCAGTAAAATTTTTAATGATGTGATCGGAACAGTAAAAAATTGGAACACCAACAGTAAAACGAAATGGAATTTGATTTGGCTTTTGGCAGTCAGCTGTTCAGTAAAATGAAATTTCATCATTAAAACAATTAAAATGGATTTATAAATTAAATAAAACTATAAATGCATTGTTTCTTTAAAAAAAAAATACTTGAATATATGATTCATCTTATTGCATCAATCTTTTGTTAGAAATAAATCTGCAACATGTTCAAAAACTAAAAACAAAAATTTTACTGATGGATTTTATTGATAGCTATAACCGGCCCCTTAAAGTTGCCTTATTTGGAAGGTAATTTTTTGGCAGCTGGCCAATCAGATAATAGAAAGTTCCCTAACTTTTAAGTCCCTTACGTGCGTCGGCTGAACCTGCCCAGTGATAATTTAGCCATAACCAAGTTCGATCGGGTTTGAGGCTGATACTTTTGCTCTCAGTTTCGAAACTTGCTTTGGGGAAAAAAGTAATTTGTTTGAAGTTTCGAAAGTTTTGGGCTTTTATGTAATTTAACGAAGAAAAAAGTATATGAAATTACCACATTCAAACGAGGACCAAAAATAGTAATGGACAAAATTACAAGTTTGACAATTAATCCATTTCCGAACGTTTTCGGATGTGTACACGGTACTCAAACACCACCTAGGGAATGCCACATGATCTATTATAATCGCAAAGGTACATACATTTGCAATTAATAAGGAGGTATTGCCAAATTATTCAACTTATATCATTTTGTCTTAACACTCGCAAAAAAGGTCATTTGGAAGTTCAAAATTATGATTTTTTTTGGAAATTTCTATTTCCATGAAAACCTTTTGCTGCCAACTATGAACTCAGATATTATTGCCAACGAATTCAGATCAGGAGCTTGGTATTAAAAAATTTTATTAGTATTGGTGCAAAGAGGGGTAAACTTACTAAAAAATTTTGATCTGCAGATTTAATCTGAAATCAAAAATAAATCAATTTATTTTGCCCCACGGAATCCAAAAAAGAGAAATTAGCGTTTTGACAGATCTAGATCAAGAATATATTGAATTATTTTACCCATGAAAAACGTTATTAATTTGTTGCAGTTATGTCAAAAAGTTACAGCTATTTTTGGGGGTTTTGATGAAGAAGTTATCGCTCGTGTGATATTGGAAAAAATACAATAAAAAGTAATTTAGGTAAGATTTGTAAAGGGCAAATATATTTATATATGTATAATATAATTTTTCAAATATAAAATTTTAAACTTGGAACTTTACTTCACTAACATCTACCTACAATTCATCGAACAAAAACTATCAAAAGCATTATTGCCTACAAAACACTCCTCAAGCAAGCTACAGGTCCATCACGATTTGCATTTTGTGTTGTAAAGAAATATTACATATTCCTTTTCCAACTTGAAATGGAACCCATACACAAAATATTAAATGGAATTGTGCAGAAAATGAATAAATCATAGAGTAATAAAGTTCAGCTTTCAGTTGAATAAAAAAACATGATCAATTGTCATTTTGACATAAGTTGACTTAACTTGATAGTTAGGGAGATTTTTCTTGACTAACTTTCCAGTCAACTTTCCAATAAAGTTGCCTTAATTGGAAGGCAATTTTTTGGCAGCTGGCCAATCAGATGCTAGAAACTTGCCTTACTTTCAAGTCCCTTATGTCGGCTGAACCTGACCAATAATAGCTATAAACGACCTGTCAAAAAAATTCCAATGTTTGTTTTCAATGATGAAAACCAATGATAGCTATAACTGGTGCCTAAGAAGTGTTTTGTAGACTATATTTTTGTTGGTACTTTTTGCACGACCAACTGAAAAAAGAGGTTAATGAAGTAAAGCTTCGAGTTTAAAATGTATGAAACTAGAAAAACTAACAATGCAGTTGACTGCAAATGAAGTCCTTTATGTTGGCTGAACCTGCCCAATGATGACTGCAAATGAAGTCCTTTATGTTGGCTGAACCTGCCCAATGAGGACGTCACATATGTATGTTTGTGACTTCTGAACCTAAATTAAAGTTATTCATTTTTTTTAATTTATTTATTTATTGCATTGCTCAAAGTACCTCAATGAATTGTCAGACTTGCAAAATGAAGACATAATTTTACTTAAAAAAAAAATCGTTTAACATTTTAAAAAGCACTCATGAATGATTGAAAGTTGTTAGTAATTAGATCCTGGTTCCCCATGAGATGTAGCTCCACCAAATTTATTTATTTTGTATTAATATAACCCGGAAAGTAGAAATCTTAAATAGAACATGAAAAATGGTAAAATAAGTTCAAAGGCAGACTTGAAGAGTCACTCTTCTATTTTATCAAAAGTCATTTACATACGTTAGATCAAGACTTGAATAATTTACTCTTTACCAAGTTCTTACACAATCCAAGCTTTTGCAAAAAGATCACCATTAGTCATATGTACATACATTACATACAAAAATACCTATCCATAATTTATGCGAAATGACATTTTAATAAAGATTCTAATTATGATTCAAAACAACAAAAAACTGTTTTCCTCATAGCCAATCCCAAGCTCCATTAATTTATTGCATTCACTAGAAAATTATTATTTTTTATTCTGCGGCAACATTTTTGCCACGACTCAAAGTAACTTATGATTATTGTACAATGCACACAGCAACAGATAGTATGCCAATAACATTCTTGTGTAATTTTATTCATCTACTGCAATAGACCGCTAGCCCCTTTGTTGCACAGCAACAGTAGCCAGGTTTTCAATAGCGTGTAAGCTTATAGAACACCTGAAGGCCGCATTCTTTTCATGGACGTCTCGAACTAAATTACTCAATGGAGACATGCTTTTCGCACCTGACACCAGTCCATGCGTCCGCGTCCGTCCGTCCTATCGTCGGCGTTGGTCGTCTATATGTGGGTAAGGTACATCATTTAGGTACCTATTGGAATGTGTCGTCAACATCTGAAATCAATCTAACTATTCAATACCGTCACTGATATTTATGAGATTTTCGATTGATCATCAAAATATTTCGAATGAAATTAAGGGAAAATGCGATTAGAAAAAAAAAATCCATTTACTTTCCGACACGAAACATTCTTTGTAAATATGAAAATATTAAATGAAAAGCTTAGATAATAGCTTAAGCTCTACACACATAAAGGGTGTTTTTTCAGAGATGTCGAATTTTAAAATTGAACAAAACAAAGATGATTTTTTCCAATGAATGTGAAATTTACTTTATTCGAAAAATAATCTTTTAGAATTATAATTGAGATATGATTTCTAATATACCTATGACAGCTACGGCTTGCTAGCGGCTGTATATCAGCAATAAAGCAGTAAATGTTGTCATTCACTTGTCAATCGTATCGGGCTTATTGGAATACACTAGCCACTTCAGATATCCTTACAGGAAATAGTCAACTGGAACCCTTGAATTGGAGGCAAATTCAATGGTTCGTATCCGCAACGTAACCAAACGAAGTTTTCCTTCAATAAATCAATCGCAACACGAGCGGTGTGACATGTTGCGCTGCTCCTTCCGGTCGCCATCTTATTAAATCAACAGCTCCTGCACATCATAGTTGCTCAATTAATGAACGAAAAAGTCAGTAATCATTTATAGCGGTGTCCCCATTAACTGTAACTTTCTGAACGAACCTAAAAAGCACACCAAACTGTCACTTTTTGTGGATGTAACGGTGTCTTAACATATATCGTTCCAAATGCGGCAATTTTATTTATTGACGTATCTTTTCACCAAAAGTGAGCTTCATCGTTAAACAAAATTCCCCCGATACGTATTTCGAACAGTGCATGATTTTTAAAATAAATGTGCACAATTCAGAAGCGTTGTTTATACGTCAGTCTATGCATTTTGAAATGTCAAAACAAACCAAAAATCAATCACTTGACAGCTGACAAAATGAACGCCAGTTAAAATACTGTTGCCAACTTCAAGTTTTATACCTCTGAGAAAAACACCCGTTATACATGTATTAACGTAATTAGAAGCTGTTTAAGTCTTATTTAAATGCAATCGATGAATCATTCTAAAAACCCATATGACGCTATTACTTCTCATATCTAAGTAACCAGTTAGACTTGATTACTTATAGCTTAGAAAGATTGCCAGCTCACAATTAAATATAGTAATATACTAATAAGTACTGTCAGAGAGAGAGAGAGAGAGAGAGAGAGGGCTTTACATTACCGGCTCCGATCTCTGTTCTTGTTTTTTTTTTTAAATAAACTTTTATTTAAAAACGAAACGGAATTGTTCTGCCTTGAGAAGTCAAGCGTTCAACATGGCAACACAACTTAACTGATGATATTGCTGCATTTAGGTGTATTTAATCAGCTGTTTTTTTTAATATCTACAGCTTAATGGATTTTCGAGATGTGATCTGGAAAAATTAAATTGAAAAGTCAAAGAAATCGGCTATGCTAATTGTGTCGACATTCGACACAACTTAAGTGGTAATAAATTTTATTTTTCATATGTGTATGGGCGGTGGTGACGAATGAAATAGCATGAATTATACTTTTGGTATAAATATCAACGAGTTGCAGAATGTAAAATTTAATGTTTAAGATAATTGCTTGAACATATACCAAAGTTTAGTTCGATGAACTTTCAATTTGTGTTAAATTAATTAAGATGTTTCTTATAGTTAAAGTAATAATAAGTAATAATTGATTATAGAGCATTGATTCAAATTGCAATATTAAATACTTTAACGTTCAATTTCTTAATAATTAGGACATCTTGCACATGAGCTACGAACTGCGAACTGTGGATGTACGCATATTTTGACTTTTGTTTCACATGAGCTTTATTTCTATTCGCAGACAGCGACGAATTGTCAATTTATAATAACCCTTTTCTCCATATTTTCCTCAACCATGATCTTTCACACTAAAACAAAACAAGAGTGGTATAATTTTGAGGTTAAGTTGAGCGCGAACAATTTATTCGTTGTAGTGTGGATGGTATGTGGAACGTGAATAGAGTTTGACAGTTCGTAGCAACCACACTGCAATTCGTTACTACCAAATTGTTTTTACAAAATTTTCTTGTTTGAGAGAACAAAATGCAAATTTTATTATCCTAATATTAGTGTCAAATTGTTTCTTCAAATTTAAATGTGTTTTTGTTTGAAATTGACTTTTTGAAACGTGTAAATTCACGTTTGTTCGTCCATTCGTTGTTCGCTCTCATGTGCAAGGCCCTTTAGATTTTGAGTTAATTTATATTTATTTATTTTAGAACTCTATCATTTCCAATAATTTCAAAATTAAAGTTGAATCGTAAGGACTTTAAATTTCAATTAAATGAAACTAAGATTTCTAACATGATTTTTGACATTTTCATCGTAAACGGTAGCATATTTTGAACAAATAAATTCTGACATTTGTTAATAAGATTTCAAAGAATTTGGGCAATTTAAGAGCATATAAGAGGCTCCATTTGTAGTCAACGGCATTTTTTGAACTCAAAATAAGACCAAGGCAAGTAGTTCATTTCTCAGATGTCACTCTTTTCTACCTTGGAACTTTACTTTACTTATTTACAAAAAAAAAAAAAACTCCTTACACAGGTTACAAGTCCATAATACATTTTTGCACTAAATAAATTAATCACAGAGGAAGTTCAGCTTACAGTTGAATAAACAAACATTGGGCAGGTTCAGGCAACATAAGAGACTTCATTTGCAGTCAACTTCATTCTTTGAACGGAAACTTTGACTTAGGCAAATAGTTAGTTTTCCAAGTGACATGAATTTCAAATTAGAATTTTACTTCACAAACTTTACTTACTACAAAACACTTCTCAGGCAAGCTGCAGTCCATCACGATTTGTATTTTGTATTGTGAAGACATATTACTTATTTCTTTTCCAAATTTACAAGGAACCCTTTTATAGAAAACATTGAATGAAGTTGTGCAGAAAATTAATAAAGCATAGAGTAACAAAGTTCAGCTTTCAATTAAATGAAAAAACATGATCAACTGTCATTTTGAAAGAAGTAGACTTGACTTGATAGTAAGGGAGATTTTTCTTGACTAACTTTCCAGTCAACTTTCCATTAAAGTTGCCTTAATTGGAAGGTAATTTTTTTGCAGCTGACCAATCAGATACTAGAAACTTGCCTTACTTTCAAGTCCCTTATGTCGTCTGAATCTGCCCATTATCAGCTGTCTATTTGACATAAGTAGACTTGACTTAATTGAGAGATTTTTCTTGACTTACTTCCCAGTTATTTTTCCAATAAAATTGACTTAATTGGAAGGCAATTTTTTGACAGCTGGCCAATCAGATCCTAGAAGCTCCAATTAGGTATGTTCTATATCTAACTATTTTCAACTATTGTTAACAATCGTTAACTATTGTCGTTCCTTAACATTAAGCCTGTTACGATTTGTAACAATATGACGTACATAAATACTTCCTCCCTAAAACTCATTGTTGAAATGTTAAAAAGTTGTGATTTGTAACAATTCGCCACTCAGCCCAGGACCTAAGAAGAAAATAATAAACTTAAAAGCAATTTGTCATATACATATATTGGAATACGAATTTGTATTAGACAGTACTCCAATGTTTTTCGTTGACTGTTCTCTTTGCGTTTCATCCTTTTGTTGAAAAAAAAATGAATATTTAATTCAGGATATGTTTAAAAAATTGTTTATCTTATCAATTTTTAATAAAAGCTTCTTTAATTTTTCTTTCGTTATTCAATACGCGATTCAAGGTTTTTTGATATAGGTAGTTTGACAAATCAACAATCGTTCGTTAATGGTTCTAAAAACTTTAAACAATTCGTAAAAATGACACTTGAACAATTTTTTTGACATAACAACAAAAGTTAACAATTGTTCAAAAAAGAACAAACCTCTTGATTGTTCAACTCCAATGACAGGTTTCTGTCAGAACTTTTGTTTTGGTGAATTTCAGGATTTTTTTTTTTTGACAGTGATATGTCAAAAATTTTAAATGGATGGTTTCAATGATGAATACCAATGACAGCTTTAACACGCCCCTGTATAGAAGATTCCTCAAAGATAATCATTTTTTCTGCTATTCTGTGCCTTAAAAAGGATACAAAAAATAAAAGAAATCAATTTTTTATAAATTTATTTCTTTACTTAATTACAATTTCAAATTGATATTACAACAAAATAAAAAATCATTCATTACTCATGTACCGTTTAAAGGCATCTCTCACTTGGCTTACATGGAGTGTGCGAGTGCAGTCACCAGTTGTCATTACTTGCCACTCTTTGCCAGTTCCATCAATAATTTTCAATTTCAAAACGCGTTAGGTTTTTATTAGCTATGGTGAAAGCCTTATGCAAGTTGGCATTAATTGCTATATCAATTAAATTCGTATAAGTAAAAAAGTCAACAGCAACAACATTTGCAGTTAGACTCCATGGTCCACCTAGCCAACTGGATAGCTTGACATTAATAACACCAGCTCGTTCCTCAGTGGTTTGTGCCTTGCTATATGTGTTCTGCAAAAATAAAGAAATAGTAATCAGAGAACGTAAAGACCAACTATGTCATTATTAAAGGAGTTGTGTGCTTAAGACGTATGTACATAAAGTGATACAGGTGCAAACGTATGTAGCTTAAAGTTTAATAAAATTAATATTGATTGTTGTTCATGTTCAGTGCTTTCACCCAGATGAAAGATGTATGGGGTCTATCTATTTATGGCTAAACCAACAACATAGCCAAGCCATACAACAAAACAACAACTCTAGATATCTAGAGTAGCGCTTCAAGGCTGAACAGACTTATAATAGACTTTATTGAGAATATCAAGATTGCTGTTCTTTCTCTTATTCATTTGTACGAGATGTTTATTTAATTTTTGCACACGATGCAAAAATGAATTTTTTCAAGTTAAACAAAAGCACTTAACAATATCAACGACAATAACAATAACATAAACAAAAAACACAACAAAATAACAATTAATAAAAACAAATACAAGGAATAGAAAAGAGGAATAAAGATTAAAGTCAATCTCTTACCAGGGCCTGTTCAAGTCCAAGTACTGCATGGAATATCCAGCCTTCATCCTGGATGACTGAGTCGTTTTTCTTTGCAAATAAAAACCTCATATAATCCAATGATGCGGATGTATTCATGTCACCTAGTGAGAATGTCTTCCAAGTGGGGCAGAGTATCTCGGATTCTTTGTAACACAAAGTAGAAAAAATAGTACAAAATAAATTAACTTAATAGCTGTTAGTATACAAAAATATTACATAGTATACCCTATTTTTATTGTTAATATTTAAAAAAATTAAATCTTATAATACTCGTAACACTGACTGTCATATGTCACACTGAGGAATATCGTGAATAAAATTTCCCTTAAATAAATTTTCCCTTCTTTGAAAATTGACTGAACGTCAAAATAATGTCAAATTTTGTCCTTGGATTTTATGATATGCTGGGGAAATTTTAATTGCTTTTACATCAAAAGGTCTGATTAGAAAAAAAAAAGGTCATGATAAAGTAAAAGCTATAAGGTAGATATGATAGTTATAAGGAACTATCAGAAAAAAGGGACTTCCAATTGAAGTGTCTTTTTTAAACAGTCTACTAGTGTCAAAATATCAGCTGAGAATATTTTTATTTTATTTAGCTGAAAACTAATATTTATTAGGAGCCAGTTATAGAGCAGCTTAAGACGACATAAGGACTTTGAAGATAAGAAACGTTTCTTGTATCAGATTGGCTAGCTGCCAAATATTGCCTTGAAATAAAAGTCGAAATGGATTTATAGCTTGCCTAAGGCCTAAGGCTTAAGGAGTGTTTTGTAGACAATTATGTTTAATAGTTAATGACACTTGAAAAACTAACTAGTTGTCTTGGTAAAAAATTACGTTCAAAGAATGCAGTTGACTGCAAATGAAGTTCATTGTGTTGTCTGAACCTGAACAAAATCTGATTGCCAAAAAATTGTCTTTCAATTAAGGTAACTTTGTTAACTGGAAAGTTGGCAAGAAAAATTTCCCTAGCTATTAAGTCAAGTCTAGTCTACTTATGTCAAAATGACAGCTGTAATTGTTTTTCATTCGTATGAAAGTCTAACTTTATTATACATTAGGATTCATTTATTTTTTGCACAATTCTATTTGATGTTTTAAGTTAAAGGGGTTCCTGATGAATAAGCAAAGTGGAAAATGAATAAGATCTTTTTTTTACAATACAAATTAAAAATCATGGTGAACTTGTAGCTTGCCACAGAATTTTTTTTGTAGACAATCGTGTTTTTGGTACTTTTTGCACGATTAACTGAATCTAGTGGTTATTGAAGTAAAGTTCCAAACTCTAAATTATTTATCTACGAGTATATTTACGCTCAAACAATGCAGTTGTCTGTAAATGAAGTCTCTTTATACGTTATATAAACCTACTATAGCTATCATTGAGTTTCATCATTGAAACCAATCATTGGAATTTTTGACAGGTTGGTCTGCTATAACCAACCTGTCAAAAATTCCAATGATTGGTTTCAAATTGAAATTTTTTGTCATATGAGAAAACAATTAATTGGAATCAAGAATTTGAGGTTAGAGTTGATCATTGAAAGTAAAACTGACTTCAGTTAAACCAATTTTGTTCCCAATTATGAACTAAAAAATAAGCTGTTCATTGAAAAAGCTTTCATGTTTAAAAAATTAAAAATGGGCCTAAGGAAAAATTCTGCTTTAAATTACCCATTTTTTGGTAAAATTATTCTACATCTCATTAAATACATTTAAATAATAAGCTTAACAAAGTTGCTTGGCTACGCGGACGACATCGACATCATCAGCTACTCTAAGCGAGCTGTTCTAGAAGCAATTACAGCTATACATAGATGAACAGGTGAAACACGTTGGTCTTGAAGTGAATGAAACAAAATTTGGCCAGTTTATATTTCTAAGATTTCTGAGACTGTATATTAACAGAACTCTCCACCGAGAAGTCAAATGAGCTATGTACATGTTTTCCTATTTGAATTATGCAATAGAGAATAATTTAGAAATCGAATCCTAAAAATTCTATTCTGAGCTCTTTTTTGATTTCTGAGATCACGAAAATCTCCGAGAACTTAAAATAAATTGGACAATCACTATCTGTCACTTTAATTATTTTGGTGTTTATGTTTTGCTCAATTGTACAAAATTGTGTTTTTTTTAGATATAGATTCTTTGACGAATATGGATTAATTTTTAAATCGATTAGTTGGAACATTAACAGTCTTATTTAAAAACGCTGTATAGAGTCTACATAAGGTTATATAATCTCTATAATGCCTCTAAACGCAAAAATGCTATTTATAAAACTTATACAAGGTTGCATAGTCCCATAATAAGCTAAACGCGTTTTGAGGTTGAATAGAGCCTACATAAGGAAATTTATTGTTATTATTATTTCGTAAATGTCATTTTGATTTCTCTCCTCTCTTTTTGAAATTAAAATAAAAACAATAATGCCTCTCCAGTTTAGCTCGTGAGCCGAAGAAACGAAGAATTTTAAAAAAATATAGATTTTTGAAAGAGAATATCATAAAAATAATTGGAATTATTTTGTTATATTTTAGTTGTTATGACAACAAGCTGATTTTATAGACATTTTGGTACTTTTTTTGATATAAGCATTGTATAACTAAAATTTATAGCAGAATTTTTTATAAATAGGAATTTTCGCAACGTTTCATAGAGCCTACATAAATCCTTATTCACTGTATAACTATTCATCTGTTTAGCGAATTCTATTAAATAAGACTGTAAGCTCTTTATTCTTTGAACTTCTGAAGTGCATAAAGTCAAAACAAATTGGATTCCAAATTTGACAGGTTAACTGACACTAGTCCCCCTAACAAGAAATAACTCCAACCAAAACAAATTTAATTTGAAACGAGTTCCTTAGACCGAAAAAAGTAATTTTTGTTTTGAATCTTAATTTACCAATAGAAAACCCCGCATAAAATTAATTCATGGATTATTTAATTTATCGATGAGTTAAAATTCTTCAACCAGCCTAATTTACCCTACAATATGGTTAAGTTGTGGCAAACAAGAACAAATTCATATACAGATCAAAAACCAAGAAAAAATCACGCTTCAAGCACTGTCATCATTATATACTGTTGTGAGCGACTGTTGCTCCATCATCGCTAGCCACACATCACCGGGGTATGGGGGTTTCCTCTCTTGGCCAATTTTTTCCTTTCCATTGTTTACATCAACGACTGTTGTTGCAATTATTATTTTTATTATTAAACCAACCTGTACGGTACGTGTTGATATGTCAATTTGCTTAACCCTATAATATAATATCTAGTAAGGTTTGGTGTAATACCAAACAAGAGACTTTATTGGGAGTTCGCGTTTATGGGCGCCACAAGTCTTATCTTTCTTTTTTTTTGCAATTCTTGGAATTATTGTTGCTGTAATATTATTTTGTTTCGAGACATCACAACAGAAGAAATGACTAAGAATATTTATTATTATAGCTAGATAAAGCTTAAGCAGCATTACACTTACCACTATCGGGATATGGCAACTCTTCAATGGGATAGATTAGTAATAAGTGTTTTCCAGCTTTACGGATGTCATTCATTGATAGTTCGTAGCATTTAAAGTTACGATCGGCTGTTGTGTTGCGTTTATAGGCTAAATTACCGATTTCTTTTTCTATCACACGAAGCAGGTCACTGTGTCTATCCGGTCGTTTATAGAAACCTTTAAGGAAATTGTGAATCAGAATCAAGAAATAATACAAAAAGAATAGGAATAGGTTGAATGAGGCTTATAAAGATCAAGTTTAATGAGATCTGGACCAAATTAAAAAATGTATCAAGACATAAATAAAAAAAAGAGAGAACAACAATTTTTTTTCTGAAAACGAACAGATCATAAAAATCACATTAAATTCTTTTGAAGCGAATCATTTTGACGTCTTGATTTCGTTTCCCATAATTTTTTTTTGAAATCCAAATTCTTGTCTGAATTTTACATATGTATCTTTTTAAACATCAAGTTGAATCGAGATACAATGAAGAGACTTCAAAATGATTCAAAAGAATTTAATGTCAAAATCTTCGTTTTTGCCAATTAATCAAACTTAACGAAATATGACACAAGGTTTTTGTCGGTAATCTGAATTTCTGTGATTTCTAGTTCCAATAAGTTCTGTCAATTCAGTTTTGCAATTCAAAGTACAAAGCAGGCCCTTAGAATGTTTATTGATTGGTGGTTGATTGAATGTAGTAGTAAATTATATTGATGAATTACTTTATAATCACTTAATTTGTTTCGTTGACTTAGTCATTAAAAAATAAAGACACATTTTTTAGGCATACCACTACTGTATAGACTTAACGATTTTTATTTAAATATTGTAATAGATTTCTAAAACTTACCAATGGGAAATGAACTGAAATCCATAATAACAATTTCACCTGACGTTTCAACAAAACGTTTGACATCTTTCAAAATTGGAGCCAATTTCGCTACCAACATGTTCTCGTTTACAATCCAAAAGTTATCATCCTCTGGTGGCGTTCTACTCTTTTTCAAGTTAATTCTGAAAAGTTTTGAGATTTTTATTTGTTATGGTTTTGATTCAAGATATTAATAATTTACCCAATACTCATATCAAGAAATCGAATGCCAAATATTAATTGTGACCAAACATCTAAATGTTGAGAGAAGGCATAATCCTTGATGAGATTTGATTTTTGATTTGTATTAAAAGCTCCAGATGCATGGGTTCCTGTTGAAGAAGATGAAATAAACTTAAAAAATGTTGTTTATGGTGCAAAAAATAATCATAACCAATATCGTATGGTTTCGTTAAATTTGCCAGCTATATTGCACTTAAGTAAAAAGAATCATGATTATCATTTATTTAATTCTGACTTAAACTTCATTTATCCCAAATTGTAATAGAATCAAGCTAACGAGTGAATACACATAATTGATATTCATAAATTATTGTTTAATTCAGGTACATTTCGCTAAGTTTCGTTATAATGTTCCATGAACGATAAATTAGATCTGACAGCCGAAAAAAAACCATAAAAAGGAAAATGAAGGAAAAGATTTTGAGTTGATTAAATTGTTTATTCAATTTTTACGATGGATTCCTTTTTTAAATAACAAAGCTGACCCATTACCTAAATCAAAACGAATAATTGAACCTTACAGCTAAAAATAATATTTTGACAGGTTGAATTCAATGTCTTGCAAACATAAGCAAATTTTGATTTTTGACATAAGCTTATATTTGCAAAAACTTAACGAAAATTCAAAGCTTGGAATTAGTAAGTTTTCATACGATCTTTATACGCTACTTTCTCATGTTTTGAATCAGCTGCTCTGTCAGATACCCACATATAAAAGAAATTCTTGGATACATTTTTTGACATACCAGCTATTTTGGATCAGCTGTTCTTCTACACATTAAACACTAACAGAAAGATATCTGTCTGAAATTGAACGTAGCCATTAATTAAAATGTTTGTGATCTGATCTAATCCAATTTATAGCGTAATAAGAACTGTTTCATTACTTTATTAAACTGTAAGACCATCTGTCAAACTGAAATATAATGGTGCTTTCTATTTGTTAATTTAGATTTGAGTATTCTTAAAACGAGTTGATTTTTTCCGTTGCCAAAATCGTAAAAGTTTGAATATATTTTGTTTGAAATTATTTTGTTAGCGTTCTTTCTTGTCAGTTGACCAAATGTCAGTGAACTTGTCAAATTTGCATTCAAGCTTTAGAAAAAAATGGGCTTTATAAACCAACTAATATTTTCGAAACTATTTCCATATTTTGGGAATAACTATTTCAAAAATATTTTAGGGCACATATTCACAATCGAACGAATCACAAACCATCATCAATACAACAGACAAATTGACAGATACAATACGAATTGTTGTATTGGTGCAAGAGCATTAAATATCTTTTATTTAAATCTGTAAATTTTATTTTCCATTATAAATAAATCAATTTAATCTTCAAACCTAGTACGCTGCTGATGCGAAACGAAAGTTTTCGGCGGTCTCCAAGTGCAGAGCGAAATTAAAACGAAAACCACAGCGAAAAAATATTTGTGGAGAGTTCTGTCTGGAAGTTGAATTTCACTGCTTGTCTTCATCACTTCTTGCACATCACCAATAACATCCTGAGTTTCCGATTCAGAAATGCAATGTTGGAACACATTTTATTTTAAATTTTAAATCAAATATAAATCAAAGTCAAAACACCGAAAGTCACGAGTAAACAATTTTTTTGTTTCAATAAAAAAATTAAACGTCAAAATTTCGCAAGCAATTAATGCGCTGGGCAATTAAATTGAGAACGAAAAGAGTGGAGAATTGTACTAAGAAATCTAGTACAGCTATCCACTAAAATGTCACATTTCGTCGTTCAGCAGCGTACTGAAAAACGAAAAGCACAGCGAAATTTTTCGTTTATGATTTCGTCATGTCATTTTTGTATGGGAATTTTCGTTTCGCATCAGCAGCGTACTAGGTTTCACCCAATAAAAGCGAAAAGATGAAAATAAAATATATCCACATTTATTTTACCAATGGAAAACCTTAAAAGAAGTTCGAAAATGACATAAGAACTGTCAGAGAGGCATTTGGCAAGTTCAGACAATTTTGATCAAGCCAGCTAGTTAGCTTTCCAAGTGTCACACATTCCAAACTTCGAACTTTAATTCACTAACCTCTACCTTCAGTTCATCGTATAAAAACTATCAAAAACATTATTGTCTACAAAACACTCCTGAGACAAGCTACAAGGCCATCACGATTTGCATTTTGTGTTCTAAAGATATACATATGTATGTATACTCGTATTTCTTATTTCATTTCCAATTTGATAAGGAACCCTTTTACACAAAACATTAAATGGAATTGTGCAGAAAATAAAGAAATCATAGCGTAATAAAGTTGTCATTTTGACAAATGTAAGTCGACTTGACTTGATACTCTCCAGTCAACTTTCCAATTGGAAGGCAATTTTTCTGCAGCTGGCCAATCAGATACTAGAAACTTGCCTTATTTTCAAGTCCCTTATATCGTCTGAACTTCCAATTGGCCTCGACAACATGACAACATGAAGGACTTTGCAGATAAGACAAGTTTCTAGTTTCTGATAATTGAAAAATGTCAAAAAATTACATTTAAATTTACTTTGGGATGATGTTCAAGAACTAATGTTTGCCCTTAATTTCCTACGATTTACAAAAATAATAATTACTTCCAAAACACAGAAGCTCTCATTTTCTTAAAAAATCAATAAATTTATTTCTAAGTTGACATTTTTAATTATTATCTTCCTTTCAAGAATTTATTTTTCATATATTATAAAGAAATATACATTTATGCGGAAGGTATGTTGACAAGCATCATAAAACGAACAATCATAATTTATTTATGAAATCACCATGAACATAACATTTGTTTCTTTTCCCAGAGACGCACTAAGGGGCAAATAAAACTGAGCAATGAAAGAAGAACTTGGGTCAAACTTTGCCGCAAAGGCTTCAAGCAAAAGCTTTTTTTGAGACGAAATTTCGGCTATATGAGTCAATTCTTCAAAAACCAAAAAAGATCAAATGCTCTTAAAAAAAATTAACAATACTTATTTTTGTTGCTCTTACCTGGAATAAAAAGACTTTTTAGTGGCACTTCAGCTACATGACTAGTTTTTCCCATCCAATTGGGTAAAATTTTCATACATTCCACAGCCAAAAGTTCCATCCCTCTAAAACTTGCCACAAAAAAGTCCAAACATTTTCCCTTTGGATATTCCGCTGGTAATGTGTTTACATCTTCACGATTCCAACCCCTTGGAAATCTCAGTTTTCCAATTTTAACATTTGTTGTAACCTTTCCGGTAGAATTCTTAAGATCGTCAACTCTGGCCAGAGGTTGTGTATTGGACAGAGATGGATCATCAGGAAACAAGCCAATCCATTCGGGTTTGTTGCGGCAATCCGGTCCCCAGTTGATTTCCACAAAAGACTCCTCGATGGACTTTCCATTTAAGGAAACAGTCAGATAAACCGGACATGCTTTATGTTGTATAGGAATTTATGGTGAAGGAGGTACATGGTGGCGGCGACGCACGGCGACGGCAGAAAAGTCAAGTATAAGAAGTTAGACAGCATAATAAAAATAGTTGTCCTTTTTAATCAGAAATACAATTTATTGTGTACACTACTCGTACCTTGGAGTGTAGCTAACGAGGTGATGAGCAAAAGTAGCAAAGTCCTGGTTGTCATCGTGAGGTACAAAATATTTGAAAGATTAATTGCTGCCATTTTTTGTTTTCGCTGCTGTCGCACCGTATACCGGGCCGAGAACGAGAAAAGTGCAAGAGAGGTGTAAAAGAATAAGAAATTCTTTTGATTTTAGCAATTCAGCCTCAGCCTTAGCCTCATTGACTGTGAACTTGATATTCCAGATTATAGCGTCGTAATAAGAAAAAAAAATAATAAATTCAACAAGATACGTTTAAGTCCAAGTATAAACGCGATATAGCTGGACGGAGACAAGCAAATAAATAAAATTAAACTTGTGCGTCTTGTCCAAGTGCAACTTAGACTGATGAGTAGTGATAATTTCAACTTTTTTGTATATGACACTACAGGGAAGATGTTTCGCGTTGAACTATACTGTACTGGGGGTAGTAGATTTTGTGACACGACACGAGACGACCGACCGCCACCAAGCTGCCGAAAGCCTATAAAAGGCACTTTAATAGAGTCATTTCCTCATTAAGACCATATGATCATCTGTGTGTTCTTTTTTCTTGTTACTTTATACTTAGTTCGTCTTGTGAGGTTTTTGTCATCGTCACTTCTTGATTGTCCAATCAGTTGGATAGAAATTATATTATATCACCTCTCGGTAGAGTAGACCGAAAAAATATAAGAAGAATGATGTTCATTTGAGCTTTAAACGAATGATAAAGCCTCATAGAGAAAGCGTTAATTATGTACATATGTTTCCAATTTTGTGCGTGTATTTAAATACATTTTTTGCACAGTTAAAAGAGGTGATGTCAAATGTGTGTTTTATAGCGTGTCAAAAAAGTGATACAGCTGAGTTAAAGAATGTAGAGAACGCCGACGACGCAAGGTCAACTATTGAAATTGGAGATTCTATCACATTGACCTACATTGTGCATAAAAACTTAGTAATCCATTTTATTGAGTTAAAACTATTCCACAGAAAATTGTTTGCCTCTAAAAATCTGTTGTACATTTGAGAGAAACTGAAATTTTCAAAAACGTCAAATGAAGGTTTAATTATGTCGCGTCAAAAAATCGCAATTCGCCGTACTGCTAACACGACATCTGTTTTATCGACGTCAGTGAATTTTCTGGCAAACGCATTTCACGTTAACGTTTTTGCGTCAATTCGATTCTGTTACCTGTTGCAGAGTTGTAAGTGATGTTGTCTTTATTGAATGTAACGTAAGCTTACTGCGTCACTGAAGACAAAATTGAAAAATGACAGGCAACATTTTCACGATGAGTTCAAATCGGAGAAAACAAAATTAAAAACATTCACCTATATGTATGTATGTATGTATATCTATTTAGGTTTTCATGGTTAATTTTGATGGTCGGGGCTGATCACAACAGACATAATTGGCCAGTTTATATTTCTAACATTTCTGATAATTTTTTCAGAGGTTTGCATTTCTTTTCACCCTTTTTGAAATTTAAAATAGAGAATTTTTGAGAATTCGAATCATACAAATTTTATTCTGAGACTTCTGGCAGCAAAAGTGAGAAACATTTGTCACCAACAAAATGTTTCACTAATTTTAATTGCTATAGTGAAAACCCACTTACTGTATTTTCAAAGTCCTTTCTGCTTACATATCTTGACGTTAGTATTATCTGTTGTACAAAATGTATTTCAAGTCGGTATCTCGCCGGTTCTTGGGATATGGACAACGAACAAAAGTATCCTTAAACATATACGGATGTGCAGATGCAGACGTAAAGTCATCGTACGAGTAATTATATTTCATAGAACTTGAGATGTCGAGAAATCTCAAAATTTTCGATAAACCGGACCAATTACAATAACTTACTATGAAAAGTTAAATATTAAATAATGGGTCAATTACACTAGGTAATACAAAACGCAGTGAAATTAACAAAATTCTGAACAAATGGAATATAAATAAATACAATTACATACGTTCCCTAAGTCGTGACGCACGATGCTCGCTAACATTCAAAAATGATTTAAATTGTCAAAAAGAGTGCAGATTACGGGTTGGCTACGAAATCCCGCAAAACGAAATCCTGCAGAACAGAATCCCGCATAACAAAATCCCGCGTAACGAAATCCCGCCGTTTCGCTCCCTTTTCAAATTATTACGACACCGCTGTAGTTGATTTTATTTTCATATGCAAGGAGACACTCTTCGATGAGAATCATCGATACTTTTGGTTATTTTTAGAGTTTTTGGAAGACAGCACTGTATTGGTTTTGGTATATCAAATCGTGAGAATCTGTGGAACGAAGGAAAAAATTTGTCGTTTCAAAATTATACATAACCAAGAATATTTAAATAATAATAAATAAATAATAAATAATGGTCGGACATGGATGCTCCTGTAACAGGTAGGTATGGGATGAGTTGTGCTTGGTTGTGGGTAAGTATGGTATAAGGTAAGTAAAGCATTGCTTGGTATGTTCTTGTTCCTTGTTCTCAACATACGGGAATAGCAAGATTCCTTGGATGCGTAAAGGACATTCTAAGCATGCTTAAGGGATGGGGATGGGTTGTGGATGCTTAAAATGGCGTTTAAGCGTGTTAAGAATTTCCGTGATTGGAATTTTTTCACGCTTAAATATCATATTAAGCGTTTTTTCATTAAAAACTCCTGTGGGTGGTCCGCTTTGCAGGTTCTCAGGATTTTAACTCCTTTTTTCGGGGTCACACCTGCTCACGCAACTCCGTTTCTCCGTTTAGGGTATGTAAAGCCGCCATGCAGGCGCCTATGTCAACAACTTTTTTAAACAAAAGTAATTGACTGTAATCCTATATGTATGCTATCGCAAAACTTCCTACCTCACTCTCAATCATGAGAATCAACAAGTACGAAGCCAATTGAAAGAACAACCATTTTGAAAAATATATAAAAGTAGGGCTCATTTCGCATTATTTTCACTTTTTCAGTTCTTCTTAGAACTCCGTGAGGTAAACACCTTTCTCAGAGATATGGACTTGATGTTCAACCAGCGCTCTATTTAGAGTGGCGACAGCGCTCAAAGTGCTTTTTGGCGATTTGGTTGATTCGATATGTGAATCTTTCTTTACGAAATGTTCTTAAGCGCTTGAAAATCGAAGCTAGACATTTACATTTAAACGTTTTGAAAGTTCTTTTTAGAGCTACAAAAAATATTCAAAAAAAAAAAAAACAAGATTTCTAGATTTTGGAGCGTTTTTTCCAAAAAACAATCGGTTTTAGCTTAAATACGACTCTAAGCGTGCTAAAAATCATTTTTTCCATACAAATACCCTGACGAAGGCTAACTTAGCCGGATAAAATCAAATTTGCCATACAAATAGCCTAACAAAAAAAAGACTACTCCATCGAACTAACTAAAAACACAAAGCGAATGTTGTAACGCCCAAATAAATTCTAAATAAAAGAACACCCGAGTTATAAGCTGTTATTTTGCCCAAAACAATTTTGAATTTTGAATTTTGAATTTAAGTTTTATTACATTGGGGTTGGACATTGTGACATTTATTTTGGGCATTACGACGGTTATAATTTCTATCATTTCTTATGTCTTATTACCCAACGAGATATAACCCAAATCATTAAATGACATAAAGCCCAAAATAGAAACGTGGTAAAAATATCACTAAGAAAACATTAAAAAGCCCAAATAAAATGTCATAACACAAAAACCAACTTTCAATGTCGTAACGCTCAAATTTAGAAATGTCATAACGCCCAAAAGATTTCTAGTTTCGTATAACAGTGGGGGTATGCTCCCTCCATTCAACCCCCTGCTTCGACAGGATTTAGGGAAGGTGCAAATCTGGATTTAAAGAAACTTTGCATACATACAACCTCGCGCCTACCTCAAATCCTATAGTGGGCCCAATCAAGAGAGTTGTAGGGGGGCAGCATGCCCTCCATACATATTTCACTATTTATACGCCATAATGCTGTGTGCTAGCACTGTGAGCAAGCAAAATATTGGCCACATTTTGCTTTCTGAATACATATGTATTTGTTACGCTTTCTTGACATTCTGAGTTTTTGGGCGATCTGACATTTTATTCGTTTAATGTATGCATTTGGGCGATAAAATTAAAAATTAAAAAGAGACTGGGATGTGACCCACACTGATAACATCCCATCCCGTCTGTCGATTTGTCTTGCTTTAAAATTTGTAGGTTTTCTTGTTGGGTTAAAAAAGTTGTTAGTTGAATTATTCTTAAAAATTTTAAAATTACCAACAATATTTTTTCATATTAAGAAATAGTTTAGTTTGAAAATCTAGTTTCATTAAATAGATTTTTAGTCGAAAACAAATTTTTATCAATTTAAGTAGCATTTCTTAAATTTTTACAAATTGGATGAATGAAATTAATTTGAGAAATATCAAGAACCGAACATCAATTTTTACCAAATTTGCGTAGGTACTATTTTTTGTAGATTGTATTTTTTTATGAAAAAAACGGACTGTTGGATTTTTATAAAAAAAACTACTGAATATCGAAAACAATATTTTCTGTGAAGTAAAAAGAGTTTGAAGACAATATTTTTAATTTTTGAAAAGCTATTTGAGTCGTAAGTAAATTTTTACCAAGTTTTAGTATTGTTTTTTTGTTAGGTTTTTATTTTTTTGTACAAAAACTGTCAATTCGATTTTTCTCAAAATTTTACTGAATGTTGAAAACAAAATTTTTCAAAAGATAAAATTAGTTTAAAGCCAATATCTCAAAGTTTTGAAAGGATGTTTCAGTCGAAAATCAATTTTTACCAACTTTTATAAATTTTTTTGTTTAGGTTTTTATTTTTTGTAAAAAAACTGTCAATTATATTTTTGTCAAAACTTTACTGAATGTTGACAACAATATTTATTAAAAGATAAAAGTAGTTTCAATCCAATATCTCAAAGTTTTGAAAAGATATTTGAGCCGAAAATCAATTTTTATCAACTTTTGTTAAATTTTCTTTTAAGTTTTTATTTTTTGTAAAAAAACTGTCAATTCAATTTTTCTCAAAATTTTACCAGATGTTAAAAACGTTATTTTTCTTTGCAGAAAATTGTTTTGGTGATAAAATCATTTTGTATTCGTAAAATTTTCGAGGTGACAAATTTTTTTTTTCAGTTTTTTTAATTTATAAAAAAACCGTTAATTGAATTTTTTCAAAAAATATACTTGTTTGGTATCACGTTACAAAATATTATATAAAATTTAATTCAAGCCTCTAGCGTTATTGGGTCGTGAGTTATTTAGGTTTAACCAAAATTTTCACATTTTTTTTAAACTGCTCTAGTAAAAAAACCACCCACGCAATTTTCTTGAGAGCCCTTTCTGCATCTTTCTGCCTTGTTATCTGTATAACAAAATTTATTTGAAGTCGATATCTCTTCTGGTTCTTGAGCTATGAACGCCGAAAAAAACGTCACGAACGTACGGACGTACGAACGTACGTACACACGCACGCACAGGTATCTTTCTAAAAATCTTTTATTTCGACTGTAGGGACCTTAAAACGTCTAGAAATGTCAAAATTTTCAATTCGACAAATCGGACCCATTATAACAACTTCTTATGGGAAGTTAATAATATAGTTTTGGGCGAAAAGACCCAACGCAAAAAATAGGTCCTGTAATAAAAGGCTTCATAGTTGTTTGTCTTTAAATTATTATGAATTATTTTTTATTGACAAAAAACGAAAAAGAAGAAATATTTTAGTTTTTTAAATTCGTTTTTTGATATTTGATTTATTTTTTTTATTGAATTCTTTTATTATTTTATTTGTTTATTCCATTTTATAATTTTCATTTAAGTATGTTTTCGGACACACATTAGGGCGTATACGTTACGCACTCTTTGGACAATTTTCCCTAGTTCGTGCTTTTTCGGCCATAGTTTGTTTGTTTCAACCACAGATTGTAGCCACAGTCGAACAAAATAATTTATTTTTCAGTTTTGATAAATAGTCGTAGATCCTATAATCTGTATCCACCTAGATTTATAGTATTCCGGGAAAATTAATTAAATGACTTTAAATCATAAAAATTAGGACAAAGCTAAATTTTGGTGTAGATTTGTAGCTACGTGTCCTTGAAAATCTATTAAAAGTGCTCCTATTTTGCACCGGAACACAAAACTAGAGTGAAAGGGTTCACAAGTACATTTGTGTCCTTCATCATGAATATCGGACAAAGTATCCTTTATTTCTAAAAAAAATACTGAACCACAAACAGATGTGGGAGGTTAGAAAGATACATATGTATGTGATGTGCTCACATGACGATATTTTATCCAATATTCATGATACCTATAGGACTCATTTCAAAGGTAGTTAAGTGCACTTCAAATTTTTTGTGAGTCAAAGTGTACGGACGTGTTTTCCAATCGGTCAGTTTCAATACTTCTCAAATTTTAAAAATAAAACTAAAACAAAAAATGTATTTGAATTTTATTTTAAATTTATATAAAAACAGTTTAAAATAGTGAATTATTTAATAATATCACTATAGTTCTTTTTTTAAATATTATATTTAATTATATATATTCTTAATTTTTTAAAGATCCATTTTTTTCCCTTATAATGTCTGCCTGCGGTTCTTGTGCGGAGCCTCTGCAAGCTGAAGGTGATTTCGCCGAGTGTGCGCTATGCAAGCGCAAATTGCACTTTCAATGCACAACAGTCTCTGAAAAATCATGGAGAACTATGGGGGTATAGATAACAACAACATTAATAGATGAATGTAAAAGAAGGGATATTCTATACAGAACATGGAAAAATAATTGGAGAAATTTAGCGTATGAAAAAGAGTATAAAACCTTACGTAACGAAATCTGGAACTGGCGGAGTTTTTCTCTTCTCAGACAGAAAAAATAATTCATAAATGCAATATAAAAACGTCAAACAACATCAATGACACAGTGGAAAGTTCAATATTTTCAAATGCAACTAATGTCACTTAAATTGAAAACATTCTCAATACACTTGGAGAAAATAAGGCTCCAGGATTTGATGGAATCAGAACAATTCATATAAAAAGCTATAAGGATGTCTTTGCCCCTATTCTATGCAAATTAATTAATTTGAGTATAACTCAATCAAAAATTCCATCTACATACCTTAAAAACAGCAGTTGTAAGGCCGATTTACAAAGGAGGAGCAAAGGACCAACTAAACAACTATAGGCAATTCTTCCAGTTATTGAAAAATGTTTGGAAGATGTGATTGCCAACAGGTTGCAAGGTTTTGTTGACAAACATGGATTGATTCATAGAAGCCAGTACGGTTTTCAGAAGGGTAAGAATACAGGAAAGTTACTTGGTGAGTTTGCGAATTGTGTCAACGAAAGTTTAGATAAGAGACATCACGTATTAGTAATCTTCATGGACTTCAGTAAGGCGTTTGACACATTAAATCACTCAAATCTTATTGAAGCTCTAAGTAGAATTGGAATTCGTGGCTCTATGGCTGATTGGCTGACGAAATATCTGCTAAACAGAACATTTTGTGTTAAAATCAAAGATGCTGTGAGTGAGAAAAAAGTGATGAGATATGGAGTTCCGCAGGGATCTAAACTGGGTCCAATTTTGTTTGTCTTATACACGAAAGAATTGCTGCGACTCTTCAAACAGAGTATTCCCTTCGCTTTTGCTGATGATATGGCTATTGTCGTTTGTCATAGTTCTCTTGATACGGCAACAAAGATAATTCAAGAAGAATTCAACATGGCAGTTACATACTTATTACTTCATTGATGGAATCTAGGATACGATTGGTATACTTGCTTCGGGTAATGCAGCTAAAACCCACATTATAAAAATTCAAAAACTCCAAAATGCAGCTACAAAACAAATTAACAACAACTATCGACAAACGTATGACACACTTTTTAAGCCACTACAAGTTGAAGATTTTTTTAAGATGATAACCATAATAGAATACTTTGATGACAACCGATTCAAACAACCAATTCAACATCAACTCAACACCACAAGACGTGCACAAGGAATGTTACAGATACCAAGAAACTACAACAACTACGGAAGACGTAAACTTCAACACACTGTACCAAGTATAATCAACGGGCTACCAAGAGAAATTGTCATGATTCAAAACTTTAAAAAACGAAAAAAAAAGAACTAACAAATATTTCATTAATTGTACAAATTAAAATTTTATATATATTTTATTATACCTAATCAATACTTATTTTTTCATTTTTTTTTTAAATTGGAACTTTGAAATTGCATTTTATATAAAATCGTAAACTTTGCTTACTTTTATTTTAATATAATTGATATTCTTTTGCAGACAAGCTTCGGCTTCGCAGATATTATTGTAAAACCATATTCAGATAGGTAAATAAAAAAAAAAAAAGCTTCTAAGCATTATCTAAAAAGAAACAAATTAATGTGAGATATCAAAGAAAATGACCAAGCCTTTCTCGTACGATCTTGATGAAAACACGAAGTTTAGACTGCTACAACTTTAGACCTAATTGAAGTACACACACCATTAATTAAATTAAATAATTTATAGATAATTTCATAAAAAGTTAATTTTTTTAAATATATTTTTTGAGAGTTGTCAAACAAGATCCAAAACAAATATTTGTACAAAGTTGGCAACCCTATACATCAATCTGCTGCTTATTTTAGAAAATTCTCTAATCAAAAATATTGTTTTTAAATCAGCTTTGACTAAATATTTGTGGCTTTTTTCAAGAGCACGAAAAAAGTTTTATATTGTCTTTTGTAGAATTAAGAACTACCTACATATATAATTATAGTTTTCGCGTAGTTTTCAAAAAAGTGTATTTGATCTTTTACTAAACTTTTATGCCTCTGTAGAAAAATTAATGAATTTTTAAGGAATGGTTAATGAAGCTAACCACTAAAATGCAGCTTTAACGGAATTTTTTAAAAGTAAAAATAAATACAAAGTTAAATTATTCTTTTAAAACTTATTTATCAGTATTTATTATTTTCGTAACAATTAACATTAAAAAAAATTAAATATTATAATCTAAGTACAAACATTATTAACCTTAAATTTAATACCTACAATATTTACAAGATTATGTACAACATTACATTTATATATATGTACGTAGTTCATTTATTTACAATTTGTATCAAATATAATACAAATAAAACATTTATTTTTTTTTCGAATCATGTTATATTTATTCAAACAATTAAGTTTTATTTCAAAAAAATTATAAATTTCATAAAACGGAATGTATTTATTTGTTTTCGATAGTTTTTTTTTTTAATTTTTCACAGGTACACTATTTTACATATAATAATTAAGTTTCTTTTGCTATGTTATTTTATGTTAATATATTGAGGTAGTACAAGATATTTTATTTATTTATTGTTTTTTTTTATTATTTAACTGTTGTAAAATAAAATAATAATAATTATAATATAAAATGGATATATGAGGACACGGAATAATTATGTAAGAGAATTCAATATATTTCATCAACAAATAAATAATATTAAAATAAAAAAAAAATGTTAATAATATTTAATTATACTTTAAACTTAACTTCAAATATATTATTTAATAAATAATTTAAAACAGTCTTGTAGTTGCATTTGTGTATGGTTGTTGTTGGTTTTTCTTATTTTGTTTTTCTCTTGGTGTATAGGATTTTTAAGAAGATTAGGAATTACAATGTTTTTATTTTACTGTATGTTTATGTATTTATATTTTATTTGTTTTTAGAATTAAATCTTAAAAATTTAAAATAAATACATTTTTTATTTTTTGTTTAACTTAAAAATATAACATAGATTTTTTCTTAATGTTTCAATATAACTGGGCATATATTTTTAAAATGTATTTTATTTACAAAAATTTACAATATTTACAAGAAAATTAAGCAATTTATTTACAATTTGAAATATCTCATTCGATTGTACTTTAACAAAGGCAGTTAATATTATTTGTATTATTACATATTTTGTATAAAAGGCAAAGTGAATTTAAAATAGTAAAGTTAAAATAACAAATACAAATTAAGAAATATCCTACAGAAGAGAGATAGAGAGTAAGTTGGAGATAGTCGCACTGGGTTAATATTTTCTTATGGATAATTATTTAATTAATCAAACCCCTACTTCATTTTTAATCACTGACTTAATTAGTTAATTAGATCTCTGATGCTAGTTGCGGATCTTAAGTGAAGTGATTTTCTGTTTGTTTATTCTTGCGTTTTCAGTTTGTTGACCTAAAATTGAAACTTGTATTTTTTAAGGCTTCTGTCAATTTCGAGCAGCAGATTTTCACCTTTCTCTTGTTTCATTTGAAACACAGGTTAACTTATTTTTGATTTCACAATCAGAATAAAATTTGTATCTGTCATTTTGTCGGGTGTGGCTTGTAATTTGTTTGATTCTTATTCAAATATGGAAGCAGTTTCCTTAAGTGATCATTTGTTATACATTAAGTCCATGAAGCAAAAACAAATTTGAATGTAAATTTGACAAGATGGACTTGTAATCAATCGTGTTCTATTGGCCACAAATTGAAAACAATATTTACCAATGGAAAGCCACAAACTTGAAGAGTTGTTAATATTCCCCCAAGTTTATTCGCAAACGTCAGAGTTCACACTTTTTTTAAAGTGACAGTTTTTGTTGTTTAGTACAAGTTATGTTAAGTTAAGATCGATACAAAAGAAAGTAATTGTTATTTTTGACTCTGACAGATCGAAAAATACTTTGGTCTAAGAAAATACAAAGATATTTAGAAGGTACAAATTTAAAATTTTAGTAGAAGGAAATAGTATAGTTGTTAAACTGAAATTTCTGCTAACAAATAAAAAATCGCAGACAGAAAGGGAAACACTTCGTGTAAACTTGGTTTATTTTACTAGGGACGGGCAAACTTTTAGTGCTATTGTTTTCTAACATCTGCCTTTCTTTCCATTTTCAAAAAAGGGAATCCTACTAACGTGTATATCTGCCCAGTGTGACAATTCTCAACTCTTATCGAGATTCTTTTCATGGCGAAGAAAACAAATTTGTGACTGGATTTCCGAATTAGCTACTCACGGACTCAACTTCAGCTAACTTGCTGTGTTAAAAGATTCACCAACTCTGTACGGTCCATATTTATCAAAGTTTGCATATCAACTCCAAGGGCTGTTGCCACTGTCTCCATATCCAGTCCGAATGATGTTAACAGCTCCAAGAATCTCATTTCCTCTCCCGTCGCTGGATTCGTTAAAGTCGGACAAGAATGATTACACTGTGGCCAACTGCAACGTTCCAAATACCTTAGGCTACATTTTTGTTTCGGTCCATCTTCATTTGATTTTTGACTTTTGACAATTATTGGTAATGCAGGTTGTTCCTGTTGCAATTGTTGTTGTTGCTTTCTTCGTCGTCTATTTTTGTTGTTGCCATTGTGGTTTTTCTTATGTTGATTTTTCTGCCCGACTTTTTCGTGTTGATGTTTTCTTCGATTTTTATGGAGGCGATTTGTATTTGTTCCATTTTCGGGACTACTTCCAAAACGATTCGGATTCATCGTGGTTTGAGTTTTGACTCGTCGAGGATTCTTATTGTTATTTTGATTGTTGCGTTTTCGTTGTTGGTTATGTTTGCGACGTTGTTCGCGTTCTTCTTTGGTCAATCGATGGTTCTTTTGGGATTTATCCTGCTGCTGTTGTTCGGGATGTTTGTGTCTTTGGTTGTGTTTTTTGCGTTTCTCTGATGGAATTATGCTGGTTTCTGTAGCACGACGAAGTTTGTTGATACGCTTGCGTCGTGTTGACTTTTCCCAGCAACGCAGAGCTTTCGGAAGGGAGACATCATCGATTTTAATATTGACCCAATCACGCTTGGAGAGTACTGCATGTCCAATGCAGGATGGAGCAAAAACTGCTGAGACATTTTCTAGGGAAGAACGCAGTGCTCCACCCATTTCGTGGATGTAGTTCCATTGCTGAGGAGTGACAGGTGCCCCAACATTATCTGCTCTCATTTGTGCTTCATCGAAAAGCCATTGAAATACGAAGAGAGGAGCTGCAAAAGCAAACAAAAATGGTTTTATTAGGAATGATCTTGAAATTCGTTATTTTTTTCTGTTAACTTACATTCTAAAGTTGGATATAGTCTATAACCGAAATAACACCGCCATGGTTCTTCTTTGTGTTGTTTCACACATGCCTCAGGTAACTGTCCCTCCCACAGTTTCCAGCCCTGACGGACAGCCTCACTGGATCCAATGGCAGCTGGAGCAAATGGTTCTCTATCCAAAAACCACCCTGAGTCACTGACTCCTCGGACCAATACTTTCAAATTCTTCTCATGATGGAGAAAATGATTGATTCGATCCAAATTCAACATCACACCAAGTCCCCCGGCTGATGATCCCACCAAAAGCAATTCTGACATTGATCCTCTACCCAAGCCCAATGGAATAAGGTCAGCTATAACCTGACGAATAATTAACGATCCCATAAAACGCCAGCTATCTCCATCGTCCGCTTGGGCTTTAGTTCCAGACCACGAATCACTGCTGCAATAAGGCACCAGAACGTGATTAGCATTATGCCAATAGGGATTCTCTTCAGGGACTCCAGACAAAATACCTCCAGCTGTTTAAATAAAACAAACATTCAAATTATAAACGGCCCGGAAATTAAATTTAATTTTAAAACTCACCATTTCTAAATTCTGGCCATTGATAGGAAGTCATTAAATGTCTCAATTTCATCCATCTTGCTTTGCATGACTTCATATCGTAACAATGCCAGCCACCTTCCAAGAACACAACCCATTTCTTCGAACCGGCTGACTTCCGTAAATAAAATCCCGCTTGGGAGCCATCGTTGCAGGTGACCGTACGATTTGACAAGAAAACCTTTTTCAGCGAACGGTTGTGATCGTTGCTAGATTGAGTTTCTTCTACTTGCCGCATTATGGAATTGGTGCCGATGATTAGTCGATGTTTCGTTGAGTTTGTGGTTGTTGTATTTGATGTGGCAGCCATTGCTCGGCTTTCGACATTATTGGCACTCAGGATAAGTACGGATAAAATTAATCCCAAACAGGTGGTTGCTGTTGAGGATAATTGCATCTGAAAGTACAAAAAAGGAGAGAAGTGGGTAAGTTTTAATTTGAAGAAGACAAACATTTTTGTATTTTACAAAACAAGTTTTCTGATGATTGTTTCTTCGTAATACGCTGTGATTGCTTTTTGTGACATTTTAACTATTTTTCATCTCAATCTGACTGAGAAGTTCAATTTTCTAAAAGCCTAAGGTATCCACTATTAATAAAATAAAATTCTCAATGGTACGAGTTTGGAGAATAGAAAAGGGAGTATCATTAAATTAGACGTCAAATTAGTCTTCTAGTGGGTAGTGACATTCAAAACTCGAGTTTGACATTTAATTATAAACAAACAAAGCTGGAAAAAAGCTCTGTTTGGAAATGATAGTCTGTCATAGACCTGTTTATGGGAAAGTAACATAATTAAATTACTAAGCACAAATTATATAACAGCTGTCAAAATTAATGACAGACCTCTGATTTAAGTTGTGTTTTCCTTGTTTCAAGTTAAAGAATTAATTGTATCTGTAAGATCCGAGTCAATTGAGCAATTCCAAGACTGTAAACTCGAGCTTAAGATATCAAAACTCTTTAGAAAAGTATAATTTGGCTTCGACAAGGAAAATTGCTGTGTGTAAACTGCTTTTTATGACAGACTTTTTCTCACATGAAATGATACGCGGAAGTTATTCCTCTGAGAATGTTCTTCACTTATTTTATATTTTTTTTTCATACATTGTATTAAATTAAAGCGTGAAATAACATTCTGCCGCTATGCTGTATGCAGGCAAACAAAATTAAAACAAAAAAAAAACACGTAACAACTCAGTGTAACAACATCAAAACATAGTCGACTTCCATAGATAGCCTGATCATATTGTTGTTGTTCACTTCTTACAACTCTAAGAAGTAGGTATAATATCTACCTCTTACCTTACGTACAAGAGATACAAAATTACTTAAAGACTTTGCCGCAGGTAACAAGCCGCAATTACACACAAAATTAGAGAACACAGAGTATAGCCGCGCGTCGCCGCCGTCCATAACAACAACGCCATCATCATCAGTAGGTATAAGCGTTTTAAAGGGAATCTAATAGCGAAAAGAAAAAAGAAGTTAACAGACTTAAAAAAAAATTGCCTACTACTCGTATATCGAGATATCAATTGGGTTCAAAAGATGTGTTTGAGCCGAGACAAACAAGCCCACATAACGATGTCGGCAATGAGTCGACTCGCGACGCAAAGCGACGTACGCCATACGCCATACGGTGTGTGCGAGCGTGCGCGCGCGCATACAAGAGAAAATGTACCGCCGCCGCGCGACAGACATTAATACAATAATTCTAAATTCCTTTGCTTTGATTTGGTCCCGATGCCGACAACACCATACACGAGCTGGGAATTGGGATACTGCCATGCCGGCCGTAACTAAAGAACCGCGTCATTATACTGGCATCAAAAGCACCACCAGAATACCATACCGACATCACCTCTCCTCACGTGTTGCACCTCTCCAATCGTTGATGTGGAATGAAACCCGCTAAACAAGGTTCTCCCGTCCTCACACTCTCACTCTTCTCAATCTCCATCACCATCACCATAGCTAAGCCACTGAAGACCAAAGACCAAGACCAAAGCCGATACCACCTTTTCTCAACAACGCTAGATGCTTAAGAGCAAATCTCACTTAATTGTATCAATTAATTAATACGGTGCCACATAAAACTGTTCACTTAGTGTCATTTGCCGAAGAGATCATGAGAAGATCGATCTCACAACAAATGATCGTCAGCTTCGCGCACACGCCGACAAAGAACAACATTGGTTGATCGTGATCAGAGTGCTGATGCTGAGCGGGTGCCGGCAAAGGAGATTGGGCGGTACACAACAACAGAGTGCTGTAGCGTAGCGACCATACGACACGCACGCGTATTTTTGTTGCTGCTCATTTCTTTTTCGTTTCTCTCTCTACGTGTTCCTTCCGCCGCGCCGTCTGCCACCTTCCATGAATGAATCTGCATTTTCCCATAATTCCAAATCCACCGAGAAACAGCTGATAAACGATCATGATGCATGCAGCATGCATCAAATTTATGTATAGGTACATTTTTAAAGGCCTATGTTTTGTGCCTTGGTGCTTGATCATTTTACTGCACTACCGGCACCGCGGTACCGCGCAGCATCGCCATTGACTTTACTGACTGACTGGGCAATAAGAAAGTAGATTGCGCATTGTTATTATGTTAAATTGTAATTAATATTTTTGTTTCTCATATTACGCATAATAAACTATATAACTATCTTCTTGTATAGTTGTGTGTTTTTAATGTGTAGCCGTTTTCTGTTTTACGTTTTGTTTTATTTTTTTGTTTCTTTCTTGTTTTGTGTTTCCAGTTTTCTTACCTCAAGTCTTTAAGCGAACGTAAACACTCGGTTTTGGCGGAAACTCTTTGATCAGAATGCGAGCAAGGAGCTAAGCGATAAGATCAAAGGGATTTGCCGACAGACAAACAGATACAAAAACCTCGAACATAACATATCATACACAGATACACACACATCCATACAAAAACAACAACAACATCAACAACAATAATAATAATAATAAAAATAGGAACAACAACAAAAAAAACACGATCAATACGACGACGACGGCAATGATGACGATTACTCTTTGCCATAATTATAATAATAATAATGATGATCAGGATGAAAAGATAAAGTAAAGAGTAAGAGTAGAGAAAAAAAAGAAGAGAAATATAAAAGAGAGCGTTAACCGTCCTCGACCTGGCGATCGATAAGCGATGGCTATGGCGACACGACAACGGCAAGGTAACATGTATGCACACATGAATGGGTTTGAGTATGAGATAAATTCATATTTTACAGTTGCAATTCGTCAATTTTGACATTTGTATCATAGTTAATATGTAAAAAAAATTGCTTTGAATCCATCTGCAACTCATTCATTGGATACTGGAATAGGGATGGTCGAGCTGTCAAAATTTGCCATATGCAACTGAGAAGAACACACTTTTTGCAGTGTTAAAAACAATGAGGAATAAAAAGAACACCCTTTGATATAAAAGTAATAATCGATAAATCATGCGTCAAAACGCGAAACACAAAATGACACTTTATTGAAAAGCATTGTCATCATTTCGATGAAATTATTTTTGATGCAACTCAACTCTACAATTTAGTTGACTTCGAATGCATAAACTTCAAATGCGCTTACTAGGAAATTAACTGACAAATAGATTTAGTGCAATACTTTTGACAATACCACCTCTAAAAAATTGGGATTTTTCGATAATATTTGACGTTATCAAACAAGGCAGCTTAGTATTTTAAGTCCACTTCCTTCTTTTGAAGATGAAAATTTGGCAGCTACTTTTAAATAAGTTTGACTGATAGAAGAAGGACATCCATAGGACGACAAAAAAAATCAATTTCCAATCGTATTCCATGGTGAAACACATGTTTGCCAAAATTTAAATTTAACATTGAAAAATGCAATTAGTTTCAACTAAGTGTTACCTGTCATATTTGATTTTTGTTGATATGGTTTTTTGGTTGTCAAACTATTATTCTCTCAGTCGTTCTGTTAAAAATTCACCACCTCTAAAAGTTTTTAAATCCTAAAAATGTCAGTTCTTTTTCTAGTATGTAGAAAAGTGATTTCTCCGGGATTTGCATTTATAGTTGACCAGCACCATTTTAACTAAGACACACAGCTAAAATGTCATATGCTGCAAATGACACAAAATTTCACCAAAATAAACATACCCAAACTTCAAACATACCAAACTAAAGCTGTTATTATGGACACGTTATACGATTTTCTTATTTAAGCGCTTGTTTACTTACAACCACTAAAGTGCTTCTTCGACAATTTTACAGCTCAACCTTTGTTGTAAAAAGTTGGCGGAAATTGAGATCGTGCTTAACAAATAACAGGAAACGATAACCGATGACAATTATCTATAAAGATAAAAGCACCGATTTTTTTCTACGAGTATAGGTACATACATATATATTTATTTTTACTAACGCCATCTTACAGTTAACCTTGTTTTTATGACTGTCATAATTAGCTCAGTTTATAAACTTTCCTTTATCTCTTTATCACCTCAAAGTCAATCCATTATGTAAGAGTGTAGTAGATGTACTACCTTGATCTCGATCATACTTTTTATTTCTCTTCATTTTATTTATGTTTTTTTTTTTTTATTCTTCAATAATAACTCAGGGAATACCTCTTTATTTTACCGTTACATGAAGTCAAATACAAAAATAACACCGACAAGCTCTACTTCTTTATTTATGTGCGCCACAATCTCAAGATCAAAAGCAAATATGCCGCGCAAATAAAAGTGACACACGGTATAGATTTACCACCAGCATATTTCTTTAATCTTATTTGATAGTTGGTTGTTCTATATATTTATGTTGAGTTGCAGTTGCGTTTGATGATGGCCATTGCTACTTAAGGTGGCTCCATCAGAAGCCATCTTGATTTTTAACTATCAACAATGACAATCAATGACACAACTTCCACAAAAAGCTGCCTGCATTACATGTCAAAGTTGTTTTGCTGTTGTTGATATCAATCAAATCATAAACTTATCAAAATTAAATTTAATCCAAAAAGGTTCCGCTGCTAATTTAAAAACGCAATAAATCTACATACACGTACGAAGAGAGAGAGAGATAGAATGACAGACTGACAGCTAAACAGCTAACACACGCACATTCCACTTCACTTCAAAGAGTTTTAAATTTAATCGCATCCATCAATCTTTTCGACTACCGTTGATAGACTGTTGATCGAAAAGCTTTGACATTTGTGGCCGAACCTGTCGATGAGGATCGATTTGAGCACAAGAGTGACAAACAAACTTATGACAGATGAACAGAACAAATGGTGACCAAGTAAATGACGTTTCACATGACGCACGTACTAACACTCTACCCATCGTAATTGATCCTCACCGTCACCATCGACATCGATGTCGTCGTAGTCGTCTTCCTTTTCGTCTTCGTCTTTGCTCATCGTCAAAATTGACCGTCAATGAAGAAGAAGAAGAAGAAGAAGACTAGTTTACCGATCCGATCATGATGATGATATTTACTTAGCGAGTGCGAGTGGATGTAGGATAAGACGTCGCGTCATATTCTTCATCGTCATCGGTCTTCGTGAATCGTGATCTACACGGTGCGGTTAGCTGCGGTGTCGGTGCGGCAGCGCGCCCCCTTACGTTGGGTAAACAAATATTTAAACGATTTTAAATAAAGAGGCGGCGTACGCGCGGCAGCCTCAAAGACCTATGAAGCGGTAATAATCATAATAATACTCTCCTGAAGATAATCATCGATTGCACACATCACACAAGCCAGACCAGGCCAGGCCAGGCACTGCACTCGCTTGTACACAGAGAATGTGTGCTTGAGTTTGAGAAGATGTGTGGCGCCAGCAGATAGTCACTTTATGACGGGGAAAACGGAAAAGAAAAACTCTGGTACAAGCGCGGTGTTACGCTGGCTAGAGTATAGTGGAGTTACCTTGAGGGAAAGCGCCAAGTTACAACAGAAAAAAAAAAATCTTAATTACCTTCCTCCCTAGCGGCACCGACAGAGGCTGCTGGTTGTTCGCTGCTGCTGCGGCTACTATGGCGCATGGCGGTGGATTTCACGCTCGTTCGAATTGATTTAAACAGAAAACTAATATTAGGCGAGATATGATTGCTGGCTGCTGGCTGCTGATGGTGCTTGTGTTTGCTGCCTACCGAGTTGCTTTTCTTATACTACTCTACTCGTTTCTCGTTGTCGTTTGATGGTTCGACACAGAGTGCCGCTGACGCTGAAGAACTTGTCATTGTCCCCCTTTTCACTTCAGCGTCTAATATTCAGTTGTATCTAATGTTTACGGGCTATGTCGACTGTCTACTGTTGGACTCCATAATTTGTTGGATCTTACCATGTCGTTGCGTGGAAATTAAATTGTCACCTGAAAGTAATTGGTAGTACACCGCCATTTATACTGCGTTGCGTTGCTTTTTTTTGTTTAAGTAAGTTTTGCCGTATGCTTGTGTTTATGGTTTTATTTGCACTAACCATTCGTATAAAGTACACGTTACACCTGTCATGCTAAAGTAAGATGATATGTTTTTGTTTCTTTTTGTTGTATATGTTGTTGTTGTTTTTGATGTAAAAATTATAAAACTTTGGATGTAGTTTTGATTGACTTGGCAGGTTTTTGGCGTAATTCACTTAGATATTATTAGTTTGACATCTTGTAGATTGACATTGGAATCTGGGTCACACAAATTGATCTTGCTTTTGAGATACCCATTTAATAAAGTGTGACTGAAAATTTTAATTGAAAAGCTTAAGTGGTTTTATGAAACGATATTGATCATCGGGCTAATTTATTCTGTATGTCTTGATTCTAACTTCATATGATTGTGACATAAAGTCATATCTTTTTTTTTCATTTTTAATTTAGAAGCAAGGCAATCGATAACAAATATGATTACTAAGCAAACCCTTTTCAATTCCCTTGAGAGCTATCTGAAGCGATATGCGACGGCGGCGATCACGATTAACAAATGGATGAACGCAACACAAACGTCAAAACAGGAGGGTAATTCACTTTTTAAACTGTCATCGCAGATCACATTTATTCAGTAGTATCATTGCTTAGAAAACAGTTCCAAATTGAATCCATGAACAGTCAAAATAATGAATTTATATTTAGAAAGTTTAATATCTATTTGTGGGGAAAGAAGATTCTGACAAGATAGGGGATGAACTGTCAAATCATCTGTCATTTTACCAAACTGTTAGTGGTTGTTACTTCATACCTTGACAGATTTTCCAATAGGAAAACTTCATAACTTGAGGTAACTTCAATTTAAACATTTATTTTGAAATCAGTTTAGATGTCAAACAAATATTCTTTGGAAATCCATAAGAACATTTTCTTCTCTTTTTTCTGCACTGCAAAAGTCTACCTGCATTCTCCATCCATTTACAAAGATACTGAGAAAGCAGCACACACGTACTAGCGTACTTGACAATCGTCGCGTTGTTCCACACTTCTACCGTCGCTACCGCCATCCATCGTCACCATAGCGTAAGTAGGTACCAATAGCACAATGCACAATATAAAGTTGTCTTATTAGCTGGTGACAGTAGTCACTCCTTGTTCTTGGTTGATTGTCAGTGCCGCAATGTGTTTGTTTGTCGGTAGGTAATTAGATTATTGTATACTGCATATCTTTTGTCTCCTGCCTTCTCGGATTTTGTCGTTCGTTGATAAAAGTGTCCGAGTTTACAACAATTATTTGAAAAGGAATCAGCACAGCACAAAACACTATATAAATTGATGTATGGCGCCCCCTGTCGATGACAGAAGTAAACTAATTTCCCATACCATCATTTCGAGCAATACAGAATACAGAAACGGCAAAAAAAACTCCTCTGACAACTCTTACAAACAAAACAAAATTAAAAAAGAAAAGAAAACCGACCACGAGAAAGAGGCCACAAGAGAACAAGAGATGTCCATGCACACACAATAATTATATCATGATTGGACTGACGGATGCCATGTCGGTGAAACACTTTGAGGAATCCGGTAATTTATTGATGATCGCTATGATCAAAAGAATGCAACCGGAGCGTGCGTGCCGCAAGTTACCAATCTGACGATGACCGACCGAATCGACCGTGCCACCATTCAACGAACACGACGATGACGACGAGTTGATCATACTACATATTGCTTCCTCTGCGTCTGTGTCTGCCTCCAATCCCAATCCCAATCTCAATGCTCATTCGTGAACAACTTTTTCTGCTGGCTGACTGACCGAAGAGGAAGACCAAACAACTGACCGACCGACCGAAGATGCGACGCGACTTGGATGATGCTGAAATATCTGCTGTTGGAGTATATTGTGGATGTAGATGGCGTGGAAACCAAAACGGCACCCAGCCAACACAATAAACAGAACACACTCAATAATAATACAGGAACCGACCGACCAACCAGCCGACCTGATGGTATTGCGGATGGATGAATCGCCATCGCCGAGGAGCACAGAAGAACAGTATATATCTAAATATATGCTGCTGCATCAGCGGCATGATAGTGGAACATTTTACATCCGAGGAAACTTCATTATTGGGAGAATAAAATGCCGTTTTCATTTGCCGCTCGCGTTCCCTATTGTGTACTCTCCTTTAACTCACAGAGTTCCTGTTGATCTCAGCTCTGTCCGTGCTCTCTGTTCTGTTCTGTTGTCTGTTGATGATGACGGGTAGTAAAACAACAGACCGCATCATGCCAAATGTTTTGCAGTTGACGCGTGATGATGATGGTGACGCAGTGATTGCTGCCGCTAAACTTGAATCATTTCGCTTGCAACGCAGAAAGCAATGAGCAGTATATTGTGGATCAGGGATTCGTTGGAATTATGGATGAAGTGTGCTTGGCACAAGAAAAACACAATTCAATTAAACACTCTTCTAGAGTTGATAATTGCCATTGCAGAGCAAATTGAATTTGATCCAGCAGATGTCATTTTGTGCGTGTTTTGAGAAAGGATTTCCGGGAGAACTTTATGATAGTTATGAGAAAGTTGCCTTCAAATTTAAATTGATGGGATATAAAATACTCAAAAATTTTAACCAAAGTGACAGATATGGCTTTTTCGATACAAATGTTTAGATTTGAAATTGTCATCACTGTTTCTTGTGACGCCTAATTTCAATGATGTCCCAACTGTTCTGGCAGCTGATTTTCGTTTGAGATGAGTCAAAGATCTATTGCTTTACTCTGAATTTCTGTAGTGTTAGGTCCTGTCAATTTGATCTTTATTTATAAACTCTAAAAGGATTTAGACCAAATAGATCAGAAAATCATATGAAATTTAACGGAAACGAACAGATCTATTATTTGTCACAAAAAATGACAGCCAGCACTTAAGTGAAGTCAGTTTCGAACTCGAACATTTGTTTAGGCAGCAATAATTCTTTAAAATAGCGACCTCGACGTTTCTAATATTAAGTCTATTCCTGTACTATGAGTGTCTGTTATTTTAAGTTTTATCAATTTTATATTTAATTTTTGAACTCTAGCACAGAAAATCCCAAAAACTTAACGAAAAGGAAAAGATCTATTGTTTGTCAATAATTCAAAATATTGAACTTTATGAGCTTGTTCACAATAAAACTAACATCCAGCACTTAAAGAGTTCGAACTCGAAAATTTTAATGGTTAATTCTATTTTTCAAAATGACGAAAATGACGTTTCTAATATTTCTTTTTTTCTCATTGGTTACTTCTAATTGACAATTCAATCAGCTTCAGCAAGTCAAATTTAAAAATGAGGTATGTAAGTTCCTTGATCTTTTAAACTAAGCCACAAAAAGCAATTTTACACTTTTTTGACAATCCTAAATTTCACGACTTATTTTACCGCCGCCACCGTATTTCTATAGATAGTGTTTGACTTAAATTAACAATAATAAAACCATCATAACTCAACTACATCTTATAACCAGCTTCCAAATAGGACAATGAGTAAGAAAGAGAGAGAGAGAGAGAGGGACATCAAAAGGAGGAGTTCGAAAAAAAAGTGAACAAAACAAAAAACTGAAACGGATCAATGGATGCCGACATCATTGAGAGGTACAAATGCTCTCAAATGAGCCGAAAAGTGAGTTAACTTGGCTTGAATAGCCGCTACTGGTCGTTTTCGTAACAAAACAACAGCAGTTCAGTTTTCAGTAGCAGCCGCCGCCGCCACCACGCATCGTCATAAAGCTTTGTAGTGACCGCAGGGTAAATGAGTTAAGGAAAAAAAAAAAAAACAATAATAAGAAACTGGAAGGTACAATAATAAAAGAAGTTGAAACACAAAAACCGAAATCGGCATCATCGTGCACCTGTTCGACTGACTCCAAGAGTTCAGAGGCAGAGCAAAGATAATTCCCGGTCTGATTACTGCTTGCCTCTGGCTGGCTGGGTTGCTTGCTGCTCCTTGTCTTGGCTGCTTCGCGCGATGTTACGAGTATGATGCAGCTTCCTTTTGCGTCCGCCGCCGCCGCCGCGGCTGACTTGACTTACATGCTGTTGTTTGACTTTGTATTTTATTTTCTTGGTTTTGGAATCCCAATGCAATTTTTCTTTTCCTTTTAACATGCTTGGCATTTGTGTTTCTTGTTTTTTTTGTTCTTTTTCGCGTAAGCTACCTTACCTACATTATATCGGATCGGATCTGTGGACTTATAGTTGTTTCTTTATATTTTTTAAGCCGAAATGGGAACAGGAGTATTTCGGAAGCTGTATGCGCAGCGTGCAACTTTTTGACACATTTTTGTCTGATTGGTATGCAAAGGTTTTTTTTTTTATGTTGATGTTGTTGGTTTTGGTGTGGCGGAAATACGCTTTTTGCTCGAAAGTGGCGAATAGGTCGCTAAGTTTGATGTTTTTTTCAACAATGTATTTTTGAAGCTTTTGAGTTATTTAGTTTTTTTATGTTAAATACAACGAGAGTGTCAATCGCAATGGGTAAGAAAATTGTCATTTTATCGCCGCTGCCTCCTGACAGGAGGATAGGAATGTCAAAAATGGATCTGAATTTCATTCAACTATATAAACCAGTCGTATCTACTATTCATGGCTATGTTATTTGAGGTCGATTGATCTACAATGACCCAGTCTACATATACTTTAATTTTTCATTCCTGTTTTTAAATCCTTTTCCTTCCTTATAATTCATCTAGTTTCCTGGAACGCTGTAAGGCTTCTGAGCAGATCTGTTTATTTTATGCAGTTGTAATAGCCTTTCAAAACATTATGAACAGTTCAGCTGCAAGACATCCAGATATTTAACTTATTTGTCAACTCAACCAGTTTTTGATAAAATCAACTTAGATTCGACACAGACTATTTTAAAGTCTAATCATATTGTCTTGCTCCTACTCATTTAAGAATTGGGCCAATCCAAGGCTTACATGGCCCAGTCTGAATTCTGAACACAGTCTTTTAACAAATAAACAAACCCATTTGTAGCTTAAACTCAGTTCAAACTCAAAGCAGAGCCTGAACTATCAAACACAAAATTGTAAGACTTTTTTACCTCTGAACGTTCAGAGCTTCAAATTTGTGTTTCTTTTTTCGTGAACACGAACGTTTGACAAGTGATTGTTTTATTAGAATACATTTTCTTTTTTCTTATTTCTTGTTTCTGTTGACAAAAAAAAATAAAAAAAAAAAAAAATTGACAAATGTCAAATGTCAAATAGTGACAGCTGAGTGTTCAAGTGTGTTTCAAAAATAATTCTAAACACTAAGGACAAACCTTTTTTAAGGATCAAGCAACCTGATTTGAACCTTCCCATAATGATTCACAATGAAGTAAATTATGGGAAACATCCCCATTTGCAAACGTCATATTCATGACATATTAGATATGTACATTAATAAACTTCAATTTGGTGACTTAATGAACAGCAGAAGACATAATTTTAGCATAAATCTATTTCAATCAGTCAACCTAAGTCCTCCGTTTACAGTTTTTTTGCAATAAATATTCTGGTCAGCTGTTTCGCGTTTAAGCTATATTTTGACAGATCTGTCACATTGATATATTTATTCATGAAAAGTGAACGGACACGTTTGTAATCATATCCAAAACTTTTCGAATTTATTTGGAAAAACATCTGATATCAAAAAAGAAAGGATCACGATCACGCCCAAACGCATTTAAATCTTTCCTAGTTACACAAGAATAATTTAAAATTTGATTTTTTCAAAAAATATGCAAAAGGTACTTAAAAACTAAACCTTTCTTATTCAAATGACAAAAGTTTAAAAAAAAAAAATAGCAGGTAATTGCTTTCGTTTGAGCTCATTCTAAAGAACTGATCTGATGACATCGTAATTTTATGACTTTTATGCACAGGTAACCATAAATATGCACACATGTGATGCCAATAAAAAAGAAGGGCTTGATTCTTTCACCCCTTTGTCATTCACGCATGCAGGATTTTAAAACGAACATATTATATCTCCTATATACAGTCCTATCCTTCCTATAATCGTGTCCTTTATGTATATGTTGCCCTTGCCGACCGAAACAGTGCGACTTGGTGGATGGCGGTGCATCGTTTCATCTTTATTATCCTTTAAGAAGTCTCGATTTTATCAGCTCAAGTAGAGTATAAAAGAGTGATGCATCTTTTGAAAAAGGTCATCCAGCAGAAAGGTAGGTAAAACGAATAAGGTAAGTAGGTAGGTTTATGTACATATAGCCTTATAGTTGGTATGACGATGGTATAAGGTATTAAAAACGCGGTTTGACTTGAAAGCTGCTGTGCTTAACATAAGGTAGGTAGGTAAAGTAGTAAGGTCGGTACAATCCTTTCGCAAACCGAAAAGAAACCCCATAATGCAATACGCCGCTATTTTATTGGCCAAGCGCAAAAATATCAAAAAGCCGAAAAGTCGTAAAATGTTTTCTGCGTTGCATTTCCTTTTTTCTTTTTTTGTTATATATTTTTGTTTATTCGATTCAAAGGAACGCAAACGCGCAGCGCAGCGCAGCGAAGGTTTGAAGCCAAAGTCGAGTCGGAGAAATCCAATAAAATAAAAGGAGGAAACTATAAAAAGACAAGTCAAGCAGAGCGAGAGAGATATGAAACTTCATACGCGAACGCGACGAACGCGCTAGCGATCATCGATTGGGCCAGAAGCGTACTAAAGTCTCAAGAACTGTGAAGCTAAAATAGCAGCATCGGTCCTCGCCAAATACTCGTACAAAAAAAAAATAAAACCAACAAAAATCGGTGAAAAACAAAACAGTTAAAGTATAAAAATCCACTTGACTTTATTTAAATGGCGTAATTTATCCTTTTGTCGGTCGGCGGCACTTTGTGTTTTAATTCACCTCGGTTGTTGCCGTCCCGCACCATAGCTTGGTGAAATTGCAATTTTATGTGCCCATTATACGTGCTGCATGCCCATGCCCCTGCCCTGACAACAAATACATACGCAAACACCTCATCCACACATATGCATATGGCATATACGGATATGCGGTCGGGCTCGTCGCTGATCTTGAGGTGATGTTGTTGTTCATTTTAAAGGTGGTGAAAAATACCGCGAAGGTTAAGATGGACTCGCCGATAGGTGGATAGGTATTTGTTTTCGCACAAGCCGAACGCCGGCCGCCGCGCCACCGTTGCGCCTTTGCGCCGCAGTTGCTAGGCTCTAAAGCCGAACGCTATTTCTGTTGCGATCTCTGACTGCTGGTTGGTGTTTGGCTCATTGGCTGCTGCTGATTCTTCTGCGAACTTGAGTCAGGACAGGAGAACTGTGCCGTGTGTATAGATACGTATCTGCCGGGAAATTCTTAAAATAACACCGCGACATTGAATGTGGTTTTCGAGGACGATTTATCAAGAAGACTGATTGGTTTTTTGGGGTCTCAATAAATATTTATCTTTCGTTGTACCTACATATACTGGAGTTCCACAAGAGGGGGGCAAGGGGTATTATTTAGATTTAAGACCAAGGAAAAGGAAATTGAAATTACTTTACTTTTGTGTTCACAAATACAAATAACTCTGCGCATGATTAAAGTAACGGTAAAGATATAAATAGGTTTGAGTAGGCGGTATATTGAACCTGAAAAAGTTGACATAAAAATGTTGTGACAATTGATCGAATAATTTAAAGTTTGAGATTTTATATTTTAAAATCCAGATTTCTTAAATAGACTTTTAGGTTTATTGTTAGCTTTTACCATGTTTACATGTGGTCACTTCCACTATTTTTAACATAAGCTCGATCCAACTCAATCGCACTCGGAGAGCGGTGTCGAGTTAAAAAAACCTGGGTTGAAAAGTTGGTAATGAAAGTGTACGTTAGACGTCAAATGTCATTCCAACTCAACTTCACTTCGACCGCTCAACTTAAATAACGAACTCTTTGAAGGTATTATAAATATAATAACTGTCAATACGCATCTTTCCGAATGCAATGGAATAGCTGAAAATGCCCATACATCTGTCAAAGTTGGAATACACATAAAAAGTATATATAGCGCCACAATGAGAGGTTCTACCATATAATTCAACAGATGTCAAAATTAAATCAACTTCAACTTTTTCGATGACAAGCTACAGCTACATATTTTTCATATTGCAGTGGTCTCGTTCTTCGTTTCTTTTTCGCCCTATTAGGTCAGATTAATACTCACCACACTATTTTTTGACAACGTTTGGCAAATAGTCAACGATTTTAGTGACAGTTTGGTCTATAACGATTCTTTTTGCTATCAGCTTTGTATAAGGAGTGACAAATGGCTAATTTATGGAGCTACACGATTGAAGAGTAGGCAGAATTATAATACCCTTATTTCTTTTTTTTTTAAGTAAAAAGTAATGATAATGACTCTTATTAGAGAGTGAAGTTTGGGAGTGAATTTTTCAGTTCGAATACGTTTCAAATCAACGTTTAAATTACTTTGTGCGTCAAACTCGCTTAAGCAAAAACAAAATGAAAAGACAATGATTCTGTCAAAAAATAAAATTGAGGAACGAAATGATAAACTTTTCTAAACAGTGATATGCATCAAATATCTTAAAAAAAGATTAACATTTGGTTACCACTTTTTCGTTATTTAGATAATGTCAAATTTAGATTTTTTTTGCTTCATTTTTTGACAGAAGTGTTTGGCTTGAAAGCATCACATTGTCATTTAAAGAATTTCTGACAAAAAGTTTTTAAATTAAGACAGCAAAATAATTAATCAGAACCATACTTATACCACACAACAATTTAATTTTTGAATGTATGTTTCTAAAAATGGCCGTTCGGTTTGGAGTTATTGTGACTGGGTGTTTTTTGGAAAGGTTTTTGAAATGTTTAGAAAATATCAATCATTTTATCATTGAGTTCGTACAAATCGAATAGATTTTTAAAAACTCTGAATTCATTTTATATTTTTTCGTCTAGAAAAACTATGTATGTATATTCAATGAAGTTATCAAGAGAGATATCAGAAACATAAACTGACCTAATATCAAATGTATAACATGTTAATGTCAGAAAAGTTTAAATTTCAAATAAAGTTTTGTTAATACAATTTCTTCAGAAAAATCAGAATAAGATAGTCAAACTTCTCTAAACATCGGATTCACAGTTGGTATTTCAGTTCAACTTTAGATAAAACTTAAAGTTATAGTGCATCGCCCTGAGTGCATTAATGAGGCATTAACTTTTTGAAGTAAAGGGTTCTTAATTTAAAACAGTCTAATATTAAAATATACATATGTTTGACACTAACTAACAGCTTATAAATTAAAAAGCTCTTGAATAAAATCATCTTCATTCTCAATGAAATAAAACAGTTCAAATTCAAAAATAGTTCATAAACGAACCTTGTTTTTAACATTAATAAATGTCAAATTGTGTTAGTATGACACTTAAAATTAAAGAATCCTTTTTATGATTTTAACTTTAATACAATTTAGCTGGCCATACACAACCTAGACAAAATTCGTTGGTTCTATTGGAAAATATTTTGATTTCCGCGTTTTTTAAAATTTAACTGATTTTGACGTTTCTAACAATTCAAACCTTTTTGTATTCTAACAAAATAAGAATCTGCGAGTCAAAAATATCTTGCAGTCAAAGAGATCGTTTGTGATTGGCAAACTTATAGTTTTCCATCTAACCCTTATTAAAGCTGTGTATGGTTCAAAAATAATGTTTAATATTGGTATTTTTAAATTTTTGAAACTTACCATGCTTAAAAAATGTATAATCCTCAAAATGACATTATTTGTCATTGGTGTTCTTGTAGTCGACGACATTTTGTTGGTTATTATTATTATTTAAGATTCATAAATAAAGAACAAATATTTTATTTTTTTCTTAAAGGTTGTTTGATTTTTGTTAACACACTGTTGTTTAAAAAAAGATTTTGGACATTGGTCAATTTAAACAATTTTCATTTTTTTTATTTTATTAAACTATGGTTATTTTTTAAGACATTTTAAGCACTTTGTAACATACATAGGTACATAATATTATTAAACTACCATCAATTGTAAAACACTTTGATTTAAACAAAAATGAATGGTAACTTTAGTCATTCAATGACTATTTCCTTTTTTTTAACAATTCGATATTATAAAAATTGAACGGATTGAATCAAAGTCGATGTTTTTGATTCAATATTATAAATATTTTCGAAGTAAAAGAACTGTCAAATAATATAAAACAAATTTTAACATTTATATAAGACGATCGGAGAACTAGACAACTTTACCGATTGAACGATCGTTTCGGAATGAAAGAAAAAGTCTGTTGCGCCGTGTGTTTACCTCTCAAGAAATTACTGTGGTAATGCCAGGCCTTTGCCATGCCATCCCATGCCATGCCAGCACCACCAGAACTCGATGGAACAAAAAGTCCAACAACATAACACAAATGATGACGATGAGAGAGCCGAGCGAGCGAGCGCGAGCGTGGCAAAAGGTAAAAGATACAATAATACAACTCTCACAGAAGACAGGATCTTCCTCCTTCAAAAAAATAACAACCTGACCTGGCCGGGCTGATAGTATAGGTAAGGTACACCTCTTGCTCCATCTCCAGCTCTGTAGTATACACCTTATATCGCTTTGCGGTATCTTATGAATAGGTAAACGTCAGTGTCAGGTATAGTGTCGGTCGGCAATGCAATGCGATCAAGGCTGGATGGAAAGAGATACGTCACGCATAAATAAAAAAGAGTATAAATGATCATGACGATGACGATAATAATTATTATTATACTCCTTTGAAAAGAGAGGTACATACATAGGTTTTATACTTTGGCGCTTCTTTTGAACAACAGCACGACATGACATTTGTTTAGAATATGAATGTTAAAAGAAAATTGATAAAACAATTTATTTAAGCATGAGTGATGATGATTATGTGTATCGCCTTTGCCACTACCTTACCATCGGACAACAGTGTTGCCTTCGAGAAAGAGAGAGAGAGAGAGAGAATAAAATTTGATCGGCAATTTTCAAAAGAAGATCAAAATAAGTTAATAAATTAGTTGGTTTCTTGTCTTGAGAACTTAAGAGAACAAGAGATTTACTCACACTCTCTCTTAAATTATAATCTTCTATACTTCTTCGACTTCTTCTTTTTCTATACATCTGCTATTTGGCGGCATAAATGAAAGAAATTTATTAAACAAAATAAAAAAAAAAACTAATTGCTGATTATGTAGGTGAAATGAATGAAGATGATAAGAAAGTTAATGGGATTTTCAAAGTGATTTTATCCTATGCGAATGAGAGGCGGCTAGCGCGATTATGTTGAAAGAACAATACTGTTTTTATCTTACATATAGACCTACATATACTATACTTACCTTACCTATGAACCTATCCGTTTTTATTTTTCGGGTGTTATAGGTATTATAAAGATATAGATATTATTGTAGGTAGAAGAGTTTCTATAACTATTGTTTAATTTTTTTAATTTTTTTTTTGTTTATTGTTTTGATAGAGATTGCTTTTTGAATATTTGCGTGAATTTAGTGAATTGAAGCAATAATAATAATTGAAATAACAGTCATCAAAAGATACACCGACGACCGACGACTGGGGGAATTTATTAATTAGGTATACCTACCTGGTTATTAAAGTTTTTCTTTTACGATCATACAGGGTGTGCAACATAAATGTGATTTGACTACCTAATTATTAAAGAATGGTCCATAAACAGGCTTATTAAATTATTAGCATGTTTCTAACTGTACATTACATCCTTTAACTCATCTTAATCTCTAAATACTTTCTTACTAGAATTATGTTGGGATATGAATTTCGTGGTTACACCTGGCATTTGACACATGTCAAACTCAGATGTCATTTGAATTATCATCATATTAGTTGAATGGTGATTGTGATTGTGGTCGTCATAATCGAGAAACTACGCTAGTAGGTATTCGATAAAGCTGTTAAGAAACATTTGAAGAAAGTGAAGGCGGTACTGATGTCGTAAAGCCTGTCTTTCAACGTATTGCACAAATATTGCTGCTGCGAGTGGAAGTGTTGCTGATGATCCTGAATTTATTGATTTCCCGGCGTTCACAGCATTTAAACGTTTCGTACATCTTCTTTTTTGCCGACTGGCAATTGAAGTTCATGACTTAAACGATAAGTAGGTCCAACAAGACGGGGCAAAAATTCAAAAAAATACGAGGAAAATTTCCTGGTAGGGTATTTTCTCGTTTTATAGACGTCAATTGGCCATTAGGATCATGACACTGACACTGTTAGATTTTTGTTTGTGGAGCTACCCGAACAATTTTAAACCATTAAGTAAAATGTTAAAGCCGTTTTTCAGCAATTTCCTAAGTTAGAAGGTGCTTTAGCTACTTTTAAACGATTTTAACATTATATACTATCTCTAAACATCTTGCTTAAGTTAAAACCAGGAAATGGCTACTTTAACTTTTTTCAATTTGCTAAATCCATATGACATCTGTCAGTATCCTAAACAAAATTTCTTACTAATTTACATAATTTAAAGAAGCTTATTTGTGAGTTTTTTGTATAATTTGTGAGCTACAATTGTTTTGTTTTAAATACAAAAAATGTTTTCAGAAGACGAAGATTTAGAAATATTTGAAGGCTGGACGATGTAGAATTTTACTCTACGTATAGGTATGACAAGATAAGAGTTCTGTACTTAGCTGAATCGATTTTGGATCAGGTCGGGTCCATTTGGATCTTCGGCACTGTCGTATAAGGCTATTTTAACACACACTTTATTAAATGTCCTTCACACTACAATAAACAGTAAACAGCAATAAAGAAAATCATTCGTTTTGATTTTGATTTCCGATTGCCTGAGTTATCTGACATTTCCAATTAATAGGTGAATAGGTCAGTTTATGTTTGTGTCCTTTATATATTTTTACGAACTGTCACTGTTAAGGCATGTTTGGATGCCAGTTTTCTTGCAATAAAAATAAGTTAGTAATTTTCGAATTAGCAAAACGATAAGTAAGTTTAAAAATGTTGAAGTCGTTAGTAAATTGCTAAATATTTAGGAAATTGCTACTTAGTTAAGAGTTAAGCCGTTAACAATAAATTATTTCAAGTTTTTCGACCATATTTTTATGCGAATAATACAAAAACGTATTTAAAATAAATATAACTTCTCAAGTTTAAGCCCAGATACCGCCTGAAATACATATGTAATAAAGTGGTTAAAAATTACCTCAAAAAAATCGGATGCTGCGAACCTTCCAGAGACGTTCATTTAAATGATTTTGTTTTTAACACTAATTGGCAAGGTCTTAACTTTAATAATAATACAGTAAACAACTCTATAAAAAATGCATTGCTGTGTGTATAAATGAATGACCTTGTTCTAAAGCGGCCCACAAACATCATATTTGTGTATACATGTGTGCCCCGACACCGGTGTGTGATTGCGCAACACAAATAGTTCACAATAAATCGACAATTAAATTCGAGAAAATCAGACTCTCATTACTCAAACACTATTCCGCTGCAACTGAATAATTAATGTGCGAACGGAGCCCAAAACACATCACATAATTCAAGACACCGACACCAAAGATCAAAAATGTTTAATTTTAATTGTTTCGTGTTTGACACCGAAAACTCGGTGTGTGAATCTGGCCATCTGAAGTATGTGTGCAAACAAGTGCGTTGTCTGTGGGCCCCTTAATAAACTTCTAAATAAACTTCAACTGCAAGAACATACAACAGTTTGTAAACGAACCTTTTTTGACATTTATATAAATTTTAAAGTGTGACTTTAAAAAAGGGTAGCCATTTTTTAATTTTAACTTTCATAAAATGTTAACGATATTTCAATGTTGATTTCGTGTTAATATTAACATTTTTTTTTGTTAGATTTTACTAAAATAATAAAATTTTGCACCAATATTTTAAAAAACCAGAAAATTTTTCTCTAATTTTGTCCATCCATCTTTCAAAAATTACCCATGTATTTGTACAGTGATATATTTATATACTATTGAATTACATTTAAGATTTTTGTTTTTACTTTACAAAGTTTTTGTTTTGTTTAGCTGTCAAATCTTCTTATCAATGTATTTTTTAATTGATAAAAATAAATTATGAACTTAAGATTGGCAAATATTTTTTGAGATAAATGCTTTATTCGACTAAATAATTATTTAACAACTCGCCAAAATATGTAGATGCACATTCTTAGAATTTAAAAGTAATTTAGATTATTTGATGATAACGATGATGCAAAGTTTTTAAGAAAAGATTACAAAAAAATATCTTGCGATTATTTTGGGTTGTTTATACAGAGCAATATCTAAGATCAACAAATTTTGTGCACCAAAAATATAAAAATAAATAAATTTCTTTATAAAACATTGCACGTTTAATAATTTCGATTAGTTTTAGCACACTCTTGGAGACAATCTAATCTTCTATCTAAATATTTTTTTATACTTTATACAATTTTGTATGAAATTTTAAAATGTCATTTTTGTCATCAAAGGTAAATAAAACACTAGATCTTTTCTTTTATTCTGAATTTTTGTGATTTTCCGTGATATTTATTCCAAAGTTCTGTCAATTAAGTTTGTTTTGATTTGACAGAACTTTTCAATGATAAAAATTCAGTGTAATGAAACAGATCTACGCACTTGATTGTTTCATTGAATAAAGTGTTACAATAAAAAAACTACATCTTTCAGCTACTTTACACTATTATTTTTGGACTTTTTGCATTTTATGGTGAATTATATGCAATATGTGATACTTGTTCAGAAATTAGTTATGCAGCTTGTCTAAATTTAACATTTTATGCAGTTTGTTTTGATGGTTAGTGACATTTCTATTTTATATTACATTTTTACATATGTATTTCTATTGTAGGACTAACTATATCAAAACAAATTAACCAATGTCCGAAAAATACAATTTGTACTGATCAACAAGGTATTTGCCTGCCAAAAGATGCAACTACTGAACCTGGCTGTCCATCATTTGAGTGTAATGTTTGTACAACTTCCAGTATTTTCACATGTCTGTCAGAAAGAAATTACGGTTATTGTGATACGAATGGTAATATTTTGACAGTTGGTTTATGTGAAGAAGATGAAGTTTGTAGTATTGATTATTTCAAGACGTCAAAAGCGATATGTGGAAAAAAATGTAATGTAAGTTGAATGAAAAAGTTCTATTTTTGTTGCATTAAAAAAAAACTATTTTTTGGGACGTTTTCTGACAAATTTTTATATGAATGTCTTGAAATTGATTTTGTTTTTTGTTTAGACTAAGCCCACGTGTTCCAATTCTGAATACACAACTGAAGCTCCAACAACTGCTAGTTATGAAGACATATGTAAAGGAGTCAAGGAAGATGGTTATTACGCAATTGAAGATTATCTTCCGTGTTCAAAAATGTGAGTTTGTTTTTGATATTGTTTTTAACTTTTTTTGTATATTTCATGAAAATTTAAATATTTTGATGACTATGCACACAATTTAAGGTACGTTTACTGTGAAACTGTAAATGGTAAGATGACATCGTTTAGGGGAACATGCAAGTCTGGCTATTTTGATCCAGTGAAACGAACATGCTCCGATAATAAACCAAGTAAATGTGATTAGTTAATAAATTGTCGCAAAGTATTCGAAAAGGAAATCACACGAAATTTTACTCATTTGTTTCTATGGATATCCACTTAAAATCACACAGATATTAAAAATGAAAATTCAATGAAAAATATTGTAAATAAAGAAAATATAATGACAAAAATGAACACAACTGTCAAATGAATTGGTTTTATGTCATTTGTACTCCAAGATGTATGAGAAACACTGGTTAACACATAACAGATAATCTATAAACGAGGATTATGTGAGCTTCGCAGAATTAATAGTAAGACTCGAAGTTAACTCATTATATGTATTTCAAAAGAATACCTCATGCTTTGGTTTAATCCTAGAAATCAAATTGCACTTTTGTGATGGATTTTGAGGGATTTAAAATAAATTAAACTGAAATATTACTTTTTGAAATTATGCATAAAAAAGAAGCATATCATTGTGTTTTTTTTTTTTCGTATACAAATTAAAGTTGTCAACACTTTTTTAACTGGCGGCCATTTTGTCAGCTGTTAAGTGATTTATTATTAGTTCGGTTTGGCATTTTTACATGAATAGACTGACGCGATGCCTCAACAATGCTTGCATATTGTTCAAGTTAATTTGCTTTATGTAGCTCGGATTATATGGTATCTCTATTGATTCGGGAAAATATGCGTCAAGACAAGGTGTAATGGTCATCTTCTGATGAGCCCAACCATTACACGCACCGGGGCGAAACGCATATATCTATGAACACTTGCTGGTTTATTTATTTTCATGATTTTTATGATTTTAAATCATTTTTATTAAAAATAATTTAATAATAGTACTGTTACTGATATAAATGTCACTTTTTATTGAATGGATACGTCAATAAACAAAACTGATATTATTAAAGGAAATTTTCAGTAACCACAGTTTCACGAAACGGTCTATCGAATTGACCTCCAAGATTGTGTGAATGAAAGCTTTGGGAAATTTAGAAAAAAGTAATCGTAAAATTGTGTCTCCAGATTGTACTATGTACGTTTGAGTTAACCGTGGTGATCATTTGCCACAAATTATATTTAACTTGTCAAGTCAATTTAAATAAATAATCTTTACATTATTAACTTCCCATAAGAAGTTATTGTAATGGGCCCGATTTGTCGAATTGAAAATTTTGACATTTCTCGACGTTTCAAGGTCCCTAGAGTCGAAATAAAAGATTTTTAGAAAGATGTCTGTGCGTCCGTGTGTATGTACGTTCGTACGTCCGTACGGTCGCGACGTTTTTTTCGTCGTCCATAGCCAGAGAACCAGAAGACATATCGGCTTCAATAAAATTTTGAGAAAAATCGAATTGACAGTTTTTTTTAATTTAAAACCTAAAAAAAAATCAACAAAAGTTGGTAAAAATTGATTTTTGACTTAAATATCTTTTCAAAACTTTGATATATTGGCTTTAAACTAATTTTATCTTATAAGAAATATTGATTCAACATTCATTCAAATTTTGAGAAAAAATCGAATTGACAGTTTTTTTACAAAAAATAAAAACCTAAAAAAATTAAGAAAAGTTGGTAAAAATCGATTTCCGATTCAAATATCTTTTCAAAACTTTGAGATATTGGCCTTAAACTAATTTTATATTTTAAAAAATACTGTTGTCAACTTTCAGTAAAATTTTGAGAAAGTCAAATTGACAGTATTTTACGCAAAAATAAAAACCTAAAAAAAAACATTACTAAAAGTTGGTAAAAATTGACTTTCAACTCAAATATCTTTTCAAGACTTTAAAATATATGCTTTTAACTTATTTTATCTTTTAAAAAATATCGTTGTCAACATTCAGTAAAATTTTGAGAAAAATCGAATTGACAGTTTTTTTACAAAAAAATAAAACTAAACAAAAATTAATAAAAGTTGGTAAAAATTGATTTTCGACTCAAATATGTTTTCAATACTTTAGGATATTGGCTTTAAACTAATTTTTTGTTATAAGCAATATTGTTTTCAATATTCGGTAAAATTTTGAGAAAAATCGAATTGACATTTTTTTTACAAAAAATAAAAACCTAAAAAAAAAACAATACTAATAGTTAGTAAAAATTTACTTTCGACTCAAATATCTTTTCAAAAATTAAAAATATTGGCTTCAAACTTATTTTATCTCATAGAAAATATTGTTTTCGACGTTCAGTACATTTTTTATAAAAGTCCAACAGTCAAATGGGTTATAATTCTTATTTAATTGAAAGTTAAGGTTGCGAGAAAAAAGATACATTTGTATGTTTATTGTTATTAATTTTACACTAGACTTTGATAGCGTTAACTCAATTTTAATATGATTTGAAACACAAAATTTTGCCAATTTTGAAATGATTTGAAACACAAAAGTATTAACAATTTTGAATTATTTTATAAGCAAAAATTTCACAATTTTTTCAATTTTAAAGTGATTTGGAACACAAAAAAAATTCAATTTTTAAATGATTTGAAACACAAAAATGGGATGCAGTATTATGCAAATGGCAATGAAATTGTTTATATCTTCATTTTCTCTTCTATTGCAAAGCCAACAGATTTGGGGTAAATCTGCTCGATGAGGCATAAAGTTTAAGTTAAGAACTTCAACACGTGCTCTAAATATGAAGCTCATAATTTCAGCCGAGTATTCATTACGAAAATAGTTAATTCCTGAAGAAATTTGGTGATTGAGATTCTTATAGGTGCTTCTAGACAATGTTGAATTCGCTCTGGATAGATGATGGTTATAAATCTTTTCGTCTATTTTCGAAGTAACCTCCGCAAACATACCCTAATCTAATCTATTTTAAAGCTAAAACGGTTTTGAATAGAAAAAGGCGAAACAGTTTAAAAGCTATTTTCCTGAAACTAAGTAAGCTACTAAAATAATTTGATCTATACATATCTAGAAGACAAGAATTTGTAGTTTGGATGATCATCACACAAGTTATTGTCTTCGAAATTGTAAGTTTAAAGTGTCATATTTTCAAATTCTGAAGTGAAAATTTATAAGGCGATATTCGGATTCAGGACAACTTAATCCTTGCTTTGTTGCTATGAATATAAATAAACGGTGTTTTCTACAATACTTACAATTTAAATTGAAAAGACAGTTTATGTAGTGGCATTGTAAAAAATAAAAAAAAAAAAAAAAAAAAAAAAGAGGAATATAAAACAACAATGGATGCCTGCTTCAAACAAAACAAAATGGATCGATTGCAAATTATTTGCCCTTATGTGAACTCGAATCAATCGTCATAAAATCGGCGACATCAATTTCCAAATCAGGTGCACTCTATAAGAAATCCGCATGGTATGATCGTGAATGCGAAAAACTTAGAAAAAAGTGTTTAGCCTTGCTTAACTTGTTAAGAAAAAATGAATCTCAGTCGATTAGAATAGATTATTTGGAAGCAAATAAGCACTATAAAGAGACTGTAAAAATAAAAAAGCGAGCTCATGAAGAAAAATTGGCATTTGAACTAAGTCAAAGCAAGGATGCAAAAGAATTTTGGTCTTTAACTAGAAAACTGTCTGGTAATTACCAATCAAAAGAACAAGTTTCGATTCCCTTGGAAAGCTTACGACTCCATTTTGAATCTCTATTATACCAAACGGAGCAAATTACGTGGAGTTTTGCACAGCCCAACATTGTGGACGATCTTTTAGATAAAGAAATTAGATTTGAAGAAGTCGAATTGGTACTTCATTCCTTAAGAGATGGCAAAGCATCCGGACCTAACGGCATACCGGCCGAATTCTACAAATATAGCTCCCAAACTTTCAAAGAGAACTTCGCAAAAGCACTCGACATCATATTTAACTTTGGAACACTACCTGATCAGTTTTATGAGTCCTTGATATTACCAATATACAAAAAAGGTGACAGCTCAAATCCAGCCAATTATAGGGGGATCACTTTGTTGAACTCGGCGCTAAAAGCTTATACAACATTATTATACAAAAGACTCGAAGAGTGGGTTTCCGTGAACGAAAAATTCAGCGAGTTTCAAGCTGGCTTCCGCTCTGGTTACTCTACTGTCCATAACATTTTCATCTTAACTTCAATGGCGCAAATGAAAATAGACCATAATATAAAGCTCTATACTTTCTTTGTCGATTTTAGGGCTGCTTTTGACATGATAAATCGAAATGCAATGTTCTACAAGCTGTACAATTTAGGAATATCTACAAAATTCGTACGTGCATTAAGAAAACTTTATCAGCAAACAACAGTAAATATAGGCAATGGTAAAGACCGATCAGAAAGACTGATTGCAAACCGAGGTGTGAAACAAGGCTGCAACCTCAGCCCCTTACTGTTCGCACTCTTTCTCGATGACCTTGTGGAGTGGCTTACATGTGGGGTTGGTATTGACAACACAAAGGTAAAGGTTATCATGTACGCGGATGACATAGTCATTCTTGCCGAATCACCATCTTCATTGCAACTGATGATAAACAAGCTCTATCAGTATTGCTTAATATGGGGTCTGGAGGTAAATGTGGAAAAATCAAAGGTTATGATTTTCCAAAAAGGGTCCGGAAGAATTGCAAGCGGTGAAACTTGGAAATATGGCGAACGTAAGCTAGAAGTAGTAAAAAAATATACCTATCTCGGAATGGAATTATCGTTCAATTTAAAAATGGAAAACCACCTAAAAAATAAAGTAGATAAGGCGAAATCAGCAATATGCCAGAATTGGAAAAAAATTTTCAGCAACAATTTAATAACTATCAGCTCCAAATATAGTGTATTTAATGCTACAGCCAAATCTATTATGTTTTATGGTGCACAATGTTGGGGGATAGAAAGACACGAGGAAACTGAAAGCCTGCTGCGGTTCTTTCTAAGGAAAATCTTTTACCATCCATTAAACACGCCAAAATATATGTATCACCTGGAGTCGGGGTTGCCAACAATATTTATTTCTGCTCTTAAACTACATGCAGATTATTTATTAAGGGTGATAAATATGGAAGAATCAAGACTTCCGAAGAAGATTCTTAAGTATGCACTAAAAAAGAAAACTCTCTTCGTCAAAAATTGGGTTAAACTTGCCGGAAACTGTGGAATAACGATTAACTTGTCAGAAGCTAACTCAAATCAGTGGAAAAAGATCTTTTATGAAATAATCCAGCTGACTGCTGAAAATGAAAGATATGCCTTTATCGAAAAAGCTCGCAATTCAACAGAGCGAAAGTATTATTCATTAATCAATTACAATCTTAATGAAAATAACTACTTTAAAAGCTGTTTCTCGTGCTACAACATAGGGACCATCTTCAAAATTAGAGGCGAACTCATCAAATTAAACTTTACTCCGCATCGAACGGCGGGGAACTGTAGTTTATGTAATCTGCAAGAGAGGGAAGACATCCTTCATTTTATTGGAGTTTGTCCCGTGCTTAAAGAAATAAGGCGTCACTACTTTGGTAAAAATGTTCTACTCATCGAGGAAGTAAAGAGTTATCTAAATGGTTTCGACTGGCAGCTTCTATTCAACTATTATAGTAAGGCCTATGCTTATAGAACAAGGATAATCACCGAAAGTTTTTAATTAGCTATGCAATAATGTATGTTTTTAGTTTTGATTAACATTTTAATTTTTGTTTTAACTAAACTAAAAGTCATTCCGTTTTAACTAAACTAAAAGTCATTCCGTTTTAACTAAACTCAAAGTCCACGAAAATTGTTTTAAAAATTGTAATATCACAAATATTTGGCAAAATGTATCAGTTAAAAATCAAATTAATGTGTAAAAATTATAAACGAATTATATCACATAATAATGTATACTACAGACACACGACAAACTTTGTCATGTCTTAATTTATTCATGTTCACTACTTAATGCATTGTATAAAAATTTGTTTTTCATGAATAAAATTTATCTATCTATCTAGTGGCATTGTAAGACATGTAAACAAATCAAAAGTTGCTTGCTGATCTTAAAGTTAGTTAAAAATGTATCCTCCAGACTTTGTTATTTTTCAAACAGCTTCAATTCTGAAAACAGACGAAATTCAAATTCATCTTAAACTATAGTATAGTTAAAAAAATCAAACACCCTATTTACCTTAGGAAAATGATAACAATTGATAATACCAAAATGGGAATTCCAATACTGACCAAAAGAACAATAGGTAAGGTAGGTATAAAAACTATATCTACCTATCTTCTTGCAACATCCAACTTAGTGCATGTGCAAAACTCGAAAAACATAACAACAACAACCAAGAAAAACTATAAGTAAAAACTGCAACAGCTGTTGCAACAAGCGTGCAAGGAACTTGTCTGTGTTATGTGTGCGAGCGGTCCCTTTCATCCCGCGCCATCGCATCGCCGCTGCGTTCTATTGTTTCTGTATCAAAAGTCCACTATTATGTAAACAGTCGGCACTTTTGATCTCCACCGCATCAAAGGGCACCGCGCTCTGGGCTTTCTCTCTCTTTCTGCCGCTGCTGCTGCTGCTGCCGCCGCCCCCACCGTCTCTGCCGTACCGTACTCCGATCTCTCCACGGTCTTCTATAGGTTCCTTCGTGTGCTCTGGCCAAATCCCTTAACAATACAAAATTGCCGGCCAACAACTTGTTCTGAGGGAAACTTAAAAACAACGAAGAAAAAAATGTTCAAATCTGCAGCGGAACACTTAAGATTCGTGCACAGCACACTCTTGAAGTGCGCATCACCGTCCGTCCGAACAAGCCATTCTTCTGTCTCCCAGGAACTGATGCGGCGGCCGCGGCGGCGACGGTGGCGATACATTTGGTTGGTGTACATTATACAAGTATACGCGAAGTATGAGGGAATCCAGTTCAATTTGTTGGCAGTTTGCTGCCGAAGTCGATCCTATCCGATCCGATCACAAAACGAAAAGAGTGATCTTTTCCTTTTGATCTTCATTTCTATACACTCCGACTGGACTCTGTGCCGCTGGCACTTCATTAACATTTATTTATTTATTGTTCTTTGATGAACTGGCTAATAATTATATCACGTATAAAGCTTGAGGAAGGATCTACATCTAATAGTCGTTGGCAGCTTCAGTATGGACTTCATAGCAGTTTGGATCGGCATCCTGTGTTGAAACTCTTTCCCCGTGTGATGCATAAGACTTTTACCTCTCTCTTTTGCCTGATTTACAAAGGACTTGTTTCTTTATGATGACGATAACGATGATGAGGATGTCCTCTTGGGCAGTGCATCGCAGGAAAAAAGAAGAAGGATAATTGAATTTCACGGATTATCTGCGTGCACATTGTATCTGAATACAGCAGGTGCTGAAATCAGGTCGAACGATTTATTTTATTTGTATGTACATAGATAGTAAGGTATTTCTGCGTATACATTGTTGCGGATAGTGGTGGCAAATTTATTTGCTTTTTAAGGAACAAAAAGAAGAGCATTGGCCATTGAGTGTGGAGCAGTAGATCAAGCTCTAGGAACAAGGATATTATTTGAACCACATTTTTTCATTAAATGACTTGAACTTTTCAATCATTGTTTAGATGTAGCAGTTTAAAAAATGTATTATTAGGTTTATGACTCCTTAAACATCGAACACAAATCCAACGCAATGTGTCAAAAATTCCAAGTGACACAAACTAAATTTTGCTGAACAATTTCTTCAATATTGCGGATATGTCAAATAAAGTGACAGCTAAATAAAGACAAAATATTGAAAACAGTGACGCGTCAGGCATTTTCTTTTGATTATAACGAGTGAGTAAAATTTAACATGAATGAAAATGGCCGCTTCCTTAAATCAACGTCAAATGGCATTCGCCTTTTTTTTTAATTCGATAAGTGAAAAAATTTAACAGAAAAGAAAATTTCCGTTTACTTAAACGTCAAATGAGTGTCAATATAAATATATTCTTCTTTGAATTACATACATACATGTTGTAATTAAAATAAATTTGTTTGATCCACATTAGTGAAATTCTTGGAAGTGCAAATGAAGCTTAGACATTTGTCGTCAATTTTAATTTTTTCACTGTAAGATTTTACCGAAAATGATGTGAACGAATGAAAATGGAGTATTTATATAAATTTGTAGGAAACTGCATTATCGACAACAGTGATTTTGCATACAAATGTCAGTTAACACTTCCAATTATGAAACTATTATACTATAGTATTTTTATAGAGGAATTTTGTGTGCGTCCGCCGTAGCCGCAATATAGCGTTGAGGTTGTATATACATATGACTGTTAAGTAAAAAAAAAACTGCACGGGCTTCTGTCGACGTAACCTCTAGGTACTGTCCTCGTAGTCTCTTGAAAATAGCATTATAGGTTTTATATACAAAGAATTCACGTAAGACGTAAAGAGGAACAACATCTGCAATTTTCTTTCGATTTTGAAAGGTTAGTAAAATTCAAAATGAATGACAGCGTCAATTTTTTATTTAAATAGTGTTATCGTTAAGCATCTTGCACATGAGCTACGAACTTCGAACTGCGAACTGTGGATGTTCGCATATTTTGACTTTTCTTTCACATGAGCTTTATTTCTATTCGCAGACAGCGACGAATTGTCAACCCTTTTCTCCATATTTTCCTCAGCCATGATCTTTCACACAAAAACAAAACAAGAGTGGTATAATTTTGAGGTTAAGTTGAGCGCGAACAATTTATTCGTTGCAGTGTGGATGGTATGTGGAACGCGAATAGAGTTTGACAGTTCGTAGCAACCACACTGCAATTCGTTACTAACAAATTGTTTTTACAAAATTGTCTTGTTTTATATAACAAAATGCAAATTTTATTATCCTAATATTATTTTCTATTGGTTTTTTATAATTTAAATGTGTTTTTGTTTGGAACTGACTTTTTGAAATGTGTAAAATCACGTTTGTTCGTCCATTCGTTCATTCGTTGTTCGCTCTCATGTGCAAGGCACTTTAAATATCAATCCTGGTTGTACAAAATTTGTTTGATTTCTTGAAAATGTTATTGGAGCTTAGACATTTCTCTTAATTTTGGTTTTGACACCTCAAAGTTTTAACAAAATGACGTACCTAATGGATTAAAAAATATGGAAACATGGACAATGGATTAAGAAACATTTTGAAACTGCTTTATCGACAACAATGCTTTTGTATATAAATGTCAGTGAGGGTTTCAAATTATCAAATTATTATACTATAGTATTATTATGGAGCAATTTTTTGTATTTTTTTAGGAAACTGCGTTATCGACAACAATGATTTTGCATACAAATGTCAGTTAAGATTTCAAATTATCAAATTATTATACTATAGTATTATTATGGAGCAATTTTTTGTACGTTCCCCGCCGCCGCCGTAGCCGCAATATAGCATTGGAGGTTTTATATATGAAGGTTAAGTAAAAAGAAACTGCACGAGCTTCTGTCGTCGTAACCTCAAGGTGCTGTCCTCATAGTCTCTTGAAAATAGCATTATAGGTTTTATATACATACATACATACATACATACTCGTACATACAAAGAATTCACGTAAGACGTAAAGAGGAACAACGTCCGCAATTTTCTTTCGATTTTGAAAGATTAGTAAAATTCAAAATGAATGACAACGTTAATTTTTTTTTAATTTAAATATTTTAATCGTTAAACATCAATCCTGGTTGTACAAAATTTGTTTGATTTCTTGGAAATGCTATTGAAGCTTAGACATTTGTCTTAATTTTAGTTTTGACACCTCAAAGTTTTAACAAAATGACGTGAATGAGTAAAAATAGAAACATTTTGAAACTGTTTTATCGACAACAATCCTTTTTCCTTTTTCTCATTCAATTGCATTTTTGACGCAAATTGCTTTATCAAAAATTAAAATTGTTTTGAGACGTGTGTGACAGTTTTTATCAAGCCTTAAAAAGTAATTTATTCTTGAAAGAAAGGCCCTTTAAAACATGAAACTAGTTATTTTTCTCAAAGGCCTATTAACAGTTGTCACCTTATGAAAATTTGACAATGTCGGTGTTAATCTTTCATCTCCATCTCTGTCTTTTATGCAATTTAAAATCCATTATTAGCCAATCAAAATGCATTTCAAAAGAAGTTATAAAACTATACAAAAGAAACCTAATGTACGAATATTAATTTTTTAAATCGATTATTTGTTATTATTATTATTATTATTATTATTATGTGGTTTTTAATTCTACCACAATGAGGCGGCCAAAGCAAACGATCGATCGTTGGACCCTTGCGTTCATTGTCGTCGTCGCATCATCGAATCACTCGTCGTCGTCGGTCGTCGCGTCGTGATCATTAAAAAAATACTTAATTCCATCTAAGTATATTGAAAAGCGATCGTTATTAATTTTTATTGTTAAAAATTCTTTATATGTATGATGTTTTGTCGATGTCGATTTTAATGTTTTTTCGTTCGCTTTTCGTTTGTTTTATAATTTTTTTTCTTGTTTTTTAATAATAAAAACGTTTTTATATTTTTTTCTTATTTTTGTGTTATTTGTTGCGTCCAGCTGCTGCTGCTGCTATTACTGCTGGAACCGAAGCGGAGCGGAGCAGTTCGATGGCGCGGCGGCACGGCGCGCGGTGACAGCGACGGCAACGGGCAGGTCCAGTGATGTGATGCAAGGCAAATTAGTTAGTTACACTGGGTCGGTGATCATTTCATGTGTCGGCAAATATAAAAGAAAAACTCTTAATGTCATGTCATTAATTGATTTTTTAAAATGATTTTTATTTCTTTATATTCTTGTTTTTTTTTTTCTTTTTTAATTTTTATTTTGTCCAGAAAAATAAAACTTATACTTCGGTTCGACGGATGATGTTTTGTTTGCACTTTTGTGAGGATTTGTTAATTTTCTTATTGGTGATGAGATTGTATATGAAAACAAAAAACAATCATTATAATTAAAAAAATGGCATTTTCAAATCAAATTCATTTTTTAAGATTGAAAAAATATGTATTAAGAAACATATTATGTTATCAAACCGATGTACATATGTACATATGTATGTCATTAAAACTTCTTTTCATTGTGCATTAAACTCTGTCTCTGCTCTTCAAAATTAAGGAAAAACTTGGTAAGATTATTAGCATATCAATTATTTGAAAGTTACGTATCATCATTTTGTTTTAGTTTTCTTATAAATAAGAATTTCTCACTTAATTCAAACGATGCGAATGATGCATGCGCTCTTAGTACTTAGTAATATTAAAAGGGGCACAACAAAGATGCGTATTTTTATTTCTTACTTGCTACCCGGTAGACCTTGCTCCGTTTTTTAAAATGAATCCTTTATGCAAACCATCTGCATAGTAATACAAATTAAGAGAAACTTATTGTTAAAAAAATCTATAAAACAAATGCGTATACGCCCCAGTGCACCAGTAAATTTAGTATCACACATTTTTCGAAAATTAACAGATGTTTGATATATTCCTTGTGGTATTGATATCTTAGACCAAGATTTTTAGTGAGAGATCAAATACACTGGTCGGAAAAATTCTCGGTTTATGAAATTTATAAAATATGCCTTTTTAGGAATGTTAAAGACAACGAAGAACGGTGTTCTTATGGCTAAGGTAAAACACTACATAGTCTTTCAGAATACGTTTTATGAATTTTGCAAAGTACAATTATTTCTTTTATAATATTTTCCTACGTCTCTCATAATTCTCATTCTAGGTAGGTGTAGGATGTTTTTGAGAAACATTTTTAGTGCTGATTGCGAATCCGATCTTTGATTTTAACTATATGCTTAAATCTAATCAAATAATACCCGTTTTCAAATTTTTTTTTTAAATTTTTCATCATGTTTTTAAAACTTGATGTAATACCCTTGCTTAAACGGTAGATTCGGTACAAACAAAAAATTAAACCCATTTAGCATAAATTATTCAGTGGTTCTTTCAGATTTATGTAAAACAGTTGAAATCTAATAATTTTTGAAGATTTTTGGAAAATTTAATAAAATACTTTAAATATTTAAAGCGAGAAAAAACTACTTCATGAATTCAGATTGCCTCAAAATCTTTTACATGTATATGTACATATATGTTTTTTTCCAATTTAAAAAATTATATCTCAAAAATCTGACTTTTGAATTGGATTTAAATTCAACCATTTAAACCCTTTGGAAAAGTATAATTTGATTGCCAGGAATAATAGTTGTGTTTTAATCAGAACAGGCCCTGGACCTGTCAAACTGAAAATTGTGTTTCTTGTTCTATACAGTGTACAGAGCTCTGATTGTTTAAAACGCGACCAATAAACTCGACAGAAAAAAACGATCGTTATGAATAAAGCGCTGAACACACCGAAGATGAGGGAAAATAAATACAAATTCTTAATTAATTTTGAATTTTTAAAGACGTTGCTTAAACAATAGGTTGGAAATGCCAAAATTAAGCTATTTACAAGATGAAACAGAATATGCATAAATCATATTATAATACAATTACAGTGAAAGTTGCTGATAAGTACACATTTGGATTTCAAAGCCAAACAAAAAATGGAATCTCAAAATAAAAAGTGTTATGAATGTTTCTCTTAAAAATAGGAAGCCTATAGCTAAACTTAAATTATCAATAACAATAATGCAACATTTGAAATAATCTATTTTTAGTTGCTTAACAATTTAAAAGAAAGCAATTTTCTAAACCTTAAGAAATAAACTAGCTATTTAAAGTTTCTAATTATTTGGAAACTAGAAAAATACTAAATCCATTGTATGCATCTGAACACGTCTAAAAAGTGACAGTTCGTAAAAAAAGAGGCTGGGATTCGATTAACACTGATAACTTCCTATCCCGTCTGTCAATTTGTCTTGCTTAAAAGTTTGTAGGTTTTCGTGTTGTGTTAAAAAAGTTGTCAGTTGAATTATTCTTAAAAATTTAAAAATTACCAACAATATTTTGCATATAATGAAATTGTTTGATTTCGAAATCTATTTTTGTTAACGAGATTATTAGTCGAAAACCAATTTTTACCAATTTTAGTAGCATTTCTTAAAAGTTTTTATTTCGTATATAAACAAATACAAATTGTTTGAATGAAATCAATTTGAAGTCGATATCTCCTATTGTTCATGATATATCGAGAACCGAACATCAATTTTTACCAAACTTGCGTACTATTTCTTGTAGATTTTATTTTTTAATAAAAAAAACGGACTGTTGTTTTCATAAAAAATTTACTGAATGTCAAAAACAATATTTTCTGTGAAACAAAATAAGTTTGAAGCGAATATTTTTAATTTTTGAAAAAATATTTGAGTCGAAAATCAATGTTTACCAACTTTTATTAATGCTGTTTTTAGGTTTTTATTTTTTGTAAAAAAAAATTCAATTCGATTTTTATCAAAATTTTATCGAATGTTCAAAACAATATTTCTTATAAGATAAAATTAGTTTGAAGCTAATATTTTTAATATTTGAAAAGATAATTGAGTCGAAAATCTGTTTTTACCAATTTTTATTAATTTTGTTTAGGTTTTTTTTTGTAAAAAAACTGTCAATTCGATTTTTCTCAAAATTTTATTGAATGTTAAAACAATATTTCTCATAAGATAAAATTAATTTAAAGCCAATATCTCAAATTTTTGAAAAGATATTTGAGTCGAAAATCAATTTTTATCAACTTTTGTTAACTTTGTTTAGGTTTTTAATTTTTTGTAAAAAACTGTCAATTCGATTTTTCACAAAATTTTACCGAATGTTGAAAACAATATTTCTTATAAGACAAAATAAGTTGGAAGCCATAATCTTAAATTTTTAAAAGGATATTTGAGTCAAAATTCAATTTTTACCAACTTTATGTAAGTAATGTTTTTTTAGGTTTTTATTTTTTATAAAAAAACTGTCAATTAGATTTTTCTCAAAATTTTACCTGATATCAAAAACGTTATTCTTCGTTACAAAAAATTGTTTTGGAGATAAAACCATTTTTTATTCTTAAAATTTTTGAGGTGACACTTTTTTTTTTGATTTATAATAAAAACCGTTAATTTGATTTTTTCCAAAAATATACTTGTTTGGTATCACGTTAGAATATATAATATAAAATTTAATTCAAGTCTCTAGCGTTATTGGTTCGTGAGATATTTAGGGTTAACCAAAATGTTACCTTTTTTTTAAACTGCTATGGTAAAAAACCACCCACGCAATTTTTTTGAGAGCCCTTTCTGCATTATTATCTGTATAACAAAATTTATTTGAAGTCGATATCTCTTCTGGTTCTTGAGCTTTAGACGACGAAAAAAACGTCGCAGACGTATGTACGTACACACCCACGCACAGACATCTTTCCAAAAATCTTTTATTTCGACTCCAGGGACCTTAAAACGTCAAGAAATGTCAAAATTTTGAATTCGACAAGTCGGACCTATTACAATAACTTCCTATGGGAAGTTAATAAAGCAAACAAACCTTAATCTGGAGAAAGGCCCTATCACTTTGAAATTTCAGCTCCTCAGAAGTCATATGGGTTTAACAAATAAATATAAGATAAATTATTAATTTAATCGTTTAAAGCTACCAAAATCATCATCTTAATTTAGTAATTTACTAGAAAGCCTATAACATTTTAGTGAATATAGCTTGAAATTCTGTGCCAAAATCTTGTTGTTTATCGATTAGTTTTATCATAGAAAATCATTTAAATAGAACTCAGGTTATAATTTTATCTATCTAACACAAATAGATCACTATATGCCTCAAAATGACGATAAAGCGCAAGTACAAATAGACTTACCTTCCTTGAAAATTAAAGTCGAAAGACACGATGAATATGGAAAAAAAAATACAAAGTATACACAACACAACTTACTCAACATAATATTTTGTACCAAATAAACCACCATTGGCAAGAGGAGAGTCATACTAACCAACAACAACAAAAAAAGAGACGCAAGAAACGGTCTATTATTCCCACACTAGAGTTCAGAGCCGTTCGGATCGGTGTAATCAAACAATAATCTCTGCATTAAGGCACACGCCATTTCCAAGATCAAACGATGCCGACAAATTTTCTGCGGTTGCGCGCGCAACGGAAGAAATCCCAAGAAATCAGGGAGTTGGTTATGTTGTTTTTTTTGTTTCTTCGTCTTCTTTTACTTCTTGTTTTTTAGCCGCCAAGCCGCATCTGAATCTGGCTATGATGTTCCTACTCCATGTTGGACCTTATATCATCATCATCATCATCATCATCATCATCATCTTCTCTACCATCATCATCATTTTCCTCTTCGTTTTCAGTTCAGCCTTAAGCTATTTGTAATTCTCTATAGGAAGACTGTCTTCAGCCTTCGTCTTGATGCACACAAGATTCTTCCGCGCTTTTGGCGCTGATGTGACTCTCTCTCTCTCTCTTTAAAGTTATATCGGGTCGGGTATAGAAGACGCAAAAGAAGCATTCACACCGTCATTTATGAGACAAGCTGTAAAGTAAGAGTATACCAATACTATAAGCTATCAACAAAGTTTAAGTAATGTCTGGCCAAAGAGAGTTATTAATGTAAAAATACGAGAATCAACAGAGTGAAGCTACAAATCCCAACCTACCCACAGACCCACAGTCAACCTTTTAAGACTGGAAACTCTGTCTATAGAGGAAGTATTTATGAAGGAGCATCGAAAATAAAGTTATCAAATCAGTGTAGGGAGACATGAAGAAATTATGGCAACAGGGCACGCCAGAGTCCAGATTTTGTTGTTGTTGTTGTGGAGTGGCAGTGGAGTACAATCCTAAAAAAATTTAAGTTTTAAAATAAGCGTTTGCTTGCTGTCCATCAGCGATTGTAAAATTAGTTTATAATTTGTGAAAGTTGTTGAAAAAGATTTCGACGATTCTAAAAAAAATAAAATTTAAGTCACACATTTTTTTTATTTTTTCATGTGTTAATTCTGAATTAAGTCGTTCTTCTATTAATGGTTCAAATCCCACCTAATAAATCCAAGCCCATACATATTTAATAGATTTTTGTATACAGCTGTCAGAAATGTTGTTCCGTTTTTATTTGGAACATTTTTAGAGTTGTTTAGGACTTTACCAAAAATCAGGTTTAAGTATTTAACATTTTAAGCGATTTAGTTGAGTTAATGAAATCTTGAAAGGTAAATAAGGTAATATAATGACGTTTTACTAATGTCAAAATCACAAAATGTCGAATTTAACTTTCATGCAACGTTTTTACCAACTAAATATCTAAATACACTTTTTCAAGATTTTGAGCTTAGTTTACTCTAAATATAGTGTTTTTACCGTATTAATTCTCGAAAATAGTTTTAAAACAAATCTAATATGAATCTTATTGACAGAATGTTTTCATTGAAGATTAAATCAAACATACCTAATTTTGTTGAACGCATTCATTTGACCGTCATATTTTCTTTTTTGATTTCAATTTTAAAATATAGCTGGTCTTAGGGACTTACTTTTTTTTTAAGTTTTCATATAAAATCTTACCGAGGTACTTTTCCACTCAGAAGAAATTTGGGACATTTGGGTATTCTAGTTGGAATTGGTTGTACATAAAGCTATCTCACTCTTTTGGAAAGTTGTATTGACTGCACAATCGGGTGTCACGATATTTAGGTTTTCCCGGGAGATAGTGAACATTTTTTTAAAATATTGAGATATATCCGGCATGTTTTGTTCCCAAAATTTTTTGCTTCGTATCTGCTTTTGTAAAAATCTTGATTAAAAAAATGTTTAAACGCAAACATTTCTTTTTCTTTTTTTTATGATACACAAAACATGTTCACGTCAGGAAGCACTGTTGCTTTTCTTTCTGATTGATCTATCAAGAGTATTATTTATCATAACATCATTATTACTTTGTAAAGTAAAACATTTTACAGCAATAGTTTTAATACCATTTAAAAAAAGATTACATTAATTGGAAAAATGTTTAAACTATTTTTCTGCTTGTGAATTGTGAAATATCACAGATGTCACAGAAGAAAAAACTAACCTGATTGTTACAACTTATTTTCTTCAAACTACTTAACTAAATTTCAGATTTATGACAGCTAAAAATTTAATTTTATTAATTTGCTCAATCCATATGACGTTTGAATTTATAACATTTCAAATTAATCTTTCTTAGATTTTGGTTTGTTTGTTTTGATCTGTTTTCACAAACTGTCATTGTTTAGATGTGTTCAGATGCATTAGTCCCCAATGAAAAAGGGTTTAATTTTTAAATAGCTAACAAATTTCTAGATAGGAAAATGCTAAGAACCGTATAATGAAAAAACTGACACTTATTATTTGAATTTAAATTTTTTAAATATTCAAAAGAAAAAAGGCGAGAAAACAAACGAACGTATTAAAATACATTTTAAGAAAAAGTAAGTTGCAATATCCTTTACTCCCAGTCCGAGTTGAATGTTGACGTCCACTTCGCTCAAAACTTCAACTATTCCCAGTGAAGGTCCAAGTTATGATTACATGAAATTGCAGGGCCGGATTTAGGGGAGGGCAACCAGGCAGAAGCCCCGCGGCCTCCACAAACGGGGGGCCCCACAATAGAGACTTCGGAAAATTTTTGTTTCAAATTCCAACTAGTAAACACTAGTACCGTAACATCTTTTCCTTTGATATGTATTTTTTTTTTTGCTCTTTTACCTTTACCTACAGCCTACAGTACTTTGTACATACATGATTATTTAATTATATTTATCTTATATAACAGAAAACATTGTAGTACCCGTGGCATGATGGTTAGTGCGTTGGACTGTCATGCAAGAGGTCTTGGGTTCGATCCCTGCCTATGCCATCTAAAGTTTTTTTCACGGGTACTGCCTCTTGCGAGGAATTGACAAATTCTCCAAGAGTAATTCTTGTCATGAAAAGTGCTTTCTCAAATTTGCCGTTCGGATTCGGCTTAAAAAAAAACTGTAGGTCCCTTCCATCCCTGACAACAGTACTCGCACACAGGAATGGTTGAGAGTTGTAAGTCACTAGGCCCTAGTTCTCAAACGGACTGTTGCGCCACCCAATTTATTTATTTATTTTTAACAGAAATCATTGATCTATATTTGTTCACTCCAATCAGGCAATCAGTGAAATATCAAAATCTCAAATGGCCCTGATAAGAAGCACTTCCAATTGCATTGAGAATGTATTTGGTTTTGATGGTAACAAATTGCACTGGAGAGCGCTCATTTTCACAAATGAAAATTATAAAAAATAGGCTTCGAACCACGATGGGACAAAACCGTCTATCGAAGCTTTCTCTCCTGAGCATTGAAAGCGATTTACTCCGAGAACTGGATTTCAACGAAATCATCAACGATTTTTCGGCGAAAAAAGCTCGAAAGTTCCGTTCGTTAACCCTAAAATTTAATTTCAGATAATTCTTTCTTCCGTTTATATTTATATGTGTTTGTTCAATACTAAAGGAATCTACTTCGTTTCACAATAAATTATTTATTGAAAATCTCGAGTGAACAAAATGGTTTCCTTTATTTTGAAAATAATTTGGGGCGAGGGGGCCTACACTCCTTTATTGCCCCGAGGCCTCTGGACCTCTAAATCCGGCCCTGTAAAATTGTATATTCAGTATCGGAGTAGAGTTTCACCTTTAAATCATTTCCAAAATACTCTAAAAAAGTCACATTATTATTTCTAGAGGAGCATGCGTAGGTGAGTGGCATAAAATGGCGAACGATTGGTCAAACATTTTTTCACTTACTTCGAAATTTGATGATTTGTTGATGAAAATTAGGAAACAGGATGTACGATCAATTAACCGAGGAAGCGGAATCATCATTCAGTAAAGTTAACCATTTTTTGGAAAGAACACCTACTTCTTGGCCGATCACACCATACGCAAAATCAGTATAGTCTTTAAAGTCATAGGTGAACTCCTCAGCTTAAACTTTATTCCTCACCGTCCAGGTCTTCATCTATTGTGTGATCTATGCAATCAAAGAGAACGTGAATACGTGTTCCATTTTTTTGGGAATTTGTCCAATTCTGAAAGAATTCCGCTAGAGATATTTTGGAATTGATGTACTCAGTTTAGAGGAAACAATAAAATTGATGAATGGAGACCGAGGGTGGGAAGTCTTATACCAATATTGTTTGAGTGCCTTACGATACAGAACATGTATAATCAATGAAAGTTTTTGATGTATACAAAATTATTTGCAAAATTGTTAAATTTAATTTTTAAAAACGTTACCTATAGATTTTTCTTTAGTATTATCATTACAAAATTAAAATAAAAACGTCAGTCTCGTAGACGGCCAACGGCCAAACCGTTTAAAGACTTAAGATAAACTTACAAAAAAAAATGTGAACAGTATTAAAATTTTGAAGTCAATAAAACTAAACTACTCTAAAAAATTGCTTTTTGTCTTTTTTTTTAATGTCACATTTGAAGAGGTAGATTAAAAATATGAACTACCAATCCAAAAGTAAATTGCTATTTGGCATATTTAAAGTTATGTGTCAATTTTTAAATTGGAATTAATAATTTCAATATTTTTATTTGTTCTTATAGATCTAATAACTCAACGTCCCAATAACCAAAACAAAAAATGTCATAACGCTAAAACAAACAAAAATATATTGTAATAACATCTAAATTAGTTGCCACAAAGTCCAAGTTCAAATAAAGAAGAATTACGTCAAGCACTGCAGCTACAGCAATTTTAAATTTGAACATTTAATAAGATTTAAAATCTTTTTTAAACTCTATGACATTTCTTTTTGGCAATGTGTCATTTCTTAGGCGCTATGAGATAAGACCAAATGTTATTTTTAAATATCATAATTTATAAGCCTTAAAACTGGACTTACACGAAAGAGCCAATTGCCTCCGAGCCATTTGGACCCGGAGCAATTGGTCACGGTCCAAATTTGCCAGGCATACACGACCTAGCCACAACCACTTTGACATATTGCATGATTATTGTTATGTTTTTCATTTTGAGCACAAGCAAATATATTTATGTATATCTGGATGATAATCAATATAGAAAATGGTCTTCATGAAATAAAATTCAAACAATTTTTTTTAGAAAAATATCTTAAAATTACGAAACTTGTAAGTAGAAAAATATTGCACAAAATGGTAACCCCATATAAAAGCTGACATCTGACCCAGAAAAAAATAAAAAGAGAAAAAGGATCAAGGATTTGTTTGCTTGAATTTTTGAATGAGACTGACGAGGTTAGATAATTGTTAGAGGGCGAGATAAGATAGTGTAAACAGGCAAAACTACTTGGCTCGTTGATTCCCCACACACGGCAGAGCCGAGCCTTGGCTCGTAGGCCCGAGCTGCTAAAAATCCAAATGGAGCCAAACCGAGCCGCCTCAGTTTTCCCACACACGGTCGATTTTGGATCGGCTGGGGTCCATTTGGATCTTTGGCTCTGCCGTCTATGGCAAGCTTAAGACATATTAATCCCATATTTTACACAAACAAAAACTATATGAGCTTTTGGGCTGTTTTGACATTTCCAATTTGAGCATTGGTTTTAAGCGATAAGACTTAAAATCGTTCTTTTTAGCGATATGAAAACCTATTGAATTGCAATTAATCCTATTTTTAATAGCCTCTTCACACCAAACCCAAAAGTTTTCGGCAAAAAAGTTTTCGAAAACCCGAAAATAGAAAACCAATAAATTCGCGAAAACCGGGTTTTGAGTTTGGTGTGAAAAGCAACATTTAAAATTGTTTTGAACTTTATGACATTGCTTTTAGGCAATGTGTCAATTTTCTTTGAATGACATGACATAAGATTAAACGCCATTTTTAAATTGAAACGTCATTTTATATCCAATATACTCATAAATGTCATAATTACTAAGAGTAAGGACATTGCTCGATAAGCCTATATTTTGCACAAACAAACGTTCGTAAGGTTTTTAGATTTGTTGGCATTTTTAACTTGAGTATAATTGTTTTGAGCGATAAGACTTAAACTCGTCCTTTTATACCTCCTTAACAGTGGTGCGTTAGTTAAAGTTTTTTTTTTTTAAATATTTTTGGTCTCATGGTAATTAATTGGTTATTATTTTACGTGTTATCTAAGCAACATTTCTTTTATTCTTTTAAATAGGAATGCTTGAAAAGTGATGCAATATTTTGACATATGATTTTTAACGAATAAAATAGTAACGGTATTCGTTTTAAGAAATTAAAAATTATTCATATAATTTCTTTGTCGGAAAAATAAATTGACTTTGTTTGTATAATTCTTTAAAAAATCCATTTACTAGCATAGAGTCGGCTTTACAAAGTTAGCAAAGAGATCTTATCACACTTTCCGTTAAAAAAAAAAAACAAAACATATAAGTTTTCAAGGTTATTTTCGTCCAAATTACCATAATCTAAAGTTTAACCTTCGTTAAAAAAAATAACGCTCTTTGATATTATATCAGCAAATTAAAAGCCTTTTAAAGTTTATCCCTCTCAAGTATTTTATTTAGTGACAATTAAGGCTTTTTTTTCCAAAAAATCATAGTATGAGAAAAACAATTCTTTTAAGTTCCCATCATCATCATCATCATCACATTACCAATATTGTTTGTGTGTGTGTTCCATTTTATCTGCAAAATTTATTGATTTCCTATGTCAATCTTCATCTTCTGTTTCTATATGTTTGTACTCATATCACATCTCTTGGTCGTTAAAAATCATTTCAAAAACATTTAAAAAAAAAACGAGAACATCCTGCGACTAATTGACGAATAATTTTTAAATCAACCGCTAAAAAGGTCCATTTTTCAAAACAAACCACACACGAAAAAATCAATTTCATAGAATCTAAATGAATTTATTTTACGACGAGTATGAGTATGATATGAGTCTCTAATGTCTTTTCTTATAAGTCTTTTAAAATCTTATCTTACTTTAAAATCTTCTTAATATTCGATTGTTTCGCTTTGGAAGTTGGATTTGCGCTAAAAGCTCATCGTAAAATAGATAAATATGTCTTATAAATATAATACTAGTATCTATTAGCTAAAGGTTTACCTTTCGGAGCGTATTCATTGATCTTCAACCTAAAAAAATCTAATTTCCTTCCAATTGTTATTGTTTTTGTTGGCTAATTCTTTTGCCTAGATTCGTTGATGATGCGGGCAATGGGCACAAATATCATGCGTGCGGCTTCAATATGTAGGACCAATCACCGCACCGCGTTAAAAAAACAACAAACCTAAAAACCGAATTTGTGTCACTATCGGCACAGATCAAAGCCAACCAAAAGTATCTGGAAACCCAAAAGATCAAAAGGACCGCTTGCGTATATACGCGAACACTTCGCAGATCAGATTCGGCAAGAAATAGTCCATAGTTTGAGTTTGAGAGTTCGAGAGTTCCATCAGGGCTTCATATACCGACGATAGTGAGGGAGAGAGGGATTCCATATGGAAGTACCTACAAAACCTACCATCAAATTGACGGTTTTAAGAGGATGATTTTTTTTATTTCTGTGAGTGCTTCGTATTCTTCGCCTTCTTTTATTTTTGTTGAGAAAGTCTTTTATTTTATCTGTCTTATTTTTTGGAAACCTAATCAGCCAAATTGCAATTCCTACACGCATGTCAATGTGATATTATTTCCATCTTCTTCATCAGCTTCTGTTTGTAATCTACGACAAAGCCAATTCTAGAAATCTGAATGCCATGGCGAGGCCATCAGGAGATCCTTTTGCATGCTCCAATTCAGTTTTGTGTATGGTTAATTGATTTGGAAAGACCTACACTCAGGCTCAATATCCAAGAGAAGAGAGAGAACAATTATGGCGATTTTCTACACGCTCAAAGGATGCGCCGCGCCGCCGCTGCTGTGCCGACACCGACTATCAACTACCAACTACCGACATCTCTACAATGCACAACGAAATTGGCGTGTAATTTTTCGGATCCACCACCTGCTTACGTTTTTGATTAGTTCGAGTTCCCTATACTCGTATATGAAGGTACTTATTTCTTTTTTTTTTGGGAACTGATGCGATGTGATATGGCGATGACTATACACAATACACGAAACACGACACAACCGTATAGGAAGGATCCTTTTGTGAGTTTTATCTCTTGTGTAGTTATGCCGAGCTGAGCTGAGATCGACCCCGTTTGCATTTTGGTTCACAGGTGGAACTTATAATAAAATGTCTTAGATCCTTCCGAAAGAAGAGTCGCAAATCAATTTTTAACCAAAAGTACCATTTTGAGTGTCTATAGTCTAGGATATAATGTTATAAATTTAAAAGTGATTTTTTTTTATAATAAACGGGCACTCTAGGGGTTATTAATACCCTTAACATGTTTAAAGTTTGAACACAGTGCGAGCTTTAGGAAAATAGGGAAGGATTAAAGAGGAGATACAGATGCACATTGGTCTTAAAGTTTTGAATATGAAAATGATAGGGAAAAACAGAACTAGGTAAAGCATTCCACATTCTCGATGTGCGGTTAAAAAAGAATCTCTATACTTGACAGTACGTCCGAAATTGAGCTCAAGGTTAAACTGATGTGCATTCCTAGAAGTACAAGTAATAAGGCTGAATTGTTTGAGTAGGGGAATGCAAGGCTAATTCGAAAAAAACACTGTTTATAAAAATATCGGTTGAACAACGAAATGCATGAAACATTGCGGCGGTGTTCGAGTGACGTAATTGTTTCGGTTATAGTTCTATCGCCTATCATTTTCAAAGCTCTTTTTTGGATCCGGTTCAAAATACTTAAACTTGTTTTAGGGGAACCTGCTAAAATATGCGAGTTATATTCAAGATTTGGACGATTGAATGCTTTGTAAATTACAGCCAGATCAAATTTCTTGCACCGTTGGAGAAATCCTAAGCACCTGGCAGCATTTTTGGCAATGTCAAATATGTGATCATTCCATAAAAGGTGATCTGTGATACACATACCGAGTTTTGAAAGTTGATTAATCATGAAAAGCGGCATCGGGGGTGGGTTACGCTTTAACGACAGGAGACAGCATTGAGTTTTCAAAGCATTACATTCTACACGGTTTTTGAAGTTCCACATCCGAAGGACAAGGATGTGAATCTAGAAACGAATATGAAAAGCTGAGGGTACTGTCGTCAGCGAAACAGTTTAATGGATTAAAAGTGGCAGACAAGAGATCGTTTATGAATATGAGAAAGAGAGTCGGAGACAAAACGGAGTCCAGGGGAACATCAGCATATATTTTATGAACTTCAGACTTGAAACCATCCAATACAACTTGTATTGAACGGTTAGAAAGGTAATTTCTAATCCAACGAAGAAGGGATTCGTCAATACCAAAAGCACGCATTTTCGATAAGAGAGCTTGGTGCCAAACTCTATCAAATGCCTTTGAAATATCAAGTGCAATAATATTACCTTCTCCAAAACGATGTAAAGATTTGTTCCACTGTTCGGTGAGATAAACTATGAGCTCACCAGTGGACCTATTGCTACAAAAGCCATACCGCCGGTCATTAAGAAGCTTCCGTTCTTCGAGATATTTCTTAAGCTGATAATTAATCAGCGTTTCCATGACCTTGGAAAGAAGGGACGTGAGTACTATTGGACGATAGTTAGAGGGGGAGGAAGATTCGCCTTTTTTGGGACAGGCTGTACAAATTCTGTTTTCCATCCACTCGGAAAGGCCCCTGTTGAAGTAAAGATGAAAAGCTTACGCAGTTTTAAAGACTTTCTGACATTAACTGGATATTTCAACTTTTTCCTGTAGAAAAATTGATACTTCACTCGAGAATAATATTATGCTAGAAAAATGACTTTAAGGAATATGTATTTATACCTAGGAGAAAAAAAATGCGTAATGTCATAGGGTAAATTAATTAAACTCCAAATATAAACATATCATATAAGAAATATGTTTATTATGAGAAAAATATTTATGTGAAATTAATTAATGCGAGAAAACAAGCGACGTCATGCGAACAATTTACAAATTTAGAAAACATATCATGCAAACTTAGTTTAATTTAAAATTTTTTTTTTTTTAATTTGGCACGTAGTACAATTATTGTAATCTCAAAAAATGTATCTTGCGAGAAAAAAGGGTGTTTTTTTTAGAGGTATAGAACTTTAGAATTAATTTAGATATGATTTCTTGCATATGACCGTCAAAGCTGATTCGCATCTGGATCTGGAATTCCAATTTTCGACGAACTTTGCCACAATTTATGGCCGCATATTGGCAATAACGTGTCAAATGTTTTCCTCGGAAAAGTCTATCGTTTCGAGCTTATCGGTGTGGCGTCGACTATCGACTTCACATAGCCCCACAGAAAATAGTAAAGCGGGCGGCGGTATATCTGGGTTCTGGGAGACCAATTCAACGATCCGTACCGTCAAATTATGCCGTTACCAAACGTTTCCTTCAATAAATCAATTCTCTTTTGAACTATGTGACATGTTGAAAACACAGCTCCTGTACTAAATGGTTGTTTCAATTCATGAACGAAGAAGTCAGTAGTCATGGCTTTATGGCGTTCACCATTGACTGTAAAGTTCTGGCCAGAATCGTGTTTAAAGAAGAACGGAACAATTATTCCATCATATTTTGTGGATATAACGGTGTCTCAATATTCACTTAAGGATTATCATAATAAACTCCAAATATAGCAGTTTTGTTTATTGATCGTAAAATGTTGACCGTAAAATGGATGTAGGGCGCGGTGCGTATTTCCATCAGAGCCATGATTTTCAAACTAAATTTGCCATTATTTTAACTGGCGGCCATTCTGTCAGTTCTCAAAAGATTTATTTTTGGCTTGGTTTATCTTTTCATCATAAATAGACTTAAGACCGAATAGTAAGTCTGTTCATGATGAAAAGCCAAACCAAAAATATATCTCTTAACAACTCACAAAATGGCCGACAGTTAAAATAGTGTTGTCAACTCAAAGTCATATATCTCTAAAACATCCGTTATATTGAAATGTCATGGGAATAGTACGTCCTTCAAGAAACTATTATTATTAGAGATTAGTTTCGTAGAAATATGGTATGAAAGAAATATCATGCGAGAGTTTAACAAATATAAAATTAAGAAATATTTTGGCAATGGAATTCTACTTTTGCGTTAGGTTTTCATGGAATGATTTCAAATTCGACTCCAAAATCACTATATCACGTCAGGTATTTTAGAAATTACTTTTTTAAAAGTTAAGAACATACATTTCTAAAACTTTTCAAATAAAAATGAGTGATCCAGTTATGTTTGCCAATAAAATTTGTGTTGGTTTTCTAAATCTATAATCCTTATATTCAGTATTCCGTTTGAAAATTTATCGTGTTTCATACATTTTTTTCTTTTTTTTAATTTTTTTTTGAAATGAATTCGTGGGGTTAAAAAGAATATCACATCAAGTTTATGAAATATACTGAAAATATATAAAAACAGAGTTGAATAGGAATACTTTAAAAACTTGAAGATAGTCAAAATTGATGTTCGAATTCGATACAGCACTAAAACTTAACTCCAAAACGTATTTTTCAAAACCATGGAAGCATTGAATAAAATATTAAATATTTCTCAAAACTTCATAATATAGAGTCAAATAAAGACTCCATAACTTATCAGTGTTTTCAAAAACTAAGTAAGGTTCTCAAAAAGATTAAAAGTGTACCTAAAAGACAAAGACTTGGGTTTTAGAAAATTATCATGCAATTTAATATTAGAATCTATTTCGTGTTGTATGCCTTACCTTAAAAGATTACAGTTTTTTGATGTTTCTTTTACATTTTTTAAGAGAAATGTTTTAAAAACCTTTTGTGAAATAAAAACCGTAATTAGAAATCCGGAGCCGAATTACCCCATTAGTGATCGAGTTAGTGAGTCTCATTAATGATTGAATGAACGAGTGATTACTTCGGGATGATTTTGATTTTGAAATCGTAGTTTATTTCGAGTCTCTACAGATTTTCATGAGAATTTAATGATTAACAGATAAGGGTGAGTATTTACGCTTAGTTTTTTCAGTTTTCAGAAAGTAAAGTAGCAAAACTACTTGAGGGACAAAAGCAATCCACTATCATTGCCAAAATTCTGAAAATTTCAACAAAATTATCATGTATGAACACAATAAATATATATTAATTTTCTTTACAGTTTCATTAAAAGATTCGGGATGAACAAACACGTTTTGAAATGTACATGTAGTCTAGTAAAATAAGGGTTTCACCACAGAATGAAGATAGTGAGCAGGAAATTTGCTTATACCTTACTATTGGTAGTTTAAACATTGTCAAGCATAAAATCCACCGAAAAGTTTAACCTGGCCCCAGCATATTAACCATTTCTGGTTAAGTATACTAGTTGGAAGGCTAGAAAAATGGATCGAACAAAACAATATGTTATCTGATCTACAGGCTGGTTTCAGAAAAAACTTTTCAACGATCGATCACATTTTTACACTATCATCTATAGGCAAAGCATTTCAAGCACGTTACAAAAAGGTCTTCGCAGAATGGTTAAGCACCAGCACTGGAGTCAATCAAGGATGCCCACTAAGCGCTCTTTTGTTCTCGTTATTTAAAAATGATGTTGCGGATGAAATTCCTGGGGAAATAAGAATAGCTAGTTGCACCGTGAATGTGTTATTATATGCCGATGACCTAGTTATACTTTCAGAATAACCCGAAGGTTATCTGCATACTGTAACAGAAGGGGACTAACTATTAACACAAAAAAATCCATAATAATGGTATTTGCAAGTAAACAAAGCGCTTATAACGGAAGAAGCTGGAAATATAATGGTACGCAACTGGAGGTCAATTATCTAGGCTTGAAATTGAATTCAACATTAAATTTCAAAATTCATTTATAAAGAGAGAGACCAAAGCTCACAAAGTTTGATAAATTTAACATGGAAAAATATCTTCTCCAACAAACAAATTAATTTATCTACAAAATACAAAATATTTAATTCAGTAGTGAAATCTACTCTCTTATATGCTGCTCAGGTTTGGGGATCAGAAGAATATGAAGAAATCGAAAAATTGTATAGGCATTTTATAAAGAAACTTTTCAACCTACCTCTGAATACGCCTAGTTTTGCCATATATTTAGAAACAGGACTTCCAAAGCTACTACATCATCAAAGTCTGCAGCAACCATCAGAGCACAAGACTTTCGAAAAAACTTCTTTTATTTGAGCTGAGAAACAAGGACTGGTGGTTTGTAAGATGGCAATCTGTTGGCAATTAGTGTGGAGTGAGATTGGATGATGATTACAGCAATTTAAACCATGTGAAAGAACAAATGTAAAACATCATAGAGAAAAATGAGGAGATAATGAGGCATTCACTGATAGAAGAAGCTCAAGACTCATTCAGTAGAATAATCTACAGTCAGCTCAGCTATAATATTGGTTCCAGAAGAGATACCCCTAATCTTTAAAGCAAGATGTAAAGTTCTCAACTTAAACGGAAGTCCTTATAATGGTAGTTTTAACCAATTCGGTACGCTGTGCAACTTAAAATCAAAAGAGGATTGTCTACACTTCATTGGTTAGGTTAGGTTAGGTTAAAGTGGCTGTGGATACAAAAATTGCATTTTGGTTCACAGGTGGAACTTATAATAAAATGTCTTAGATCCTTCCGAAAGAAGAGTCGCAAATCAATTTTTAACCAAAAGTACCATTTTGAGTGTCTATAGTCTAGGATATAATGTTATAAATTTAAAAGTGATTTTTTTTTATAATAAACGGGCACTCTAGGGGTTATTAATACCCTTAACATGTTTAAAGTTTGAACACAGTGCGAGCTTTAGGAAAATAGGGAAGGATTAAAGAGGAGATACAGATGCACATTGGTCTTAAAGTTTTGAATATGAAAATGATAGGGAAAAACAGAACTAGGTAAAGCATTCCACATTCTCGATGTGCGGTTAAAAAAGAATCTCTATACTTGACAGTACGTCCGAAATTGAGCTCAAGGTTAAACTGATGTGCATTCCTAGAAGTACAAGTAATAAGGCTGAATTGTTTGAGTAGGGGAATGCAAGGCTAATTCGAAAAAAACACTGTTTATAAAAATATCGGTTGAACAACGAAATGCATGAAACATTGCGGCGGTGTTCGAGTGACGTAATTGTTTCGGTTATAGTTCTATCGCCTATCATTTTCAAAGCTCTTTTTTGGATCCGGTTCAAAATACTTAAACTTGTTTTAGGGGAACCTGCTAAAATATGCGAGTTATATTCAAGATTTGGACGATTGAATGCTTTGTAAATTACAGCCAGATCAAATTTCTTGCACCGTTGGAGAAATCCTAAGCACCTGGCAGCATTTTTGGCAATGTCAAATATGTGATCATTCCATAAAAGGTGATCTGTGATACACATACCGAGTTTTGAAAGTTGATTAATCATGAAAAGCGGCATCGGGGGTGGGTTACGCTTTAACGACAGGAGACAGCATTGAGTTTTCAAAGCATTACATTCTACACGGTTTTTGAAGTTCCACATCCGAAGGACAAGGATGTGAATCTAGAAACGAATATGAAAAGCTGAGGGTACTGTCGTCAGCGAAACAGTTTAATGGATTAAAAGTGGCAGACAAGAGATCGTTTATGAATATGAGAAAGAGAGTCGGAGACAAAACGGAGTCCAGGGGAACATCAGCATATATTTTATGAACTTCAGACTTGAAACCATCCAATACAACTTGTATTGAACGGTTAGAAAGGTAATTTCTAATCCAACGAAGAAGGGATTCGTCAATACCAAAAGCACGCATTTTCGATAAGAGAGCTTGGTGCCAAACTCTATCAAATGCCTTTGAAATATCAAGTGCAATAATATTACCTTCTCCAAAACGATGTAAAGATTTGTTCCACTGTTCGGTGAGATAAACTATGAGCTCACCAGTGGACCTATTGCTACAAAAGCCATACCGCCGGTCATTAAGAAGCTTCCGTTCTTCGAGATATTTCTTAAGCTGATAATTAATCAGCGTTTCCATGACCTTGGAAAGAAGGGACGTGAGTACTATTGGACGATAGTTAGAGGGGGAGGAAGATTCGCCTTTTTTGGGACAGGCTGTACAAATTCTGTTTTCCATCCACTCGGAAAGGCCCCTGTTGAAGTAAAGATGAAAAGCTTACGCAGTTTTAAAGACTTTCTGACATTAACTGGATATTTCAACTTTTTCCTGTAGAAAAATTGATACTTCACTCGAGAATAATATTATGCTAGAAAAATGACTTTAAGGAATATGTATTTATACCTAGGAGAAAAAAAATGCGTAATGTCATAGGGTAAATTAATTAAACTCCAAATATAAACATATCATATAAGAAATATGTTTATTATGAGAAAAATATTTATGTGAAATTAATTAATGCGAGAAAACAAGCGACGTCATGCGAACAATTTACAAATTTAGAAAACATATCATGCAAACTTAGTTTAATTTAAAATTTTTTTTTTTTTAATTTGGCACGTAGTACAATTATTGTAATCTCAAAAAATGTATCTTGCGAGAAAAAAGGGTGTTTTTTTTAGAGGTATAGAACTTTAGAATTAATTTAGATATGATTTCTTGCATATGACCGTCAAAGCTGATTCGCATCTGGATCTGGAATTCCAATTTTCGACGAACTTTGCCACAATTTATGGCCGCATATTGGCAATAACGTGTCAAATGTTTTCCTCGGAAAAGTCTATCGTTTCGAGCTTATCGGTGTGGCGTCGACTATCGACTTCACATAGCCCCACAGAAAATAGTAAAGCGGGCGGCGGTATATCTGGGTTCTGGGAGACCAATTCAACGATCCGTACCGTCAAATTATGCCGTTACCAAACGTTTCCTTCAATAAATCAATTCTCTTTTGAACTATGTGACATGTTGAAAACACAGCTCCTGTACTAAATGGTTGTTTCAATTCATGAACGAAGAAGTCAGTAGTCATGGCTTTATGGCGTTCACCATTGACTGTAAAGTTCTGGCCAGAATCGTGTTTAAAGAAGAACGGAACAATTATTCCATCATATTTTGTGGATATAACGGTGTCTCAATATTCACTTAAGGATTATCATAATAAACTCCAAATATAGCAGTTTTGTTTATTGATCGTAAAATGTTGACCGTAAAATGGATGTAGGGCGCGGTGCGTATTTCCATCAGAGCCATGATTTTCAAACTAAATTTGCCATTATTTTAACTGGCGGCCATTCTGTCAGTTCTCAAAAGATTTATTTTTGGCTTGGTTTATCTTTTCATCATAAATAGACTTAAGACCGAATAGTAAGTCTGTTCATGATGAAAAGCCAAACCAAAAATATATCTCTTAACAACTCACAAAATGGCCGACAGTTAAAATAGTGTTGTCAACTCAAAGTCATATATCTCTAAAACATCCGTTATATTGAAATGTCATGGGAATAGTACGTCCTTCAAGAAACTATTATTATTAGAGATTAGTTTCGTAGAAATATGGTATGAAAGAAATATCATGCGAGAGTTTAACAAATATAAAATTAAGAAATATTTTGGCAATGGAATTCTACTTTTGCGTTAGGTTTTCATGGAATGATTTCAAATTCGACTCCAAAATCACTATATCACGTCAGGTATTTTAGAAATTACTTTTTTAAAAGTTAAGAACATACATTTCTAAAACTTTTCAAATAAAAATGAGTGATCCAGTTATGTTTGCCAATAAAATTTGTGTTGGTTTTCTAAATCTATAATCCTTATATTCAGTATTCCGTTTGAAAATTTATCGTGTTTCATACATTTTTTTCTTTTTTTTAATTTTTTTTTGAAATGAATTCGTGGGGTTAAAAAGAATATCACATCAAGTTTATGAAATATACTGAAAATATATAAAAACAGAGTTGAATAGGAATACTTTAAAAACTTGAAGATAGTCAAAATTGATGTTCGAATTCGATACAGCACTAAAACTTAACTCCAAAACGTATTTTTCAAAACCATGGAAGCATTGAATAAAATATTAAATATTTCTCAAAACTTCATAATATAGAGTCAAATAAAGACTCCATAACTTATCAGTGTTTTCAAAAACTAAGTAAGGTTCTCAAAAAGATTAAAAGTGTACCTAAAAGACAAAGACTTGGGTTTTAGAAAATTATCATGCAATTTAATATTAGAATCTATTTCGTGTTGTATGCCTTACCTTAAAAGATTACAGTTTTTTGATGTTTCTTTTACATTTTTTAAGAGAAATGTTTTAAAAACCTTTTGTGAAATAAAAACCGTAATTAGAAATCCGGAGCCGAATTACCCCATTAGTGATCGAGTTAGTGAGTCTCATTAATGATTGAATGAACGAGTGATTACTTCGGGATGATTTTGATTTTGAAATCGTAGTTTATTTCGAGTCTCTACAGATTTTCATGAGAATTTAATGATTAACAGATAAGGGTGAGTATTTACGCTTAGTTTTTTCAGTTTTCAGAAAGTAAAGTAGCAAAACTACTTGAGGGACAAAAGCAATCCACTATCATTGCCAAAATTCTGAAAATTTCAACAAAATTATCATGTATGAACACAATAAATATATATTAATTTTCTTTACAGTTTCATTAAAAGATTCGGGATGAACAAACACGTTTTGAAATGTACATGTAGTCTAGTAAAATAAGGGTTTCACCACAGAATGAAGATAGTGAGCAGGAAATTTGCTTATACCTTACTATTGGTAGTTTAAACATTGTCAAGCATAAAATCCACCGAAAAGTTTAACCTGGCCCCAGCATATTAACCATTTCTGGTTAAGTATACTAGTTGGAAGGCTAGAAAAATGGATCGAACAAAACAATATGTTATCTGATCTACAGGCTGGTTTCAGAAAAAACTTTTCAACGATCGATCACATTTTTACACTATCATCTATAGGCAAAGCATTTCAAGCACGTTACAAAAAGGTCTTCGCAGAATGGTTAAGCACCAGCACTGGAGTCAATCAAGGATGCCCACTAAGCGCTCTTTTGTTCTCGTTATTTAAAAATGATGTTGCGGATGAAATTCCTGGGGAAATAAGAATAGCTAGTTGCACCGTGAATGTGTTATTATATGCCGATGACCTAGTTATACTTTCAGAATAACCCGAAGGTTATCTGCATACTGTAACAGAAGGGGACTAACTATTAACACAAAAAAATCCATAATAATGGTATTTGCAAGTAAACAAAGCGCTTATAACGGAAGAAGCTGGAAATATAATGGTACGCAACTGGAGGTCAATTATCTAGGCTTGAAATTGAATTCAACATTAAATTTCAAAATTCATTTATAAAGAGAGAGACCAAAGCTCACAAAGTTTGATAAATTTAACATGGAAAAATATCTTCTCCAACAAACAAATTAATTTATCTACAAAATACAAAATATTTAATTCAGTAGTGAAATCTACTCTCTTATATGCTGCTCAGGTTTGGGGATCAGAAGAATATGAAGAAATCGAAAAATTGTATAGGCATTTTATAAAGAAACTTTTCAACCTACCTCTGAATACGCCTAGTTTTGCCATATATTTAGAAACAGGACTTCCAAAGCTACTACATCATCAAAGTCTGCAGCAACCATCAGAGCACAAGACTTTCGAAAAAACTTCTTTTATTTGAGCTGAGAAACAAGGACTGGTGGTTTGTAAGATGGCAATCTGTTGGCAATTAGTGTGGAGTGAGATTGGATGATGATTACAGCAATTTAAACCATGTGAAAGAACAAATGTAAAACATCATAGAGAAAAATGAGGAGATAATGAGGCATTCACTGATAGAAGAAGCTCAAGACTCATTCAGTAGAATAATCTACAGTCAGCTCAGCTATAATATTGGTTCCAGAAGAGATACCCCTAATCTTTAAAGCAAGATGTAAAGTTCTCAACTTAAACGGAAGTCCTTATAATGGTAGTTTTAACCAATTCGGTACGCTGTGCAACTTAAAATCAAAAGAGGATTGTCTACACTTCATTGGTTAGGTTAGGTTAGGTTAAAGTGGCTGTGGATACAAAAACCACACACTTAGGCCAGAAGAAAGGCCCATTGTGATACCACATGAATCTAGAGAATTACTTCCCACTAGTCGAACCATTTTGAGCTTTTTATAAAGCGAAGGAGATATCTGATATCCTTTTTAGCTAGTTCACTGGGATCATCAAAAGAGTATTCTCCCAGATGAAGTTTGCGTCTTCGTGAAAGAGCAGGGCAGGTGCAGAGGAGGTGAGAGATTGATTCTTCTTCTTCCTCGTCCATGCAGCTCCTGCAGAAGTCATTTGAGGCTACACCAAGTCGTATTGCGTGTCTGCCTATAAGACAGTGTCCCGTAAGGACACCTATTAGGGAGCTAATATGAAGTCTGCTTTGGGATAACAAGTCTTTAGAGCGCTTTAGGTCCAATGAAGGCCATATTAGTTTTGTGGCTGCGCATGTTGGTAAATTGTACCACCTAGAGTTTGCTATCTCGAAAGCTTTTTCTTTTAGCAGAAGTTTACATGTAGCTATCGGTATACCTATCTTCTCCCTTTCAGGTGAAATAGGTATGACGGTTCCATTTTTAGCGAGTTCATCGGCTCTACAATTTCCTGCGATGTCTCTGTGGCCCGGCACCCAGCATAGGTGAATGTTAAATTGCTGCGCCATCTCCATAAGAGATGATCGACAATCGAGGGCCGTTAGAGAGTTGGTTGAGACACCGTCAAGAGACTTGATAGCAGCCTGACTGTCAGAGAAGATGCGTATATCAGAAGTTGATATCACGTTTTCTCTTAGCCAGGAGAGAACCTCTTTGATCGCTAAAATTTCCGCTTGGAAGACGCTACAATGATTAGGGAGGCGGAATGAGATGCTTAGATTAAGCTTTTCTGAGTACATACCACTACCAACTCCCTCATTTGTCTTGGATCCATCTGTATAAAAATGGATGCTTTTGTCATCCAGGAGTTTTTTATCTTCCCATTCATCCCTGGATGGAATGGATACCTGGAAGTTTTTACCAAATTGGGGTTTTGGGATAGTGTAGTCTATGTACTTTGGTATAGAACCAAAGAGGTTCAGAATGATGGAGTGCCCAACATTGTTGTTGGTCCACTGAGATGAGGCGTTGAGTCTTATGGCTGTACTCGCTGCCACTTGTTTGCTGAAAATGTCGAGGGGTGTCAGATGGAGGAGAGTGTCCAACGCTGCTGAGGGTGTGGTTCTCAAAGCCCCGCTAATGCAGAGACATGCAGTGCGTTGGACTCTGCTGAGTTTGTCGCAATATGTGACTTTCTCCAGTGCAGTCCACCACACTGCAACCCCGTACATAAGTATTGGTCGGATGACCGATGTGTATAGCCAATAAGTTATGCGAGGTTGAAAACCCCATTTGTTTCCTATGGCTTTCTTGCAAAGGAAAAGAGCTGCTGTAGCTTTTTTAACTCTTTCCTGAATATTAGGTTTCCAACTTAATTTTTTGTCCAATATCAGACCAAGATATTTGGCCTCATTGGTGAAAATTAGTGGTACACCTTTTATTGAGGGAGGTACAATTTCTGGGATCTTGTATTTCCGCGTAAAAAGGACGAGGTCTGTTTTTTGAGGATTAATACTAAGTCCACAGTGATCTGCCCATCTAGTGAGCATATTGAGTGCGTTTTGGAGGAGGTCTCTCAGTGTATTTGGATGTTCTCCTATGACGGCGATAGCAACATCATCGGCATACGCAATCACTCTGTAGCCTTCTCTATCAAGGGATATTAGTAGCTCGTTAACCACTATGTTCCACAGGAGAGGGGACAGAACACCACCTTGCGGAGTGCCTCTACTGACAGACCTTTTCGCACAAAAATCCCCCATCTTAGAGTTGATGATCCTGCTTTTTAGCATTAGATTTATCAATTCACAGAGTGAGTATTCGACGTTTAGGGTCGTCATAGCAGAAGTGATAGCGGATGTGTCAACGTTGTTGATAGCGCCTTCAATATCTAGGAAGGCCACCATAGTATATTGTTTTTGTTCTAGGGAATATTCGATAGTTCTTACTAAGGTTTGCAAGGCTGTTTCTACCGATTTCCCTTTGCAGTAAGCATGCTGAGACATCGATAGTCTCTTATCAATGCTGTTACGTACGTGGATATCAATCAAACGTTCCAGAGTCTTGAGAATGAATGATGATAGGCTAATAGGTCTTAGATCTTTAGGGTTGACATGCGAACAATTGCCCGCCTTGGGAATGAAAACTACCTTTACTTCTCTCCATCGCTGAGGTATATGGACCATATCTAGACAACTCTTAAAAATCATCTCAATGATGGGCAGAGTTATGTCAGTCGTAAATTGTAACTCAGCTGGTATGATGTGATCTGGCCCTGGAGATTTGTAAGGTTTGAAACTATTCAGAGCCCAAGTCAATTTCTCTTTAGTAACAAGACTTCATTGGTATTTGTCCAATATTCAAAACTCAAAGACGCTACTTTTTCGGGAAAAATACTCTTACCCTACAAGAGACTATAAACATCCTTAACGAGCATGATTGGAAAACATTAAGTACATTTTTGAAAGATATTTACAAGTATAGATTGTTATTAATAACAGAATTCTATTAAATTCAAAAACATAAATTTAAATATTCTTAATTTTTTTTTTGTCAATCTGGCTGTCGGCATAGCCATAGCATTTAAATTCAAAATATTGTATAAACTTCTTTTAAATTATTGTAAATAAATGAATTACTTACTTACTATTAACCACTTCTAATTCCAAGAACAAAACTGGTTAAGATATGATTTAGAACCCTGCAAGAACGGGCGGGTTGCTCGAAAATTAATTCCTAAATAACATTACTATATTATTTTTGTAAGGGACCTATAGAAACGGAGATAATCACGAAAAAGTGGCTTTCGCTATTTTTGGAGGTCCATAGCTACTACTCGGACACAAGATTGAGACTTTTTAAAAAATGTTTAGAACACCAAAATAAAGGCACGAACAAATTATTGTAACAACAGTTTATACTTCTTTGAAGTTAGCTTAATTTTGTTTAAATTTAACCTAAAAAGAATAAATTCATTAAAAATAAATTTAAAATACGAAAATGCAAAATAATTGTACTAGAATGCTCGATAACGTTAACAGTAATTCAAAATTCAAATAATACAGTCACTTATGAATCGATATACTTTTGTAGTCCTAAAATAAAAGAAGCAATTTTTCAACATTTATTCACAGACTGTTGACGCTATATATAGTTTGTGCGTTATCAGCTTCGGCAGTGGCGGTGAGGATGACTGGGTTTGGGTTGGTCCTTTCTTAGCATAAGCATATGAATAACCGATCTTTCTACACCAACAGTTCGATGATATCGTTGCGTTGTTGTGAATCATCTTTATTATGTGGAATTTTATTCAAGGAGCAATTCTTTATTGATTCTAAAAATTCTGATGATGATTTCATGTAAATAAGTTATATATTGTTCAAATTTTAATTATAACCAAACTTGCCAAGAGGATAGACTCTGCGGTGAATTAAATGTTTGTCCTCCCTGCAGGAAGTCTAAATAACACAAAACCAAGTCATCTCTAAATCGGTTTTCGTTTGATTTCGGTCATAAATTGACCCCTGCAGTTTGAATTCTTTTGTATAGTGAAAACCGCAAAGTATCGAAAGAGTTGTTAGTGCAAAGTAAATATTGACTTTGAATTTTATATAGAAAGCTCGACTCAACTCACAGCCAATGATATTTTCCATATTGACTAATTGATTTTATTCTATGGAAGATTTGTTATGTTTTTTTTTTGATAATTTATTAATTCATTTTTGGCTCATCTTTATGTGGTTTCGAATTTTTTTTTATAACACAGATGCCGACTTATGTTAAATATTTTAATGGGTTATTATTCATTAGAAGTTCTTGAGAAGTGAAATTTGGTTTGGCTTAATTTAAATATTAGTTGAGTAACCTTTGCATTTTGTATAATTTTAGTGAATGGAATTTTGTGGTTTTAAAAAAGCCAATACCTCCCACGTACTAAAGGTCAAATTTTTGTCACTCTCATTCTCTGAAATTTGTTTTTTATGGATCAATAATTTTGTACAGTGATTGTTTCGTGACAAACACTTCAATTCAGTAGTAAATTTAATTTATCGACGTCACCTTACCTCGTAACGTTTTTTCATTTTTTTCAAAACTTTGTCTTTTTTTGAAAATAGTCATTAACTTCCTTATCATATCATTTCATCGCACATTACTTTCACCATTATTTACGCTTAACATTTTGAAAGGGAACAAGATTTAAAAAAAAAAAAACTTAAATCAATTTTATTCCGATAATCCTGTCTGGTTCTTCAATCATCCACGCTTCTCCACTACATCAGCAGCCAGCGTCAGCATCATGCACACCAACTTATAGTGTTAAATTTGTTCTTTGCAGCACCATCATCATCATCGCATCATCATCGGCAGGTTGCACACTGCATCACCATCATCATCTGCAGATCAGAGCAGAGCAGATCCAACAACAACGAAGACTAAAAAAAGGTAGCCCTAAAATGTGTTTGCCCATTATACTTAGGATACGCTCTATTAGGTGCCCAATGCATTTACATAGAGGTGCTGTATGCGAGAAGAGATTATACACAAGACACAAAAAAAAAAAAAAAAAACGAAGATAGAAAGGGCGGCTACGATAAAAGGAGTTATCGGCTGAGCCAGAGCGGTGCGGCGGCACGGCGGTGTGGCCGGCGCAACAAAGGCTACCGCTTTTTTCGATCTGGTGGCCGGCCGGCGACGACGCGGACGGCCACAAGAGAGTTCCCATTCCCAGTAGCCGGGCCAGAAACATCAGCGTATCACGGTAGCACTTCAAAAGTAAATTGCTTTTAACATGATTCTCAATCGGTTGTCCATTTTCAAAGCGAGATAAACTTTATGCGTGCATCACACACATAACACACTATCATTGTATTGTATCGTTTATGTGTGTGTTGAGTTGAGACTATACAAATTTACACAATATACAGACATTATGCTATATGGTCGAGACAATCCTGAGGGAATTAGTTCCACTTTCATGTTGTAATAAAGTGGCTCTCTATCTTCATATTTATTATTTGTGATTGGAAGTACATATAAGTAAATTTTTGTTAAATGAAATACAAATACAAACATTTTGTTTCATTTGGCGAAAAACATTTTAAGCAGTCTAATATTTATACAATTTTTAGGCTTGTCATCACTGGAACTAGCTCAAAAGCCCAATTTTGAAATATTTGTAGCCCAAAATCGGAGCCGAAAAATTAGCCCAAATAGCTCAATTTCATTTCATCATTTCAAATGACGGTGAAAACTTTTGTATAGACAATTGATTTAGACAAATTTGTTTGAAACAATCTTCGGATAATCGATTTATTGGTTATATAAAATAAGGCATTTATTTGTGGAAAGAAAAATATCGCCTAAAATTAAATTTGGGCTATTAATAGCCCAATTATGATTAATATTTCATACTAATTTTTTTTATGCAATTTTGGACAAAAGATAGCCCAATCTGCCAAGCCTGAAAATTATAAGGATAATGGTAGCGAATATATTAGTTTCGAAAGGATCATTTTTATAACCATTTTAGCATAATTTTAAACGTGTAATAATCCTTTTTTTGACATTTATAAATGTCAAGTGTCATATATTTAATTCTTTTGTGATTTCATATTTAATATACAGTTTTTTTTTTAATATTTGTTAAAATTTATCAAAAACAAGAAATGTAAATATTTAAGCTAATATTTTTAATTTCCCATAGGAAGTTATTGTAATGGGTCCGATTTGTCGAATTGAAAATTTTGACATTTCTCAACGTTTCAAGAGAAATATCTAATTGACAGTTTTTTTATAAAAAATAAAAACCTAAAACAACATTACTCAAAGTTGGTAAAAATTGATTTTCGACTCAAATAACTTTTCAAAACTTTAAGACATGCGCTTTAAACTAATTTTACCTTTTAAAAAATATTGTTGTCAACATTCAGTAATATTTTGAGAACAATCTAATTGACAGTTTTTTTACAAAAAATGAAAACCTAACAAAAAAATAACAAAAGTTGGTAAAAATTGATTTTCTACTAAAATATCTTTTCAAAAATTAAAAATATTAGCTTCAAACTAATTTTATCTTATAAGAAATATTGTTTTTAACATTTAGTAAATTTTGAGAAAAATCAAATTGACAGTTTTTTAACAAAACATAAATACTTAAAAAACGCATTACTAAAAGTTCGTAAAAATTGATTTATGACTCAAATATCTTTTCAAAAATTTGAGATATAGGCTTTAAATGAATTTTATTTTATAAAAAATATTGTTTTCAACATTCAGTATTTTTTTATAAAAATCTAACTGTCAGTTTTTTCATAAAAAATTAAAATCTACACCCAAAATTGGTACAAATTAATGTTCGGTACGATATCTCGTGAATAATAGAAAACATTGACTTCAAATTAATTTTATTTATCCAATTTGTATTTGTTTATATAAGAAATAAAAACTTTTAAAAAATGCTACTAAAATTGGTAAAAATTCGTTAACGACTAAAAATCTCGTTAACAAAAATAGAAATCAAACTATTTCATCGTATGCAAAACATTGTTATAAAAAAATAAATTAGGTGGCGCCACAGTCCATGAGGAACCAGGGCCTAGTGACTTACAACTCTCAACCATTCCTGTGTGCGAGTAATGTTGTCAGTTTATATGCCGAATCCGAACGGCTAATTTGAGAAAGCAAGAATTACTCTTAAAGGATTTGTCAATTCCTCGCAAGAGGCAGTACCCGTGAAAAAAGTTAGGTGGCACAGGCAGGGATTGAACCCAAGACCCCTTGCATGACAGTCCAACGCACTAACCATCACGCTACGGGTAAAATATTGTTGGTTATTTTTAAATTTTTTAGAATAGTTTAACTGATAACTTTTCACAACACAATTCAACTCTTTTTAAGTCAAATTGGCAAGATTTTTTTTCTAGAACAGATTTCATATGCATTTAGCTAATTGCTAAAAGTTTAATCAGTTTTACCGTGATTTTAACTTTAACTTTAATTTTAAGAGCTAGTTACATGTTAATATTATTCAAAATTAGCCGAATAATTTTTTAGCTTAGTAAATATGCTAAACATATGTAGCTTTAACATTTTACGAAATCGTTGAACATTTTAAGCCAATATCCTTAATTGTTCCTAAAATGTTTGAGCCAAAAATCAATTTCCACCAATTTTCAGAATCTAGTAGCTTTCTCAGGTTTTAATGTTTTTCAAACAAAAGTATCAATTCAAAATCTTTATTTTTTGATGCGTAAAACTATTTTGGAGGTTATATAATTTCTTGTTCGTAATACTTTAATTTAAATTTAAATTTAATTTAAGGCGCTAGCTTAATTGGTTCATGAGATATTATTATTATTTGTAAAATAAAATTTATTTGAAGTCTGTATCGCTGTTAATTGTTGAGGTTTGGCTAAAGGAACGTATAACATCTACAAGACTTACATACGTCCAAAGCTTGAGTATAACTCCCATCTCTGGGCTGGTGCTCCTGCAACTTACTTAAGCCTCTTGGATAGTATTGAACGTAGAGCATTTAAATTGATAGATGATAATATCATCATAAGTTCATTTACTTCGCTTGAACATCGTCGTAAGGTCTCTTGTCTGACCCTTTTTTACCGTTATTTTAACGGTTAATGCTTTAGTGAAATAGCCAGTTGCATTCCTCCCCTTAAACAGTTCAACCGTAATACTCGCGCTTCTAGGAATGCTCATCAGTATACCCTCGAGCCCAACTTCGGCCGTACTGTCAAATACAGAGATTCGTTCTTTAGCCGTACTACGCGAATGTGGAATGCCTTACCACACTCTGTCTTTCCTAGTCATTGCAATATTCAGAAATTCAAAACCAATGTGCACCGACATCTCCTTTTAAACCCTCTCTCCTCTTCTTAGTGCTCACACTGTGCATCTGCATAATAAGGGTAGTAATATCCCCTTGAGTGGTGTTTATTATAAAAAAAAAAAAATAACATAGACATCTCTCTAAAAACTTATTTATTTATTTGTTTATTTATAAATAATATAATATAAATAATAAGTAAATGGATAGGAATCCTTCGAATTATGTCTTGGGAACTTTATAATCAGTATTTATTTTTCGGAAATAAACGAATTGATTTTTTTGAACACTAGGTCACAGACTCTAAGACTTCATATTTAACATACCTATCATCAAAAATAAATTTAAATTATTAATTTAAAGGAATTTGTATTTATTTTTTTATTTATTCATTAATATGAGATTTAAAAATCTACAATTAGACTACTAGATAAATATTTACATGTGTATAATTTATTAAATAAACTTAAGTTTAATATAAATACTTAAAATTTAATTAATAGGAAAAATATATAAAAATAAAATATAAATAAAAATATATATGTAGTTAATTTGTTCATACATAATCGAAATATAAAATCAATTAAAATGAAAATACAATAATAGTTTATTTTTCAAATAAGATCACATAATTTATAATCAAAATCAATATAATTTAAAATTAAGTTTGTTTCTTTGACACAGCGGGTTATTGGTTAATTTTTCGCGTAATTAACTCTGTGCACATCTTCTCGAAACAAACAACGTATTCGAAGTTGTCGCGATGGAGCATACAAACTTATTAAAGACAACATAAAAGGGCATTTGATATGATATGATAAAATATCACGTATAAACATCATAGAAAACATTTTGCGTCTATTTTCAAGTGATTGAATAGCTAAAAGTTGGAATCTAGTTTTGTATGATGGAGTTTCGATGTTCCACCCAAATTTTGGAATCTTGAATCTTGTAAACTTTTTTTCGACCATTTCAATTCTCTTAGATTGAATGTTATAAAAAGGGTTCCAGATTACACAACAGTATTAAAAGATTGGTCTTACATATGATGTAAAAAGCGATTTGAGAGCAAAAGGGTCTTTAAAGTCTATGCTATTGCGTTTGATAAAACGAAGCATGGATTTTGCTTTGGATACACTAAATTCAATGTGCCTTACAAAGTTTAGTTTAGGGTCAAAACTACACCAAGGTCTTTTTTCTCCCTTACTCTTTCCAGAACTTGATTCTCAATTTTGTAGTCAAAGATGATTTCAGAAAAGTTGCGGCAAAAAGAAAAACATTGACATTTAGCGACATTTAAATATAATTGATTTTTCGTGCACCATTGGGATAATTTCGAAAAATCGTCTTGTAAGAGATGACAGTCATTAATAGATTTTATGCAACGAAAAAACTTTATGTCATCGGCGAAAAGAAGTTGACTAGAATTCAGGAAAATACTAGGTAAATCATTTATAAAAATTAAGAAAAGAAGTGGTCCAAGATAGCTACCTTGGGGCACACCAGATGAAATCAAAATTTGTTTTTAGAGAACTTCGTCAATGCAAACAAATTGAACTCGACCCTTAAGATAAGATTTCAACCATTTCAAAAACTTAGAATGAAAACTAAAGTTTTTCAATTTCTTTATTATAAAATATGTAGAGTGACTTACTCTATCAAATGCTTTTGAAAAATCGTCATAAATTACATCAATTTGATGTCCTGCTTCGAGATTATTTAAAATGAAATTGGAGAAAATAGAAAGATTAGTCGTTGTTGATCTTCCTGCAACGAAACCATGTTGTAGCGGTGAAATGTATGTTCCTTAACTAAAAATGTTAGTTTTTCATATATCAATTTCTCAAAAATTTTTGGAATACACTACAATTTACAAATCGGATGATAGTTGGATATTTGCTGTTTAGACCCTGAATTGTGAATAGAGTTTAAAAATGATTTCTTCATGCTGGAAGAAATTCGCCGTTCTTTAAAGAGCTAATAAAAATTAGGAAAAGCGGTTCAGCCAGAGAAGCAGCACATTTTTTAAGAACAATAGGTGGAATTTCGTCTGGACCTGGTTTATTGTCATCATTTAAACTCAAAAAATATTTAATTCTAAACAACCAATATTTGACTCACATTCAAAAGACAAATATTCGGCTGTCCATGCTGAACTTACATTCGAATTAGCGTAACTAGATTAAAATTAGTGTGCGAAGGAATCGCAAATACTTGTTAAATTTTAAAATGTTGAACCAAGGAATTTTTTTTTTACTCTTGATGTAGGACCAGAATGACTTACTATTTTTTTTAGGTTAGATTCAATTGATAAAATATAATTTTGAAATAAAAATTTGTTAAGAACATCGAATTCTCGTTTTTTTTTTTAGGTTTTTATTTTTTGTAAAAAAAATTGTCAATTCGATTTTTCTCAAAATTTTATAGAATGTTGAAAACAATATTTGTTATAAATTAAAATTAGTAAGAAGCTATAGTTTTAAATTTTTGAAAAGATATTTGAGTCGAAAATAAATTTTTACCAACTTTTAATTTTTTTTCGGTTTTTATTTTTTTGTAAAAAAAACTGTCAATTCGATTTTTTCAAAATTTTACTGAATGTTGACAACAATATTTTTTAAAAGATAAAAGTAGTTTAAGCCAATATCTCAAAGTTTTGAAAAGATATACGAGCCGAAAAAAAACTGTCAATTCAATTTTTCCCAACATTTTTCAGAATGTTGAAAAAAATATTTCTTATAAGATAAAATAAGTTTGAAGCCTTAATCTCAAGTTTTTGAAAAGATATTTGAGTCGAAATTCAATTTTTACCAACTTTGAGTATTGTTTTTTTTTAGGTTTTTATGTTTTATAAAAAAATATCAATTAGATTTTTCTCAAAATTTTATCATATGTCAAAACCATTATTTTTCGTTGCACAAAATTGTTTTGGAGATGAAATCATATTTTAGTCGTTAATTTTTATCAGTTTTTTTGATTTATAAAAAAAACCGTTAATTGGATTTTTTTCCAAAAATACACTTGTTTTGTATCACGTTACAATATATAATATAAAATTTAATTCAAGTCTCTAGCCGTATTGGTTCATGAGATATTTAGGGTTTACCAAAATTTTCACTTTTTTTTTAAACTGCTATGTTAAAAAAAAACCACCCACGCAATTGTCTTGAGAGCCCTTTCTGCATCTTTCTGTATTCTTATCTATATAACAAAATTTATTTGAAGTCGATATCTCTTCTGGTTCTTGAGCTATGGACGACGAAAAAAACGTCGCGAACATACGGACGTACGGACGTACGAACGTACGTACACACGCACGCACAGACATCTTTCTAAAAATCTTTATTTCGACTCTAGGGACCTTTAAACGTGGAGAAATGTCAAAATTTTCAATTTGACAAATCGGACCCATTACAATAACTTCCTATGGGAAGTTAAAAATACTCACGCCACGGAATATGCACCATGTAGCTCGCTATGCCTTCGAAATTAGTTTTTTTGTAATTAAGTTTCAATTTCACACAATTTGTAGATTTGATAAAATCATAAAAGAGAAACAAAAATCTAAAGCATTGTGATTAAGAGAATTAGAAAACATAGGATATATTGATTTATCTACAGATATAGGTAGTTCTCTGTCAACAAAAACAAAGTCCAGAACACGATTTAAATTATTCACACAACAATTAATTTGGATTAAGTCATAACTTGCAAAAGTATCAATTATTTCACATTCAAAATCTGAATTTATATTAAATGACAAGTGATTTAGTTCTTCGGGATCGAAAACTAATCAATTGTATATCCATATTATTCCAAATTTTGAAGTCTTTTAACATTTTTATAAAACGAAGCATTGTTTTTGAAACTCATGTAAGGGTACTACATACAGCATTCCAAAAAAAAAACGTAAAAATAGCAGAGATAAAATTGAATAACGAAGCAATAAATAACTCGATGATAATTTAAGATATTTTGCGATTATTTTTTTCCGTTGAAAATTATCACAGCTTGGGCTGGCAGTTATTTGAATTTCAAATTAAATTTAAATCAAGAATAAAAAAAAAACAATCTCTAAAACCACCAAAGAATAAATATAACTTGAGAAAGAAATGAAAACAACAAATCTTCATCAACCAATGAATGACGATGACGACGGCAACGGCGACCAACCGACCGACAGCGTTGGTGGCGGCAAAGACTGCGGCGCATTAATATTATTATATCGGCGAGATTAAGCTTTGTCGTTCCGACAGAAGCTATTAATTATACAAATTTTTCTCTAAAAGCATTGTAACATTAAATGTTCGTCAAAGAAAAGAGAGTATAAAATTTTTAATTCCAGTAGTCGAAAAGGGTATAAACTTTTTTTTTTGTGATTTCTTTCAGTTTTTGCCGATAGCGATTTTGGATTTAAAATTTTATAATATCAAGTTAATCCAGTTTTCGATTTATCGGTCAAAAAAAAATATACGTATATAAACTATATGAGCGACATTAAAAGCCAGAAATCGAATTAGGCAAATTTGGAATAATCAAAATTTTATGGCTTTCAATTTTGGTTTTGTTCTGTTAAATATAGTATATCACTTAAGCCTGCGTGCGAAGCATGTTGCTTATTTTTATTGTTTATTTTTTTTTTTATTTTTAGGAGAAGTGTTGCCGCAAAAACAGAAGCACATCTTATATGGGATTAATTTCATCGCCTTACCCTTATAAAGTAGATATTTTATGAGGAAAACAAATTCATATTTCTTTGGATTTTATTTTTGCAATAAAAGTCTTTGCAAAGTTCTTAAAGATTGTCCCATTGTTAATGGCTTTTCTAAGAAATGTCAGTATATTTCAAGAATGGCTTTCTAGATCAAATAAAATAGGGAAACATAATGTTATGGGGCTTTTAAAGAAATTTATTAGTTAAATTTTTAATTTTGCATTCACTGAATTTAAAAGAAAAATCTATATTCATGAATATTTGAAATTAAATAAAAAAAAGCAACAACTTAATGTTAATGAATTAAGTTGACCAACATATATTAAAATGCATAAATTGTCTCCCATATACTCCTACTCCTTATAAGAAATCTTAAATTAATGTAAATAGCTTAAAATTTCGATAAGCTTATGTTAAAGAAACCATTTCAATTGATTTGTGATCGGCTACTGTTTCGGAATCGATTTATTTTTCATTTCATTTAAAATTTGAATTAATTTAATGGAATATAAAGATCGTTTTTAATTTGCATTGAAAGTTAAAAGAAATTTAGCATGTAATCAGTAAAATATGCTAGCGCCAGATCACAGAAATAATGGACATTCAACTAAGTGCCTTTTTATCTTTAAAAAAAAAGTTCTTGCATCAGCTCTTTTGTTTAATTAAATTCGTATAAAGGAAATGTGAGTAAATTTATGTTCTATGGTTATTTAAAAAAATCCTTTAAATGCCTTCATTCAAGTCTTAAGCTCGTCTAAGAGTTATTGTTAAAATTAAGAAGTTGTATATTAAGTGTCATATGAAGCAATCGAGAACTTTTGTTTATAGAAGATAAATAATATAGCCCAGTAATTCTGTCATTTGAATATAACATATATCAGTATGGCTTTCGTAACAATAGGTCCACTGGGTATATCATAGTTTATCTCACCAAACAGTAGAACAAATCTTTACATCGTTTTGGAGAAAGTAAGATTATTGCACTTGATATTTCAAAGGCATTTGATAGAGTTTTGGAACCAAGCTCTCTTATCGAAAATGCGTGCTTTTGGTATTGACGAATCCCTTCTTCGTTGGATTCGAAATTACCTTTCTAACCGTTCAATACAAGTTGTATTAGATGGTTTCAAGTCTGAAGTTCATAAAATAAATGCTGGTGTTCCCCAGGGCTCCGTTTTGTCTCCGACTCTCTTCCTCATATTCATATATGATCTTTTATCTACCACTTCTAATCCATTAAACTGTTTCGCTGACGACAGTACCCTCAGCTTTTCATATTCGTTTCTAGATTCACATCCTTGTCTTTCGAATGTGGAATTTCAACGGCAGCGTATGATAAACTCATTAAATTCTGATCTCGACAGCATTGTACAATGGGGTATCAAAAACTGTGTAGAATTCAATGCTTCGAAAACTCAATGCTGTCTCCTGTCGTTAAAGCGTAACCCACCCCCGATGCCGTTGTCCACGAGCGGCACTTGCATCCAGGAAACTAATCAACTGTCAGTACTCGGTATGTGTATGGAATGATCACATATTCGATATTGCCAAAAATGCTGCTAGGTGCTTAGAATTTCTCCGACGACGGTGCAATAAATTTTTTACCTCTTTTGATTTGTCTGTAATTTACAAAGCCTTCATTCGTCCAAAACTTGAATATAACTCGCATATTTGGGCAGGTGACCCTAAAACAAGTTTAAGTATTTTGAACCGGATCCAAAAAAGAGCTTTGAAAATGATAGGCGATAGAACTATAACCGAAACAATTACGTCACTCGAACACCACCGCAATGTTTCATAAATTTCGTTGTTCTACCGATATTTTTATAAACAGTGTTCTGTCGAATTAGCCAGTTGCATTCCCCTACTCAAACAATTCAGCCGTAATATTCGTACTTCTAGGAATGCACATCAGTTTAACCTTGAGCTCAATTTCGGACATACTGTCAAGTATAGAGATTCTTTTTTAACCGCACATCGAGAATGTGGAATGCTTTACCTAGTTCTGTTTTTCCCTATCATTTTCATATTCAAAACTTTAACACAAATGTGCATCGGTATCTCCTCTTTAATCTTTCCCTATTTTCCTAAAGCTCGCACTGTGTTAAAACTTTAAACATGTTAAGGGTATTAATAACCCCTTAAGTGCCCATTTATTATAAAAAAAAAACCTTTGGACAGATTCGAAATCTTCAAAAGATCGGTGTTGCAATTTGCGAAAAATGTTGGCCACGATTAGTTAAGTATATTAACTAAGCTTCGGTAAATTTTTCTTTTGAAGATAGCAATTCTCCCAAATATTTAAATTCTCGTACCACTTTTAATCGCTGTGGAGTCGCAACATTTCTTCACCTAGTCTACCTCTTTGTCGACCTTCAAACACCATGATATTTTTTTTCGTAACATTTATATGAAGATCCCATGTCTTGCAGTACGTTTGTAGCCTATTTATTTTTAGTTGGAGGGTAAAAGTATTTTCCGTTAGCAAAAGCAAGTCGTCAGCGCAGAGCAGGACCTTTGTTTGATTTACAGCAAAGTTCACTTCACCAGGAGAAATATCAGTAACATCATCAATGAAGGCAAATAAAAAAGGGCTTAACATGTATACTTCTGGGACATTTGCAGAAGTATCAAAATGAAATCTCATATATCTTTGAACTATTTGATGATATGACAAAAATTGCAATGCCAGTTTATACATCAAAAACCGCCTATTCAACGTACTGTTTCAAATTAACAAAACACACATAAAGTTATTTGTTGTCTTCGATATATATTTTCGATCAATGCACTCAGAGCCAAAATGTGATCTATCGTGAAAAACCTGGGTGAAAACCTGCTGCTTATACACTAAGCCCATTGCTGCTATCTAACCAACTCGTGAGTCTTTAATATAGAATCGAAGCAAACATCTTTTCTAAAAAGAGGCTGGGATGCGACCCACACTGATAACTTTCCATCGCGTCTGTCGATTTGTCTTGCTTAAAAGGTTTGTAGGTTTTCGTGTTTTGTTAAAAAAGTTATCAGTTAAATTATTCTAAAAAATTTAAAAACAAACAACAATATTTTGAATATGATGAAATAGTTTGATTTCAAAATCTATTTTTACCAATTTTAGTAGCATTTCTTAAAAGTTTTTATTTCTTATATATACAAATACAAATTGGATGAATGAAATTAATTTGAAGTCAATGTTTTCTATTATTCACGAGATATCGAGAACCGACCATCAATTTTTACCAATTTTGCGTACTATTTTTTGTAGATTTTAATTGTTTATACTTTTTAAAAAAAAAATTACTGAATATTGAAAACAATATTTTTTATAAAATAAAATTAATTTGAAGGCTATGTTTTAAATTATTGAAAAGATATTTGAGTCGAAAATCAATTTTTACGAACTTTTAGTAATGCTTTTTTAGGTATTTATTTTTTGTTAATAAAACTGTCAATTCGATTTTTCTCAAAATTTTATGGAATGTTCAGAACAATATTTCTTTTAAAATAAAATTAGTTTGAAGCTAATATTTTAATTTTTTAAACAAAAAACAATTTTTACCAACTTTTAGTAATGTTATTTTTAGATTTTTATTTTTTTGTAAAAAAACTGTCAATTCGATTTTTCTTAAAATGTAACTGAATGTTAACAACAATATTTAAAAAAAAAAATTTGTTTAAAGCGAATGTCTCAAAGTTTTGAAAAGTTATTTGAGTCGAAAATCAATTTTTACCAACTTTTATATTTTTTTTTTAGGTTTTTAATTTTTGTAAAATAAACTGTCAATTCGATTTTTCTCAAAATTTTACCAGATGGTAAAAACGTTATTTTTCGTTGAACAAAATTGTTTTGGAGATAAAATTAATTTTTTATTCGTAAAATTTTCGAGGTGACAAATATTTTTTTTTAGTTTTTTTGGTTTATAAAAAAAACCGTTAATTGGATTTTTTTTTCCAAAAATATGTTTGTTTGGTATCACGTTACAATATATAATTTAAAATTTAATTCATGTCTCTAGCGTTATTGGTTTGTGAGATATTTAGGGTTAACCAAAGTTTTCACCTTTTTTCGCAATTTTCTTGAGAGCCCTTTCTGCATCTTTCTGCATTATTATCTGTATAACACAATTTTATTTGAAGTCGATATGTCTTCTGTTCTTGAGAACAGACATCTTTCTAAAAATCTTTTATTTCGACTCTAGGGACCTTGAAACGTCGAGAAATGTCAAAATTTTCAATTCGACAAATCGGACCCATTACAATAACTTCCTATGGGAAGTTAATAAAGTAAGAATAGAAATTCCTCTATGACTTTGATCTTGATTCGCAAAAGGAAAGAGGGCGAAAGGAGGTGTCGGTGATTCGTTTTGAATTCTTCAATATTGCAAAGACTCGGAAAAACACAGAGTGGTAAGGTGAGGTTGAGCTTTACGGTAGAAAAACCCCTTGCATCGCCTCAGGAAATCCAAACATCTTTGATAGATTTCTACATGAATTTTTGCTCCCCGTTAAACTATGCTGTTCACACCAACACCTTAAAAAACCCTAAGCTATAAAGAGCACATATGACTACCGATTTTATATTAGGTTTAAGCGATATGACATGAAAAATTATACTTTCCGTAAGTCCTTTTTTTAATTTTAGGTTTTTTTTTCGTAAGTCCTTTTTTCAATTTTAGGTTTTTTTTCTACAGTTTAAGTCTTATTATTTTCGCCACTAAACACCTAAGGCAAAGTTGTCATTACTCTTTTGCAATCATGTTTGATTTTTTTCCAAAAAGAATTGTGCTTGTTTGGATTTTATTCATGTCTTTTTTTCTACATAACTCACTTCAATTCTTCGTTTTGTTAAATGGGTGGTCGTTTCAAATTATTTGTCGCATTCCATTGAACATCTTCATTCGAGCTCATAAATAATTCTCTCCTTCAATGACCTTCTTAGAATTTCTTAATAGAAATAATAATTGAAACGTTCCGACAATAATATTTACCCAACAAACGACACCTACGACAAATAAAAAAAAAAAATAAACTACAAAATAAAAATAAAGAAAACCTTAATGGCTTAATTTTAAAAGAATAGAATCACAGAGTCATCATTTAACAAACAAGGTGGTCTCTGGTGTCGTATGTTAGTTACTTAGCATCCATAAATTATGTCGAAATGAAACTCTACCGACACAATCGAAAATCACATACAAAATATTATTTCCGCTTAATTGCCTCTTTTTAATTTAAAGGTAAACAAATCTCTGCAGGACAGCATTCCGCATTTGGGATCGGGAATCATCGGGATACACAATAAATCCTAGCAACCTCTATGTATAGCACCTTAGTCGAAAGGTGAGAGATGACCGCTTGAATAATGATGTAGGATGCATTCGTCCTCTCGTTTGATCATCACCGAACTTCACTTGAACTGTCGAAATCGAAATCGAAATCCAATGAATATCCATTTGCGAGTGCGAGTATACATACCTCTTTCCCCTGGCATTTTATCAGCGTGCGAGACATTATGAGCTCCCCTCATCACTATCTTTATTCTATATCTGACAAGATCTTCTTTTTTTTTTTTTGAAGGCCCAAACTCAGGAATTCTCGCCTGACTCAATAGACTCGATCTCGATCAGAAACCTGATGCACAGCACAGTACCCCAGAGCCAGAGACAGACCCAGTACGAACGCACTCATCCAACTTTTTCGAAAACTATTCAAGGAATTCTCCCGAAACAGTAAGTGGGGTCTGTGATGGGTCTTGTTCGGCCGGCCGGCGGCGGTGGCCGGTGGCGGCGCGTCGGATGTTTTGACAGAACGACACTCTTTTGGTGATATTTCACCTTTATTCGCTCCCAGCATGACATCGTTCGGTCGTCGTCGTCGTCATCTGATTCCGTTTCCAATTCCAAAAGCCTCACTGATGTCCGATTGCTTTATTTATTTCACCGTTTGCATTGCCGTTGTTTTTGGTTTCCCTTTTTTTTTGTTGGGCTTGTTGTGTTTCTTTTCTCGAGCCCTCTCGATCTCGACTGATGGTTATTTGTTATTCAGGGCATTAAGCTGAGCCGGTGGTGGTGGTGGTACTTGTGCGGCCTGTTTGATCGGAACATAAAATTAAGTTCCTCGAATGTGAGTTCACAGCTAGGTGTCTCTTGAAGCCTAGGTTTTGACAGTGACCACCATAATGCTGATGTTGCTGCACCTTGTGGAAACTTGGAATTATTGCCTCACCATGGGCTGCAACATAATTAATATGGCATTCAAGATAAATCCCTGTAGATTGTAGTCCCGAGGTTCCACCATATCGCATCGTTCAGAGTGCGTAGCATCGTCGCGTCGTAGTCGGTCGATGGAATTGTTGTCTTCTTGTAGGCTTGAAACTATTTCCATTCCTTGGATACTTTTGTCAATGATTTATTTAAATTGGCATTGTGCGTGAGATGTATAGTAGACAAAGCTATGCACCGACTAAAATAAAAGGAGCAGACGAATTTTTAAGTTTCTAAATCAGATCAGACAAATGATAAAATAACTTGGACTTTTGGATGCTTAAATTAGGGTCCAGTAAAGAAGGCCCGCTGGATGGATGGCGGCTTGTTAAAAAGTATCCAAAAACTTAGCATATAGAGTTCTAAAGTGTCTTGCTCCTTATTTTATTAAATTTGTCAAACGTTACACCATTTAATCTTGTTTATTTTTTAAGGAAAGTTAACAAGTCGAGTTCAATTTGTGTTTACCATGTCAAGAACTATTACATTGTAGGCAGCTGATGATGGAGTTTTTATTCCTTAAAATGTGACCAAAAAAATTAACTTCCACTTTTGGAAACTGAAAAAAAAAACCTAGTCTAAAGATAACATCAGAGCTGAGCCAGCGTTATAGTCCACCCTCTTGAGGAACTGACTTATACCTATATCTACTTATATGTATATGCCAAGACCTTGGCCAATGAGTTGTGTTGTGGCGGCAAGCCTTTGTCTGATGGCAATAACATGGCAGTAGCAGCGCTGAGGCAATGGCAACGGCAACGGCAATGATGAAGGCTCACATGCAAAACCATCGTGAATTAATTGAATTGGTTTATAATTCAAGCTCGGAAAACAACAACAACGACTAAACGAATGCATACATGTATAAGAATGATCAGTTTTAACTTTTGGCCGAAATAACAGCCAAGTCGGTAGCTGTTATAATATAGACAAACTATAAAGGTTTAAGTAGCTAAATTTGAGATTTTTCAAGTACTACAGAACCTGTTAAGAAGTAGCAAATTTTAGAGCTGGTGGCGTGGCGTGGTGGTGAAGTTAAGTGCGTAAATTTAAAACTAAGTTGCGTTTGTGGTTACCGTGATGCGGTAGCAGCGTTGGTGGTTTGTTGTTATGTCTGTTTCGCTTGACGACGACGTTGCTTTATCACAAAACATGACCAATAAAATTGATTATTGTCATTAACATAAGACTTTGTTGCATTGGCGGGCGGTACTCATGAAAGGGCGAGTTCAGATTTTTAAATGAAGAGAGATATAGATATAGATATGCGGACAAATAACAATTAATTAAGTTTAAAATGAATTGATGATGTTAAATATTGATTCTTCAAACAATATTTAAATCTTCAAGTTATTCAAATATCCGTAAACAAATTTATGTTACCATTGATATCAAAACTTTCTGTACAATCCGAAAATGTTTGAAATTTGGAAACCAAAACAATCCGGATAGTCAGAATTTTGATATTAGTAAAGCTACCCGAAACCAGAGAGAAAGAACTTATAGAGAGCGTCAAATTCGACGGTGGTGGTGTTGCGAACCAACTTGAATATGTGTATTAACTCCACACACAACAAAAAAATGTGGGGACAAATACATAGGCAAGAAGATGTGTATACATGTATACACCGATTAGAATTTATAACGTTATACAAAATGTAAATAAAAGGTTTCGAGGAGACAAAGACGAGAAAATTTGACTCTCTCTCTATTAATTCTTTCTCTTTGTCCTAAACTATCTATTCACTCTATTGGATCTTAATGGCTGAAACACAAACACGCTTCAGCTTCGGCTTCGCCTGACGTTTACGAGTTCAGCCATAGGAATTCAATGCATGCTATCACAATGAAGCTTCGACCTCACGTTTCGTTTGACAATCGTAAGAAAATGAACGTAATGTAACGTAATGTGACTCCAAACGGAAGCTCTAGTTAAATTATCTGAACATTTGCTTAATCTGACAGCTCAACAGCTCTAAAAAAATGTCAACAAACAAAATATTTGCTCTTTGGACGGATCACATAATAGAAATGTCATTCAAAGCAATCTCAAAGCATGCCCAACGTAACGCAGACGAAGCCGAAGCTGAAGCGTGTATGTGATTCAGCCATTAAGCTCTAAAGTACTAAGCCTCAACACTGAACAAGCTAATTAATACAACTTTAAAGTTATAAACACCCTGAATAAAAAGGAAAACACAATTTTGTGTTTGACAGGTTGAACCATATGACACTTAGATATTTTTATATGTCAGAAAAAGTGGGGGTATTCACTAAGCTAGTGGCTACGTAGTCAAGTGATTCTGATTGGCTTAATGCAACTACAGAAGTAGTTAATGTTTCCCCTCCGACGTAGTGTAAAAATTTCGGCTACAAAGTTAGTGCACACTGGTTTTGACGTTTCACAATCAGCTGCTCGGTAAGGACACAAGAATTCAAAATGAAATGAATCTTTCAGTATTTAAATACAAATATATGTAAATCAATCATATTACGAGTATTATCTTCTATTTGGTTTTATTGAATTTAAAAAGAAAAGAAAAAACTATTTAGAGTTCTGAAAACACAAATGTTTCTTATTTCATATATATATTTGTATTTGTCATCAATATGACAGTTCCGGATTGACTAGATTTGTATTGCAATTTTGCATTCACAAAGCTAGTTGAATTTTGTCTACGTAGTCACTAGCTTTATGAATGCGCCCAGAGCGTTCGATTATTTCAGACACGTTTGGTTGATGGTGTAACAGAGAAAAGAGAAACGATTAACTATTAAAATGATTTCAGTAAAACGAACTGTTTTGTGTTATGTTCACCGTAGCCTCAAGGTGGCGTTGCAGGTTTTATATATGTAATACATGCAATAGCTAATGTCTCCGTAGCCACTAGGTGTCGCTCGAAAATCACGCATCACGTCAGTTTTTTTAAATAAATCCAACAATCTGTTATCGAGGCATTCGTTTTTCGGCGTCTGCACCGAACAAGACCTTCTGATCTAGCGCAAACAAATTAATCTCTCCACTCGAATTTTGTGGAATCTTCAGGTCCTCTCGTGGGGGAGCTTCCTGACAAAACGCGAACAAAATGACGCTAAAACTACTTGTTAAGCTGGACTTAGTTGTAGTAATAATATAGAAGATAAGGGAGGTGAGTTTTAGTCAGTAAAAATCTGACACTACTATAAGCATCGGGCTTATAGTGTCTCTGAAGATTTCTCACCTTCCTGTGGAAAAAAAAAAAAAAAAAAAAAAAAGTTTTTTTAAATATTACGACATACGTTTTTTAAGGCTTTTTAAATTCATGAAATTCCTATCTTCAATATTGAGTTTAAACATGTATAGATAGTATTTCACAAAATCTTCAAAAACTACATATTTAGATTTCATGGGTCTAACATAAACCTTAAAAAAAGGCTGGGATGCGACCAACACTGTTAACTTCCCAACCCATCTGTCGATTTGTCTTGCTTAAAAGTTCTTAGGTTTTCGTGTTTTGTTAAAAAAGTTGTCAGTTGAATTATTCTTAAAAATTTAAAAATTACCAACAATATTTTGCGTATATGAAATAGTTTGATTTCGAAATCTATTTTTGTTAACGAGATTTTTATATGATAATCAATTTTTACCAATTTTAGAAGCATTTCTTAAAATTTTGTATTTCTTTAATATAAACAAATACAAACGGATGATTAAAATTAATTTGAAGTGAATATCTTCTATTGTTCACGAGATATCGAGAACCGAACATCAATGTTTACCAAATTTACGTACTATTTTTTGTAGATTTTATTTTTTTATGAAAAAAAAACGGACTGTTGGATTTTTATAAAAAATATACTGAGTGTTGAAAACAATATTTCTTGTAAGATAAAATTAAATTGAAGCCAATATTTTTAATTTTTGAAAAGTCAAGAAAATCAATTTTTACCAACTTTTATCAATTTTTTTTTAGGTTTTTATTTGTTGTAAAAAAAAACTGTCAATTCTATTTTTTTCAAAATGTTACTGAATGTTGACAATAATATTGTTTAAAAGATAAAATTAGTTCAAAGCCAATATCTCAAAGCTTTGAAAAGATATTTAAGTCGAAAATCAATTTTTACTAACTTTTGTTAATTTTTTTTAGGTTTTTAATTTAAAAAAAAAAAAACTGTCAATTCGATTTTTCTCAAAATGTTACTGAATGTTGAAAACAATATTTTTTAAAAGATACAATTAGTTTAATGCCAATATGACAATGTTTTGAAAAGATATTTGAGTAGAAAATTAATTTTTGCCAACTTTTATTAATTTTTTTCAGGTTTTCATTTTTTGTAAAAAAAAACTGTCAGTTCGATTTTTCTCTAAATTTGTCCAAATGACGAAATATAAAATTTATTTTATCTTATATAAACATATAAGATAAAAGAAGATGAAGGCCATAATCTAAAATTTTTGAAAAAATATTTGAGTCGAAAATCAATTTTTACCAACTTTCAGTAATTTTTTTTTTAGGTTTATTTTTTAATTATACAAAAAGTTTCAATTCGATTTTTCTCCAGATTTGTTACCAGATGTTAAAAACGTTATTCTCCGTTGCACAAAATTGTTTTGGAGATAAAATCATTTTTTGTTCATACATTTTTCTAGGTGACAAATAATTTTTTTTCAGTTTTTTTGATTTATAAAAAAAAACCGTTAATTGGAATTTTTTACAAAAATATATTTGTTTGGTAGTATCACGTTACAATATATAATTTAAAATTTAATTCAAGTCTCTAGCGTTATTGGTTCGTGAGATATTTAGGGTTAACCAAAATTTTCACTTTTTTTTTTAAATTGCTATGGTAAAAAAACCACCCACGCAATTTTTTTGAAAGTCCTTTCTGCATCTTTCTTCATTATTATCTGTATAACAAAATTTATTTGAAGTCGATATCTCTAATGGTCCTTGAGCTATGGACGACGAACAAAACTTTTCGAACGTACGGACGTACGAACGTACGTACACACGCACGCACAGGCATTTCTCTAAAAATCTTTTATTTCGACTCTAGGGACCTTGAAACGTCAAGAAATGTCAACATTTTCAATTCGACAAATCGGACCGATTACAATAACTTCCTATGGGAAGTTAAAAACACTCTAAACCATTGATGCCAAAATGGTTTTTAACAGAAAATGACAAAACGTTTTGAAAATATTTTAAGTTTTTGTTAAGAATCCGTCATTTAAGACAGCTTTCATAAGCATTTTATTTTTAATCAATTTAATTTTGAAAACTGGGTATTTTTAAAATAAAAATTATAATTTTTTAGCAGGTACATAGTTAAAATCAAAATTCGAATTCGATATCAGCACTTAAAATTAAATCCAAAACGTATTTTTCAAAACCATTAAATTCAAGGTTTCTCAAAATTTCGTATAGAGTTAAATGAAAATTCAAAACTAATGAAAATTCCCAGAAACTGATCTTAATCTGAATCTAGAAAACACAGATTTGTATTATTTAAAACTATCATATACCTAATTTATTGTTACCTTAGCCTTAAAAAAACACCGTATTTAGATGACTTTAACGTGTTTAGAAAGACAGATTTTAAAAACCTGATGTGATAGAAAAATTTTATAAGGCGAGATTCAAATTCAGGACAACTTTATCCCTTAAGAAAAAGTATTTATTTGTTTATGTGACAGCAGGATTTTTGCCGACCATTATTATGTATCTTAAGAAAATGTACATAGTGTTTTAGATTTTTAACTTAATTAACTTCCCATAGGAAGTTATTGTAATGGGTCCGATTTGTCGAATTGAAAATTTTGACATTTCTCAACGTTTCAAGGTCCCTAGAGTCGAAATAAAAGATTTTTAGAAGGAGGTCTGTACGTGCGTGTGTACGTGCGTTCGCGTTGTTTTTTTCGTCGTCCATTGCTCAAAAACCAGAAGAGATATCGACTTCAAATAAATTTTGTTATACAGATATTAATGCAGAAAGATGCAGAAAAGGGCTCTCAAGAAAATTGCGCGGGTGGTGTTTTTTATCATAGCAGTTTAAAAAAAGGTGAACATTTTGGTTAACCCTAAATATCTCATGAACCAAAGACGCTAGAGACTTGAATTAAATTTTATATTATATATTGTAACGTGATACAAATCAAGTATATTTTTGGAAAAAAATCCAATTAACGGTTTTTTTAATAAATCAAAAAAAAACTGAAAAAAAAAATTTGTCACCTCGAAAATTTTACGACTAAAATATGATTGCATCTCCAAAACAATTTTGTGCAAAGAAGAATAATGTTTTTGACATCTGATAAGATTTTGAGAAAAATCTAATTGACAGTTTTTTTTTATAAAAAATAAAAACCTAAAAAAAACATTACTCAAAGCTGGTAAAAATTGAATTTCGGCTCAAATATCTTTTCAATAACTTGAGATTAAGGCTTCAAACTTATTTTATCTTATACTCGTAAGAACTATTGTTTTCAATGTTCTGAAAATGTTGCGAAAAATCGAATTGACAGTTTTTGTACAAAAAAAAAACACAAACAAAAATTAATAAAAGTTGGTAAAAATTGAATTTCGACTCAAATATCTTTTCAAAACTTTGAGATATTGTCTTTAAGCTACTTTTATCTTTCAAAAAATATTGCTGTAAACATTCAGTAAAATTTTGAAAAAAATCGAATTGACAGTTTTTTTACAAAAAATAAAAACCTAAAAAAAAAATTATAAAAGTTGGTAAAAATAGTTTTTTTACGTAAATATCTTTTCAAAAAATTGAGACATTGGCTTCAATCTATTTTTATCTTATAAAAAATATTGTTTTCAACATTCTATAAAATTTTTAGAAAATCGAATCGACAGTTTTTTTTTACAAAAAATAAAACCTTAAAAAAAAACAATACTAAAACTTGTAAAAATTTACTTTCGACTCAAATAGCTTTTCAAAAATTAAAAATATTGGCTTCAAACTTATTTTATTTCACAGAAAATATTGTTTTCGATATTCAGTAATTTTTTTATAAAAATCCAATAGTCCGTTTTTTCATAAAAAATAAAATCTACAAAAAATAGTACGCAAATTTGGAAAAATTGATACATATAGACAAACTTTTAAGCAAGACAAACGGGACGACAAACGGGATGGGAAGTTATCAGTGTGGGTCGCATCCTAGCCTCGTTTTTTTCCAATTGATATTCGATGATAACCTTTACCCAAAATCAACCACTTAAACTATGAATTCCCTTATAAAAATTATGGTTTACCAAGCGCATTTGAGGATAGCCATACATGCAAGCTGGAATATTCATGGATTAAAGCTGACCCACTATGAACAAGTGGAGCTCATGATGCCTAGTTTCTCCTTGAAGTTATCTCTTTTTGTATTATTAACTTATAGTCCCTCATCATTCTTCATTTATTACAATCCTACAAACAAATTCAACCGACATTATATTTATCTATAAACAAAACATCCTTTTTGTCACTTAAATGCCATAAAAATGCACAAAAATACTCCAATAAAATATCCATCTAACATCTCGAGCTCATTTTAAAATTAGCCGCCAAACAAAACCTTTCTAATTCTAGCTCTTTTAAAGGCGAGAAGAAGTAAAAAAACAGAAATAGAACCCATAGATTTCGTTATAGAAATCCTAGATAAAAACCCAATTCATTCTCAAGAGACTTCTTCTTATTCTGCTCTTTCATTTTTGGCTCGCTCGTACTTCCATATAGCCTTGATCTTGCGGTCTTAAGAACCTCTTGCTTTGGTGTGGCCTCTCAGTGTACTCTTATAGATATCGGGTATTCCCGCTTAGCCTTTTTTTACACCGCTTGTACTCCAGCACTGATGATGGTTTACCACTTTAAGGCAAATAGGAAGCAGAGAGTTCTTTCTGCTCTTTCTCCACAAGGCTCAACACAACTCCAACTCGAGTTGAAGAAGGAAGAAAAAAAATATTCCCCTGAGTTGGTCTCTTGGTCACAAAGATTTACAACAAATGCCATTCTATTCTTTAACCATATTTTGTTCTTATTAATTCCCATTGCCATGATGACGATGATGAGGGACTTCTCGCTAGCTATAGCTCAGTCTTTTACACATTTCATTATTTTTCTGTTTTTATGAATTTTACGATTTTACCTGTTTTGTAATCCCATCTTGGCGTGTAGAATCAGCAGCAGCGAGCGAGAGAGCCAACCAACCTACATGCCTAAATAATATATAAAATCAAGAAGAAAAAAACAACAACAACAACAATCCAAGATGCCGACAAAGTAATAAACCAATTAGGACTTCAAAGGCTACCGCCCGCTTTACGATGCTATTTAGAGAAGGCCTTTAGATATACTCGTAACAGCCCCGAAGTTGTACTAGTGCGATTGCTTACAAAATTATATTTTTTTTTTTTTAATTTTCAAAATAAAAACACAACCGTCAAATATGTCCTTCTTCCTATTCATCATTTAAATTGTAAACACAGAACAGAAATCCTATGTACCTACTTACATTTAAATAAATAGGACAAAATGTTAGAAGGTACGTAAAGCGGCATAAAGTCGCATTAAACCCGCATTAAACAAAAAAACACACACACACAAAAAGTCACATCCAGATCCAGAGGTAGACTAAAGACTTTGCAACATCAAATGCTCGGTGCGGTGAAAATGCTGAGGAGATTGTGGTTGCCTTAAACCCGAGATTATCCCAAATCAGACGAAGAAGAAGCAAAAGATGAATATATGTAGTTTCCAGGAAGCTTCTTAAAAGATGTCGGCTCGGTATTTCCGATTATTGTGTGACTTTTTGTGTTTAGTTTTCTTGAGCCCGAAATTGGCCTAAGCTCGAAAACTTAAAAGAAGTCATTAATTATGTTAAAAAGGCTAAGGGAGATTTAGCCATAGTCACATCAGACGGATCATTAATTGATCTCGGTGATTCTTTGGTGGTGCCAAAAAATAAACCATTAATTATATGAAAGTTCTGATTTTCTTCACACACAAAAGCGGTGGCCGGCAAATTACTTTGAATCTTAAATCCGATAAGATCTTGATCACGGTGTATAGTTTTTGCATTGTGAATTCATAATTGATTGTCGGTTTGATTTCATAAACTTTCATGCACAACTTAATTATTTTATATGTAACTCATTTCCATATTAAAAAAAAAAATGGATTTGAAAATAAGACCGTGCAAAGTCCTAAATCACTCATTCTGTTTAAAAATAGATGAAACAAGGATGATACATAATTTTGATTAAGATAGCGTTAGTTTTTAAAGAATCACATTATGTTGGCGTCCCCATCAGGTTGTCTTTTATAACGTGACAAATAAAAACTGTCAAAAGTATATTCGTTGTTTAAATCTTTTCAGTTTTACTTTGAAATCATTCTTTCTAAATTAATAACCCGTTGAGGTTTCAAGATCTCAGGGAGCAAGCGGATAAGCTTCTTTTTTTTATCAGAATTTACCACGTTTGTTGTTCATAAATCATAAACTGACCAACAGTAGAATTAATTTGACGGAACTAAAAAGAAAAAACATAAGATCTGTTTCTTTTGCTATACTTCTGTCAATTTCCTATACAAAACTCAAAGACAAGAATTGATCTCTCTTTATTTTGAATCTCTGTTATTCTTAAGTCCACAATACACGACAAAGTCATTTGGATACATGTCGTTTCGAGCCAATTTAGATCGTTTAATTTCTAATTTCTAAATTTCCAAGTGGATCAGTTAAATTACAACTGAGGTCGTTAAAATCAATTAACCCCTTGAACACAATGGGAATTCGCTAGTCGCGGTAAAAATCAATGTAGCACAAGCTGTCACTAAAATTGCTCACTATTTAGCAAAGGTCGCCCACAATGGTGTAGCGCAGGAAGAACGTCAGCTGTCATTTTTTTTTTGACATTTATACATCTGTGTTTAGTTTTGTAAGACTATTCATATTTTTGGGCAACTTAATTTTAATTTTTTAAATTAAAAAAATGGACCAACGACCAAATGAACCCAATGGCTTATTTTCATATAGTGCTGTGAACAGACCCACAGATATGTCAAAATGCGCGACTAATAGCGGAAAGTAGACAATTATTCAACAATGGCGACAGCAACAGCTTCCCATTGTGGCGCTATGTACTATTTTCGTATGTTTCAACTTTGACAGAGCGACAAGCGGCCGCTACAGCGACTCCATTCTGCTGGGGCTATAAATGTTTAACAATTTGGAAATCCAAATACATCCAAATGACTCAATAAAGTCAAATCACACCTGTCAAAATGGCTCGGCGACTCAATACGTACAGTTTTATAGTCCCCAAGTTCTGGCAATTTTGAAATTTGTATATATGCAACCTTGAAATATCTTTGGACTAAAAATTACAGAAATTCAAACTGGCCTATTCAGAATTCGGGAACTAAATGAACACACACCTTAACTTTATTTGAAGGTGATCAAATTGAATTTATTTCTTAACTTGTCATTTTGAAGTCTTCCTGTATAATTTGACTTTCAGAATGTTTTAGAGAATTTCAAAATATCTGCCTTCTTTTTTAACCAAAAAGTGATTAAACGACAAGACTCAAAACTAAGTAATGGGAAATTTTTTGTACTGAAAAAAAAAATGAACTTGGATCTGTTCTCCACCTAAAAAATTATAACACGTCAAAATAGACATCTCAAAGAAAAATGAAGAAACTCACCACAGTACATATCAGAACAATAATTTGAAGCATGGCTGAAACACAAACACGCTTCAGTTTAGTCTACGTCTGCGTTATAATGGGCCTGCTTCGCGGTTGCTTTGAATGACATTTCTAATATGACATTTCCAAATTAACACTGGACACTGTCATTAGCAGATGTTATTTTTTCTCAAAAGTTAGTTTTGATTTTGCATGCAATAAAAGATATGAATTTCGAAATCGAACAAATTTAATTTATCGCATAAGTAGCTTACACAGCTTATCGTGGGTATGTTCAGCTCATGGAGCAAGAAGAAGCGCAGACTGAGAGATGTTGGTGGGTCCGAGAGCTCAATCTACAGAGTTATTCAATATATGAGGAGTTCTTGGAAACTCATTTTCTGTTCTACAAAAATAAAACGTTTTCAAGAAAAAATTGTATAGTTATTCTACATATATTTCAATAGCTTACCTTTTAATTTTTCTTAGAAACAATGGTTATCCCTGCAAATGCAAATGTATTTTGTTTGTTGACTTTTTTTTAAAGCTGTTGAGCTGTCAGACAAAGCAAATGTCCAGCAAATTTGAACTAGAGCTTCTGTTTGGAGTCACATTACGTAACATTACGTTCATTTCCTTACGATTGTCAAACGAAACGTGTGGTCAAAGCTTCATTGTGATAACATGCATTGAATTCCTATGGCTGAACTCGTAAACGTCAGGCAAAGCCACAGCTGTCATAAAAGTTCGCGTTGCAACTTTGAATTTTGACATTTCTTTGAGTTTGTTCAACTCCAATACGCCATTTGGTTCGTTTAATATGCAGTTTTCCATTACAGATCAGAGATGTTCACGCTTTTTGTGACAGATTTTAAGACTTCTAAAGAGTTGACTTAGACTAGTTGGTTATTGAACAGGGATAGAAAAACCAGGTAGAAATAAGCAAACAAATTAATCAACGAGATAAAATGACGAAATGTGAAAGTTAGTCACCTTTAACTAAGATTGGTGAAATCTCCAATTATACTGAACTGTACATACATACATAGCTATATACTTCAAATTTGAAGCTTTGAAAAAACTTCTTATTTTTGTATTTGAAAAAATAATCAAATTTTATCGGAAATATTCACATAAATTAAAAAAAGATGTCTTCTTTTCGAAAATATCACGTGAATGAGATCAAAAGCGATGCCAAAAAGTATTTAAATATTTTCCGATACAATGTGTATTTTGCTCATTTTTTGAATTTCTTAGATTTCCTTGGAAATCTTTCTTGAAACATATTTTAACCGGTTATTTAATTGGATTGTCAATTACCTTAATTTGGTTCCTCTATCATTTTTCTGAACTTCCATGTCTTCGAAGAAAATCATTTCTTTTATTACTTGGAGTGCTTTTATTGTATGGTTTTCTATTGGCATTTAGCAAAAATATTAGGTAAGATTTTTTCGACATAATTCAAATTATAATTTTAAGACATGTTGTTTGTTTTCCTAGATGCATTTCAACACTCATTTTACCAATTCTATTTAGTTCAAAAGGTCGATCAGTTTTAGTTGCCTCGGCAATTGTCTTAGCAGCAACAGGCCCAACTGTCAATATTCTAAAGAATGTTGATATTCTTATGGAAAGTATTTCATGTGGCCAAGAACAACTAAAAGGAGCTTTGGAAAAAATGTTGCATTTGGTTAAAAGACCATTGGTAACTGTAAAGAATGCAATTAAGATTTCTATGGCTGAAATAAAAAAGGTTCTGAAGAGAGTTGAAGAAGTTCTTATACGAATTCGAAGTCTTATAACCGATATTTGTAAGCACTTATTTTAAACTTTTTAAACAAGCAGAAATATCTATAATAATAATAACTCGAAGATTAAATTCCGGAAAATGATTGCGAGTTATTGCTGTTTTACCACTCTGCATTTGCGTCAATTTCAGTCAAAAGTTCTGACAAGTTCATATGAAAAATTAAGTTGACTTACCTTTTGCCTTAAGTCAGTATTCATATTGTACTCTTTTATGGTGACTTATTTTGATGTCTTACTTAACTATCTCCTTCCAATCATCAATTCAAACCTACAAACATGTATAAAACGATAAGATCACCAGAGTAAAGAAAACAACTCAGAGTAAAGGAACAGATCTTATTTTAATACAAATGTCAAATCGTCAAATTCAAGCTTCCAAGCGTAAACTAATCTTGGGTTCGATCCCTGCCTGTGCCACCTAAAGTTTTATTCACGGATACTGCCTCTTGCGAGGAATTGACAAATTCTCCAAGAGTAATTCTTGTCATGAAAAGTGCTTTCTCAAATTAGCCGTTCGGATTCGGCATATAAACTGTAGGTCCCCTCCATCCCTGCAATTACTCGCACACAGGAATGGTTGAGAGTTGTAAGTCACTAGGCCCTGGTTCTCTGCGGACTGTTGCGCCACCTAATTTTATTTATTTAAAAACTTTGTTCCTTTGTCAAAATGTTTTCTTTTGATTTTCAGAACTCATAATGAAAGACATTTCGTTGTTCACATAAGATAATTTTAAGGTAGGTAACTCATTTTGACGTTTCATCATATTATTGAGTCTTCAAAACGTCAAAGTGAGAGCTTTCAAACATTTCCAATGTAAATACTGTCCAAGCGAAAATTTAAATTTGACATTTCATTTAATATTCTCTTTAATTACTTTTCAGTGGAAGCAATTAAAAAGGCTTTTGATTGGCTGGGCGATGTTGTCAGTATGTGCAACAAGGAACTAGGCACTCCATTTAATCGTTGCATTAAAATTGCAGATGATGCAATGACAGATTGTAAGGACAAGATGGGTATTTTGGAAGATTTATGCAATGTGACAGAAATATTTCGTGCTCTATGTTATAGTGTCAAATTCATTGATGTTATTTGTGAATTAATGGATTTTGTAAGTGACTCAATAATTACAACGGTAACAAAAAGTTGATCAAGGCTCATTTAATATGTTGCACAAAATAAAGAAATTTGTTATTTTCAGAACTAAAACAATTCAACGATGACATCAAGCGAATGTTTTATGTTTCAATAAAGTTCGATCATGAATTCAATTTCAAAACAGTAGCAACAAAGAATTTGACAGTTGTGGGCAATGATATTTTGTCGGAAATAAAAAATCAAATGAATGAGTTCTTTGTGCTGTTTACTTGGACAGAGTTTGTTGGGAGTTTTATGGTATTCTTTGTGATATTGAAGTGAGTTTGAAAAGTTTTAACAAAAATCGACCAAAATTACATATTTATATTCTTGTAGAGCATTTTTGTACAAAAGCAAATATTTGACAAGTAATCATTTTGACAATCATTTCATTGCAAAAGATTTCATTTCATTAAACAATCAAAGAGAAAAAATGGGAATGGATGTAGTTTTACCATTGACAAGAAAAGAACGCCGGAAATATGTTATGGTATAACTGTCACTTTGAAGTTTAAAAATATTTCCTTTATTTTTTGAAAAATTTCCTCTGCAGATAACATCCCTGGCATTGGTTCGTGCAGAAATATTCAATCTGTCCCGTACGTTCCTATTTCTTACGATATCATCAGTTCAGTTGCTTTGCATCTGCATTGCCGACTATTCGTTATATTGGTTGTTGTCTATGATTAATTTCTATGGCAAACAGGAAGCTGGTTTGGATAGTAGGAAAATTGGGATTTTTGTGTTGAAAAATATCCCAATTGAATTATGAATTTTTGTTTCCAGTTCCGCCATTTCTGACAGTTAATATTTCCGGTGGCGGTTTTACTGCAGAAATATTAAAAGGAATAGTACACGCTTTTGAACCGTTAAGTGAAAAATATGAACTAGATCCAAGACCATGTTTGCCAAAACCAAGTGTGCCAAATTATAGACGATATTGGGAAATTGGTGGTCTTATTTTTATAGCTTGGGTTTTTTTGATCTTGCAGCCCTATGGCTTAAGATTAAGGCAGGTTATAATGGGTATATACTATCCCGATCGATCTAGAGAGCGTGCGTTGTGGCTTTACAATGAAATATTATTGCGAAGAAGTAGATTTAGTCATGAAAAATGTAAAATATGTTTAATAATAAACACAATTTTACAGCTAGTTTCATAAAATTTGCTCGACGTCAGGCAAGAAGAAGTATACTTAAGGATAGTAATGTTAAGGATTATTCGCTTCTAGATTGGATAAGGGCAAGAACCAATCAGTACGTATTCTTATGAAATGTTTAAGGTTATGTCTATTAAAATGTTAATGTTTCAGGTATTGGATCTTTCGAAAAATACTTGGTTCTGGAAAGTTAGAAGCTTGCAACATATGTGGAACTCCCTTGAAAGGGTTTGATTTATCTTTTTAATTCTGTTAGTTATTTTTTTTTCTTAATTTCAAAAGTTGTATTTTAAAGGGAAGAATCATCTGTCAACTGTCAACAAATCGGTTGCAGTGGAATGTATTGTGCTGAATGTTTTGGTGAAATGAATAACATTTGTTGTTTATGTCAAAAACCAATTGATTACGATGATCTGAGTGACATTTCTGAGGAAAAGTATGGGAACACAATTGAAACTCACAATTTTTTTGAATTGATTTCTTTTTTTTTTCTAAAAGAGATTCTTCGGATGAATTGGAAGAAATACAAGTGAAAGGAGAAAAATGATTTAACAACCTGAAGCCCTGAGGGTATGCATCACGATCGCTTTACACATATCAAGACATATTTTCTAATGCATATACAAAGGCGTTAAGCAGTTTAGAATCTGATATTTTTGATATTTATTATGAACGTTGTTTAATTTATTTACCTAATATATGTTGATAAAGTTTTAAATAAATGTGTTTTTTTTTTGAAATTATTATTTAAGTCAATGAGGTCCAGAGACTAATTGAAACGTTGCCATAGTGTAAAAATTAGTTAAGAGTGCATTTATTTACTTGAGAATATGTCATTATATGAGGATACATGATTATGATGATTTGTGTACCTATACAGCTAATGTCAATAAACGTCAAAAATCATCTGACTGAATGCACATGCACAATTCCATTCGGCCGTGACAGTAAAAATCCAACTTGCAATAAAAAATGACACTAGAATAAGAATACTGGTTTCATACTACATTCAATTATATGTATATACAAAATGTCAATTTAAAACAGTCAAAGAGCTTTTTCAATTTTTCCCAACATTCAGAAGTATCATAAATTATCTTCCTGGTTTAAGTTCAAGTTAATTAAAATTTATTTCGATATTTTATGATAATTTTATTTAATTTATATAATTTATTTGAATCTATCAATAATAACAATAATTTAAAAAAATGCACATGATTTCTTCCGCTTAACAAACAAAATAATTTAAATGGAAATTTCAACCGAAAAATCGATCACATTATTATTCATATTTATCTTTCTATAATTGACAATAAAGAAAACGTATGTGCCCACCGTATACAAAAGGATTTCCTTCCATTTCGAGATCAAAAAAATTAAACACAATAAACGTGTTAAACACAATAGATTATGTTTTATTTTGATGTGAGGTTATTATCTCTTTATTGAACGTGTTCATTTCATTGTTATACCGGTGACGATGTAAGAGGTGTTTAAGGTCGATATATTGTATTCATAGAAAAATCGAATCCGGAATAACAAGATAGATTTAGATACAAAATAAATGTCAACATGACATTCAAATCAAAAAAATCTCAACGAAATGTCAAAAAAACATTTTTGACGCAAATAACATACAACCGTCCTGCTCGCACAAAACCTATTTGATTAACGTCAATCAATTTTCTCTTGCAAACGCATTTGACGTTTGTGCACTTGTTGGATACTCGATATTTTTTCTGTAGAGTTGTGCTGCAATTTTGTTATCGATGTTATCGAATACATGGCGTTGTTTGCATTGAATTTTTTTTAGACGAATCATTTTGAAATCTCAGAATTTAAAACATTTATGTATATTTTACAAAATGGGAGAGAGGGACATGAAATAATAAGACGTCAAAACAGTTTTTCTAAAAAAAAGCAATGTAAATAGCGAATTTGTTCTTAGAAAACACACGTGTAGAATTTTCATAACATTTGAAGTACATAGAACATTTCGAAATAAAATGTTTGGTCTATGGTCACTATGGAGGTTTTAATGTAGGTGACTTTTTTTTTAGGGAAGTATGTACGACCCAGTAATGGGACTAATATTTTTCTTTAAATAAAAATTCAGTTTTTCTTCTACTTTTGTTTGTCATTTAAATTTCCCGCCTTAAAATTTATAGTGATGCTATTCATCACAATCAATAAAAATCGAAAAAATCGAATTTATAAACAAGAATATAATGCCCAAATATTGTCAAAATTTATATAATAAAATCCTTAAAGGATACAATAGAAAAAGACATAACCATCAATTCTTTTATACCGCATTTATGAATAATATTTATGGAAATCACTCCTTACACGTTTACGATAGGTATACCACATCGTGCTTCGCGTCGTGCCCAGCATTTTATGTGTAACTGCATTTTAAATTGACAGATGAATGACCACACACAATGTCAACTTGATGGACACAAATTTATGGGCGTGTAATCTGTGTTGTTTACGCTTGTTCGTCCTTTTTTTTACTCTGGTTCTGGACATTCCCAAATGCTACATTCTGTGGATACCATTGTAGATTGTTTTTGGAAAATTTTCAATTGAAAATTAAGTGAACATTTATTTTTGTCACCCGATCTTTCTTCAGGTAGAAAATTCTAATGACGCTGATGCATGATGCTATATCTTAAGATAAGAGTGGTTCTGCCCTTTTAAAAGAAGATATGGGACTAGGTCTTTTGATGTGGTGATAAATATTGTCCCACAAAAGCATTCGGCTGCATGCCGATGCCATAGTCGAACAGAAAAAGGAATTTTCTTCCCTTTTGAATATGGGATGGAAAATAGATAAATGAGGCAAGTTTGTTTTTAAATTAGAACAGACTTTGATTCTTAGTGTTGGTTTTCCAAAAAGGTAGATTGGATATAAAAAGAAAGAAATAAAAAACATTTTTGTTAAGGTGATGTTGTTTGACTTTAATCGAGCATTTAAAAATGGTTTGAATTGATTTTAAAAGAAAAACACAATTAATGAAGGAATTTATTTTTCTTTTCAACATGGTTTTTATCGTTTTATGATAAGATCATGATGGTGGGGCGAGATTTAACTGCTTCTGGAGGTTTCAAATGTCTTAACATATGAATAGGTAAAATTTATGTCACCACAGACCACCGAAGTGTTAATCAGAGTGTATACTATCTGTCAAATAATAGTCACAGGTAAGTTATGGCGTAAATAATTACCGTTGATTATAAAAATGACCAAAAGTTTATTCATTTACGGAAGATGAACCTCAACTTATGGACAAACAATATTTTATTCAAATTTAACAACACTGGTGTCCAATGTACCTTTAACAAAAGTTTATTTGACATTTAATGACACCTCTTAGTGATGATATGTGTTTAATATGGCAAATGACAGCAATGAATTCATTCAGTGTCTAATATTGTGAGTATATGAATATCTGATGTTACATTGAACTTTGAGGTGAAGAAGGTAATAAAATGATTATGAAGTGAGATTGACAAAGAAATATTGTGATGTAAATGACAACAATTAAACTTTAAATTTAATATCTTTCTTCAACATAATTTCTCCATTTTGTAATTGCGATAACAATTTAAACAACCAAAAATAAAATGACCCGCATGTGTAGATATTTTCATGAAATAGAAATGAAAAATTAAAGTTTAAATGTAATGGAGTTCACAACTGTAACATTGTTGAAAATGCCATGCATTATATATTTAAAGAATGCTTTATCAAGAGAACAATTGGTATAAGTATGTTGTAGCTCTGCATTATCAAAAAAATATTCATAAAGGCAAACATTAGTTTACACTTTTACAGTAATCAGAGTAGAAAAGTGTTCATAAATGCAAACATAAGTTGACAGTAATCAAAGTAAACAAAAATGACAGAAATCAAAACTTTTCTCTTAGTGACGAGAGTTGATTATTTTGTTTATCAAAAATGTAATACATAGCATTGATTTTTAATCTTTAAATTGTATTTTATTCTTATAACAGAAAAACACATTAAAATTCTATTATTTAACTCAAGTATTTTCTCCAGCAAAATTCGCGAAACAATTGACAAAATTGACTGTAAACATCATGTCATTTCGACTCTATATGAACACAGTTATCGACTGTTGCTGTCATGCAAAGCTAATGCAGTGTATTTACATTATGAACCCAAATCTTGCATAAATGCAACAAATTTACATTTATGAACTCTCCCAATGAACGAACAATTGCACACAGTAAAGATTTTAAGTCATCTTGAATTTCCGAATCGAAATTAGTGTTCAATGTTAACTTTCTAAATTGTAAACAAGTCTATACGTCTAAAACAAATAAATAAATTGACAGATCTTGACAGATCTTGACAGATCTTGACAGATCTTGACAGATCTTGACAGATCTTGACAGATCTTGACCACCAATTCAAATAAATTGCACGGAGCAATTGTTTGGCAAGGTTGTTTAAGAATAAAATCTCTGGTAATAGGTGGTTGACAAATTCATTTTAACGTCAGATTGCCCCTTGTCATTGAAAAACGTTGTTTGACATTTATAGAAGAATTAAGCTCAAGTAGCCTTTGCCACCATTTTGGTTTTTTTAATTTTTCATCGGAAATTGTATTGTCTAAGTGTGTCAAATCTGCATTTGTTAATGACAAGTAAAAGACCGTAGCAACAAATTCGATTAAGACAATTTCCTTGTAGGACTTTTGGTTTTAAGTAAATTATTGTATAGAAAGCTATTTTACATTCGTCAAAACAATCCTCTTTCCATAATTTTGCGGTATATTTGTATATCTACCACAAATTACAGCGTCACAAAAATGACACCACTCTCTTTCCACGCTTGATTTGACATTGAACAAATAATACTTCATCAAAACATCAATTAATCAATTTCTACCTTTTCAACCTTTCGTGCGTGATTTTGATTTTGACTTCTTCCGAATAAATAGGATATAGGCATGAAACTTAATGGAATTTCTCTTAACCCAATTAATAAAAAATGTATTTTTATCCTGAATGAAATTCTATAATGGACTTCATGCAGGTCATGGCGTTTTATTTATTTATTTATATGCTTTTTAACAATGTGTTATATTTGATAAAAATCAGTGGTTTTCCACAGACAACACACAATATGGTTGGTTGAGTCATGAAATGTTAACTAAACACGCAATTCAATTCCCTAACTAACAAGTCTTATTTTGTGACTTTTAAAAACATACATTTACTCTATATAGAGTTTCCAAACGCATTGTATTTTTAACTTTAGGGTAGGCAAGGTTTAAATTAATTATCCTTTTATAACAAACTATTAGGTACTTTAGGACTTTTGTGAAACTGTTAAACATCCGTTATCATTGAAGTTGTTAGGGCCGTTTCGTATACCATTTAATTAAACGAAAACAATTATAACACAATTCAGAAGGATTAAATTTAAGTGGAAATGCAAATGAAATCATTTTTCACACCTTAATTGAGTATAATAATAAGAGCCATGGAATATTTTCCCAAACAGAATCTTCTAACTTTGAAGAGTAATCGGAATGATGGATTAAAAATTTGTTAAAAATGGGTCTCTATTTTAACTCTGATTAAATTAGCAATTTTGTAATCTTCAATAAATTAGAAGACGAAAGGAAAAACCGTAAGTCATAAGGCTCTGATTCAATTTTCTGTAAGTCATAAACGACGGTTTAGCCAGCTAGTGGTTTGTTCTTAAATTAGAACGGGTTATTTTGACACTGACAGCTGTTTCCCGATCGAAATTTCGACAGAAAGTCGTTATCAAACCTCGTGGAATGAAATAAATCGCTCAGTTCTTGAACATCGTTGGGAAACATTACAAATTTGTTCCATGCAGTCCAGATAGGTTCTGGTCGGAATGAAGCAATGTGTACCGTTCACAAAGACAAAACTTTGGTTGCTGTAGGGAGAAAATCATTTCACAAACATCAACTCACCAACGATCTAAGCAGCTCAATACTTCACGCAATGGACATAGATTATTCGCGTGCAAGATTCAATTGTATCAGTTATAGAAGACGCATGACCATCCGCTTCCTTATTGTTTCGCAGTTTGGGCCTTAAAATTCCTTGAATTGGAAAACGATTTTGTTCTGTACCCTTTTCTTTTCGACGAAGCGTGTTTATCCATCCATAGAGAATGATAGTTTGGTGCTGTTTGTGAATGGTGGCATCATTGGACTATATTTCGAAAGTGATGTCAGAAACAAGTATTGATGGACTGTAGGTGTTATACTGAAATTGAAGACAGAATTTTGAAAGACCTCTGGTTTCAGCAGGACCATGTGTCATTTCATCCAATTGATCTTCTGTGCACACAATTACCTAATCGTGTTGTAGCCTCTTTGGCGATGTCGATTGGTTGCTTTAGAGCAGTGTTTTGACACTTTTAAATTTGTCTGTGTTTAAACCAAAAACACTCCATTACCAAGACCTGAATCTCAGACTGACATTTCGGTTTGCCTACAAGCTACTGAGGACTAAATGTGAGAAAGTGTGCGTGAAATGATGCAAAAAACCAAACACATTTTCACATTTAGTCCTCAGGCCCATCAAAATGCTTCATTATAGTAATCAGCCCCATCTAAATGCTTCATTTTGAATGTTTCATGGCCTCGTCCAAAAACTAAACAATCCTAACCAACAAAATCTGAATTGCTGACATGGTCTTAAATTGGAAGATTTGTATAGCTTTTTAATTTCAATCCAAATAAATGTTGTTAATGTATATTAAATAAAATAAAATTGACCAAATACATATTTAATGATTTATTAGTGCTGTATTTTGTTTACTTAAATTATTTGCGAACGCAACATGCGCTGCAACTGGTTAAGTATAATTGGAAATGGACAAAAGTGTAACTCAATACTTTGTAAAACAACACAACACACAGTTTTTTCAGCTTTTGTTTGCTTAGAGCATTTTTTTGGCAACGTTAGAAGTTTTTTTTTACGAGAAGCATACTTGTGAAGTTCCATTGCCAAATTTAGCTAGTTCAGATTCCTCAATTAGATTAGTATTTTCATCATTTAAGCAGTTCGGTAGTTGCAAGACCAAATTTTAGTTTTGTTTGTTGCAGAAATATTCCTGAAAATTTCTTTTTAAGGGACTATGTTAGAAATAGAATTTTGTTTGTAGTTAGATTTTGGAATAAAAATTTGAGGGAACCATGTTTTAAAAATAAGTTGCTTTGTGTAAAGCATCTTTAAGGAATAGAAATAGGCAATATGTTTACACACAATACCAACTAAATGAGTGCAATAAATATATTTAAGTAACTTTTTTTTATTCCAGTATGGGGAAACCGAACACCCAATAGAAAAAAAAAAACGGTATACGCGCCAAAATCCATACTTCTTGACTAAATAATGTTATCTTCTATGTTTACGCATAAAATTACGAATTTTGTAGCGTATGACATTTTACAATCTGAAAAATTAATTATGCTATGAAATAATTGGTTGCTATTAATGCTAATTTTGTTTCTAAAAAGTTGATGAAAAGGTTAGCCGAAGCGGAAATTTCTTTAATGAACATACCTAAAATATTATTGGCTTTCTCAAAAATATTTTTCTACACTAACCTTTGCTTTATACCTGAAAACTATTGTTTATGTATATTTTCTTCTATGTTCTGCATTTATAAAATGTAATCTATGGAAGTATTTACTATATTAAGAAAAACATGTACGTAAAACTCATTAATTTGTTTCATTTTTAGCAGCACTTTTACTAAACATACCCTTCAAACAATAATAAGTAAACTTGAACTTTGGTTACTAAACATTTTTAGGGAATGAATGAAAATTATATTTTGCATTAAACTGTGGAAATTCACTAAAAAAAACTTCTGTACGTCAACAATAAACATTCATGACGATTACATGTTCTATTGAATTAGTTGTGCATGAATTCAGAACGATTTTAAGACGTTTTCATTTTGTGATATATGTCAAAATTTGCATTTTATTTGCTCTGCATTTATTCAACAGGTTCGCTATAATCGTTCTGATTACTTTTTTAAAACATTGGTGTTCCTTTGATGAATAGTTTTTTTTTGATAGCAAATACATGCATGCTTCCATCAATCAAGAATGTTATGGATAAGATATTTTTCGATTATAACTCTTTTTTTTAATTTAATATTTATTAATCATAATGGAATTGAAAAATAGTTGCAAGCTTAAATCATTAAAAACAAACTATAAATATACTTGGATTAATTAAATTGATACAGACTTTAATTAGTTGCAAACAAAATATTTGGGCCGTTCGTTAACGAAAATTTATTAGAATTTAATACAAAAATTGCGCTCGCACCCTTAACTTGATGGTTCTTCGAACGCATCTTTGATACAAAAATCCGAGGTAAATTTTGAAATTTGAAGAATTTCGTAGTGATTTTTGTAAATTAGTGAATTAATTATAATAAACTGATGGTGAACATGCTTTTTTGAAGACAAAAATGTACATTGGTTCGCTATCAACAAAATGACTGCAAAATTCAAGCTTAAAACTGACTTCTTCATCGAAAAAAAGTAAAAAGAAAAACCTGAAAAAACTTATTAACCCCTCCATTTTGTTTTTGCCTTGCAAAATGCCGCTAGCCCACGGCATCGTTTTTTTTTGTTTGTGCTCACATCTATTCATGGATTAATTGTCAAAATTACAAATACAACAATGTAAACAAACGGGTTTTGGAGAGTGAAACGTACGAAAGATTCCGGTCTTGGTAATGGAGTGTTTTTGGTTTAAACGCAATGGAATAATATCTTTGTCATGTTGACAATCCAGAAATAACTCTAGCACTTAAGGCCAAAATCATCTAAAAAATTGTTGAATACTAAACCATCAACAAGATCTTAAAAAATTGGAGTGACAGCATGCGCTACTGCGAAGTCGGCCAAGACAGCCACTTGAACGACGTTGTTCATTTTATTAGCTCTTACCAATAATACTTTGAAACCTTTTAAAAAAGAAATCATACAATTCACATATGATAATTGTACTTGGGTGCAAATGAGGGGGTGTTGTGTATAGGGGACTCAGGCACACTTTTTTGCAAATTACTTTAAAACCACAGGTTTACACACTTTGTCGCTCAACTAATTTTATCCATTAACGATTAATATGTAATTTTCGACTAAATTCAATACAAGCCAATGATTTGACACCGATTTTCTTCAAATCCTTATAGGTACTCGAAGTTCAAAAAAACTATAGTTTTCGACTATTTTGTTTCACCCTTCCTAAAAACCTAAACATTTTATAAAATTTCCTTAATTCAAAATTATGTTAAGTGATTCTTCTCTTTAGATACAAAACGACTATATCATCAACCATGAAAAGAAACTAATTTATTACCTACACTTGAATATTATTGATTTCTTATTTGAAATGCTAAAGTCTTTTAGGCCTCTATCAATGAATTTATAACAAAACGATTCAAGTTAAGTCCTTCAATGACCTTAATCTACTTTTACTCCAAGAAAATGATGTGCAATTCAATCAAAAAACCTTCCGGTTATAATCACTTAACTAAGACCACTTTCACTCCAATTCTAATAACAAGCCTTGAATGGGTCAATCCTATATTACACGAGTAAGAAATTAAAAAAAAAAAAAAACTACTATAATCCTTATCGACCACACATATTGCCCAATTAAGATTTGTTTTCAAAACTGCTTCTACTTCATCGTCTTCGTCGTCGTTTCGTTGTCGTGATGGCCCTTTTTATTTAATATTGTCTAGATAATCAAAACATATTGTTAACTAATTGCAAAATACACCCAAACTCCCTCCCCCATTGCCCCTCCCAGTGTTAGTTTCATCATATAAACCACTTCTTGTATAACTTTAATGACAATACAGCAAATACACTATCCCACACAAACCCTCAAACAAAAATTATAACATTCGAAAATTGATTATCCTCAAAAAGTTCGTCCTTGGAATCAAGAATGTTTGTTCGGTACGAACAAATTTCGAGACTTTGGAGACCTAAAAAAAACATAACACATGAGGCACCACACTGCAAATAAATATAATTTTGTGTCGGTAATGCTGATAAAATAATATCTAGACTACATCACCTACACACTCGTTCTCCTATAATAAAAATACAAACAGAAAACAAAATTGATTGCTCTCTTATGGATCCACTTTGGAAACATATAGTAATCTTGACTTTGGTCAGCATTCTGTTTTCCCCAAAAACCTCGCCACTACCCTGGTTTTTTCATTCATTTTTTTGCAAAAGAACACTCACTCACAAAAAAAAAGGAATAACAGCGAAAGTTCAAGCTTCTCTAGGTTCTGTACTCCAAGGAACTTCAATCTATCTCTTTTACAGCGAAGTTAGATGATGAAACTTTAAACTATACACCTTCAGCGCATGACGACGCACCCCATCCACAACAACGACGATGGATATATTATTCCCCTTTTCGCAGAGTCTGATGCTCTCAATTTTCTTCTTTTTTTATTTTTGCCAGGATAACAACCCGCTTCGTTCAGGTTGAGATTTTCAGAACCATCACCAAGCAAATCAGTTCTCCATAAGTCCTGTTTGAATCCGTACACACAATTTCGTCAAATTCCGGTAAAAAGTCATAAAGATTCCTACAAAAATTTTACACAATTGTTACAAATTACACAAAACGTACATCTTCGGTCGGTAACTAAGAATTTAAATATTTTCGCAACAATAAACAACCGGAAGTCGATAAAGAAGTTAAAAAACAAATGTCGGGTAATCGGTGCTTATTTTGCATCGTGTGAAGTGTTTTTCTTGCGATAAAAGTTGCGTGAGTTGTTTTTCTTCCTTTTTTTTCAAATATAAATTGAATACAATCTCAAGTATTTCAAGTTAAGGAAAAAATTTAAATACAAATCAAGTCAAGTAAAAATAAAAAAAGGAAAAAAAAACAAAAGTAAAAATTGCTACTGCAGTTGAAATGTCACAAGGATCAAGAGAACCACAGCCTCATGCTGGAGGTGGAACAGGGGGAGGAGGAGGAGGTGGAGGAGGGGGTAATGGTAGTATATCAGTGATGGGGAAACCTAACCCACAATATTCACACTTCCATCAGCAGCCGCCTACGAATATTTCAACGAGCACAATTATTTCAAATACCGGGGTTGGAATACTACAAAGGATTACATCTACGCAGGTACCGTATATCGTGTCCTTTTTTTGTTTTTTTTTTTTTTTGCATGTAATTTTATGACGTCAATCCTGGGCTCTCGCTCTCATTGAATATGATTATGGTCCTATAAGGTATAAGGATATAAACATAGAGGTACACCACCATATCCGTATGATGCGGTGGATATACCGCAAGAGAAGAAATTTCTCCCTAGCCGGCTTTTTTAACGGTTTGTATTTTCTAGGCAGGCAGAGTGTTCGTATACTCGTACCTTTATGTAGATTGTAGATGATGGGGCAAAATTTCGATGAATGTGTATAAAGGACATTGTGGAGAAGTTTTTCATAATTTATTTCATTCATTAAAGTTGTTTTGCTCGTTAATTTTAATATTATTACTCTGAAACGATTGTACATAAGGTTCATACATATTATATACATAAATATAGGTACAATATATTTAAATATCATATGTACTCCTACTACCTCTTTATATACGTTTTTATAGTGGTTAATGGCAGGCAATATGCAATATGGAGGAGGTATAAAGGAAGAGGAAGTCCATTGAAGTGCGAAAACATGAATACCCTTTTAAAAGCTTGATACTTGCTGTCTTAATTGTAATTAAGATTTATACCAATGAACATGTTTGGGGTTGGAAAGAGAGAAGATATATAAATTATATTGTAGATTATGGAGAGAGGAGGAAATGTATTGTACAGATTTAAGATAAACTTGAAATAAATTTATGTTATGTAATAAATTGTAAAGCATTAAGTGTTATAATTCTTAAACTTTATCGAGTAGAAATCGGTATTCTGTTATCAGCCAAAAGGAGAAACGATTGTTCCAAAATTCGTAAAAATAGCTATAAAAATGAAATTTGAAGAGTTGGATTATACTTCCAGGATAGAAGTAGAATAATTTAAACATTCGATCGAAACTGATAGAAGAATATTGGTTGATCCGTTTTTAAGCTCCTATTGAGTAACTGCTGTAAAAGCAGTTTGCTTTTTTTTACGATGAAACCATTTTTTAGAGGCTACAGTTTGGTTCGATAAAATAGAAGGCTCATTTTTTTACCCCTTCATGTAAACTTATTTTAACAGTATTTGCCTTTAACTTCTTTGGAATTTGGAAAGTAACTGATATCACATTAGAGTAACCATGCACCACTACACCAAGTTTTGCTTTTAATGGCGCGAAAACTTAAATTTAAGAAATAAAAAGTACGTATTCGCTAGAGTAAACCATTGTTTTCCGTATACTAACGAAATTTATTTTGTTTTAAGCATTTGGAAGCTTCAGCATATTTTCGGTCTTCCTATTCCATTTATTGGTACAATTATTTGGTATGCCGGTATAGAAAACATTTTGTATTGTGAGTATGATGTTCAGACGAAATTCAGTACCTACACACAAAATGAAATGTTGGTTGATTTTTTTTTTAGAAAAGTGTCCTCAGTTATAAGCTAGAACTCGAAAAAATCCTGGAAAAGTATATTTTCCGCCATTTTGAAAAAAAAACGAAGTCAACTGGCAACAAGTTGTTCTAGTTTCAAGAAATGCACATTTATTTTTTGGAAAAGAACTATGTCATCTATAGCGTCAGTGGAACAAAGGGGCTACTTGGTCCCTCAAGATAAGGATTCATACTTATTTTCCCATTAAAAGTCATTGATTAACGGATCTGATTTGTTGAGTTTAATACTTTTTAAATTCACAGCTTTTCAAAATCCCCAGAATCTACATTCTAGTTTATACTTACATTCTTACGTCTATACGTTTGGGATATTTTTGTTTGTCGTCTATATCTAAAGAAGAATTTCGAAGACATTATATCATCAAAATATGCAGAAAAAGGTTTCGAAAAATTTCAACCAATGTTTCAAAAAAAGGAAAATTGGCTCAATACATATCAAAAGCCTCTACATAACTTGTAACCATTTAAAAAAAGAGGCGGGATGCAACCCACACTGATAACTTCCCATCCCCTCTGTCGATTTGTCTTGCTTAAAAGTTTGTCTATTTTGTATCAATTTTTACCAAATTTGCGTACTATTTTTTGTAGATTTTATTTTTTTAAGAAAAAACGAACTGTTGGATTTTTATAAAAAAATTACTGAATATCGAAAACAATATTTTCTGTGAAATAAAATAAGCCAATATGAAGCCAATATTTTTAATTTTTAAAAAGCTTTTTGAATCGAAAGTAAATTTTTACAAGTTTTAGTAGTGTTTTTTTTTTAGGTTTTTTTTATTTTTTGTAAAAAAAACTGTCGATTCGATTTTTCTCAAAATTGTATAGAATTTTGAAAACAATATTTCTTATAAGATAAAATTAGTTTGAAGCCATTATCTCATAGTTTTGAAAAGATATTTGAGTCGAAATTCAATTTTTAACAACTTTTGTTAATTTTTTTTCGGTTTTTATTTTTTTGTAAAAAACTGTCAATTCGATTTTTTTTCAATAAGTTAATGAATGTTGACAACAATATTTTTTTAAAGAAAAAAGTAGTTTGAAGCCAATTTTAAAATTTTGAAAAGATATTTGAGTCGAAAATCAATTTTTAACAACTTTTGTTAATTTTTTTTCGGTTTTTAATTTTTTGTAAAAAACTGTCAATTCGATTTTTTTTCAAAACGTTAATGAATGTTGACAACAATATTTTTTAAAAGAAAAAAGTAGTTTGAAACCAATATCTCAAAGTTTTGAAAAGATATTTACGTCGAAAAACAATTTTTACCAACTTTGAGTAATGTTTTTTATAGGTTTTTATTTTTAGATATTAGATTTTTCTCAAAATTTTATAAGATGTCAAAAACATCATTCTTCGTTGCACAAAATTGTTTTGGAGATGAAATCATATTTTAGTCGTAAAATTTTCGAGGTGACAAATTTTTTTGTTCAGTTTTTTTGATTTATAAAAAAAGCCATTAATTGTATTTTTTTCCAAAAATATACTTGTTTTGTATCACGTTACAATATATGATATAAAATATAATTCAAGTCTCTAGCGTCATTGGTTCATGAGATATTTAGGTTTAACCAAAATGTTCACCTTTTTTTTAAACTGCTATGGTAAAAAAACCACCCACGCAATTTTCTTGAGAGCCCTTTCTGTATATTTCTGCCTTATTATCTGTATAACAAAATTTATTTGAAGTCGATATATCTTCTGGTTCTTGAGCTATGGACGACGAAAAAAACGTCGCGAACGTACGGACGTACGTACACACGCACGCACAGACATCTTTCTAAAAATCTTTTATTTCGACTGTAGGGACCTTAAAACGTCGAGAAATGTCAAAATTTTCAATTCGACAAATCGGACCCATTACAATAACTTCCTATGGGAAGTTAAAAATTAAGACTGTTCTTTATTTTAAATCCAAAAATACTTCAAAAAAGTGTTAATTTTTAAGAACAATAAATTACATATATTCACTCCTTGAACACTCCTAATATGGTTCATGACAACTTCTTATATTTTAAATAAGCGCTGATAACTTCCCAGAAGTATCTGTGGCGTGATGGTTAGTGCGTAGGACTCTTTGGGTTAAATCTCTTCCTGTATCACCTAAAGTTTTTTTTAGTCAAGGCCAAGGGTACTAGCTCTAGCTCTTAAAAATTTGCAAATGGTATTGCCAAATTCTCATTTAAGGGGATTCAAAAAGTAAGAAATCAAAAACTGATATGTGATCTTTTTTATGTTGATATATTTGATATTTAAAACCAATTTAATCATATTTTTGGTATTGGAAAACAATTTGTCAATTGGATTTTATAAAGATTTCATTAATGTGAAATTTGAAAATCGTTTTTTGACGTGATTTGTTACTATGATTTTTTGCGAAAATAAAACAATATTGCTTTCGAAATAATTCAAAGCATCGAAAAACAACTTTTTTGACATCTTGTTACATTTTCAGAAGTATTGAAGTGACTTTTTTTTGAAAAAAAAAAAAAATAGAAACCTACAAGAACATAAAGGGTGTCCCAAAATTAACGCAAGATTTGAATTTGCCGCCATTTGTGCAGTGAAGTGTTGGCAACCCTGAAAAAAAGCAATTTGACAGGTAACAGTATAAGGTTATTAAAAATGGAGCGTTACACGAGAGAACAACGTGTCTTCATTATTAAAGAATATTTCAAAAATAGTGAAAGTGGACCCTGATTTTTCGAGCAAAATCATCCTAAGCGATGAAGCACATTTTCATCTTGATGGCTTTGTCAATCGCCAAAATTGCCGCATTTGGGGTTCGGAGAACCCACATGTGATTGTCGAAAAACAAATGCATCCACAACGCGTGACTGTATGGTGTGGATTTTGGGCTGGAGGCATAATTGGGCCATATTTTTTTGAAAATGATGCTGGTCAAGCAGTGACTGTTACTGGTGCTCGATATCGCGACATGATTACACAGTTCTTTCTGCCAAAATTGGATGATGTGTCCAATATGTGGTTTCAACAAGACGGTGCCACATGTCATACAGCCCGTGAAACAATTCAATTACTGCATGAGACATTTCCAGGTCGTGTACTCTCTCGTTTCGGTGATCAAAATTGGCCTCCTAGATCGTGTGATTTAACACCATTATACTTCTTTTTATGGGGTTATTTGAAATCACAAGTCTATGTCAACAAGCCCACAACCACCCGTGCATTAAAGGAGGAGATTCAACGCTGCATCAACGAAATTCAGCCACATTTATGCAGAATGGTCATGGAAAATTTTAACAAAAGAGTGCGCATGTGCATGCAAAGCCGTGGAGGCCATTTGTCCGATGTGTTATTCCATACATAACCCTATCCTATGTACTTTACGAGTCAATAAAAATATAACTATCAAAAGACTAAAAACGGCGTTTTCTATTTAATTCAAATCTTGCGTTAATTTTGGGACACCCTTTACATATAAATATCTCGTAAACAAAGGCAGATATTGAAATCAACATTATTTAATCTTATGCAAAATATTGTTGCTAGTATTCAATTTTTAGTTAATTTTGAACAAATCCAATTGACAACTTTTTTTTTTACAAAAAAACAACTACAAACTTGTAAATTTCACTCAATTATCTTGAAAAGAAAAAAATAAAAAAAGGACATCGACTTCAGACGTTTTTATCTTACAAAAAATGTTGTTTTTAATAAATATTTTGAAAATTCAATTGACAGTTTTTACAATAAAATCTAAATATTGAATTTTTTTGAGAACCAAGAAAGATGCTGACTTCAAAATTGTTTCATCCCATCAAAAAATGTTGTATACTCTTTCGCAAGTTCTTTGAATATTTGAAAATTTTAAGCGCGCACCTAAAGGAAGTTATTATTGGGGTTGCATCACTGACTCATTTTATTTGTCAAATCAAAACGATTACAATAACTTCCCTTTTTTGGCTTTGAATGAAGGGCAGTATCGATCCATTAACTCAGAATTTTGAAATAGATTTTTCGTTTACAAATTCAAAACCCTCCTCTCTTTCTGGAAAAATCTGTACTATTTATATACCATCCTGAAAAGATGGACTTTACAGAAGAGACATGTCATATACAGATCTTCTTAGAATTTCCCTCAAAAATCTGTCTGAAAATTTCAAAGCTTAATTCTTTTTTAAAGTCTTCAAATTTTTGTTTTTAAATGTTTCAAAAAAATGTTCGCATTTATAAAAGACCTGTTTAATATAAAGTTAACTACTAAGTCGCAGTTTTTAAAATGTTAGATTTATCAACAAAGCGCTTTGATTCTTGCACTGAACATTTGACATATATTTGGATTAAAGAAACGTTAAGACATTATTGTATATTTTTATTTGCTTCAGAATTCCTAAAAATCTTAAATAGTGTCAGGTTTTTGTTCCCTTTAAACTTAAATGAATTTTCTACAAACCGAAAGAATCATTGAAAACATACAAATCTGCTTCTCAATGTCGAATTATTTGCTTTTCACATTAAAATATAAAACAAAACAACAACAAAAGTAAAGCTTCTTGCCGATTAACTGACACGAATTTCCATTCATCAATAAATCCACCAATCTCTTTTTAAGCTGATTATGTGTCAGAAAAACAATTCGAAGTGTCAAATAAATTACAAAACATCCACCCCGTCCCAGGATGCCTTTTTAATCTTCTCAAATGCATTAAAAGTCTACAGTACATACAATGTAACTTATATTTCTCTGTACTTATGTACATTTAAGACACCTACCCTTCAATCGAGACGTGTGTATCACTGATTATTGTCAATAAGTAGCACCACCCTCTCGTATTTTACCCAACTTTATTTATGTAAGTTCATTGAACTTTTACATTAATGCAGAAATGGAAATTACACCAACCTACCACCCCACAGGAACAACACAGGCACAGCATGCATAAGACATCGTGATGTCCTTCGTCCTTCGTCATACTAACTATATGCATATGTACATACTCGTATCTATACGAACATGGATGTCTATCACACTTTTGCACACAAAATAAAAAAGAAAAACTACTTCATTTTCGTATTGATATCGACAAGACTACATAATATATACTGTCAAACAAAGGCACTTTTCGCGCAAATGCGAGCTTGAGCTACTACGGCTATGGAACAAAATCAACAAGATACAAAATCCTATAGTCTCTATATATTTTTGTAAATAAATAAAATGCTCAACACAACACACAAGGTAAAGAACAATCACCCCCATTTTGACGTAAGGCAATTAGCAAGGACGATTATTCTGGATCGAAACAGAGAAACAATAAAAAATCTAGTGCGACTGGGGAAACATAAAAAAAGCAACAAACAAAAAAAAACATAACTCTACTGCCATTATTACCAACTAGAGTTGATTGAAAAAATGAAATATGCAAGCAAAGGAACTCCGTATAAAGATCCTAAGGCTAGCTGTCATTCTACTTTGCCTACAAGTTGGCACGTCAATTGACAGCAAACATATTATGAATCCATGACTGTGTTAAAAAAGTATGAAAATGAGAAGAACACATTTTAAAGTGACAAGTTTCTTACAACAATTGGTTAATGAGTAAAAATGTATTGATCAATCAATTGAATAGTTCAAATTTCAGAATGTGAAGATTATAAACTAATGGATTTTTCCATAGGAAAATTCAGATTTCTCTCAAAAATTGATGTTTTTTGTAGCGAATAGAACACAATTCGAATAGTTTTCTTTTTGTCATTGCATTAGTATTACTTCGTGTGCGTGTAAACGAGTACAGAAGAGCTGTCAAATTTCCAGCTACACATTTTTAAAGTTCTGTATGAACTTGACAAAGAAAAATGTTAAAAATTTGAAACTATTCTGTATAAATTTTTAATTTTTAATTTAATTTTAATTAGTATAATGCGAAGAGGGGTAGATCTGCCGAAAAATCCTGAATCGCAGATTTGATCTTAAATCAAAAATAAATCAATTTTGTTTGTCCATGGAATGCAAAATCAGGAGAAATTTGTTTTTTGACGAATCTACATAGATCAAAAATATATTGATTTATTTTACCCTAAAAATAAATTACTTAACCTGAGGCTCCACAAGAGTAAAATCCAATCCAACTTCTCTTTCGCAAGCTTATCCGCAATCCAGTGTTTTTTTTTGACTGGGCATATTATGTCTTGCCATGAGCAACCTAAAATGTCACATTTGACAGTTGTTGTTTTTTACAAATTTAAATTTCAAACAAATTATATAAACAAAAATGCATTTGAGTAAACAAAAATTAGTCCTTTTAAAAAAATTAATGCTGGTTAAGAAGTTGGAGGAACTAAAATAGCTAACTATTCAAGAGGATAAAAGAAAACAGGTTTTGGGTGAGTCCATTTCTGGAAGTAAGGGAACTTCATGATTTGGAGGCGCATCTACTCAAGGACTTACTATGGGAGGACGGTGCACTGCAGACTATAAGAATTTTTGTAGGATAGGTCGACAGCTTTGAAGCTGTTCTGTGTCTAGTAAAGATAACCTTGAATTAATGAATTTAGGTACATAAATATTTGAAAACAAATTTAACAGGTTGAACCTAATATACAAAAAATGGACACACGAGTGCGTTACGCCATTACGGCGAGGAATCGTCTGGCCATGTTTTCATTGACATACGCCTCTCGTATGGTCCTTATGAAACTGCTCCACAAACATTCTTTTGTTTTGTATTTATTTATCAAATTCAGTGTGTCACCGGTGGTTAGTCGCTAATCGTTCATTATAACTGAAACAGGTGAGTAATATGTAGTAAACAACAACAATATAAGAAATTAAATATATTTCACTTAATATACACTAAAAATATGTAGGCATGACCGCACTCGACGACAATTAAAACGAAATGAAATATGAATGTCAAAAAGACTGTGGAAAATGGACGCTAACTACTACATACAACACAAACGTCAAATTGAGTGACAGGATTTTGATCCGCTCGAAAAATCCAAACTGCGATGACCGGATCATGGACTGGATGTTGGATTGTTGGTCTCTATTGGATTATCTGATGACATGCCAATATTCCTGTCATCGGAAATGTTCAATGGAGACCCTAAGTTAAATCTGACAAAATGGCCGCCACTTAAAATAGTGTTGCCAACAAGATCAATACCTATAAAAATAAACACAATTTACAAAGAAGTGAACTTATGTATTACAATTTTTCACGGAATAATTTTAAGGGGACTTAAGGCTTTATTCCTCTGAACCATTCTTACAATCATGGTCAACCACCTGGGGTGCAATCAGTTAATGTGATTTTTGATAAATGACAGTCAAAATCAATTAATTTGATATTTGCAAGGCGATAGACACAAGTAATTGCTAAATAACTGTCGAAACAAAAATGTAAATGTCATTTTTTAAGGAATTTGATGTCTTAGGAATATCATCTCAGCCAATTCAGTGCTTTTATTTAGATCAAAAATGTGACTCGCAATTTCCTGCTCACTTAAAAAAAAATACAAAATTGTCACATTTGAAAACTAACGCTTATATTGCTTATGACAAAAAAGTAACTTTTCGTGAAGCGATTTAATTAAAATATAATTTTTTAGTTTTTTTCATGAAATCAAATATTTGTTATAAAGTGTTTGAACTCTTCACTTTTTCTAGAGAATTAGAATTTTTTGATAAACACATTTAATTTTTGGTTTCGTCAAGAATTTCTTTCGAAATACAACAACATTAAATAGAATATCAAATTCTTTCTTTATTTTTAAAGTGTGCCTACACCATAAAAGCAAACATTTAAGAATAATTTTTTTTAAGATACTGGAAAATCTTTATTGAAAGATCAGAAATCGGGAAAATCCATCGGTTGAAAAAAATCTGCTGCCAAAATAAGACGATATCATCTCGTTGGCAACACTGGTGGTCTTGAAGCTTTATAAACTATTCACGTGGAGCAAAACTCAACTGAGAATATATACCTACTCGTTAAAAAAGAGAAACACAAAGAAAGAATGAAAACAAAAATAAAACACACTATCGTCCTCGTCGAAGGATAAAATAGTGTTCGCCCCTAGATCAACTTTTAATTTAACAAGAAAAAAACAAAAACACACACATACATATAGTTGTCCCCTTAAATCCCATTTGAAGTTTTTGCAGCACTCTACTGGTGAAGTTCCATAAACTAGATATAGGTGGAGTTGGAGTATGGAGCATAATGGCAATGAATGACCTTACCAACAAGCTATGTATATGCACGCGCGCCTTTATCCTCGAATGCCAAGTTCATGTCGCATTGAATTATTCCCCCCTTGGCCGCGGTGGGGTGGTGGGGCGCTTTACGCTTGTGTATAGGGGCAGAAAATAAAATTGAATGGGTTAGGGTTGAGTTGGGTTGGGGATACCGCAATACTAACCTTCTGCCTGAGGGGCTTGCATGGTTGATTTGACTCGTCGAACAAAGGGACTTGTATACCTTGTGCCTTGTGTTTGAGCTTGTGCTTGTGCCATTGCCATCCACATTGCGTTATTGTTGGTTCTTTCGGTTATGTGCGCTTCTGGCTGCTGCTGCTGTTTCTTCTGCTTCTGATGGTTGTCGTTGTTGGTTTGGTTTGGCATGGCGCTGGCGTCTGACTGTCAGTGTGTCGAAATTTAGAGACGAGTCGATTCCGATTCTTTGGTTTTAAGGGGTGAAAAATCGTTGAATGGAAAATGGAAAATTCCGCATAAGTAAATCTGGGTGTTTGTTTGTTTGTTGGTTTGTGTGCTTTTCTTTTGGAAGGGGTGGCATGGGGTGGCAGAAAATATACCTCAGTTAAACACAAACAGAGAGGGTGGAAAATAATGCGTTACACATGATTTGGTCTTTTGTTTATCGCATCAGATATTTTTGTTTTCTTCCTTCATTTTTGTTGTTTTACTGTTGTTTCTTGAACCTTCTCCTTGTTCTGTTACTGTATAATGTTACATTGAATGAGAATGACAAATGATGTGCGTATACTGTTGTTTAGGTTGAGGATGTTAACACATGAGTGCTTGTATGTTAATGTGCCTGTCAAAGATGGGCTCAATTAGGATCGAAATACTTTTAAGAACAAAACAAGAAGGGAAAAGAACGCTTTGAAGGTTTTTTGTTGTTGGAGATTTTTTTGACATAAAAGAGATGAATTTAATCAGTGCAAATTTTAACAGGAAATCAGCTTATTTTGAAGCACAGCTTGAAATCATTACAAATAATTGATATTAAAAAAATATAAATATTTTTAAGTTATACAGTTTTGACACAACGTAAGCTTATTTCAACATTAATACATATATAAATCTAAGCAGCGGTTTGAAGAAAGGTTGGTTCAACTCACAGTACTTTAATGTAAATTCTTAAAAAGTTAAAAACGTTAAATTCTGGTCGATTATGGTCGGTTATTGCATTGCAATATGTGGAATAGCATTAAATGCATGTATTTTTTAGTAATTTGACATATAATCTATAAAAGTCCAGTTGAAGTTGCAATATCGATTTCAATGTGTTTTGACAAGTAAGGCCTGTTCACATGACAACGAAATTTAATTAAATCCTACTTCTTCAAAAAACGTCGAATTTTCAAGTTTGATTTATTTATTCTTTGTATTCTTGATTTTTTTTCACCTTATTCACTAACAACCTGTTTTTTTCTCTAAGTGAGTCTTCCGAAAGTTGATAACGAATGAAGAATAATTCAATTCAATAAGAGTTTTGACAGATCACAGTGAAGAAAATAATTGATTGATTTTTTAAAACAGAAAATATAATTTGTTTTTGTGTAAACTACAACCCAAAAATATCACTTCCAACAAACAATTGGTGCCCTATAATTTAAGTAACCTTGTCCTCTGACAGACGTCAAAATGAGTCACATGATATTTGGAAACTAAAACATTACTAATAAGATTAAATCAAAAAATAAAAAATTATCATATTTGTAAAAATATTTCTAAGATATTTTATCCAAGAATGTCTGTTATAGTAAAATATTAGAAGAAAGGTGACATCTGATGCCATTAGTGACATTTAGCACAGTTAATCCGAATAGAAGAACGAAAAGTGACATCTTTACTAACATATTCACCCATTTACATTAATTGTCTTATGTCTCAGCTTAAAAAAGACTTAAACACCGATTAATATGAAATTATGAATATAAACTTTGTATTATTCAAAGAATTATTTTTATGGGACAACAAAAACTATATCAAGCAATAATTTTAAGACTTAGACTCAGAGAGAATATAATCTCTTTGAGTAACAAACCTATTTGTTACGCAGCATAAATTCTAATGAAAATGATGATCTCTGATGACCGCAGTGTGTTCTATTTTTCGTCAATCAAATCTCCCCATTCCGCGAAGACCGAAGTTTGTGAAGGAAGTATTGTAATTCAAATTGCTTTACTACTTGCCGACAAGTTGGTTGGCTTTGATTTTGACTTAAGGCGACGCGACGACACGACGCGACGGACGCAACGAGTGTGGGAATATTTTTGTCTGTCCTGATCTGATGGTGTTTGTTTTATTGTCAAATACTCATGGGGTTAACACAATTTTTATTGTCGTTATTTTTGTTTTGTTTTGTAGTTTCATAATTTGTAAAATATTGAAGTAGATCATGTTTGTTTTGTGTGATTTTGAATGCTGCTGGGGAATTATTACGCTAATTAAGTGATGTGTTGACATAAAATTGGACGTTATCAGAAGATAAAAAACAAGCAATTCTTTAAATTATTGAAAATTCATCATGTACATCTAAAAGTTATGGATATTTATATTTGTGATTCTAAAATTTAACTTACCTTATATGATTTATCAAACTATTAGAAATATGGTAACAGAATCCAATACATGAGTTGCGGAAGAATTTGGAGTGATTTTTGACATTTTTACTATGGCACAAATGTCAAAATTGACATTTCATTCCATACACCTTCTCAACAAATCTGCGTGACTAAAAACCAAAAAAAAAACGAGAAATTTTACTGTAAGCCATACTATCCGTAAAACTTATGTAATTTTCTATTGAAACATTTTGATTTCAATATTAAAAATGATTTCTTTGGATACCAATAGAACACAACTGCAAATCGATTTTTACTGTCATTATGGTAATGTTCTATATTGTTGCTGTACTTTCCAATGTTCTTATCCAGGAAAACAAACGACTTTCATATAGTTTGAAATTATTTTCATATTTGAAGAAAAATCCTATTTATTAATATTTTGAAAATAGTTTTCATCCAAATCAGAAACCACACCCTTCAACCTGACAGATATTGCGTATTAAGTTTGTACTGGTGAAAGAAGTGTCAAATTTCACGAATATTATTCCTAACTGCAAATTTAATTTTAGATCAAAAATAAATCAATAAAACAATGACAATAAAACAAGAAAAAGCAGTGTTTTGAGAGATTTTCATAAGAAAAATAAATTGATTTATTTTACCAATGGAAAAATCCATGATTAGGATTCCTTAGAATTTTAAGTTTAATTTGATTCTCCATCCATAAACGAACTTAAAATATTATCGTCTGAAGAGTGAACCTAAAAGCTAAAAGTGGAAAGCTTTTTCCATAAAGACTTTATGAAACTATCCAATCATAAAGTTGATCAAGTGGATACGTGATACCAATTTGCGTACTTCAGTTCACTTCTGACACATACATTATATTTAAAGATTATTGGGAACATCTTGATTTAAGATAAAGCAGTTCGCTTTAAAAAATAAACTAGGTTAATAATATAATTCCTGATTAACATGAAAGTGAAAACAAAAATCCGTGCCAATCTATTCATTAGGTTCTGGAGCTCTAATTTTATATCTTTGGTGTCAAAATCAAACAAACAAAGTTCAAAGCTTGTGTTTTCTTTTTTTATTTTCTTACAAAAATGACTTAATTATTGTTTCAATCTTAGCCTGAATACCTCCCACATTTTTGTCCTCTGTTGTTCTCTATTCATTTAGACGATGAGTCAAATAATGTCATATGCATGAAGAACGAAGCACGACATGAGGGTGTATTTTAATTCCAATTAAATGGTGATAATATGAAGTCTGCCACTGATGTTTGTTTACTCAATGTCTGCAACAAAATATTATACAGAGATAGAGAGATAGAAACTGACGATGAACGTCACTGATTTGTTTGAACAGTCCTGACAACAAAACCAAGCAAAAAAGAAAAAATGGCAAAATAGCAAAACAAGGCACATGTGGTAGGTAGGTACATGGGTTAAAAGAGGAATGCTATTCATCCTTTCATTGCTATCAGCTTCAGAAAACCCTTGCTTGCAATGCGGGCAAGGATTAAGGAGTGGTGAAAGATGTCACGTGGCCTAGACAGAAACAGGAGTCGTCCAGAGAAAAAAAGATGGATGCTTCTTTGAAGCGATGTTTCTTCTCTAAAGGTCGACTGAGAACATGGGTGTGATGTGTGTGTACCTGCTTATTATAGTCACGTGTGTGCAGTTCCTTAGAACTTGTAGAGAGTTAATTTCATTTTCAATTTGAAAGGATGTTGGGACTTAATTTAGGACCAGAAATTATAAAGTCCTTTATTAACTTACAAATTTCTTGGAATGGAATATAAAAATTCGTAAAACAAATTGGACTCTCAAATTGACAAACTTACAACTTTCAAACATTCCCGTATGAAATTAATGTCAGGAATGGAGGGGACCTATACAGTTCTTATGCCGAATCAATTTTAATGGCAAGAATTACTCTTCGACGATTTACCAATACCTCGCAAGATGAAGTGCTCTTAAAAAAGCTTTTAAGTATCACAGGCAGGATTTGAACCTAGACCTCTAGCACGACAGTCCGGTGAATTAAACATCACGCTATCACGAGCACTTCTCTTAAGTAATTTCGAGCTACAATATCATGAGGGCTTGAACCTTAAACGAGATTTAATTTTGAATTTGTCCCAATATCAGGTCAAAAGCCCCTGAGTTTATTACATCAAACTAAATTTTTTGTTCTTATAAACCACAATGACGTTGAATCAATATCAAATGACAATTTATCTTGGTGTGTGATGCGTGAATATGACACCGACAAACGAATAAACATTTTGGTCAACAAACCCAAACCATACAAAAAAATCACCATCAATGAACACGAAAACTGACACTTCGTATGCTCCCACAGTCCCTGCCCCATTGGCTTCTCTTATAATAGGGTACAACTAAGTAAACACGCCTCAATCCACCATCACTCTACCTTACCTACATGAGAAAGTATATCTGTCATGCAGACAAGATGTGCATTTGATGTGTTACATAAGCAATCTAGAATTCTATGATCTTTAAGGTCTGCTATTGAGAAATGAAGAAACCTGACATATCTTTAGGACGCGCACGATTAATCCAAAGAAGAAGACGCGATGAAGCATAAACATGCGGCAAAAAGAGCAGAAAAAGAGAAAAAGTGATTTATAAGCAAAGAACAATATTGACACACAAATTCAAAAATGAAACTGAGAACCAGGCCGAAACCAAAACTGAAACTGAAACCAAAGATCTTCAAATATTGACACAGTCACATAAAAAAAGAGGAAAAGAAAATTCATCTTTTTTAAAAAGAATCATACCGTGAACTCGAAACACCTACCCACATAAAATCATTAGGTATTATTCTGCTGGATTTTGAACTCTAATGAAAACAAACAGGTACATTGAACATGTGTTTGCCTTGCACGGACATCTATCAAATTAATTTCTTTTGATGGCTGATGTTGCAAAATAGAATATGACACCTTTTTGAGACATTTTCTAAGGAGTGGGCGATATTTAATTTATCACAAGTGCGTCGTTTTAATATTTCACATGTTCAAAACCTTCAAACTTCTCTGAATGACGGAGTTCTTTCCGTCTGATTTCAAAATCGATGTCATATAGAAGATTTCTGGATGACCAAGCATCATATTCAAAAAATGTTTATTTTGACATTAGGAAATGTTAACATTCCGGTCTGACACAATACCTTGAAGATATACCTCCCATCAGAGTCCCAGAAAGAAAAACAAAAATAAATATACAACATTTCATTTTTACTATGACGTTTATCCACACGAAATATTCAAGGAAAAAAAAAACAACGGGGAAAACTTAAAAATAACAAATCAAGTTAAAATTAGAAGACGAACAACAAAATTATGACTTTCAAAACACAAACATTTTACACCATGGTGTCATCAAGTTTGGAGATTATAAACTCACTCCACCCTCAAACTGAACGAAAACAAGAAGTTGGCATCACCACAATAATGATGAGGTTGATGTTTCAGTTTTGACATTTGGTGGGTTATTTTAAATGACAATCTCAACTACTGACTAATTTACCAGATCCCTTTTCGTATATTGAAATGGTTTGTCAGGGTTAATTATCGCTGCTATGTCAAAACTTAAAATGTAGTCGTTTTCATGATAATAGCTACTTTATACTCGAGTCTGGTGGTCGTTTCCCCTTTTTGGATTTTTCCTTTTTTTTTTGGGAAAATTGAAGTGAAAATTGTTTTATTTTTGAAATTTTGTCTGCGTGTCAGGTTTTTATTTAATGGTTTCATGGTAGATAAATAGTGTAAATTAGCATGCAGTTGGATATAGTTTTTGAATAAAATTGCATCATTCATATAGAGGGAGTTTTGTGTGAGTTCTAAATATAAAGTTTATTTTAGTTTTGGAAGAAGACAAAAGCATTTTCGAAAATGCAAATTTTTTAATAAATGAGTTTAGGTTAGTTAATTTCCTTTTCAAAACCTACATAGCAAAATTTAAGAACCGGAAAATTTAAGACTCTATTTTATACACATTGACAGTTGGTCATTTCTAATGGTACGCTTGCATAGTTAAAGTGTCAAACTAATAAAAACTCACAATTGGAAAACTTTAGATTTTTTTTGCAATCTTCTTTAAATGTAAAAAAGTGGAAAACTTTCATAAAATCAAGATTTGATAGTTCTATAAAATGTTGTCATACATATATTTCTGTCACTGTTGAATTCTAAAAAAATATTGACATTTCTATACTATTTTTGTCATAACAGATGCATGATGACATTTTAATTAGTACTCCTTTTTTAAATCTCATATTCAGTTTTTGAACTATAAAGGATTAGACTGAAACTCAGCTTTGTACTTGGATAAGCTCAATATTATTGTCTTGAAAACAGAAGTTGGAAGAGTAGAATTCTAATTTTTTTTTTAAAGAATCACACAATCAAAAATTTGACACAAAAATAAGAAAAAATGAAAAAAGAGCTTATAATACAAAAAAACTTCTGGGTTTACACAGCAGATAAATTATTAACTTGAGGATTAAAATGCTCAAAAAAGTACTAGTTTCGATAGGAAGGTTTAAATAATTTTGACAAATGCGGTATTATACATTAAAATTTGAAATTTTGAACGCTTCAGTAAGCGATTGTGAAATGTGCCGGATGCCTACCAAAATATTTTAAAATTTTCTGGTTTTGTGATTTGCCAATCATATTTAAATGAATCAATTTCATTTAAGACGTTGATTTTTTGCAGAACAAAGGGCCTCAACAATATTAAATCATTAAAGACACGTTTAGGTTTAGGTAGTTTATATTTTAACAGTGAGATTATTTGCGAGTATAGGTATTAATAAACAAAATAAACATCTATTACATTCGTTGTCAAAAGACAGCATTGAAGTGACAATAGTAATATTCTTTAAATTTAACATAACAAAAGTATTTATTTAAACAAAATTATTCAATTATTCAAGTCATAAACATTTTGAAGAACGTGACCGAAACCAAGTGTATACAAAAAACGGAACCATTCATAAAATATAATGATCAAAAGTTTTTGAGGACTTCAGCTACAAATCTTCCCATGCAGTCGTCCAATTTGCCGATACTCTTTTTAAAATTTTGTTTTCAGCCATTTCTATAAGGATGGACATTTATAAACAATTTGTTCACTTATTTTCTCAAAAATATTTGAGAACCCCCCTTCTATTTTTTTGTCGCATGACTTATTTGTCATTAAGATACAACAAGTATAGTTTAGGGTTAAGAATGGTACGTCTTTCATTATCCTATAAAAAGTGCGAAATATTTCGAAATTTCGTTGTAATGACCAACTTGAAATGTGCTTTTTACGAACGTTTACACTGGTTTATTTCACTTTCACAGTAGTGTTTACTTTGCAGAGTTATTTCAGTATCTTAAATTCAAGACAAAACCTCATTAAAAAAAATGTAAATGACATCAATTCAATTTGTCATTTCATCTTATGACAATTAATTTGACAGAATTCATTAAAAAAACAAAACCTAAATCAACCCCCTGTAGTCAGTGTTTTGATATTTACTATATCTGCTTCCGTGCAGGGGAGTTAAAATTTATTATAACTCTGCATTCATCAATATTATGATACCCACATCATCATATCCATATCTATCAATGACATAAGTTATAGGCATGATGATAAGTGATGTATAGCGAAAATCCCCTATAACTGTCACATCCTACTGTCAGTAAACAGACTTAGCAATATAATCATATAATGACGTCTGTCTTATTTTATTTTTCGATTTCTATATTTTCATTGAAAAGTACATGAGATATATGTATGTATGTATGTACAATTTTACACAGATTATATTGCTCGTTAAAAAACTCATATGTTTTTGGAATTCAGTAAGACTTTGTATGAGACAGAACCTTAATGTCAAAAAAAAAACAAATCAAACACACACCATACCAGACTACCACTAGACCAATCTTTTAAGCAGACATTACATTCCAGTCCTTCTCTTCTCCTAGCATCTTAAACTACGAGTATTATTCACCATGTCTAGCCTAGCTCAAAATATGTGTACATAAAAAAGAAGAACCTTTTTTATCGTCTGCGAATGAAAATTTCAGTTTTTAAATTTATGAATTGATCTGTTAAAATGCAATGTTGATGCTGCTGCTGCTGAAGTTGGAGCACATTCACATTCAACAACAATCCAAGTTGCGGAGCGGTCTGTGGTGGCACGATAATATAGTCATAAAGATGCACTTAAACACGCTTTATTCCAGATAGAAAAGATGTGGATATAGATATTAATAAATCTTTTCGAAATGCAAACAACAAAAATATCTAACCGGTCACAATAATCTTTTTTTAACGATAATTGAGATAAAGTTGGTTGATATACATACTAAAATATGTAAATTATTATGAATAAACAAAGTTGCAATGGCTGCAGAGACTGTATAAACCTTGTTGCAGTTACAAGTTGCAACCATCACTTCTTGTCTTTGGGAGTGGAAGAAGGAAGGTTTTTTTAGTTGGTGCTGGAAGGATATTGTCAAGTGTATTTTTAAGCTTGATTTGAGTGACAAATTGAACTTGTTTTTCAAGTAAACTTGTTTCACAGAATAAATTCACTTTCATTAAAATTGATATCTCCCGTCGTCACGTTGTCCATCGAGTTTGAAGCCAAAGTGGTTTAGTTTTATTGAATTATATCTGACATTTTTATCAGATACTAAAATTGTGACATTTAAGAGCTGTAAATTTTATCGCACCATAAATTTGTCTGCCTTAATTTTAGCATCATAAACATAAACAACACGAATATAACCCAATTGTATTCAACTTAAGTCCTTGGTCATGATTTTCTTGCTTTTTGGTTGCAGAGAATTTTCACCAACTTTCTTGCATTTTTAGAAATGTTGCTGGCAACAATTTTTTTTGTTTTTATGGGAGCTAGTAATAAATCGATAAATTTTGATTACTTGTCAAAACGTTTATATACTAATCAAAAACAATGTATCGATACATTTTGTTGCTTACACATTTCTTACTTAAAAATCTTGTTGCTGGACTACTTAAAGAATATTCAAAGTAGCAAATGACAGAAACCAGTTAAAGTGAGAATTTAAAATAAACATTCCTTATCTTTTTTTTTTCTAGAAAATAAGTAGCCCAAGTAAAATCAACATTTGTGTTAGGTACATAAATTAGAAATTTGCAAAAAGAAACAACATTTATCTATTTGTATACATTTGCATATTTTTCTTCCCACAGTTAGGTATGCCTTCTAGAAAGAAGGAACCATACTTTATCTCTTAGCATAACTATAGAAACCTCGATTCGAACACAGCCCAGTGGAACGCCAGCAGCAACAACAACAACAACAATCTTCTGACACTTTTAAGTTCTATTGAAAAATTACTAGCTGTCACAGTGACATTACTCGAGTTCGCCACTGTTTAGCTATTTGTTAAAAAGAGATTCTCGACTTAACTGACAGCCAACACGTATATTCAAATTGTCGGCCGCCACTGCATTCGTATATAATGATGCCTCTTAGGTATACGATACATATATATACAATAAGGTTTTGCTTTTCTTTCTCTTCCCCCCTTCAACCGCGTCATTGACTGTCAGGTGATGCTAAGTGTACATATAGCTTTATAGATATTAGCCAATCCTTTTGCATCTATTTATACAATATGCTCAATGGTCAAGATGACATTGCAGTGTTGTTGCTGTGGTTGGTCTTCTTCTGAATTTACACGTCTCGCCTAGAGTTACAAAGCTATAAGCCCATTTACCGCTGCTAGCTATATCCGAGACAGACTTAAACATTTATTCACACTCCAAACGGAACGTGAAATTGAATTTACATGTTTTGCATTTTCTATAAACTTTTCTGTGTTTTTAGCTTGAAGCTAGCTAGAAACACCTGCGTGCAAAATGGTTGTTTTTCATTCTTCAATTTCAACTTCTTATACTTTAATCTACCCAGTTTTGTTATCTACTATACATACGTGCTAAGAAGTGGTAGAATTCTAACTTGCAATGCAATGGACAATGTCTTATGTAACCCTTTGGCAGCACAGAGGTTACTTCGAGTGCAATCGGACCCTAAAGGATTGGAATGTGCACAAAAGTACTAGTTTCTATTACATATGTGATTTTTTTTTGTCACACGACTTATCTGTCACAAAGGTAGACAACAATATGGTAGCGGTGGCGATTGTGGTGGATTACGAATAGGATTATACATTGTTTGAGAACGTGACGACCTGTCAAATAAGGTTAGTTTAATATGCCAGCCTTCTTGAAAAAAATAGAAAAGAAACATTGTTAAACAAAGGTCTAGGCTATATGAATACTTATGTAAATTTAAATATGAAAGAGAAAGATTTCTTGAGGGTCATAACACCTGAACTCATTGATATTTTGATGAATAGTTAAAGGTTTTTTTATGAACGTAAGATATGAAAAAGAATTTAAGAGACAAGAATACAAAATGAATTCACGTTTTAAACTGACACCCATGACTTCAAGGACACCGATAATATGACCATGACTCAACTATAAATCAACCACATTAATGACATTTCATATCTATTAATGTTTAGATTCAGTAAACTTTGACAGTGTCATCTGGTCTAAAAAATGGCTGATGCAGTCAATTGTCAAATGTAAATGGTCGCGTTTATTTTGTACTATTGAACTCTCATTGAAAAAGTATTGGAGTCTATCAGTTGATGCAAGTTTGCTAAACTGCCGTTGATGAACCGTTCAAGAACTATTGATAATTCAGTTTAAAGCTGTTAATAAGTCCATAAAGAGCTGTGATAAGCAGTTTTAAAGCTGTAGGTTACCCGATAAAGAATCACTATATTGAATCGATTTTCAGCTGGTTAAGATCCGTAGAAAATCCGGTCAATAGCCGTTGACAAGGCGGATAAGACATGACTTTGAGCAGTTTAAAAGCTGGTTGAAAGCCATTATTAAGTAAATTATAATCCGGTTAGCTATTGTTGATAAAGTGTTGAAAAGGCATGTTACGAGTGGTAGTGGTAGGTAAGCCATTGAAATGCTGGTTATAATCATATATTAAGTCATTGTTAAGGTGGTCTTTAAGTTTGAAGTTAAGCTTGCGTTTCATGTGTTTTTTAGGACAATAGACAATTATAGAAAAATTTTCTCAATTTTCAAAGTTTACTACTACATCAAAGTTTTGCGAAATAACACTTTTTGTACTGTATCGGTAGAAGTCTTCAATTCTCAATCCTTCTTCATCTAAGTTCACCTTTAACATTTGCCGCAAACGTCACCATGGAGATGTCACATACCAATTTTTCCCATGATTCGCAATTCATATCATCAATCGGCATCTTCAGCTGTTAGGATTGTGACACTGTCTCTCCGTTCCGTGTGGTGTGTGTCTATCCATCCGCCTGATGTCTTGTCTATCTGTCTATCTATTTTTATATTCTCGCGAATGCTTAAAATGGTCTTCATCATCATGGCGATGGTGATTCCAAGAACCAAGAAAAGCCACATAAATGGGATGTTGTTTCCTAGTTGACGTCTCTTTATATAGTTAATATATACACAACTTCCATCACAGGCAGTGATTACACCGATCGTTAAGTTGTTCCACCACCTGGTCAACCATATTTACACGATACATTCTTTATACATCTTAAGGTTTGTCCATAAGACAAACAAACAAAAAAAACAAAGAACATTGTCGAAAGGTTTCATTGAAGGTGGAATTCAAGGCGGAAAGACATTTTAACCACTTGGCATTTTTTCATCATGTCTCTTGAAGTTCCTTGGATAACAATGATGATGGTTCCAGAGGTAGGTATGGTTAAATTAAGATAAAATATCAAAAACAAACAATTAAGCTCGTGTATATCTTATCACATGGCAAGGCTTTTAAAGATAAGATAAAATAGATAGGCAGAGGTACTGTGAATTTTTTCACCCCATTATGTGGAACAAGCAAATTTATTTTTTTTCCAGTAAAAAGAAGCCAAAAGATAACTTTATTTGCAAGAAAAAATACAATATTACTCAAGCTTGAAAAAATGAAAAATAAAAAGAACTGATAGCTCTGTTGACTGAGCTTTAAGTACTACGAGTAGTATATCTAGATGTGTACATACCCTAAGTCATCGGTCGTTGGTCGGATGGTTGATGGTTTGGTTGGTTTCGTTCTATACGAGCAAATTTGCCTCAACTAATATATTCGCTGAGCGTACTCAATGATAATCATAAAAAAGGAACCTTAAATGGTAGATATTTTCGACGCAATTAGAGTGAAATGGTGTGGTGAGGACAAACTTCGTTTTTGAATTTTTAACGAGATTTAGATTCGTTCGTTTTTCGTTGATATAAGATTTTTAAATTCATTTAGTTCTCTTCTCTGAATTTTATATCGAGAACACTTAGTTAATAGAGTTTTGATAGTCAGAATTTTTATAGCACCTCTTTATACCTATTTTATGTTTTATCTTTATTTAATGAAGCTTCAATTTGTATTTCATTTGATTCACGTGCCTTTGGTGCTGTAGTGTAATAATAAAAATAAAAGATGTGGGCAGTTTTTATATTGAATTGAGGGAAGATAAATAGAATTCAAAGTACTTGAGTATATATGTACATATATTATTGAAATGTTTATTTTTGTTTTTTAAGTGGTGTTTTTAGTTGGTCACTCAGTTTTGTTTCATAAATATGTGTTTTTGAACTTTTTCAATGTCAACATTTTGTTACAGCTATTCACTATATTTATTGGTTTTTAAGTTTAGGATTCATTCATAGTCTTTAAGTCTTCCTTACTTTATTTCGTCAAATCCTATCTTTCAGTTGAAGGCTCTCGTTTCGAAGAATTGGATTAGTAATTACCTTTCGGATCGTTCAATACAAGTAGTATTGAATGGGTTCTGAAACTGAAAACCACAAAATAAATACTGGTGTATCCCAGGGCTCTGTTTTATCTCCAACACTCTTTCTCATTTTTATTAATGACCTCCTTCCTGTCTGCATCTTGTAACATAAAATTTCGACCTAAACAGCATTGTACAATGGGGAATAAAAACCGAGTGGAATAAAATGCTTCGAAAAACGAATGCTGCCTTGTTTCGTAAAAGCGAGATATCCATGGATGGAACTTGCATCAATTTGTTCCTAAGGCAATGCAACATTTTTTTCTGCCTTCTGTCGTACTGTCAAGTACAGAGCTTAGATTTTAGCTTATTACGCGAATGTGGAATACCTTACCACACTCTATCTTCCCTTCAGAAAATTAAAACTAATGTGCCTCCCTTGCCTTATACGCACACTGCGTCTCTACATAATAAGGGAATCAATATCCCCTAGAATGTGCGCTTATTGAAAAAAAACATCAATTTGAAACTCATCTTTTTAAAGGCTCCAATCAAAAACAAATTCACAGCAAAATTTGGCAAGAAAAAGATCAAATAAATGACAGAAAAAATCCATTGTCAATCATATTCTATCCATTCCATAAAAAAACGAGACCAAAACGTAATCAGAAATGTTTGGGAATTTTATAAGTCAATAATTGCAGTAGACTTCTTTGATTTATCTAAGTGTACATTTTTTTGACAACTCTATTGGCAAAGTGAAGAAATCGCATTCATAAAATAGATAAATTAGGTATAGCAACAGTCCGTAGAGAACCAGGGCCTAGTGACTTACAACTCTCAACCATTCGACCAATCCGAACGGCTAATTTGAGAAAGCACTTTTCATGACAAGAATTACTCTTGGAAGATTTGTTAATTCCTAGCAAGAGCCAGTACCCGTGAAAAAAGTTAGGTGGCACAGGCAGACATCAACCCCAAGACCTCTTGCATGACAACCCAACGCACTAACCATCACGCTACGGGTACTACTAGAAATCGCATTCACTTGACATTAATTGTCACTTTTTCTAAGAATCCAATGTAAGCGCCGCCTTAAATCACATTATTTCAAAATGGCGTCTGAAGAATAGAATAGATAACTTACTTTTCAATTTTATAAAAATTGGGGTGATATTGTTAAATATTTTGTAATAACCATTTTCTGACAACTTCAAAATAGTGAATGCAATCACTTAATTTTAGCAACAACTAATGCTTAACAAATTTCGGCACAAAACAAAAGAATTAACTATTAATCCCACAAGCTCTTTCACAAGCTTAAAAATATATTAAAACCACGCCCTATATTTGTAACTTAATTAATGTAATTAGGCTTGCAATAGGTGTCTATACAATCTCTTGATCATAGTTTATGGAGCAACAGGCAGTTGTTAAGACGTTTTTTTTTAAACATATTCTGGCACTCAATTATCACCTGTTAGTGTTCACTAGATACTTCCATTTAAGATAATTACATTTCATTCCATTCATAGATTTTAAAATGTCAGTATTTTACCGATATGGGTGAAGTGTAAAATTCCAATTTCGATGTTTATCGTTTTTTTTTTTTTAAACTAAAAATACAAGATTTCGTCAAAGCCCACACCATACAATTTTGTATATAATATGGAGCCAAGTCGAAGAGACTGCCTTAAGCTAAAGATAACTCCTTTTTTATTGTGTATAGACGTTAATTAAATTACGAAATTTTAAGTCTGAATGAAAAACAAAAAGAGAACTAAAATAAAAACCGTGAAAACAGCACGACTAAACCACTTAATCGGACATTCGACTGTCCCAGGTGATTTTCAGATACCTATACATACTATTATAGCTTATCGAAGCCTCCCAAATGAGGCCAATGTGGGTATGGACATCATGGGCATGCACTGCACATATGTACACTAGCGCCGCCATCGGTCGTATAGTCGTCGCTACTGCATATATTTTGTGAAAGTGTATAAAATGTTAAATCGTCGTATAGTAGTTGGTTGGCAGCAGCATCTATGTTGGCTCCTGATGGCGCCGCCAACACTGTCCAACGCTACCAAATTGCCTAACAGACAAACTAAAACATCAAAATCAACTATAATTCGAGGCTTAAAAGTCTGGCTTGTGTCTCTCATACTGGCCACACATTGCTACTTCTATAAAATGCATACATATATATTGTCTAGTCGTGTATCCTACCTATAGTCTCAAGTCTCTAACCTTCCTACATTTTGTGAGATGCATGCAACTGCTATACACATCGCGGATTATTCGCTCAACACCGCGGCGTCTCTTCGTGAAAAATTAATTGAACCACAAGTGGCTTAAATTGTTACAGCTGAAGTCTAATGTTCCTACACTGAAAGAAACATTTTCCAATGGTCATAAAAGTAAAGGTAGGACCCAAATTGATGGAGGGAAACTAAAGGGGTATACTCATAAGCCTGGATTACTGTTTTTCGTTAAGTTTCGTTCACTTTTGTTTTTGTGTAAGAAGAAGAACTCTGATGAGCTAAATCAAGTGAGATTGATTGGTAATACAGAGAACTATGATTAATTTAATTTGAGTACAGAATGTTTGATTTATCATTTGACTGTTTTGAAATCCCCTTTTTGTTGATTTTTGACAGCTTCTGATTCTGACAGTAAAAGTTCTACCCCAAGATAACAATAGATTATTTATATGTGGTGCAAAAAAATATTTATACAACTCTTAAATTTCGAAAACTTACAACTTAACATGTCCTTAGGTCAATTTAAAACTTAACGAAACATGAAGAAATAGTTGTTCTACCCTAAAATAAAAAAAAGTTTGTATGCTGCACCCCACAATACATACTTAAATGGTACACAACTCTAAAAGTCCTGAAGCAGACGACTCTCTCTTTGATTAATTTTAACTTGAAACTTAAAGCAACATGACGAAAGTAATAATAATATTACCGAGTTTTCTTTCTGAAACGTTCTTTATTTTAGCAAATTTGTCTCCATTCAAAAAATGTCAATAAAACTTAACTTGTTTCTTTAACTTTTGAATAGGTTCTAGATATATCAAAACAGAATAAGTGTACAACATTGACACTTTTACAATAGAAAACTTTCTCGTTTCTAAGGTTAAGTTTAAACTTAACGAAACACGACGCACGAATGAAAAATTGACATAAAACGTTCTTTTTAAAATTTAATTTAAAAAAAACTGCCTGGGTTAAAATTTTCGACAAAAAGTAGATGCTGTCAAAAAGTTAACGAAACAAAATAACAGTGTATAAATCAATGCCAAGTAAGCAGGAGATTAAATAGATATATGTGTTTGTTTGTCCATGCTACATTGTGGGGGCTTTGAAAGGCAATATTTTGTTTAAGCATAGAATAAAGGCATACAGACAGTTTGTTTGGACGCGGAAAGTATAGCAAGTTAGGTAGAGGTGTATATCAGTTTGTTCGCAAGTTAACACACACAGAGTCTGTCCTGAGATAAATGGCACGAGGTTTCGACTTACACATAGCCCAATGACTTTTACAGCAAAATCTATGCAATAAAGACAAATGTATATTTTAGGTAGAAGAACAAAATAACCCTAAACGGTTAACCTCTCTCAGATGGGTCATATTAGACAAAACGCGGCTCTTTTGTTCTTAACAGTATGGGAAGCTTTTTTTTGGCATGTCTTGAGATTTTACCATCAGAACCCTGTCATTATATATGTATGTGTTTAGGTAGAGCCAAGCCATGGTGCAGCATATGAGCATATGAGGGAGACCATAGACCACCATTTGGGGGCAGCAACGCTACAGAAAATGTGTGATTTATTGGAATAGTTAGTCAAACAGTTTACCGTTTATTATTCAAATCACATTCGTGTGAAATATATATATTCTTTTCGTTTAAAAATGCTTGAACTCTATAATACATAATGTTGGAGTAGGTAATGTAATATTTTGATGGCTATGAGAGGTATAGATAAGCGTGAGAGAGGGAGTTCTGATGGATATATGTAGTTGTGATGTGAGGCGCCTTTTGCCGCATAAGACACGCCGCCGGCCGCCGCGCCGCTGTACCCATGGTCGCCACCGCAGCCGCAGCCGTCGAGCTATTGCTGCGTCCATTTAAGGTACGAGTATAAAGCCGCGTTCTTTGAATCATATTTCAGATAATTAATGACTCTGAAATGATGTTGTAAATATTCTAGAATGAGTGATTTGCGGCACGGATGCGCTTGATGTTGTTTTCTTTTTGTATGCTGATGATTGTGGCGGGTAAGTGAAAAATTCGTGATGTGTCAAAGTTGGGGGCCAACAATTCTTTAAAGAAGATTATTTTTAAAAGAATTTTCACAACAAATCAAAGTATTTAAAATGTTAATGAACGGCGACATATTTTTTATTATATAAAGTTTTTAACGATAAATAATAATTAAGTAGCTTTTGAATGTAATTGTGTCTAATAATTTTAAAACATGAGGTTTTACACCTTCATTTCTTCTTGGACATGGGGTACTGTGGCGTATGTGCACCTTTGTTTAAATTTATAATCAGTGTTGTTAAGAGGTGTAAAACTTTAAGTTGGCAACACTATTTTAACTTGCAGCCATTTTGACAGCTGTCAAGAAATCTATTTAAAATTGTATTTGGCATTTCAACATAAATAGACAACACTTCCGAATTTTACAATTTATAGGATGCGTTCCTGGTTGTAACATTATTATTTGTTTGCGTTTATTAAAAAAAAATCATTGTGTACTTTAGACCTATTGAATTAATTTACGGATCTGTATCGACATATTCCAATCATATAACATTTTCCTGTTGCCACTAAAAATTCAAAATAAAAATGAAAGATTTGCAAAATAGTTTTTCGGACTTTTTGTTTTGTGTCTTGCCTTTTGAAACTTTGTCTTTCGAAATTCTGTTGGATTCCCAAAATCTTATTGTATTTTATCTTTGTTGAAATTTAAACCAAAACCATTGAGATGTGACAGATCCACCAAACTTCCCACACATTGTCTCCCAATTGCAATTTGCCACAAATGACAGATGACATTCAATAAACTGTCACTTTATTCTTATTATTTCGATTGACTTCACTGTGGATAAAAGCTTGCCTAAAATAATAAATATAAAAATAAATAAAATTTATTTGATATCACATTTTAAAATCTACAAATTGAACCTACAAAAAATTAAGAAATACACAATCTCATTTGCATTTGAATGTCGCCATCAGTGCAACCATAATAGATATCAACAAGACCTAATATATTCAAAGTTTATGTACAGTTATAACTAGGGCAACCAAAAATATGTTCGAACATATTTTTTGTTAACATCACTATTAACACGAGACTGTGATAGAAATGCGTTTCATTGTAATCTTCGTCTTTTGAACGTCATATGTTAGGGCATATTTTTGCATATTTCACTGAAAATGCATATTTTTGCATTTTTGCTTTCAAAAGGCATATTATGGCATATTTTCCCTTTTTTTTGTAAAGGCAAGCAATAAAAACAAACCATTAGTAAGAAAAAAAAAGACGAAACAAAAAAAAAATATTTGGAATGTATTTAGCTACAATGATTTCCTATATACCTCTTTTGTACAATACATGCGGAAGTAGTAAATACAAAATTGCAAATATCCGCTGCTAAGCCGAAATCCATATGTTTCATTTATTGTATTTTTTACATAAAATCTAGGAACAACTCGATCGCGATGAAGGGTTGTAAACAGTGAATACGAATACGGAGTGCACGAACACAGGATAAATTGCAATAAATGACCAACCTTGGCGCCGCCACGCCGGCAGGTCCAGGCGAGGCAAGTGTTTTGTTTCTATACTTCACATAGTTTGAATGTGTCGATCAAATTTCAACATCGCACATATACCCACTGATTTACACATTTATTGCTCACTGCCACCAATGGTCAAAAGTGTGAATGTCAAATACGTGAGAACTAAAATCTATATAAAAACATGTTTACCCACCATCGACTACTATTTTTTTTCACTGAATATTGCTTTAACCACATGTGGGAAAGAGAAAAGACAAAGACAAATCTTGACGAATCAGTGATCTATTTTATTTTTTACACAAAAATTAGCAACAACTTGGTCGCAAGAAGGGTTGTAAATAGTAAATAGGGATACGAGGTGCACGAACACAGAACAAAAGGCAATAAATGACCAGCAGCGTGACGCGCGCGGGCCGGCTGGCGCGAGGTGCCTGCCAGGCCAGTGTTTTTATCTATCGCGTTCACATAATTTAAATGCATCGATTTCATTCAATCATTGTTTGAATTTGCCCGTTGCATCACCCAAAAAACAAGTATAGATAATTGCATTTTTATTAAGTGATTCTGATTGTCTTATTTAAGAACAAGAGCAAAAAAAGGTATGTTCCCATTTCCCAAACAACCTGCCCTAAATCAGTAGTAACTAGTAAGTCACACACCTACTGAACATCGTTGACGACTCTTAAATGGGATCTATTCATTTTTTAAGAAAAACACTTTTTACATTTTAAGAACCATGCCGAAAATAAGACAAACCATTGGAAACAGATTGAAGAGCATAGTGAGTGAATATTCCGAATTTAAAACTGATGGAAAAGTCCTCTTGTGCAAAGTTTGCAATAAATCAGTCTCTGGCGAAAAACTATCTATGGTCAAACAGCACTTGCAAACTGCTAAACATATTGAACTTTTGAAGAGAAAAGAAACGAAGAATGAAACGCAACAGTTTTTTGGACAATCTTCGAGTGATTCAAAAAATACAGAGTTTGAAAGAGATTTGTGTGGTGCTTTTGTGGGGGCAGATATACCCTTGTTCAAAATTCGCAATGAAAGTATTCGCTCTTTTTTGGAAAAATATACCGAGCACAAAATTCCATCAGAAACAACCCTTCGCGAAAAATATGTACACAATTTGTACAAAAAAACAATCGATGAAATCAAAAACAAAATAAAAGATCGATTTTTATGGGTTTCAATTGACGAGACGACAGACGCAGCAAGCAGATATGTTGCAAATGTTATCATTGGAATTTTGGATCCAGATGAGACGTTCGCTAAAGAAACATTTTTATTAAATGTAGCTCAACTGGAAATGACAAATCACTCAACCATCGCCCGGCTCTTCGATGGTTCGGTTAGAATTCTGGGTGAAGATTTTAACAAAGACTCGATCTTACTTTTTTTATCAGATGCTGCTCCGTATATGGTAAAAGCGGCGCAAGCTATTCAAGTTTTCTACCCAAAATTAATGCATGTTACATGCCTCGCACATGGACTTCATCGAGTATGTGCAAAAATTAGAAGTGAATATGCTGACATTGGCCGCTTTATAGCAAATGGAAAAAAAGTGTTTTTAAAAGCTTCATCCAGAGTGAAAACTTTTAGAGACATAGAACCTGGACTGGAACTTCCTCCACAACCAATCTTAACGCGATGGGGGACATGGCTCGAAGCGGTGAACTACTACGCCAAGCATTTTGAAAAGATTGTTAGGATTTTTGATGCTTTTGACAACGAGGAAGCTGCATCAATAAAAATTTGTAAAGATCTTCTTAAAAAAACAGAATTGAAAGCCGACTTAATTTTTTTGGCATCAAGCTATGGGTTTCTAGTAGCATCAATTTCAAAACTTGAATCACGTGGCTTACCGCTCAATTCCAGCACACAAATTATAAGTGATGCGGTGAAAACAATCAACAACATTAAGAGCAAGGCTGCAAAATCAGTGAAGAAAAAAATAGAAACTGTAATCGAAAAAAATGCTGGCTTTGAAAAAATTAAAATAATTGCAATGGCATTGTCAGGAGAGAAATCCACAGTTGAAGACTATACAATTGCTGAAGTTTTAGCATTCAAATACGCTCCGATTACTTCTGTTGACGTTGAACGGAGCTTTTCCATGTATAAGAGTGTTTCCGCTCAAACAGACAAAGTTTCCTTTTCAAAAATTTAAGTGAAATGTTAGTTATTTACTGCAACAAAAATCTGCAATAAATTTTCTCATTAAAACATTTCTTTTATTCAAAAATGAATTTGCTTTGTTAATTTTGTTTTTTTCTTAAATAATATATGTGTGCGAAGTTGAACTATCCGCCACGAAACAAATTTGTTGGATGTTTTATTTATCTTCAAAAAGTTGGAGAGAAGAAGAAGAGTTTTGATTTTTCTTTTTTTGATTGGTATTGTTCTTATTAATTTATGTCCTAAAGCAAATAATGCTTCTTATAAACATCTTTTACATTTATTGGGCATATTTTGAGGGCATATATTTGATTTTTAAGGGCATATATTTGATTTTTAAGGGCATATTATAAGCGCTTAAAACAAGTTTTTTAGGACATATTTTTGGTTGCCCTAGTTATAACCATGCCCATGCAAGAACACAAGAAGGAGTCAAAATGTTTTGTTAGTTGTTTAATACGGTCGTTTATTTGAGTTTAAACGTTTTAACAACAATACAACGTGTAGTATGGTGTCTTAGCATAATGTTAATCTAATTTGTGGAATGCACTTATAGGAAAAACGGAACAATAGATAAATATAAATAGGTACCTAACCTACTCGTTATGCATAAACTATTACAACTTGTCTTTGCGTAAGTTTAGGAGAGCTTAATTTTAGGTGTGTCAACATGTAAATAGATTTTAAAGTAGATTTTAAATAGAAGTTTATTGCATTAGAAATATTTGCAAGAGACCCAGAAAATAATTTTGAAGTATTAAGCAATTATGTAAATTGACATAATTTATCAAACTTCAAATCTTTCTAAGCTTTGACGGCACTAGAGGCAATTTCATGGTCTATAAGTTATTCGGTTTTTAAAACTTTGTAAAAACTCAAAATTGTATAAATAAACGTACAGAAGAAATTGTTTTGAGTTAAGTTATATTAAACATCTGACAGATCTTATATTCTATATAAAACAAACAGAACTAAAATCTATTACAATTTAAAAATCCGAAAGACACAAATACCCAAAAAAAAAACGCGCGCTTCAAAAACAAGCAAATTGTTTTTGACACTTGCTTACGTGTTTATTGCTGAAATTGTACTTGACATTTCAATTGTATGACTATAAATATTCAGGCCCAGAAATATATGTATATTTTTCTAAAAATAGAGAAAGAATTGTCATTTGCTAGCCATCAAAAAATATCTTTGACAACCATTATTATAAGCGCCATTACTTGGAATTAACGTGTCTTCTGTCAAAAATATCATGTATTTTTTGGCACGTTAACAATTCGTGCCTAAAATTTCCTGTGTTGTAACCATAGTAATTTACTTCTATTACTTTTCATACCTATACCACCGGGCATACTTATTTTACAATAAGTTCCCTTCAAATAAAATATTCAATCAATCATATAAATTGGCATTTGACAATTTCGAGATAAAACCTCCCGTGAGCGCAACTGTCAAAAGGTCATTGGATCGTAAAAACGATAATATCTTTCACACATTTGCAGTCAATGCTTATACGATAATAATATGTCAAATTAGCATATGGGCATTAAAGTTCATTGGGTATGCAAATGCACATAAAAACGCCAAAACCACCACTGCCTTTAGTGTATGTAGATAGTTTGTTGGTCGTTTATATACGTATTATATTTCCCAGTTGCCAGCTTTATTGCTCGTTGACGTCCAGTCGAATCTTAAAGTTTAACTCATGAATATTTATTTGTTCACCACTTGTATCAGTGCAGTAGTTAACTGTCATTTTTTTTCTTCCTCCATGCATATGGATAGGATAGGTTTGTTCATTCCATTCAATTGTTTATAGTTTATTATTATGAGTTTAAAAGTGGTGGAAAAAGACGCTTCTGGTCTGGAGGCGCACATTATCATACATCTGTATATTTAGACGTCAGAAATGTCAGAAAAGTATAGGTTTGGTCCATTATACTATGTTTATTTTGATGTTTTTGTTTTTTAATTTATGAAGTTTTTTAAATGCATTTTCTTGACTTGCTGCTAGTCGCTGCCACTGCCAATAGTTATGGTACCTATATACTTTTGCAATTTCTTAGCTCTTTTTTATTCTGAGTCATGATTGTCTCTCACCTGGTTTTTGTTTTACAGATATACCTAATGCAATTTGTCTACATTTTGCTCTTTGTGGTTGGGATCGGGGCTTCTGGGTGTACGAGAATAACGTGTGTGAGGTCTTTTGGGGGCCCAAGGCTAGTTTTGAAGTTTTGAAAGTTGACTACTTGGTGACAGGGCAATTAGGTGTGGGTGGATGGATATGTAGAGCAATTACATAAGATTACATGGGTTGACAGATTGTGTTGGGACACCTGTTTTTTTCTTTAAGAAAATTTATTGTGACAAAGTTATTTGTGTCAAGTTTATTGAAAATATATTATTTTAAAAATTTGTATCCCTAACTTAATATTTATGCATTACATACTTTTTTTCGTTGCAGGTATGTTTCTTTATAATCTCATTTAAATTTGTGAGACATATGTCAGATAGATAAGTTCAATCGTCCTGTTTCTGTCAAATCAGACATGGTGAGTATCACTTGGATATAACTTAGAAGATTCAGCTAAGATACATATGTATATCCAACGCACGTAAAGAAGGATGTTTATGGATGATTTTTGTGGCTTTTTTGTGCCCAAAAGTTACTTAAAACATACATGCTAAGGCACAATGACACTAAAAGAACTATAGTTATTCACCTAATGACATTCTCACATCACATCACATTAATATAACAAAGCGTGATTGTAGTAGATGATCGATATATTTTGACACTTAACTGGTATTAAAAGAACTGTCAATTTCCAAAACTTAGTAGGCTTTTCTTCACCAGTTGGAACCCACCCTTAAAACTATTATTAACATGATACTGGGTTTTTAAAGACATGTTCAACTGGTGAACACAACTTAAAGGGCTGTGGTGTATACGCAAAACAATTATCGGATTCAGCATAGAGTCCGTGTAGTGCGGATTACTACAAGACAGTATTAATAAAATAATTTATTTTAAGGGCATGTTCTACTTATGGACACAACTTAAAGGACTTGTTCATCGTTATCATCGCTTTCAACATAACCCCGAGTAGCGCAGACTATCATGATCATGACATTAGCGAAAAACTTGTAATGCTTATTTAAAAAGTTCCTAAACTACTTTACATTTAATTTGTGTGTATTTCATAAATTCTTTGTAAATGGAAACAATTTACAAATAAAATCAATACAATTTTCAAGTACACCACACCAATGATCAATATGGGTGCTTTAAAGAGCGTTGAACTGTCAAGTGTCAATTCAATAGGTTTTGGGACTTTCAATCTTTGCGTGGTTGACTTTCAATGAACAATGATTTCATAAGCACAAGCACTTGAGTACTCTAATCTGAAAAGAAATAACAATTAAAACGCTTTCAAAAGTCCAATGGTTTATCTAAGGCATTCTCAAGGTATTTAACTTTTGTGCTCTATTGTATTATAAGATATCATCAACCTTGTGTTAAATAGACTTAAGCCAGCTTCTATATAAAATAAAAACATCACGTTGCCTCCATGGTCATCCATGCAAAACCGTCAAGTATACACCAATCTCTTCCCTATACGTAGGTATCATATAGTCTCACAACTCACCAACAACCTATATATCCATAGCTTTGTTAGATGTTTTTAGGCACCATCTAAGCTGAAGCCCATGCAGTAACAAGGGTGTTAAGTGCTCTTGTGCAAAAATAAATTGCATTCGACTGCTAAACATCATTTAAGTTTTTCATCTCTGTACATAAAAGAGCGCGTCTTGGCCAAAGTCAGTGTAAAGAACCGAACTGCACTTCATCCAAGCTACAGTAGGTAGTTACCGGCCGGTGTTATAATACTTCACCGTGCCGTCTCCACGGAACCTCATCGTGCCAAAATCACAGAATGTCTGTATCATTTTTCCATCCAGTGTTTTTTTCCCTCCTCCTCACCCACCCACGCTGCCAATGCGACGGCAGCGCCAGCTAAAACTGCAGATACCTTCATCAGACCCAGCCTTCTTCAGACATGTAAAAGCAACCATTTAGTTCACGAACTAGCACTAAAACAATCGCCTAGGAAGTATCTTGAAAGGTGTCCATGTAAAAGATACAATCTATTCATTACCATTGTGGCAGTGGCGAACGATGTGCTGGCGGACGCTGAGCGATAGGCGAACTCTATGCCACAACGCGCCGCGCCGGCCGCCGCCGCGCAACGCTGACCAGCCGTATAGCTTACCTCTATAAAGATGCTCATTGAAATCTTTGTGTCGCTTCGTTCGCTATATCTATTGTGGAACGATGATTATTTCAGGGGCCACTGAAGGTGGTTGGCTTCCCGGAAAAGGTGCGTATCTCATGTGTCTTTTAGTGGTGGGTGACAGTGACAGTACCTTACTTCCACCGATATCTATGACCATCGAAATTGTTATAAGAGATCTTGAAGTAGGGGTATCTCTTGGTACTCTTAAAGTAAAAGATTGGTTTTCTAATAATCTCTCGGTAAGTTCAAAAAGATAAAGTATACACAAGATGACTTGAAGAATCATACCTTCAGAAATTCACTCCAGAAGCCGTTGCCAAACCCAAACCACAAACGTTCCGAAATTCTTAAGTTAAGTGCTAAAGTCTGACAGTTGTATTACTTTTCGTCTACCAAGGGTTATTTCGAAATCTGATCCATTTCTACGGGGCGAATATCAGAATATACTGGTATGATGAAGAATATGGAAAAAAGAAACTCGCTGTTCTGGATGTGCTATGGGATATTCCATTTCATATCCCGAGACACCATATCATTCTGCTTCTGATTCCATTGCCATATGTGTTGTTGTATGATATCCATGTATAAAAGTGGAGTGGAATTCCAAAGAAAACCACTGCCAGAAGTAATGCACTCGGAATGCGCGTTCTCATTGTTTTTCCTTTTGCATTCTTGTTGTTGTTGTTGTTGTTGTTATTGTGGTGTAATTAGTGCAACAGCATTTCTTATTCCCAATCCCAGTACTCTGTGTTTTTTACATCTCAGCATGTGATGTGAGTATGAAGTGAGTGCTGTAGAAGAGACTTAATCCAGAATGCCTGGCTACCGCCCGCAGAGTTTTTAAACGATTAAAGTCCTTTGTCTGGATCTGGACGGACGTTCTACAAAAATGTTTTGCCTATCAGAAAATGCAGATATGAAGGTATAAGAATCTATTTTTATAAGTTTTCGAAGAACAGTTTGTTTATAAAGTGTTAAAGAACGACCTCGATTTCTTTTACGATGTGCAAATTGTAAAGATTTAAAAAAAAAATAAAATTAACTGTCTGAATTTTGAGAAGTTCAAATATAATAATAAGAATATTATTTCAGTCTGGGATATTTATAGCAAAATAATAAATAAAATTCTTATTTGCGGACTCTTTTCCATAAAATTTCATAAATTGTTTGCTGTGAAATCTGATTGACAAGTTTTCAGGTTGATTTGAACCAGTTGAATATTCTTGGACACTGCTTGAACCTCTCCTCAGTTAATTTGCAGAAAAGAGTATTTCAATGAATGCGTTCAGCGTGATATGAGAATCATCAACGTTGTCAATACAGCACCCAATAATATTTTACACGTAGAGCACGGAAATAACACGAGATTTAAAAGAACGAATGTTACTTCTATGCCTGTGGTAACGCTGACGGAGGAATTTTAGTTAAGTTTGCAAAATTGTAAAATAACACTGTTCATCTTGGACCCTTTTGGGGGCGTCTCATAATTGCATCTCCTATCCACTGATAGATATAGGCAAAAAAGTGATGCTTAAACGTAACGAAATGTCAAAATGTAAAAGTAAACACATCAATGAAAGTGGCAGCATTTTTGTTGCTTCTACTTGTTGTGGTTTTTTTAAAGTCCAATTTTACAATTTTTACAGGAATGAAGACTTTGCGTTGAAATGAGATCAGATTTTTAAATTAGGTTATTGTTTCAGTTTGACATTTGCTAAAAATAAATAAATTTGATGGAACAACTTCTCGTTTAGATATCAGGCCCAGTGAATACATATACAAACAAATAACTCTTCAAGGGCTTGTTAAGTGTTTTGCAAAAGGCAATCTCAGATATGAATTTATAGGTGGTACAAGCATCACTCCACGGAAACTAAGTTTAACAGATGAGGTCGAGAAAAAAACCAAATCATATCTTAGAGCACGATTGTTGCAATTTCTTTATAAGAACTGTCAAAGTTAGAGAGAGAGAGAGATGATGGTCCCAATCGCAAGTGTTCAACGTTTTTTGATCTGTTCAGTGAATATTGAAAATTGATCAGCAGGCGTAACTCAAAAAGACTTAAAAATGAATCGAAATTGTCAAATCTTTCGAAGCTTTATTATTTCCCGATACAATTTTCTTAAAATATAAAAGGGAATATGTACATAATATGTATGTATGTATATACGAGAATAAATAAATATTGTATTTAATTTAAGGACTGATTCAAACAAACCCGACATCTCGGAAAACACTTCCTTAATGCTGGTTTTCTGGATTGTTAGAAACACTCTATACCATAATATTTCAGTAGTAGAAATAATGGAAACTCTTTTCCTAACCAAATAAGAAAGATGTTGAGAATACGTGCACGATGCTGCTTATTTCAAATAATGTTATATAACTCAAATCTAATCAACAAGCTGCAAATTCACTTATCGCTTGCTTAGGGGTAAATTTTGACGTTTAAAATGACAAAACTATACCGATAATAGAAACGCATTCTCCAGTATTAACATTTTGCATGGGGTACTTAGTGACGTTTATATTTTTATATTTAAACACAGTGCGAGCGTCAGGAAAATAGGGAAGGATTTAAGAGGAGATACCGGGGCACATTGGTCGTAAATTTTTAATATTTTTATAGGGGGGGAGGGCAGAGTTGTCTAAAGTATTTCACATTTTCGATGTGCGGTTTAAAAAAGAATCTCTATACTTGAAAGTACATCTGAAATGCAACTGGCTAATTTGACCGAAAGTTGTTTGTAAAAATATCGGTAAAATAACGAAAGGCATGAAATATTGCGGCGATGTTTGAGCGACGTAAATGTCTCGGTTATAGTTCTATCGCCTATCAATTTCAAAGCTCCTTTTTGATTCCATTTAAGAGATTTAAACTTGTTTTTGGGGCGCCTGCATAGAGATGAGAGTCATATAAGGTAAGGCATCTTTCTAATATCGGATTAGCTAGCAATCACAAAATTGACTTCTAATTAAAGCAACTTTATTGAAAATCTGAGTAGAGAGTTAGTCAACAAAATTCTCCCTAACTATTAAGTTAAGTCAACTTATTTCAAAATGACAGCTAATGATGTTTTTCCATTCAACTGAATTTATACTCTGTATTCATTTATTTTTTACACAATGTTTTAATGTTTTGTGTAAAAGGGTTCCTTGTCAAATTGGAAAAGGAATAAATAATATTACAAGTCGTGATGGACTTGTGCTTACTGCTTTGCCTTGTAGAGGTCGAAATTTAAGCTCAAAGAATGCAGTTGACAAATGAAGTCCCTTATGTTGTCTGAACCGGCTCTTTGTGATGGTTCTGTTTGATAAAGTAATTAGCTGTCAAAATTACAGAAACCCATAATGATATGATAGAACTAGTTCTGTTCGAATTCTTAAAATGTCTTGCACATTGTTACTGGGCAATCAGAGGTTAATTCTTAAATTTGACAACCAAAATGTAGCTATAAACAATGATGAAAATTTAAAAATATTTGTACTTTAACTTATGTATGTATTTCATCAAAGAGTGAAATATTTTATTTTATTTTTGCTGATTAGGGAGATACTTGAAATTGTTTAATTCAACTATAAATATAAATAAAAGTGCTCAATTAATGATAAGGTTTGTTTGATTACAATAGAATTGAAGATGCTTGTTACCCTGTCCTCTGCTTTTGATTCAAACTACTCGTATTTTTATTTTCCAAAAGTTATATATTTAAAATCAAAACAATCATCGATATTTTTATTATTTTGTTCAACTTATTAAAAATATTGCAACATCAAAATGCACTTACTTATCTGTTATCGTCATAAAAAAGTTATAGGTAACAAGATTGACAATTGAAAGCAAGTTACAATTTTTGATACTTCACAATCAATGTTTTTGATTGCAACATACAATTGACAATTTTTATTATTTTCAATATCACTTGCGTCTCAATTTGTATCATGCCACTGCCAGCCATCTAATTGAAAGAGCGAGAAAACAAGAGTATTTTATGCTACAAAACACAATTTCTGATTCTGATAGCCTGCTCTGCGTACAAAGCGTGTTTTTTTCTTCTTATTCAAAAGTTCATTTAATTCTTATCGGGCGGTGTAATGCATTTAATCGGAATGAAGAATCTGGCGCGAGCGTTGGAAGAATGTTTTTTCAGTTTTATTTTGTTTCCATTTTTTAGATGTTTACATGGAATTTCGCAAGAACACAAATTACACGCCTGTTATGTGGATGCATGCATGAGCTGTGCACCACACCAAGCAAAATCGACCACGACGCGGTCGGACGTTTGCATCGTCGACGAACATGACGCGGCGATGGCGACGCACGGGCGACATCGATGGTGGCGACAGGAATGTGCTTCATGCAATCATTTGTACGAGGGTGACAAGCTAGTTGTGTGTTGTACTGAGAGGGTACTGCTGGGTTGCTAGTTACTGGTACTGGTACTGGTTAAAATGGTAAATGCTGCCAGTGGCAGGCAGACACCCCTATCAATTTCGATGCAACAAACTTCGTCGGTCGCGTCGCGTCTCGGTCGTGTGGAAGTAAAAGATATACCTTACATATAGGTAGGTAGGTTAGGTTAGGTACCTACTCTGGCTGTTGCTTGTTATAATGTATTATAGTGGAGGTGGATTTGGAAGATTGCTTATGATGCTTGCTGGTGGTATATTTCTATATACGGTGCCTCCTGTACACAATTTTGCAGCTTGATGACAATTTTGTGTGGTTTTATGGCTGTAATGTGAGATACATTTTGTACATCACAGATGTTGCAGATGGCAAGCAATAATTGCCAGGAGATATTGAGAAATAATAAAAGTAATAATAATCTTTGTTACAAAAGTCACCTGGTCAACGGGGACGGTTATCGGCAGGTATCAACTCTACGTGATGGTAAGTACTGTACTCTACTGTGTTATGGATACCTTTTATTTTGCGGTCAACAGTTTTTCGTACTCTTGGATTTGGTGATTGATAAAAAATAAATTGTCTGATTAAAGAACCTAACTGCAAATTTGAAAGTTGCAAACATTCCACACTAAAGTTCCATTGGGTTTTGACACCTGTCAAATTCAATGTTTTGATGGACCGATGATGTTACCAGCTCAAGATAAAAAACAAAAATTGACTTTTTTAAGATGTATTGGACGTTCCTAGATCTCTTGAAGAACCCGTATTTCTACAGAAGTAAGCCTCATCGTTAAAAAATATTCGGGTCAGTTTCAAATAGTTTCAGAGCTCATTCAGGAAAAACATATCGTTGTCTTTGGTTATTAACACTCAGCTCATAGACCAGGTAGTAAGTAGTACGCGTGGTTTGATGGTTAGTGCGTAAGACTGTCATGCTAGAGGTTTTGGGTTCAATCCCTACTTGTAATTTGTTGTCATGAAAAGTGCTTTCTTAAATAAGTCGTTTGGATTCGGCATACACCATAGCGACAGTCCCTAAAATGACTCACAGGAATTGTTGAGAGTTGTAAGTCACTAGACCCTAGTTCTCTACGGGCGGAAATTTACCAAGCTTTTGCCTGCAAAAGGCCAAGATCTTGCATGTAGCACGAAAAATATTGCATTGATAACACTCTCACTGATAGCAGCGTTGTTTTTATCGCTGCACGGTTTGTTATTAATCGTTTACTGAACCGAACTCAAATTTATCCACCACACTAAGAATAAACCTTTTGGTAGGACGAGTATGACGTCCGTCAAATGGTAGAATAAAATACCCATCAGAAATGAGAACTCTAAATCCTTACACAATATTTGTTCAAATAAATGACGGTCCAATGTGACAGATCTTAAACAATGTCTGCGTTCATTCTCGAATAAGATAGATGAATTCTTCGATATCTTATTGAACGAGTTGAATTAAGATAACTGTCAAAAAAATAAATGCAACTTACAACTGTACACAGAAATCAGAGAAACAATAAGCTGTTGAAGTCCAAAATTGTTGTACAATATAATTTTCATAACGTAATTTTGATAACACAACCTATTTTGTAATCTACTTCTGGAACACGTTAAGGTTTATTCTTCAGTTTAAGACTGCTGAAACATAAGACCTTTCAAATTAGTCATCTACAAAACGAAATCAAAATAACTTCATTTTGTAGTTTCTGTTCTGTCAAAACATATGTATGTATGTATATGCATATGACAGAAATTCTTGGATTTATAGGTCTGTTCTTTTTGCAACTACTTTTAACAATCTATAACTATTGTCATTGTGACTTTTGCGATTTGTAAAAATATGACGTCATTACATCGTTCCTAAACTCATTGTTGAAGTTTCTAATAGTTACGGTTTGTGATAATCCACAACTTAGCTTGAGAAATGATTTTAAAGTCAAATAAATGATTTGCCAACTGTTTTTTTGGCAAGAGTACGATTACTCAGCAATTTTTCAAGAACCGTTAAAAACAAGTATTTTTTACTATGGGAGGGGGGGTCTATCTCCCCCCGTTTAGGCAGGAGGGACAATTAAAAAAATTATTACTTAAAATGGAAAAAAATACTTAAAAAATAACGGTAATACTTACAATTAAATATTATAATTTTTTTTAATGTTTTGAAAAACAACAACAACTTATATAATTTATATTTATAATTTTTTGTTTTAAAGCCAACATTCTGTTCTAATAGTCAGTTTTAAAATCAAGTCCAATATATGCATAGTTTTTGAAAAATTTAATTTAAAAAAGGTTTAAAGTGTAATTTTTTAATACTTCAAGATTACCTTCTATTGTTTTTATCTTAGAATTTAATGCTATTATTTGTTTTTCATCAAAAACTGAAAACTAGATGATTTTATGCCTTTTAGTTTTTGAGAAAATTGAAAATAACCACAAACTAATGGACAAAAGTGTTGGCTTTAAAAAAATTTACTCGTATAATACTTAATTGTGAGTATTACCGTTATTTTTAAATTTTTTTTCCATTTAACGTACATATTTTTTTAAATTGCCCCTACCGCCTAAACGGGGGAAGATAGACCCCCCTCCCATAGTAAAAAAAATGATTGTTTTTAACTGTTTTATACAAATCCGGCATTAAACTTTGTCGCCTGAGTTATCGTACTCTCCCCGTTTTTTTTTAATTTTTATTAAATTTCTCAAGCTAGTTAAGATTAGTTTCAATTTTTCTTTCGCTATTAATTCATTTTAGATTTTAGTAGATTGACAGATCAACTATTTCTAAGAATAGTCGCGTTCCCAAATTATTCTAGAAAATTTCAACAATTCGATACAATGTGACTTAAAAATAACAACAATAATTAAGAATATGTTGACCTCAGTTGTTTTGCATCAGTAAACAGGTATTGGGATATCCTATCTGTTTGAGATTGAACATAGCCAACAATATGGCCGCTATCAACTGTCAATGTTTTGAAGTCTTTATTGAAGTATTACAAATTTGCCATACCTTAAGACTTACGAAAAAATTAATGTAACCTAATAGCTTGAGCTTTTAAAACCATAATCTAAAAATTTTATTAAATGAATTCAAGACATGTCAAATTGTATATAAGGAAATGTCAAACTCCTAGCTATGAAATGTCATTTACAGATCCATAACAACGATTTTTTCGATCCATTTTTGTACTTCTTATGTCATATGGGACTATTTAAACCAATAAGTAACTACATACAAATCTGGATATGACTCTTTGAAACTCTCCAATGCGTCTCTCATGAAAGTATCACAACAATGGTCTTGACTTTCACAGAAAATGTGATACCTATTCGTATTGTTCCATTTTGATACAATCAAAATATTCAAGTTCTATTCTCTAAATCCAATCGAAAGATCAATTCATAAGAAGTGGACTAAAGCTGATTCAATTCCTTGTCTGATGCAATATAGCAAATTTCACTCCAGCAGGCAGCCAGCGCAGCGTCCAAAATTACGGTGTATTCTATTTAACCTATGTATGTGGGTCGTCTGATATTTTGTAATTTCTTGTGGTCTACCTCAAGTCCACATAGGGTCAATCGATTGGATAGGTAAAAGTATCTATCCGTCCATGAGACCATGATTTGACTTTTCTATAGAAATCCATACCTACTCAAGCCTCTTATTGCCTCTCTCCCTCCCTTAATCACGCTTGGGTTACCAAAACTCGATAGAACATTGAGAGTTTGTTTGTTGATGGCACCCGCCCTGGGATATCTCTATTTCGATTCGTATTCGTTATTTATGTCTGAGATTTCATTCATATTTACAATATTTGCCTACGAATTGTTGTAGCCCCCCTTAAACCAACTTGAAGCCTTAGCTATCCTAGCCTAACCGGCCGGCATGCATTGTGGGTTTAGGATTGCACTGAATTTACATTAAGATCTGTTTCTGTGGGTAAAGTACTCGTCTCGAGAGCTCTGAATGTAAGTACTATGAATTTTAGGTAGGTAGGTACCTATATTTATGAAGACAGAGACAATGGGGCTACAAAACGGATCTTTGTCAGATTTGCGCCATTGTTGTTTGCCGATGATGGTGATGATGACGATTGTCTCTCACCAGGAGCACACGTTCTTAATAAATTGCATCGCCTTGTTGACAGAACTTTGTGATGTATAGGCATAGAAGACACTCAGGACTTCCAAGGCGGTATAAGGGACGACCACGATAACGAAGGCAACGGCAACAGCAACACGATGAACTGTGTGCCAGTGTAGTGGCAGGAGTAAATGCTATAAAGCCAAGTTGTTGTTGGGGAGACTCCAGTATGTCTCTATAAGATACCATATTCGAATATTGATTCTATACGAATTCAAATTGATGTTGAAACTTGGAATTGGAATTTATGCGGCATGCGTGCAACATCGGAGTGCATTCAATTTATTGACTTTTTTGAGGATTTCATTTCATCTATGGAAGCAGCTAAGTAGAGTCTATACAGAATATATGTGGATACGTGGCTGGAGACGAATATGGACAAAGATGATAGTGTTTGGCTGGATGGGTCTGTGCTACGCTGGGTTAACGTTAAGGTGATATTTTGTTTTATTTTAACTTTGAAGTGAATGGTAAATTATTTGCTTAAGTTTTTTTATTGAGTATTTTTTTGTGTTTGATAAATTTATTGCAAGACTCGACATGGAGTGTAGACATTAGATTGAAATATACGTGTATACGAAATTTATTGAAGTTAGATAAGTTATTTAAAAAAGTGGCAGTAGGTAAATCGCCTATACATCAGGAATCCATGTACATATATGCTCATAAGTTTTTAATTAGAGGAAGTGGTGAGAAGATTTATGAAAATTGGTTTGGATTTGAAAAATTCGTAGACTTGCTGGAGTTTCATTAAAACTTCACGCAAACAAAACTCATTTAGAAAGGTATTCAAGTTGAAGATAAATGGACGTATATAAACTGTTTCTATTTCGAAGAAGCAGAAGAAATCATTAATTTTTGGTACGAGACAAAAAGGCTTGATCTCATGTTGTGTAACCAAGACAAGCGGCGAAGTTGCTAAAGCTTCATATATGCATAATGCATATGGGCGAAAATTAGTCTCACTGCCACTGGTCCATGAATCTCGTTAATCTCATCGGTCTCAACGGTCTCATCGGTCTAGACACTCTCATCGATCTCGTCGGCCTCATCGATCTCGTTGGTCTAATCGGACTGATCGATCTCAACGGTCTATTCGGTCTCATCGGTCCCAACCAGGGCTGCCAATGTACTCCATATGTATAAGATCTACTTCATTTAATTTTGTTTCTTCATCTGCTACGTAGCAACAGTTTTCTACTACATTTTTGCGGTAGTCTAATTTTTCATAATACAATCAAAAATTTAAATATAATGTGTTGAATTGATTCATTTTTGCCAATCCAAAACCCCATTTGCACCCTCTGAATGCATTCATTGCAATTATCAAAAACACTCTAGTAAAGATATAAATCCTCGGTAGCCATATTGGTTTGCCTACAAGCTAAACCGGAAACTGGCCTCTCTTCTTCTTCTAATTTATGAAATTTCCCCTAAAAACTCAGTAATTGTGTCTATGTATGCGTGAAAACACGTCAATTTTTCTCGTTGAATTCGTCCACATTACAAGTACAACAATGTAAACAAATGGGTTTTGGAGGGTGATACGTACGAAGGATTTATATCTTCATATAGAGTGTTTTTGGCAATTATCATTATCTACTACATTTTTTTCAAATCTGCTACGTTTTTTTTAGCAATATATGGGCGGCGTTTTTCTTTTTTAGTTCAGAGCTGAGCTCTGAGCAGACTCTGAGCGAACAGAGTAGAGTAGAGTTCTGAGCAGAGTATGTTCAGAGCTCTCTGATTTAATTATGAAACAACTTGAGCACTAAACTGTCATGATTTGAAATGTCGTCTGCTTGAAGGCGTTTAAAAATTTTCTTTAATCAAATTAATTAAAAAAACAGTCATAGCGTTGGTCCATTTGTCGCTTGAAATAAATTTGATTCATAAAAATGCTATATGCAATTAGTTTTTTTCTAAATTATCTTTCCTTCTGCACTGGAGCGACCAGCCTCTTCCGCCATTTTTATTGTTTTGACGATGATTTTTTTTAATTTCCCGGCTTTCAGATATCAAATTGTTTGTGCTCAGCATTTTACTCCGTTTACTCTGTTATTTTATTCTGAGCTCACAGAGCGCCCTCTGAACATGTTCAGAACTAAAAAAGAAACACGAATTTGAAGCTCTGAACGATCAGAGATCAAAAAGAAACACAATTATTTTTTTCTTTCTGAGCTCAGCATTGGCAGCCCTGGTCCCAAAGGTCTCATCGCTCTCATCAGTGTCAGTCTCATATACCCTGGTTACAAGAGGAGATCGAGGAATCGAATCGAATCGAATTGAGATTTCGATCCAGGTATATGGTTGCACTGAATCGAGGAATCGAATTCAAATGGAATCGAAATGACATTTTCGTTTTATTTGTGTGCGTACAATGCTCTCAACACAAATACGCCCACCAAATTAAATTCAGCTTAGAACAAACAAGGGGGAAGAAACTTATCGCACGCACACAAGCAAAACCTCACACACAAATAACTCGATTCCCCGATTCAGGTTTACAAACAAATTTTCGATTCGATTCACCTCTTTCAGTGGGATTGGATAGAGTAAGCCTATTTCGATCCGATCCAGGTCTATACGGCGCTAAATCCTGATTCAATTCGAATTCAATTCTCCTTGTAAACGCGGTAATAGATCTCTTCAGCATCAACAATCTCATCGGTCTTATCAGTCGCATCGGTCTCAACGGTCTAATCGATCTCATCGATCTCAGCGATCTCATTGATCTCATGGGTCTCATGGACTCTCGTCGATGTCACCTGTGTTATCAACTTCTTTCTTCTAATGAATCTCGTTGGTCTCATCGGTGACAAGAGTCTCATCGATCTCATCGGTCTCATCGGTCTCATCGGTCTCGTCGATCTCATCGATTTTTGGTCTCATCGATCTCGTCATCGTATTACCCGTTGCGTGATGGTTAGTGCGTTGGACTGTCCTGCCAGCGGTCTTGGGTTCGATCCCTGCCTGTGCCATCTTAAGTTTTTCTCACGGGTACTGCCTCTTGCGAGGAATTGACAAATTCGCCAAGAGTAATTCTTGTCATGAAAAGTGCTTTCTCAAATTAGCCGTTCGGATTCGGCCTTAAACTGTAGGTCCCCTACATTCCTGACAACATTACTCGCACACAGGAATGGTTGAGAGTTGTAAGTCACTAGGCCCTAGTTCTCAACGGACTGTTGCACCACCTAATTTATTTATTTTTATATCGATCTCGTCGGTCTCATCGATCTCGTCGGCCTCATCGATCTCGTCGGTCTCACCGATCTCGTCTTATCGGTCTCATCAGTTTCATTTGTGTCAAAGATCTCAACGGTCTCATCCGTCTCATCACTCTCATCAGTCTCCTCGATCTCGTCGGCATCAACAATCTCATCGGTCTTATCAGTCGCATCGATCTCATCGATCTCATTGATCTCATCGATCTCATTGATCTCATCGGGCTCATGGGTTTTGAGACTCTCGTCGATGTCAGCTGTGTTATCAACTTCTTGGGTCTCATCGGAGACAAGAGTCTCATCGGTCTCAGCAGTCTTATCCGTCTCATTGGTCTAGACAATATCGTCGATCTCGTCAGTATCATCATTCTCATCGGTTTCAATGGCCTCATCCGTCTCATTGTCTTTATGGATCTTTTCCTTCCCATATTTTCTCGTTGGTCTCATCGGTCTCATCGATCGCGTCTTTCTCATCGATCTCGTCATTCTCATCGATCTCGTCGTTCTCATCGATCTCGTCGGTCTCATCGATCTCGTCGTTTTCATCGATCTCGTCGGTTTCATCGAACTCAACGTTCTTAGTGGTCTCATCGATCTTAACAGTCTCTTCGGCATCATTGGCCTGGTGGATCTCATCTGTCTGATCGGTCTGATCCACCTTATCAGTGTCGTCGGTCTTTTCTAAAGCTAAAAAAAATGAATTTGGATATGTTTTGTTTTAAGTTCCACCTATGCTTTCGATGTCAATGTTCATTGAACAAAAATTTACAAGTTCAGAACTGGTTGTCAAAAAGTGATCAAGACGAGTAATATGAAAGTGGAACCTAGACGAAACAGGCTTTTTTCGATCTTAACTAGGTCGAAGTAAGCCTCTTTGAGTTTTATCCTGATTTGTTGACATCCGTCTGCCAACATCTACCTTGATTTTTAGGTCAGAAATAAATGAAAAAAAAAAATAACTACTTATTGAACTGGCAGCTTTTCACTGACATTAAAGTTTTGTTTACATGAAATCTCAAATAAGAGATTAATTCACAATGGCCATCTACTTTTCATCGCTCATACTTAAAATCATAAATCGAATAAATACATACATACATACAACTGCACAATTTTCCAATTTTTTTTTTTCTTAATTAGGTGTTGAAAATTAGCTTCTAAAAATCTTGGTATTTCTGTTGTTTAGAAAACTCCCCCAAATGTCTAGTTTTCCTTGTACTTTTTAAAGTCTGATTTATTTCAAGTAACCGTAACAAATTGTTTCATAGATGTCTCTGCAGCCCTCTGTTTTCAATTAAAATTATGAAATAATTTTTAAAATTTGACAACAACATCAACTTCTGAACCCTCAAAATCAAGAACTATCCCTTTGAAATATTACTTAACTCCAAAATAAAATGTCATCTTACCCTAAATGTCATCTTAAATACTTAACTTGTCATATCGATTTCTTTCAAATGGAATTAAAAGATATTTATAACACTTCATATTTTACATTAAACCCATCAGAACACAATGTATTGACAGCATTAAGCAATGAATGAGAAACATGTATTTAGACATTATGCATCATGGAACAAAAAGGAGAACATAAGTAATTGAAACCAGTTCCCAACCAAAATTTTGTGATCCCCAAAACTCGATCCGATTAAGCATCAAGACAAAAACAAAAACTTCAATGACGACAAAATCCTATCACCCGTTGATTAAGTTGTTTTCAAGAACTAACACAAAATCCAACAATAGGGATCTATATAAATTAAGTCATTGTTGCAGACTTGATGGAAATATGAAACTCCCACTCTTTTTTTTCTCTCTTCTGTCCCAAATGCTTATTACAAGGGATTTTCCATTTTTCCTTGTTCTTCTGTATTTGATGTATGAAGAACCAATTCAAAAATATCAATATCACTTTGAAACATAAAATTTCATCAATAAAATGAAACTTAAGCGGCACACATAATAACTCGTCCAATTATAGTACAAGTTGAATATACCCATAACAGATGTGGGTTTCATTAAACGGCGCAGCGACGACCCTCCGGTAAATCCTCAAATAAAAGAACTTCTACATGAAATCCTGAGGGGTGCATAATAATTGATATTTATTTTGAAAACCTTACTGACGACCAACAACGACGACGACGACGCAACGTGGACATCATCAGAGAAGAGGGTTGAAGTCTAAAAAGTCACATTACAGTAATTGGCTTAATTATGCGCATATATGTACATTTGATATTTATTGTGTTAAATTGTCCACAAAAGAAGAATGGTTTTAAGATACAATTTCGTTAAGTTTCCGATCCGATCGAATCAATTCAATGCTTCAAGATTCCTCAATTATCATTTCTGACGTCTGTTTTTGGTGATTTCGTTCGATATCATGAACCAATAGAATACGTGAACAAAATACATAACTTAAAGTCGGTTACTCATCGTGTTATCTAGATTATTTATAGGAACTTGAATGGAAGCTTTTTAGTGCGAAATATTTGGGTTTTTTAGTTCATGTCTCTTTCTTCTCTGATTACATCCGGACTTGAAGTTCAACTTCATTTCCGTTGAATGACGTCACTACAAATTCGTGACAGCTACTGTCAATGTCAGAAGATGACATATTTTCATCCTCTTCTTTACTTTTTTTATGCACACAAAATGCGAAATTCTGGTTTTCTATAATTGATGCAAATTGTAAATTTGCAAACAGACGTCACTTATAAATACACAGTTGGAACTTGTATTTAAAATCTGATCAGAACAGAACGGACGCGTGATGTAGCCAATCCGCTAAATCAATGCAAAATAAAAAGAAAAAATGTACAAATAAATCTTTGGCAAAATAACAAGTTTTTGTGATTTTAACTTCGAATTCGAATCCAAGTCTTGACGGCGGCGTCGACCGGAATGGCATCGGAGGTCCAGACTCAGATTCCGCACTCAGACCACCTGATGTGGTGTAGCCATCAGACAGAGGAATTGAGTTCTTAATTTCAGGTTTAAGGTGTTAAATGGATTCCTCTATACATAAATACATACATACATACATATATTCTGTCTTTGTTTTGATTTGAAATGAATTTGCTTTATTTTTGTTGTCATTTGGATTTTGTTGGTATATTTTTTCGACATTTCTCTTATAAAGTAGCTAGAACGGGAGTCCAAAGGTGGAGACATTTTGACATTAACGTGTCTGACCTTAATGTGGTTTTTCGGTTAGGTATGTTTGTTTATATAGTGCACACACGCTCTGCACGCCATCTACACATATACTGTGTTCAGATTAGTGTCCCAAAAACCAGACACACCGGATAAGAAAACAAACTTGTACGTATCTTTAACCTTACTAATATAAAAAGGATGTCTAAGTGAGTGACATTAAATCCATTTTACTATACAAGTTTGTATACGATGTGTTTTTGGGTTAAGGTAAAATTTGAACTTTAAAAACAATCTGATTTTGACATTGACACTTTAAACTCAAGCGGTTGGACTTTGTACTACTATACTTTGGTTGTATGTGCCATATATCAACATTCAACAATCAAGTTTTAAACCCTTTTTGTGTTATGATGTGACATTCGATATCATCGCATATGCAGAAGTCAGAAGCCATCAAGAGGGCTAATGAGATGGGAAGGGAAATGGGTGCTCTGATAATTTGATGTTTGAAATGAAATACGGTACCGGACACATGGTTTTTTGAAAATAATAGGTGTACGAGTTATATACCTAGTTGTGCAAATGATGGTTTTAGGTTTTAGGATGTGGTGTGTATAGAGGAATACTTAGGTATGTATATATTTTGATGAAAGAGCATTTGAAAATTGACCTTTTTGGGTTTATCAGCAACACAAATATGTTCATATTATGATGAAGGATTAGATGGAAAATGAAGTGGGTGTTTTGTGTTTATACAGATGTGGTTTTTGTTTTATGTTAACATTGTTTAAAACTAGATATTTTATTATGTGTGTAACGTATGCACGGTAGGAAGATTTATTCTATTAAAATTAAATAGTTTTCCACACAAGGGTGTTAAGTTAGACAAACAAAATTCACCAGTCAAACAGTTTTACACTGGTGAAAATTGTCCATGTTTTCTATGATTGTTTTGGGTGCCTTGCTCAGCACTTTTAAAAAAATGAGTTAAGTATTCTGTCTTGAAAAGTTCTATTGCTTGTTAATTAAAGTTTTTTTTTTAATATTTAACTTATGATATTTTCAATTTTGTTGTTCTATGTTTTTTTTTAAATATTTTTCTAGCCTTTTTACTTACTTGAGATATCGACTTTTAAAACACAGCTCACAAAACAAGTGGAATGTTTTAATATTTGGTGGTTTATTTCTTTAATAATCAGTTGTTCATTACCCTTAAAAATGTTGTTATAAATACAAAATTTTCGTAATATGATTTTCATAGTGTGCTTCGGCAATTTTGTATGAAAAATGTTAACCGACAAAAATACATACATACATAGAGTAAATTAGAACCATAATAAACGGTTGATTTACGGGAAATTACTTAGAAATTCACTATTTAATATAAAAATATTTACTTGATTTTGGAGGGAGTTTTTTTTATTTTTTGGAGGGGGTAGATGTTGCTTTTAAGACAAATTTTAAAGAACCATATAAAGTTAAAATCAAAATCGTAGACACTAAATAAAGACTAATTAACTGCTAAATATGCACTTGTTAACTTTTTGATCAATTAATGTTTTTTAGCTAATGTATAGAACACATCTTTCAGTCCGTTTTGATGCTCACTATGAAAATTTGAAAGCACTCAAGGTACATTGTTAATATTTGAAATTTATAAAAATTGAAGTACAGTCTTTTTATTTAACGCGCCATGTTCATATCTCTAACACGAAAGCAGTTTTGTCATTTGCTTTTTTAAAAGAGTTGCCAAGTTCTTAGTTTAAAAAAATGGTTATGTTGAATCAAAATTTAAATTTTACTTCAAAATATATTAACAACCATAATTTAATTCGTTGGTTCACCCAGGTGTATTCGCCCTTTTTAGATTTGATTGATTGTTAGTTTCCATTCTTAAACTGGCTCTCACTTTTTAAATTACAAATTTTAAGTACAATTTGTAATTTTTTTTTTTTTTTTTTTTTTTTTTTAATTACAAATTTTAAGTACAAGTAGTACCCGTGGCATGATGGTTAGTGCGTTGGACTGTCATGCAAGAGGTCTTGGGTTCGATCCCTGCCTATGCCATCTAAAGTTTTTTTCACGGGTACTGCCTCTTGCGAGGAATTGACAAATTCTCCAAGAGTAATTCTTGTCATGAAAAGTGCTTTCTCAAATTTGCCGTTCGGATTCGGCTTAAAACTGTCTTCCATCCCTGACAACAGTACTCGCACACAGGAATGGTTGAGAGTTGTAAGTCACTAGGCCCTAGTTCTCAAACGGACTGTTGCGCCACCCAATTTATTTATTTAATTTTAAGTACAATTTATAGGGCTGTTCATTTAAACTGAATTTCTAGGTTTTTTTTTTGCTACTTTATCCTGTGGCACTTATGTATATTAAAAAAGGGGATGGGATGCAACCCACACTGATGTTGTCCTTTAAAAGTTGCACATGTTTTTTTTTTTTTGAATGAGCCACATTTGTGTTTTGAAAATTATACAATAAATAGTGGAAGTAACAACTGTTTTCTGTAAAGAAAATCAAAGTTTAAATAAGTTTATAAATATTTTTTGAAGGATTTTATGTTTTGTTAAAAAAAGTCAATTGAATTCTATCAAATTTTGACAACATTGTTTTTTATACGATGAAATCTAAAGTGTTTGTTATCCATTCAAAAATTATTTTTTTGCAATTTTAAAGTATTATTTTATAACTTTTTTCGAAACGTCAAAAGCATCATTCCTTGTTATACAAAAATTTTCTGAAGATGATATAATTTCTGTTTGTGAAATATTGGAGTTGACAAGGAATGTAGCCAGTTTTTTAATTTATAAATATGTTGGTTTAAATGTGGGTCTACCACGATATCTAGAAATTAATTATCTAGAAAGTAAAAATCTCGAATGTGAAAATCTCGAAAACAAAAATCTAGAATGGAAAAAATCTCGAAAACAAAAATCTAGAAAATAAAATCTCGAAATGCCAAGATCTAGAAAAAAAAATCTCGAATGCAAAAATTCAAACATACATTCTGGATAACTAACTTCTCCTTAACAAACTTAAAGTTGACAAGTAAAGTTACCAATCATACAATTGCACATTGCTACTCATGCACCTGTGAGAACAGTTACCCATCTAAACACATTGTCAATGAAACTGTAAAAACATCCACAGTAAATTGAGTATTATTAAAGTTGACAAGTAAAGTTAGTTGAGTCCTGGCACAGAAGGCTTAAGGTTTTAGTTGGAATGCTTCACATTGGCCTGTACAAATTAATTAAAATTTTGTCGAATGAATCTGTTCATGTTAGGTGTCTTGTTGAAAAACTTCAGATGGGAGAGGAGACTAGAGTTAGACGAGAGTACTTACAAAAAGAAAAACGTATCTTGAAAGTCCTCGACGAAAAGGAAGAGAAAAGTTATGTTGGGTTCCTAAGAAGTCTTGCGGCTAACACAAATTTATAATACTTGTATTAAGTATTAAGTATTTGTTTTTTTTTTTTTTTTTTTTTTTTGTTTAAAATACATACATATTTAATTTGTTTTTGTTTTCTTTTTTTTGCAACTATTTTTCGTGCTCAGAAAATAAAATATTGGGTAAACTAATGTATTTGTGTTTTATTGAGTTTTAACTGTTAAAAATACAAAAAAAAAATCTCGAATTTTTATTTTTTTTCGAGATTTTTTTCTAGATAGAGTCTTTCGAGATTTTTGTTAATTCTGGATTTTTGTGGATTCGAGATTTTTGCGTTCTAGATAATTTTTTTTTATTTTCGAGATTTTCGGCATTCGAGATTTTTGGCATTCTAGATTTCGTCATGATCCCTTTAAATGTGTTTAAATTCATAAAAAATTTGTATAACGTCATATTGTATAAATTAATTTCTTTAATTAAACTTAATAACAATATTGGTTAGTAAAAAAAAATGTTATTATCTGTAAAATAAAATTTTGTAAGGTCTATATTTTGGGTGGTTCTTGAGATTTTTAAAAACGAAAAAAGCTTTCCTGAATGTAAGGATGTTTAACTTAAATGATGGGTCACCAACATTCTTCAGCACCCAAAACACTTTTTCTGCAATCGATGTGACTTTTGCTACCCAAACGTACACACAAAAATACGGAAATGTCCAGAAATTTCAAAATGTTCAATTTCATCGATTACAATATTTTCCAATGAGTAATTTAAAACAGTTTTTTATTTGCCTTCGAAACTTGTAGCCTTAAATTGAACTACGCAATTAAAATATCTCTGTTCATTTACTCTGAATATCTCTTTTCCATTGGTTGCACTTGCATCACTGAAAATAAATTTTTCGATATTCCCGGTATGTTCATCACCAACCACCTATTTTGGAAAGATCTTATCCCCAATCTCGTCAAAAATGCCGTAAGATGTTTGGGTTTTGTGAGACAATTCAATGGAATTTTATCTCATTCTGATCTGGCTACAATCAATATATAAAAAACATTCACATATGTATATGTACATATGTTCAAAGCTTGGGTATAATTCCCATCTCTGCGCTAATGTTTCAGTAAATTATTTAAACCCCTTGAAAAGCATTCAAAAAAGTGCTTTTGAAATGACTGACGACAGTAGCATCGTTAGCTCATCTACGTCACTCGGTCATCGTCGTAATGTTTCTTGCCTCAACCTTTTTGTACCGTTATTTTAAAGGACTACGCACTAGTAAAATAGCAGCCGTTGTCTTTTTCGCTCTTATAAAAGTTTAATTGTAATATTCACCCATAAGTTTACCCTTGAGCTCAGCTGTATAGATATTCGTTCTTTGGCCGTACTACACAAATGTAAAATGCCTAACACCCTTCCCTGTCATTGTAATATTAAAGAATTTAAAACCAATGTACAACAACACCTCCTTTTAAAACCTGCCACTTTTCCAATTGCTCACACTGTATCTGAGTCTAGTTTTTTTTTCTCGATCACAAAAATTTTAACTCAAAAATCCAAGATCTTTATTATTATCAAAAAAAATGAAAAATTATTTTTGTTTAAACTAAGGCTGCACTTATTTTAATAAAAAAAAACTAAATTTTCATAATGACTTGATTCATCTACTTTCAAAACTAATCTTAATCACTTTCTTTTAGGCCCCTTAGGTATAAAAATCAATTTATCAAACAAAAACTAGGTCTATCTATCAGTTAAAAAATCTCTATAATTAAATACATACATTTTACGGTTTTAAATTATGATAAAAAAAACAGTAGGTACCTACCCTAATATGCTTAAATAAATAAAACGTGCTTAACATATAATATTTGAAAACCAAAAAAACAAAAACTCACAAATTAAGGACCCTTTTGTGATATTTTTTTTGATTGAAAAGAAATACTTACGAAAAGTATATTACCCCCTGCCTACATTCATTCAATCAGTCTACAAAAAAAAATCCCACACTATAAACTCTCATATGTGGAGTTAAATTTATATTTAAGATAAGAGCAGGTAGGTTTTTAGTGCAACCACACATTTTTTGTCTTGAGATTTTTATTTTCAAACGGACCAGATCAAATAAAAGTAAATAAATAAAAAGAATGATTTCATTCAAAAATATTGAAAATTGTTATGCTTATTTCTTTCTTGGCGGAGCTGGAGGAGCCAAAGGAACCAACCGGTTTTCAATTCATGATGTGTGTGATATTTATTTTTTCACAAGAAATCCAAACAAAATTAAAAAAAAAAACAACACATTGGGTATAAACATCACACACATGATTCGCCAAACATGAGACGCACAAAATTCAAAAAAAAACAACATAGCATTTTTAACCAGCAAAAACTGTGATTCTGCAAAACGACATATCCTTTCCTTTCGCAAGCAAAGATACTCAATAGTAATTTCACTCCGTTCCACAATCCACATATCTTGTCACTCAACACAATTATGTGTATCTTAATTCTTAATGTTAACCTCTTCATAATCATAAACGAATATTAAGACTCAGAGCATAATTGAGTGAGTTGTTGGTTATCTTGAGAAGTAGTAAACTCAATTAGTAGTGTTTCAAATAGATGTTAAAGACTTAAGACTTGAGATCTCAAATAAATGATAAAAATACCTTCCATTAATTTTCTTTCAAAATTGTTTACATATTTCAAAAAAGTTTGGATAACTGATTCAAACCCTATCCAAACCGCTTTAAAATGGCTTTGGGTATTCACATGCATATAAATTAACAACAGAAATCCGAATCATCCGGATAAAGGTTAATATTCAGAAGTGTTAAATCGAAATTGATTTAGAGTATTTTTTTGGGGGTAAACTATCATTTATTTGGCTTAATTAAAGCTACATAGATAATTTAAGCTAAATTATAAAACTAAGCATTTTATTGATAAAGATGGCGCTGCTTAAAGGGACATTTTTGGAGACGACATCTTATGCAAGAAGTACTTAAATTGAAATCGAAAATGCTTTCGTTCAAATTGACATTCCCTATGGGTTTATTTGAACCGTAAGGGGTATGGTGGAAAGGTAAAAGGGGTGAGTGTTCTTCAAATTACTGCTGGAACACAATGCAAAAATCGGAGTCGGAATAGCTGTTACAGCTTGTCGTACGTTAACAGAAAGTACGCACACAATGCGTCGTACGACTTTTTGACGTTTGATATGGATTTAGTTGTATTTTAAAATTATTAATTTGATACTTATCATTTGGTTTGAGTTTATTTGATTTAATTTAACTTTTTTTTTTTTTTTTTTTTTTTTTAGGCAACGGCCTAGTCACTGATAAAGCATCGGTTCCCATCGATCACCGAAATCAAGCATCAGTGAGCGTGGTTAGTACTCAGATAGGGGACCGTCTCGAAACCTACCGCGTGCTGTTGTCATGTGTTCTTTCTTTCTGTTGTTCTTTCTCTTCTGTCCTTCTGTCTTGTATTAATGTCTTGTGTTGTTATCACCTTATATAGTCTAGTCGCTCAAGGTGCTGTGTTCTCTACTCTGTACATTTATGTGCTGAGTAGTGTGTAATGTAATGTAATGTTAACTTTTTTTTATTATTTATTCAAACAATAGCAATGAAAAATATTAATTTAATGCACAAACACAAACCATGAAATCAAATTTGATGTGCCAAAAATGATAGACGTCAAAAGTGTCGTACGTCAAAGTTAAAAGTTGGTCAACTCTTCCGACTCCGGCTCCGATTCAAGTATCCAGTTCCGTCGCGTTGTGTTCGTGCATCTGCATTTGCGTAGGTACTTTTAATATATTGACAGGTATTCCGGTTACGACTCCGGCTCCGTGTTCCAGCAGTTATGAGGGTTTGTGTTAAAAGAAATGGCACAAAATTTTAAACAGTTCTCGTTTAAACAATAAATGTGACTCTAGTTAAAGCAGATATTTATTTCAAAAGCCTTGTTTAAAGGTAGTCCAACAACATTCTTTTTTGTTTTTGTTGGGGCGGCCTAGTGAATGCAAGTTTGCCCAATGGGGAGGGGGGTGGCTGATTAGTGGAATCGGGGTGTGGAAATGGTGTTGTTTTGTCGTGGTAATAGTTACTTTATCCATGCATCACAAATTCAGGCCAAGACAGCTTTCGTGATTGTTGATTTAGAAGTTTAAAATCATCTTTTCATCTTCAAAAAAAAAAAATGTTCAACACAAACGTGACATGGATAAAGTAAACTTTAAAAAAGATTAAGAAGCATTTTGCTGCTTTTAAAGTTAGACGAAGACGAGTACTGTAGTGTATACTTTAATTCGTTTAAAATTATCAAATAGTCAAAACTCATTCTAAAACTCATTTTTAGAGTCGACTTTGAATTCAAAAATGATTTAAAGTAGGTTTTAAATATTTAAGATTTTGCGCTAATGAGTTTTAAAGATTTACAGTTTACAGTTAGAAAGGAGAAGGTAGATAATCAAGATTTCAGATATCTGTTTAAGTTTTAGATTAATTAACTGAAGTACATGCTAATATAGGCCGCGAAGTGAAAATCGAAGAAAATGTTTTTTAACGTTCTCAATTTTTGAAATATGTATCCCTTATTAAAGGGACTACACTTGAGACATGTATTCAAGGACAGGACAAATAAAGGTTCTGTACAGCGATCGTGTAAAGTAAGGGTTGGAAAAATCATTTGATCAACATTTTAGAAAGCTCTCAGTCATATAAGAGCCCAAAGTTACAAATAACCTCAACAGAGAGAATATGTTTATTATGGATAAAGTATTAAAAGGCTAAAGTTTTTCCATCTAAACAGTTCTTTTTAAACCAAACTGATAAACTATCAAGTATTTTTGAACAAGTTAAGAATCATGCATCGATATAATAGTCTTCAAAAACTTGGTTCGTTTGGTGTAACGTGCTTTTTGGAGTAGAAAAAAATCCATTTCAACAAAAACGTTGGGTTACTAAGAGCAATAACCTTAAAGAGTATAAGTCTATGGGATATTTTGTCAAAAGCCTTGCCAAGGTGGAGATAACGTCAACTTCGTTTCCTTTTTCAAGCACAGGGGAAGTTAATAGACTTAAATATATGAAAACCAGGTTGTCTTGAAGAAATGAAAGGTTTGCAATGAAAACTTAAATTATCGTCAAGATTCTTCAAAGAAAGGGTGTATTCATAAACGTAGAAAATCTTCGCTAGTACAATCGCATTTTTTTCTGATGCATTTTCGAACGCACTCCCAATGCAGAATGTCTGCAGTAAACAAAAAGGTCTGACTTAGTCCGATTTTTATGTAAACAGTGTTCATAAACGTCAGAGAAAAATGGCTGCCAAACAAATTTTGTTGAACTTGATTTTTGATTTGCTTACCGAAAAAGAAAAGAAAATTATAATTGGCACAAATATCTTGCAAAGAAAAAATAGAAAGAAAATTATAACGAACAAATTTTTAAGCTTAAAAAATTATTCTTTACGAGTCAGTGCCGCTTCGTCCTTCTTGTTGTAAAAATTATTTTAATAATTCCCGCTCTTTCTGCAGCCAAACAAATTCAGCTGCACAATCTTCCCGACAATGAAGACAGTCTGACGTTTATGAACGGTTGGTACTGCAGTTCGATTAAGTTAGTTCGATCGAAAATCTGACTTTATGAATGCAGATAACGCAGTTCTTAGTTAGGCTGACGTTTATGAATACACCCTAATTGTGAGATAGTTTAGCAACTGGTCAACAGTTTTAAAGATTATCTTTAGCATCTTTTTTGTGAAATGGTTTAACAAAGGAGGTTTCTTATAAACGTAGAAACTCTCTTTGAGCTATAGATCGACTAAAAATAAGTCAGAGGGAGGGGGGATATAGATATGCAGAACACTTTTTTTCGAATTAAGATAGGGAGACCATCAGGCCAAACTGAAAATTCATCATTAATTGATAAGACTTGTATTTGGATCAAATCATGGCTAACTAATTGAGGATATAATGGACCAAGAGAGAAGTTGATAATGGTATTTAAAGCAGCAGAATTGTTTGGCTCACTTAATTACCCAATTCCCTTCAAAATGATAGGAAGGGATTTTTCAAAAAAAAACTTGACAAGTTGCTCAATCGGATAACTATCGTCTTTAAAATAGTCCATCAGCTTCAATTCTCGAGCAAGATTGATCTTATATGGGTATTAACCATGATCCTTACGTAAATTACGCCATGAAGTTGTCTGAGCGATGCCCTGAATGACAACGATATTTACGAAACTTTGTCCAGCCCGTTGTCTCACTAAAATAGCAATATCACATAACGAATATGTAGGCGAAGAGTTAACGCTCTTAAAGTTACGGCCACCAACTCCGAATTTCCGTAGAGCATTTTTTCACGTTGCTTTTTCGTGTACTTTGATTTTGATGAATGAATAGTTAATGACAGTTCAATGATTAGTGAAAGGATGCGTTCACAAATTGAATTAAAAGTTCTGAAGACCCTATAAACAAACCCTATATATCCAACCCAACTAAGATCCGTTACATCATAATCGGCTCGAAAACCGGGATCTGGTCCTGACCTCACACAAAAAGTCTCTCTTTTTATCCCGACGCCATCCAGTTGTGCACCTCAAGCCTTCAGGCGTCCTACGCCATTCCTCCAGCGTAAGCTTGGTCTGTCACGCTATCGCCTCTTCGCTCATACGAGCTAGCTGTCCAGTCCACCGTATATTACTGAGCTTAATTTTCGTCATAATATCTGCTTCGAGATAGATTGCATACTGTTGATGATTGTAGCGTCTCCGGAATTGTCCTGAGATCCGTATAATGTTGATTATTTTGAGATTCCCTATGCACCATTGTTAGATCAGAATTGGATCATTAACCTATCTGCATTACTTTAAACTGTTTGAAAATCCGATTTCACATAAATAAAATCCGAAAGATATGGATAGTGTAAAAGACTGGGAGTTAGATTCAGCAGTGATACATTGAAACTCTTTTACTCAAATGTACTCAGAAATCCAAGTCTATCCGGATGATTCGGATATCCTATAATTGATCCATACATTAGTTTCCCAAGTTCCTAAATTCATTAAGACATAATAAAGCTTAAAACGATGAAGATTGTTTTGGTGTTTAAGGCAGAAAATTTGGTATAATTTATAAAATACTCTATTCTCATTTTTAATACCTTTTACCATCTTCCCTTTTTCCAATTTTCTCTTTTTCTAAAACGACATCACTGGTTCATTCATATCAAAACACTCCACTCATTTAACTACAAAACAATGGAGTAACTTTTAGTTCCACAAGATACTCAGTTGAATTCGGTTGTGTTATCGGATGAATATAACTTTATTGTTATTTTATTCGGTTAATTCATTAAAATTCGACCGAATTAAAAAATAAATACGAAATTATCTAAACGAGGCATCTGATTTTTATTTCGTTCTGTATCATTGGCGGTGGCGCCCTCTCACCAAGAATTTTGTGGTCATGTGCAAATAACAAAATAAAAAAAAAAAGATACAAAAACAAAAAAAGATAAAAAGATATTTTTGTATCTTAACCTATCTATTGTTAGTTAGATTTACTGTTGTTGTTTTTTTGGTTCAGTTAACTTTCGCGAAACCACCAGCAAGTGGAGTGGGAATTAAGACGTCTGTCGTCGTTTAAAAAAAATCCGCCAAAATAAGAAAATAACCGTGAGTTATACGTTCACTTCTTTTTTGTTTGGGGAAAGATATAACAGAAGTTTATCTTGTGTTAAGCTTCAGTGTTTTTTCCATTTCTTTAAGTTTTCCGGTATTTGTGTGGTTTTTGTATAATAAATCACCAAAAACAAAGAAAAAAACCAAGTGTCTTATACAAAAGATTAGAAAAATAAAAGAAAAAAGTTAAAAAAGATACAAAAAAGTTCAAAGTGCTAAGTGAGAATTTACCATAACACCGTTGTTGCTATTTAAGCTAGATTTCGCTGAGTTCAGATAATATTTCTACGTCTCCATTTTTCTGTGTTTTTTTAACTCTTTTATATTTGAAAGTGAGTGATCATCAGTTTTTGTTGTTGTTTTTGTTACTTTGACCGTCCGCGAAAGTTGTAAATCAAGAAAAGTGCCGAAAACAAATTTTATTTTCTATGCAAAATGGATAGTTGCTGCTGATTCATCATATTTCACTTCACCTCACTTAACTGGCGCCCGGGTTGGACTCAAATATATAGTTTTGACCTCTGAATTATAAACAACACTGTGTTTTTGTTATTTTGGATACCAAGCTGTCATCGGAGAAGATTGAAAAATCATCAAGATGATTGAAAAAATGAATTCATTCTATACAAACACTGACTATGATGTACCGGCCTTCACTAAGCGGATAAATAAGGTATGAATCAAAATTCGTTACCATCTCTAATTTCAAGACTCTTACTCATGAACAAAGTGTGAGAAGTTGTCACATAAATGTATAGATAGGGATTAAGGTTGAGTAGGTATATGATGCATGTCACTATCTACATATTGTGCAACATATACATTTAGATAGAGATACATTTGTATCTGATGCGTCTATGAGGTATTTTGTGAGTGATTGCAGTGGCTCCAGCTTCATCAGGGCACCAGACTGGTGCTTTCGATCGAATGCAATGGCATAGTCGCGCCGTGTTGTCGGTGCAATCTTGATGCACTTGTTGATCTGAAAGACGTCCGTGATCGGACTATCGATCTTATGGATACTTTTGTATCTTCAATCTTCTCTCTTTCCTCTTCCTCTCTGTCTCTGCTCTGATGGAAATTAATCATTCTGCAAATTATCTCTACACGTTGCTGAACGGACTTGACAGTGCCAGTGCCATAAGATGATGATGTACCTACATATATTCTTGATGGTCAGGGGCAGCGTCAGTCCCAGTCCCAGTCTCATAGTATCTCATAGATACGTGTGCACAGTAAATGATCTAAATGGACCTGGTAATTGGCTACATCGCATATTTATATATTTTTATATCTATTGGATATTTATATTCACCGGGGTGTTTTCTGTTTTCTATAATTTTTATTTATTTTTTTTTGTTCTTCATGGACTTCTTGGGTCTGCTTCATGGTCTCATTTATCATGTTTATAAAACCGGGGCTAATGTAGGTATAGAGTGGATATAATAATAATTGATGGGTGCATGCGATGCAGAGAGAACATTTAGCTATTTTTTGCTTTGCATCGTTCCACAACTAAAACCTATCTTGATTGATCTGTCGTTTAAGTGGATTAATAATATATACGTTTGAATGATAGGACAAGCAAATTTGCATGCAACTTGTGTACCTAGAACCCCATGTGCATATTTTTTTGTGTTCTCATAAATTTATAGTCATTTATGAAATAGACTAGATAGATAGATGGCGCTGCGGCAGCGGCTGGCGTCAACACGAAGTGAACGACTTTAAATAGATCACATCAGACTTCTTAATTGCACTTAATATGATATACAGGCATTCAAAAATGAAATAGAGAGAGATTCATGGACAGCTTATATGGAATGACATCAGAAGGTTTCAGAGGGAGGAAAAGGGAGATGGGTGCATATAAGCAAAAGTGTCGGGTTCGGTTGGAGATTATAATTAATCTTGTCACCTTTTAAACTGAATTGGTTTTGATTTTTTTAAATGATTGTAGAATTTATGTATTTTTTCTGTTGTCTTATTTTAAATAATTGTTGTTATTTATGTTTTTTCCGTTTTTTGTTTTAATTATTAAGTTGGAGATATTTTTTATTTCGATGTATTGTGTAGGTGATGTATAAGTGGAGTATAATCTACCAATCAATTTATTGTTTAAATATTTTTCTGAAATGATTAATTTGAAGTGATAACGATACCACCAGGCGATTCAATACTTTTACTTTGATAATGTAATATTAATTGCTTGGTATAATAATCACAGAAATAAATGTTTTTTGAACTAATAAAAACAAATGTGTTTTTTTTGTTATAGAATTAGTCACTGATATACATAAGCTATTTTAACACAATAGCTTTATAACTTCTTTAAAGAATTGTGTAAATCTATTGAGGCTAGTACTCTTTACAAAGGTAATATTAAGAGATTTCAAACCAAAACAGCTTACAAATGCATTCTGACAGTTCTCCAAATTCATTGGCATGACGTTTATTTAAGTTTGACATAAAGCCTTTTTGAAAGATTTGTCATTTAATCGAAAGATTAAAACACTTCATCTGTAATAAACTGGACTAAAGCTCTTGTGTTTTAAATGACACAGATTAAGTGATATTTTATCTAGAGGTTCAAAGCTAAAACTTAATGTTTCATTTCGTAATTGTCAGTTGTGTCCCACTACTCACGCAATTCTGCCGTAATACTTGAACTTCTAAGAATGCCCATCAAGATTACTTTTGAGTTTAATTGCATTATACCTGACAAGTTTAGATATTATTACCAAATTCTGTTTTTCTTTCCCATTTGGATATTCAAATATTTTAGACTGTTAACTCCTCTTTCCCTATTTTACTAACGCTTCCACTATGTTTAAAAATGTCAAAGGTAATAAAAACCCTTTTGTCGGTAAAAATTGTGCATAAACACACGCTTTTTAAGTAATTGGGATTGAACCAAACTTAATAATTGCATCTTTACACTTGAAGCTCTCATTTTGTTTAGATGATATTTAGTGATTTTAGCTTTTGGACGGAAGATTCAGATATTGTTATCTTCCATACACTTCTGTTCGTACGATATTTTCCGAATTTTTAGATTAAAACATCTTGATCAAAATGAATAGTGAAATGGCGCCCAACGTGAGCTACCATGTCTATTAATAATAATAATAATAATTTTTTATTGAACCTTAAACAAATTTTTACAATTCAACATCATGATAAATAAAATTATGGCCTTGGTTTTGAAACCGTCTGCCAATGTCTATTATGTTTCGATTACTGACAGTAGAAATGTACTTATCATACATTTGTAATTTTCCGCACGAAACAAACAATTTTGGAGTCTTTTGTAAACTTTGGTCATTAATAATATAATAATATAATAATATAATAATGGCGCCCAACGTGAGCTACCAATTTATTATGATTTGGAGACTGATAGTAGGAATTTACTTACTATGCATTTTGTTCCCCACAAAACGAACAATAAAAGAATATGTTATGAATCTTCACCAATATTCATATATGAAGGTATATACTAAAATGGCGCCCAGTGCGAGTTAACCAAATTTATTATATTTCGTTAACTAAAAGTACTTAAATAAATTGACGTGCTCTTGGAAGATCTTCAGGTCTTTGGGAAACCAACAATACTAAAGGCTATTGTAAATAAGACAAATCTTGTTCAATATAAAGAATAAAATGGCGCCCAACGTGAGTTACAAAATAAATTATATCTTGTTTACTAAAATCACTTGAGTACATTTTGACAAGCATTGATAGCTCTTCTGAGAATTGCAAAACGAATAATAATAATAGAGACTTTCATGAATAAAATTTTCTGTCCGTATTATTTTCTATTGGTGAAATTTAAATACAAAAAAAAATTTTTGACTTTATTTAAGGAGTTTACTCATATTTCTTTCTTTGATGTTGCATTTTCATATTTTCTACTGTCTGAGAAAAAAAAAATGCAGCAAAATCTTCTGCTAATTGTTTTGTTAATCCAAAAGTGGAAAAGAGGCACAATAAGTAAGCCTGACTATAAAAGCATTCTTAAGTGCTGATTAAACTCTCCAAAACCTAAGGTGAAATTTGACCTTTTGTGAGAAAAGTAGCTTATCTTTTGGTAAACAAATTTGAAAATCCATCGAAATAATAAGAAAACATTAATTCATTATTTTCCGACAACATTAAGTTTTTTGTTTGTCGCACAAAGAAAACAATACTTTTCTAAAAAAAGAATCAAGTTGTCCCGAGCTCGAATCTCGCCTTATAATTTTTCTTAAATGTCAGGTTTTTTTTTTTATATTCAGCGAACACTAAAAGGGTTTTGAATATCTTTAAAATGCCAAAGACACAGTGTGAGCATTAGGAAAAGAGCGAAGGGTTGGATAGGAGGTGACGGTGTAAATTGATTTTAAATTCCTGAACATTGCAATGAAAGGAAAAGATAGAGCGTGGCAAGGCGTTCCACATTCGCGTAGTACGGCTAAAAAATTAATCTCTGTACTTCATAGTACGGCCGAAGTTGGGCTCAAGGGTAAACTGATGGGCATTCCTAAAAGCGCGGGTATTACGGTTAAACTGTTTGAAGGGAGGAATGCAACTGTCTATTTCGCTAGATCATAGCCCATTAAGATAACGGTAAAAAAGAGTGAGACAAGAAATTTTTCGTCGATGTTCAAGTGACGAATATGAAAAGCTGAGATCATTTATAAAAATGAAAAAAGGGTCGGAGACAAAACGGAGCCCTGGGGCATACCAGCATTTATATTATGAGTTTCAGACTTGAATCCGTCCAAAACAGCTTGTATTGAACGGTTTGAAAAAAATGTCTAATCCAACGAAGAAGAGATTCGTCAATACCAAAAGCACGCATTTTCGATAAAAGAGCAAGATGCCAGATTTTATCAAATACCTTTGAAATATCAAGTGCAATAATCTTACTTTCTCCAAAATGATGTAAAGATTTGTTCCACTGTTCGGTGAGATGAACCATGAGATCACCAGTGGACCTATTGCTACGAAAGCCGTATTGCCGGTCATTAAGAAGCTTCCGTTCCTCAAGATATTTCTCAAGCTGATAATAAACAGGTTTTTAAAATATATATTTTTAAAAATGTTAAAGAAAACCAATAACGTTGTTGTGCTTTTGAGGCTAATAGAAATAATAGGTCCGTTCGCGTACTTTCTGCACTAAAATTCGTAAAAAGAAATATTTTAAAGAGTCGGGGTAAAATTCTCTCACCAAAAAAAAACTACAAAAAAGTAAGCAAACGGGAAAGCAACAAATTTTTCACACAATATTACTGTTTTGTTGCTGTTCTTTGAAAATTTGTTTTTAAATTTTATAACTGACAGCAAAAGCGAGCAATTTGTTTAATTTATTTGAATTTTTATCAAATTTTAAATTTTGACAAATCAGCCCAAAGAAATTTCTTGGACTAAAATTCGTAGGTTGGGGAAATATTTTACTCTCTCGTGGGCGCTCTCTTTTACAAAAAAAACTACGAAATTTTTGAGTACGCGAACAGGATTTGGTTAAATTTCGTATTTTTTAGTAAAATTGGACTGTTTTAAGAGGGTACGCGAACGGACCTATTATATCATTCCGAACATCGGTTTTATCATTATGCAAAAATTTTAAGAAAATACCTTTTTTCAATATTGTTTTCATATGTTTTTCAAAGTAAATTTCAAAAAGTTGATGTGATAAATTTCTTTATTTTTCGAAGTACTTTTAAACGGATTATAAAATGTTCCGCCTTTCTTAAAGATTAATGTGAGCCAAGTCAAATGTTACAACTTATGAAAATTTTATGCAATACTATAAATATTATTTTTATATATTTGGAAAACTACATAACGGATTCAGATAGCCTCAAAAAAGCCTTGTAAATGCGTTTATCTAATTTTAAAAAGTAATATATGTACATATGTAGATACCTCAAAAACCTGACTTGATAGTTTTGATTTTAGAGTTTTAATTTGAGGTTAGTTCCGCAAACTTTCCTGCCCAATTTTATAAGCAATTTTGTTCTACAGTGTAACAACATCAGGCTCGTAAGAGAATGCAATCTTTTATGACTTTAATATAAAGATTGCATTCATTCAATTTCCCTAAAAAAATCGGACTTGGAGTTTTACAATCTCTAATAATTTGGTTTTAAAAAGACTGCAGTAATTTTGTTTCCAATATTTGATTTCAATTATTTGAGACTTCATGCATTGTTCAACTGATGTCCATTCTTTTAAAGCCTTTGAAATTCCTTGAAGTCTTTGCATTCTTAAGTGAAATTTTAATACAAACTTAAGAAATTTTGATTTGAATCCCTTGTTGTCTGATATAGAAAATCGGTGTGCGATATATATGGGGCACATTAAAAAATGTTCTATTATAAAATTTAACTTAAGAACGCAAATACTTCAAGTCAATGCAAAGAATGCATGAAGTCCAAAATGATTGCAGTCTTTGCAAAATTGTAAGTCCCAATCTTTAGTTAAAATCAATGAATGAATTCCTTAAGTTGAATTCGATCAATTATTATGATTGCATTCCCAGAAGATTGCATTCTTTTACAACCCTTCGCCACTTACTTTTATCTTAAATTTGGCAACTCTATACTTCTGTATTCAGTACCTATGTATTTATCTTGTATTTAGCACCAACATTAACCTCAAACTTCTTAAGTTGTTGATTGAAAAGAAAAATGAATGAGGAATGATTCTGCAGACCTCAAAAATAATAAATACTATTTAAATAACTCCAACTTTTATTCATTTCCTCCAAATTTTTGAATGCACTTCCATTCAAAATACGTTTTACGTTTTTGTTTTGCTTTTATTTGGTTTAAGAACATTAACTTATTCTTTTTAAAAAACAAAATGTAGATACTAAGGCCAGTTGAACTTTTTGTGTTTAGCTTCAAAAGAACAAAAACTGACCTAAATCAAAGATTCCAATATAAACTCTTTTTTTTCATTAACTTATTTTTGTTAAACATTTTGGTTTTTGCTCTACTTAAAAGAAGCTGTAGCCACAGATAAGAAACTATAGTTTCTTATCTGTGCTGTAGCCTTGCAAAACGTAAAATAGAAAACTCCGAGTTCACTCTTAGTTATTTTATTTCTTGTTTTTATTTTGTTTTTGATTTTTTCTCAACAAACGACTGAACAACTTCATCAAGAGAAAAAGAAAGATTTTTTTTAAGTTTAAAATTTAACTACTTGTTACAGAATTACTTAATTGTTGTTATACAAATGTATAGTTATTTTTTAGTTCATTTTTGTTTTCTTAGAAATCGTAACAAGTTTTTAAAAACTACTATTTCGTTATTATAATGACTTTTATTCATTAAGCGTTTCTATTTTTTACTTTTTTTATTTTTCGCTTCTAAAGACTCATAAACAGCAAATTAAAATTTAAAGCTAAAGTCAAAGTGTAGAGTAAGTTTTTTGTTGTTGTATGTAAATTGTGAAGTCACGTTTTTTGTTTTGTTGTGTCTTAAGGGTCACACTTCGCCCGGATAGATTGTAATTAGTAGTCGCACGTGTAGCGACGTCGTCGTCTCCGTCAACGACAGCGTTCATACATTACCACCATGTGCATATTCATTCTATAAGTTTTCGATTTTGTACGGGACAGGGACATGAGGACAAAAACCGTCGTCGTTGTTGTCGTTGTCGGTCTAGGGTCGTCTACGTTTATCATTGGAATACATCCACGATATTGTGCTGCTTCACAAGTCAATAAACTACTTCATCAAGTCATCCAGCAAAGCCAATTGTTATACCATAGATGGATCGAGATTGGCGGTGGCGGTGGCAGTGTAAACTAAAAATCGTGTAATTAATGATTTTAAAAAACTCATCGGTGGTGGTGGTTGACTTGGTTTTTAAACTTATTTGTTGGTTGATGGATTGGTTTATTATGTTACATGCAGGAGGCAGTCTTGAAGGTACCTAATTCAATTCGATTCAATATTCAAATCACCCACATGTCTGGTCTGGTCTGTTGGTATGGCGAAGTAGGAAACATTTTATTGTTGTTATTTTGTTTTGTCACATCAACCATAAGAGGGTTTGGAATTGGATTTCGACTTAAATCATTTACAGACATAAACAAAATTTAAAAATACAGTTTCTCACGATTTTTGTTTTATAGCCAAAGCATACAAAATTGCTAGCCAAAAGACAGAAAACATGGTGTTATAAAATAGGGCGATGGTGGCATATGGCATCTCACCTGTCAGACATTTCCGGCCGACATTTGTTTTATTTTTTTAGTGAAGCTTCTAGTTTTAATTTAAGATAAAATAGATTTTTCCATTTTGATTGTGATTGTGATTGATTCCAAATTCTATTTTAAAAATATCTCACTTTAAATAGAAAATGCATACTGATTTTTCAAAATTACGATGGGTATTAGGCTTAAGGTCGTGAGAAAAAACTAAAACTAAAGAAGAATTGAATACAATCGTCAAAAATTCAAATGAAACGCCATTTTTATGTTTCATTGTCATTTAAGTAAGATTTTGTTTAGGTTTATTGCTTCTTCCGGTGCTGCATGGAGTGCACGACTTAAGAGATGTGTTTTTTGTTGGTCTGTGATAATTTTGGCTTGTTTTATATTTATTTAGTTTCTTAGCTTTTTTTCTACCAAATTGAATAGTTTTTAATTGAGTAGGAACGTGACAATTTTAAGATTTAACATATTTCCTAGTTCACTTGTATTTCAAAAATTTGACTGAAATTTATTTTAAGATCCGAATTAAAAATGAACTTTGTTCAAGGCCAAACTGAAGCAAAAAGTTGTATCGCGTGCCATGCTGAAAAAATGTTTCTGTAGTGCAATTGTATTTTATTTGTGTCTGTCAGTTAGGAGTCCCACGTAATTAAGTTCTTTTATGAGAAGTAATTTGACGAATCAGCTAAAACAAGATTTTATTTGACTCAAAATCAAAGATATCCACTTTTCATTGAAAGATGCAGTTTGACAAGACAATTGTTAAACCACTTTCAACATTGAATGTTTTTGAACAACAACAACAACTTAAAGGTGCTACCACTCATTGTTTTTGGCTGGAGATATAGCTATTTCGTGCTTTGCCACTTTTGCACTCATCAGACTCCTTTTTTGTGGTGCTGAGCTTTAATCCAATTATATTTGAAAAACTTTTTATCCACAACATAGGATTCGAACCCACGCATATCAGATTTGCTCAGTCTTATAAGTCGTGTGCACTACGCACTCCACTACCTTAGACCACTGACGTCACAGGTCGAGATGTGCTAATTGTTTATCAAATACATTTGAAGCATCAACCTTTTTTATAAGCTCCTTTAAGTATGCTGTTTTTGTTCCGCCTCCATTTTTCTCCATACCTTATTTGATACTTTCAACATTGTTTTCCTTTTTTTATTTATTGTCTAAACCGACTTAACAGAGAATGACAATGAATATATCTTTAAATGACAAATAGAAACCTTAATGTGTCATAATAGGGAAATGTCATTTTTATTACTAATTTTTTGAAATCTGTTTCCAACATTTTCCAGTTTTTATGATTTAAAAAAGAAAAACAGTTTACATTTAATACATTGACGTCTCAAGTTTTGAATCTATCAATATGTTGCCATTGGTAAAATAAATCAATTTGTTTTTGGATTAAAATCTGTCAAAATTCTGAAGTTTGCCTTTTTTCTATTTCGTTGGGCAACATAAATTGATTTATTTTATAATTTTGAAGATCTATATTTTTCGAAAGATAAACTCCTCCTTGCAGAATAAGCAATAGAGTATTCATCTGTCAGTTTGTTGAATGTAGTTTGTGTTTTTTTTTTATTTGTAGATAAAAAAGTATATTTAAGAACTTATTCTTATTCACTTTGAAATCAAGCAAAATATCTTTTCCTGAAACAAAAAAAAATGTGTTTAAAAGTTTGACAGACTGACTGACACTAGACCAACTCACAAACAAAATACCTTTTAATCGTTTTCTATTCGCCACAAAAACACAATTTTTAACTGACATCCAAATATGGTAATAGGTTCATGGGCGGATTGTCAAAGTTTAAAGTGTTGAGATTAAAAATGGTTGCTAAAATGACACATTGACAGCTAAACACAGAAGGAACACTTGACGCGTCATTGATATACAAACTATGGATTCCTTTACAAAAATGTTATTTTATTATTTAAGTTCATTTAAGAATATAATAGCATAAATAATCATGAATTAGAGTTGACCAACTGTCAAAAAAAAACTAACCTTAAATGTCAAAATTGTTGGTTCAAAAGTATAGGAGGCTTTAACCTCTCGGTATTTTATAAACGTTAATAAAACACGATTATACAAATTTGTAGACCATTTTGTGCTAAGATCTCCCTTTTCTGTTCCTTAAAGTACTTATTTTGACATATGTATTTGTCAAATTCTCAATTACAGAGCAAAATAATTTGAAATTAATTCGAGATTTCATGATGTTAAATCGTGGTCTTTTTCTTTCAACAACTTAAACATTCAAAAATACTTACGTAAAAGAGTTTTCCCTTAGGGGGAATTAAGACCTAAATTTATTTTGTTTGTGTTCTTTTTTTCATCCAAAGAACGAAGCAGACACATTTGTCAACCAAAGAGTAATCCGAAACTTTAAATTCGCTTCAGTTTGTCTCCATAATGTAAAAAGATTTGTTTCGGCATTTATTTTCGAGGATTTAGTTGTCTCTGTCCCCCTCCCCCATCATATCCACATTTACACCAACTCCAATTCTAAGCCTTGAAAATATATGTTTTTATGTACGAATTCAAAGGAATAAATTTGCGGCGGACGTGACTTTTTCCTTTTTTTTCTTGTTGTTGTATGTATATTTTTGAAGCTTAAACATCACAGTAATTTTTTGTATGGAAACTATCACTCCATTTGTTGGCAAACACAACATGAACATGAACATAAAAGGCAATGTCACATACGACATACCTCAATGTCCACAAAATCATTTGTAAAGCAGTTAAATCTGCATATGGAACTTCAAACTTAAAGACCATCACATAAAAGCAACTCCAATGACATGAGACCAAAAGACCGACAGAGTGACAGAACGCCAACGACGACGACGCACGCAAAGATAATTGCACTTGTTAGAGAATTTGATTGAGTGTCTTGGTCAGGATTGCCAGATTGAGCAATCAATGGGGAATTGGGATATCTTTAACCAAAATTGCCAACGAAAAAATAAGAATGACAGCTCAATCATAATTGAGCTATAAAATGCCCAAATCCAGCCTTGTGACAGTTCAATAATAATTGTTTTATAAATAGCCCAAATCCAACCTTGGGTGATATAAAAACGTTTAATGTGTTAATATTGTTAACTCATCTATATTTATGAACAAAAGTTTGTATTTTATTTTCTGTTGTTTTTTGCCATGTTCTTTTTAGAAATTGGGCTATTTGGGCTACTTTTTCGGCTACTTTAATTTTGCGCTACAAATATTATATTAAATTGAGCTATTTCATGACATGGTAACTCTGTTAATGTATATATTTTTAATTCAAACAAAAATAATAAAATTCTTTACTCGAATGCTCTTTGCTGATGATGACAGGAATGGATGAACTCACATCACACAATAGGTTAATTAGAATGACGTTGGATATGTTTTGTTTTTGTTTGTGACTCTCAAAATGACATTTCAAGATCATGGTTGTGTTGGCAATATGTTTGTTTTGTTTAAGCATTTTGCAACAACCAATGACGAGAAAAATAAAAATAAAATTAAAATATTTTTCATCTCTCCATTCAAAGATCAGACAGACCTCGAGGTTGCACTCTATTTGTATTGCACTTAACAGAGAAGCGACAACAATGACACCCGGATGTGAGCATCTCTTTTAAAAAAACCATCTGCTTGCAATGAAACGATGCGATGATGGTGAAACTGCAATTTACTTGATTTTGCTTGTGGAACGACGGACGATGATGATGCGCTGCGCGCATATATGCATTGCATAAATGTTGTTGCGCGTTTAATGTTTTTATTTTTTTTTAAGAAAATGCGCGCCAAGGCCCATGATTGCATGAACTGTGATTTCAAAAAGTAAAAAGAAAAGAAATTAATTGAAAACATTCAATGACATTGTTACATATAAATACAATTATATGCATGCATTAAAAATAAAAATAAACTTAAATGGAATTTAAATGAATCATTGCGTTTTTTAGTTTAATTAGATCGAATTCAATTTGCCATAAGTTGCTACTACCAGAATTGCATAAGCAATTACGCACCCATCACATCGTGTCGTCGAGTTGTCGGTATGGCATTGCAACGTGTAAACGAAATCGCAAACAACTTAATTAGCATTCATATGCGGTAAAGTTATAGCGAGCCGTACAAAGGTGTTAGAAAACACCTGTTTTTTTCACATCTAATGTGGTAATGATAAAATTATACTTATTATAGGTACTCAACTCACATTACCTTGCAACAAACAAAAATATAATGATAAGGAAAAACACAACGTTAGATCAGCTGTCAAAGATTTTTGTTTTCGTATTGTTATATTCCATTTAGAATGTAATCAGCAAAATGATTTATGATGATTTTTATAGGAAAAACGTCAAATATGGTTGCTAAGCAAATATACATGCATAAGTATTGTTTCGGAAGAAATATATAAACTTTGATCTAAAAATCTACCTGTTACAATTCGACTACCTTACCTACCTAACATTTGGTATGCAGTATATAGCGCCATAAAATTAAAAAAAAAAACAATCCAAAACGGAAACTGACAGGAAACCAATTGTTCGTTTTATTTATTTTTCTAAATGTCAAACAAACATACTCTATCAATCAAGGTACAAACAGGTCTAAAATACCTGTTGCATTGTATCAATAAAACATTTGAAATATAACAAAAGAAATATGACGTTTTTTTTGTTACGTAGTTTTGTTTTTTAGGAATTTAAACAATATTGGATATTTTCTTGTTTTTCAAGTATTTTATCAATAAAAATATTCAAATTCTGTGGAATTTGTTTTTTGCAATTATCAAAACCTGCAAAACAATATTTTGAAAATAATGAATTCTGTATTCATTAACATTAAAATTTTGAAGAAATTTAATTATTAACTAGAATCATATTTCTCGAAAAAAAAAACAACGAACGAATATTCTTTATTTATTGTTAATTTTGTTTGATTTCAGATAATTCTTTTCAAAGTTGAATACATTTCGATGCAACTAAGATAATATTATCTCTATTAATTTGTCCAAGCAATATTAAACATAAATTCATAAATGATGAATTATCCATTAATAATTTGTTTATATTTGGTTTTTAAGTTCTTGTGGAATTTTATTATTGTAATGTTTTTTTTTTTCAAAAAAGCCCAAACAAAATCAAACTTATTCAAGGTACTCCACTTTTCGGAACATTTTTGTGGATATCACGCCCGAAAAATTCCTTTTCTTTCGAAGCACACCTAAAAACAGTACAAAAAGATATAAATCTTTCGTACGTATTAACTCTTAAAACCCATTTGTTTACATTGTCGTATTTGTTACTTTTAATGGAAGAGGTCAGTTAGCACAAAAATTCTTTCCGTGGATTGGTTTTATTCATACATAGAATAAACTCCTGAGTTTTTTGGACACACTTCACTCACACACAGAATCCACTCCTAAATCAGCTGTTTGCTATAGTTTATGGGCAAAGCAAGATGGTTTCCGAGAATTTATATTTTCATACTAGCGGGCCCGACAGACTTCGTCCTGTCATAAAGATTTGTAAAGTGGCAGTTATTGTTCCTATCTATTTTATACTCGTGGCTAAACATTCTCGTGAACAGAACCGTCACCCTGGTTATAGGGCGTTGTGAATACAAAATAATTAAATGAAACATATAAATATAACGATTTAAAAGTAAGTAATCGCTTTATTGTTAATCATGTGAATCATAATTATTAACAGACATTTTAGTGCTTTGTGATATACGATGTTTTTTGTTCCATTACTTGGAGCATAGACAAACAAATCTGATGGTTTTTCAACACGGGAACAGGCAACATACAATTGACCATGTGAGCAACATGGATTTTCTAGATTAATACCACAAACACTTAATGATTGTCCCTGGGACTTGTTTATGGTCATAGCAAAAGCAAGCCGCACTGGAAACTGTAGTCGTTTAACCTCAAATGGCACATCAGTCGGAATCATTGGGATGCGCGGTATGAGAACACCTTCTCCTTTATACTTTCCTTTGAGTATAGTTGCTTCGCTATATCTTATCGCTAACCGTGTACCGTTGCAAAGACGCGGTTGGTTGATATTTCGCAAATCGCAACACTATAACTATTGATCCAACCTTTAATTGAAGATTGTAAGGTGGCAATCCTTGCAAATCCAGCGAGTTTAAAAATTCCGGTGGATAATTGACTACATCATCTTGGTTAGTAGCCGAATCAATTGATTTACATATATATCCTCGATTTGCCTGTAATTTGTTCTTGAATTTTGAAATTCAATTCATTTAAATTAATGTTTTTTGCAGCCAGTATAGCTCGTTCGCTCAACCAATCATGGTTTCTGTAATTTTGAGAAACATTTGGAAACACCTTCTAAATAAGTTTATCTTTTAATTGCTTTATACGTTGTAATTGATCATTTCGAGGATGTAAAACAATATCACGGGATTCCAAGTTTTCTCCAACTACAACGATAACAACTTCATCAATAGTTGATACATTTTAACGTCTTGCATGTTGACCTGCAGGTGATTTGACAGCTCTGATTACAATTTTCTGATTATTGATTGATTGTGTTCATGAAATAAAGTTTGTAAATGTTCTACAATAGACCTCTTTACTAAATTTTTATTTGCACAACGCAGATCAATTTCTTGTGGTGAATTGCCCATAAAATAAATTTGCAGGAATTTGCTGTCGCTATCTGACACTGATAACAGTGAACCTGCTCTTATTATTTTATTTATTATTATTTTATTATTATTTTTGTACCAAACACTATAAAATGAAATAAATAAGCAATGGGGTATACATTTATGGATTGTCGATCAAACTTAAATAATATTTGATCTTAAAAATTATATATTTAGTTGTAACTAATATCTATCAATAAACATTTTAAATTAGGTGATATAAAATTTTGTTCGCTAAAATAATTATGAATAACTGCTAGAATACATACCTTGAAAGTTGGCATGAAGTTTTCCCGAACTACATTTGTTGCCCCAAATGAAGTCATTTGAAAGCAATTGTTATAGTGTTGGATAAGTGTCAAAAAGTGTATGGAATCTGTTCCTATTCCTGAAACCAATGAGTACAATGGCTCTGGTGGTGGATCCAATGGTATCAATTTCACTTTACCATTTGCGCAATACAATCCATTAGCTTCGTTTTTGTATTTCAATGTCTTACAGTGTGAGCAAACCGAGTTCATAGAACCAATAACAACACATTGGTAGTTTCTGTAGTCAATTGACACATCATAACTGAAAGCAGCTCGATTCAAACTTGAGCGATCATTAGTTGAATGTCGCGCTCGCGCTTCACGCGTTTGTGATATCCGAATTCTTTCACGTTCAATTTGGTCTTCACGTTCTTGTGCAGTACGATTAGTTTGGTAATTAGCTTGTTTTGTAGCAGTTCGGGTTCTTCTACCTAAATTGCTTCGTCTTATAGGAGGCATATCAAATATAAATTATTTTGTCACTAAACACTAACTAAACAAACACTAACACTAACACTCTGCACAAAACACGATATATGGATTTCTTTCAGCCGTTTATCAGTTGACAAAACCAAACTCAGTAGATAAGGTAACAGAAAATCCAAGAAAAACAACAGCAAATCGACATCTACACTTTTTTCTTCTTTTTTTCTTTTTTTTTTTAATTTGATATGACTTGAAGTAAAATTCTCTAAGCCGACTACGTTTTAGTAAGAAAACATTTGTATGGGAAAAAGAAAAGGGCTGTTTTTATGGGTTTTCCGGCAATTATTGGAATTTTTCTCACCGTAAAAACCATCCTTAAGCTTCAACGAACATTTAAAAAAAAGAATTGGCCAAATTGGTCCAGGCGTTTTTGAGTTATGCGCTTACCAACACATTTTGCGATTCATTTTTATATATAAGAATAAAGCGTTTTTGTCGAAACCATTCATTAAACCATTTTTTGACGCATTCGAAAAAATAGATGTGCTTCTTGGCGAGTGCTTGATTGTCGGGAAAGGCCAGGTCTTGAGAATAAGCCGGATAAGGTAGCACCCCCCAGTTGAGTATCTCCATTTTTCTTGGAGAGAATGACTTTGTTTTTTGTCTGGTAAGCAAGATTTCACTTGCGGCACCCATTTTCCGGTATTTAGAACCTTTCACTTGGCACGGAGACTCTTAGATATGACTGGGCAAGTAACAATCAATTGCTTGACAAATATTTTCCGCGATTGCGTATTGTCCTCGTCCAAAATACCCTGTGATTGATGATCCTCAACCTTCATGGGTTTTCACACTTCAAGTCAAGTCCTACAGGTCAAAACTTACGTCTTTGTTAAAACTGATGACACCAATTCTTGCACATTGCTTCCAATAAATCATTGTCATCACAAGCAAGTCTACACAAGTATTCGATAAGAGTTGAAAGCCGATTTGTTGAAATTTAAATAAAATATTAAATCCAAAATGGGATATGATTACCCAGGGAAAAAATCGGACCGATAACCATAACTTCCTATGGGAAGTTAAAATAGACAGTATGTTATAAATTTCATGAAATTGCTGACAGTTTGCACAGACTATTGTTGACAGACGTCAGAAACAGTATAGCTTAATGCGCCCACTAAAGCCATCTATGAGAAAAAAGCGGATTTTTAATAGGCTTCTGAGTAGGTTCGTTATTATTTGTATACAATATCTGTTACGCTTCTAATCTCTTAATTTTTTTTTTGAAAAGTCTTTTCGTTTGGAACACCACCACTTTTGTGGTTAGTTTAAATAATTTTAATACATTGTTCGATTGTTAAAACAATCTAATATCACAAATGGCAAACATTAAACTAATACCTTGTAATTTAAAATGACAGCTGAGTTTGACAGATGTCAAATAATAGCGCATTTCTTATCCTACCGCTTTTGAAATTGAAAAATCAAGGGCTTTCACTTTTACTTACATTTTAAGTCATATTTTTATTCTTCTTAAATTATATCTATATGTACTTTGAAAGCAAATCAACAATCAAAAAGTGAAAGTATAAGACTACAAGTATCCAGTTAACACAAATGTCATATATACGTACAACCCCAAATCGATTTCACTCTTTTGTGGTGCACCTATTTCATTTCCGATTAATTTCTGTTTCCATTTGTATCTACATATATTTGACCTGAAAAAAAAGCTATCCTTCAATCAAAAGGAAATAAAAGATCTAAAAATATGTAATTTATTTGTAATAGATACTCTGCGTGTTATATGTTTTTATAAAACTAAATGTATTTCTTAGTAAATTTGTGTAATTCAGTAGCTAACCACATGCTATTGACTTCAACATCAAACATAAGTTAAAGTAACTTCAAAACCTCACCACAAATTTATAACCACATCATAGTTTCTAAATAATAATCGACACCTGGTACTCGAGATCTCTTTTTTTCTTCTCTGTTATTTGTATCTATTAGATACACATTTATTATTTGACATCCATATAGTCACAGTAGAATGGCGGCGGCGGCGCGGCGCGGCAGGTGGTGGCGGCGTGGTCCATTATAGATACAGATCCATCTTTAAACATAGATTACACATATTATGAAGATTTGATTGCTCACTGAAGTCAATATAGAAGAGTACATTCATATTGAATTCATTCAATTCGTTCAATGAATATTTATCGTTTACGTTTACAAACCACTTCAAGAAGGAGAAAAGAAAATAATTAAACTAAATATACATTTAACTAATGCAGTGAGTTCAAAGAGAAAAAAACAACTATAATATCTATCACACTCGTCTGTAATGGAAAAAGGAGGTCATATCAAAACATGTCGGATTGGTTTGAATGTTTGATGAAGTATCTTATAGATACAGATGATCACGATGATGATGATGATGAAGAAAATTATAGATATCTATCCGTATCTTTGAGGAGTATCCACATTTATACCACACTGTATCTGATGTTACACATCTATCTTGCTGGTTAGTGAAATCAAAATAAACAATCGTTTATGGAGATAAAATCATAATAAATATTCCGATTATAAATATCTTTTTTAAACCAAATTGTTGACAGATAGTTTTGAAAAACGAACATTTAATGCATGAGGAAACAAATTATCTGTATGACCTTTTGATCTAAAGGGACGCAAGTTTATGTGCAATCTTAAAGATTTCTTTGATTTTAAACTATCTTCTTCTAAATTCTTAAAAATGGTGATGGAATGTGTCTTAATTCAATAAGAAATAAGTACAAACAAAAAAAAAGAAAAACAATTGAAATTTTAGGATAAGGTCAAGTCTCAAGTGGAAACCTCAATCATTATTATAGTTTTCCTTCACACAAATCATTTAAGTACTGATAAATTTACAATTCAAAAACCCATCTATCTGAATTTTAAAAACAAAAATATTTTGTAAAAAAAATAAACTGATAAATATACAAGTACTAACATATTATTGAAGTGTATTTTTCCCTTCTCCAATCAATTTCAATTTTATTCTGAATTTCAAAACCCCATCAGATGCGACAGTGTATACCTAGTATTTATGTATAAAAAAGCAATCTCAAAACTTTTTGATTGACATCTCTGAATTGCTCTCTCAAATGACACGACGACCAACGGACGCACGATGACGATGTGATGTGTTTGTACAACATCGTTTTCTTGTCGATTATACATGATTATAAATTGTATTTTGAATGACCTACACACCACTGGGCTACTTGAGATTGTCATATATTGAAGTTTATACAATTTGATATGATCCTCTTTTTTGTTGTTTCTTTTTTTTTGGTCGAATTATATTAAATTGCTTAATTATGTACATTTATAAAAAAAAAACAAAAAAAAAACAAAAAAAAAACAAATAAGAATGAAGAATGTTTAACTGTCACTTAAAATAATCATCATCAAGGACTTTGAAATGAATTTATTAAATTAGAGACAATTTCAGTTGTATTCTGGTTTTTTTATTTTCATTTTTATCAAGCTTATGTTATAGAATAGAATTATAGAGATTAGGTGAAGTTCGCTTTAAGCTACTTTAAATCTAAACTTGAGAAATTAAAATGATTTAAGCGGGCTGTGTAGCAATTTTGTACAGTATTTAACGGATATATGAATTGCAGTCAGTCAAAATCACAGTGTATCTTTTATTTTGTATTTGTATTTTACAAGGAACGTACTATTATCAATTTTTAAAATGAAAAAAAGAGGCTGGGATGCGACCCACACTGATAACTTCTCATCCCGTCTGTCGATTTGTCTTGCTTAGATTTTATTTTTTTATGAAAAAAACTGACTGTTGGATTTCAATAAAAAGTTTGTCGAAAATGATGTTTTCTGTGAGTAAAATTAGTTTGAAGCCAATATTTTTAATTTTAAAAAAGATAATTGAGTCGAAAATCTATTTTTACCAACTTTTATTAATTATTTTTAGGTTTTTATTTTTTGTAAGAAAATTGTCAATTCGATTTTTGTCAAAATTTTACTGAATATTGAAAACAATATTTCGCATAAGATAAAATTAGTTTAAAGCCAATATATCAAAGTTTTGAAAAGATATTTAAGTCAAAAATCAATTTTTACCAACTTTTGTTAATTTTTTTTTAGGTTGTTTTCTTTTTTTGTAAAAAACCTGTCAATTCGATTTTTCTCAAAATGTTACTGAATGTTGAAAACAATATTTTTTAAAAAATAAAATTAGTTTAAGGCCAATATCTCAAATTTTTGAAAAGTTATTCGAGTCGAAAATTAATTTTTACGAACTTTTATTTATTTTTATTTTTTGCAAAAAAAACTGTCAATTCGATTTTTCTTAAAATGTTACTGAATGTTGAAAACAATATTTCTTATAACAAAATAACTTGGAAGCCATAATCTGAAATTTTCGAAAAGATATTTAAGTCTAAATTCAATTTTTACCAACTTTGAGTAAAGTTTTTTTAGGTTTTTATTTCTTGTAAGAAAATTGTCAATTCGATTTTTGTAAAAATTTTACCAGATGTTGAAAACGTATTCTTCGTTGCACAAAATTGTTTTGGAGATAAAATCATTTTTTGCTTGTACATTTTTCGAGGTGACAAATATTTTTTTTCAGTTTTTTGATTTGTAAAAAAAAACCGTCAATTGAATTTTTTCCAAAAATATACTTGTTTGGTATCACGTTATAATACATAATATAAAATTTAATTCAAGTCACTAGCGTTATTGGTTCGTGAGATATTTAGGGTTAACCAAAATTGTCACCTTTTTTTTAAACTGCTATGGTAAAAAAACCACCCACGCAATGTTTTTGAGAGCCCTTTCTGCATTATTATCTGTATAAAAAAACTTTTTTGAAATCGATATCTCTTCTGGTTCTTCAGCTATGGACGACAAAAAAAAATGTCGCGAACGTACGGTTGTACGAACGAACGTACACACGCACGCACAGACATCTTTCTAAAAATCTTTTATTTCGACTCTAGGAGCCTTTAGACGCCGAGAAATGTCAAAATTTTTGACATTTGATAAATCGGACCCATTACAATAACTTCCTATGGGAAGTAAATAAAAGAACTTCTCTAAGAAACTTACTTTATAGGAAAATAACGTTTGTCATATTATTTTGTTTGTGCATCTTTGTGATATTTTCCCTTAATGACAGCTTTCAACATTCCAATGGAATGACAGCAGACATTTTGAAAAGACCACGAATGCTCTTGAAATATTTTGACATTTCTATTAAAATTTCAGGATTTTTGACACATAAGAAAAATATATTATTGCATCCTTACTTACTTACTTAAGGTGGCGCTACAGTCCTGTGTGAACTAGGGCCTCACCCAACAAACTTCTCCATCTAGCTCGGTCCCTAGCTAGATGTCTCCAGTTTCGCGCTCCGAGTTGGGTGAGGTCACCTTCCACTTGTGCGCGCCACCTGATTCGCGGTCTTCCTCTACTGCGCTGTCCTGTGGGTGTGGATTCGAAGACTTTCCGGGCCGGAGCATTGGTTTCCATGCGCTCTACGTGACCTAGCCATCTTAGTCGTTGGACTTTTACCCTTCTTGCTAAGTCTACGTCGCTGTACAGCCCGTACAGCTCGTCGTTCCATCTTCTCCTCCACTCCCCTTCGATGCATACGGGACCGTAGATCACACGAAGAATCTTTCTCTCGAAACGACCCAAGGTGCTTTCATCCGCTTTTGTCAAAGTCCATGCTTCTGCACCGTATAGCAGGACGGGGATGATAAGGGTCTTATATAGCGACACTTTGGTCCTTCGAGAGAGAATTTTTCCACTCAATTGCTTTCTTAACCCAAAGAAACAGCGGTTAGCAAGAGTTATTCTTCGTTTGATCTCAGCGCTGGTGTTGTTTTCTGCGTTTACAGCGGAGCCTAGGTAGACGAAGTCCTTGACTACCTCAAAGTTACGTCTGTCGATGGTGACGTTTTGACCAAGACGTCGGTGTTGTAGGTCCTTTCTTGATGACAGCATGTACTTTGTTTTGCCCTCATTAACCGTTAAACCCATTTTTGCCGCCTCTGCCTCAATACTCACAAAAGCCCCATTGACATCACGCTGAGTTCTTCCGATTATGTCAATGTCATCAGCATATGCTAGTAATTGGACAGACTTTTGAAAGATAGTGCCTCTGGTGTTGACGTGTGAGCTTTGCACTATTCTTTCAAGTACGATGTTAAAAAAATCACATGACAGCGCATCACCTTGTCTAAAATATTATTGCATTCATTGATTTTTAATACTAAATTTTCTTACTTATATCCGTGTTTGTTACATATAGGATATTATTCATATAACTAAAAAAACACGCGGTTCTTTTTAAAGAGACATTAATAGATGTTTATTTCACTGTACAGTTATACATTTAACAAAGGAAAACGATATCATAATACCATATTTTTTCTTAAAATGTTCTATGGCTTAGGGGCCATTTACGCCTTTCATTGATTTTAATCATTGACACCAATCATTGGAATTTGATGACAGATCATTGAAAATCTGTCATTGGAATTTAATTAAATTAAAACACAAATTAGTGGAACTATTCTTTGCATTTTTGACATTTTTTTAAGGTTTAAACACAATTTTGGAGCATTGGAATTAACATTCTTTTTGAAGTAGCCTAAAGAAAAATGTTAAAGAATGCGCGTGTAGTACTGCGACAAAGAAATTCGCATGTCACATCGTTTCTGGCATTGCTTTCTTGCATTACTGTAACCGCCGCTCGCCGCCTAAAAGTATTAAGAGACAAGATACGAGGGCGGGTCAATAAGTCCGTGACTTTTTGAATTTCTGAACTCTTTACTGAAACAGCAACACTGCTCCTGTCAATAGGCATCTGTCAGTTGACTCCTGTCAAAATTTAAACTTGCTGCTTCAGTTAGTTTGTGTTTGACAGCTATTTTTATCAGACTACTCACTAATTTTAGGAAAAAATGGAAAAAGTAAATTTCGTGTGCTTATTAAGCATTATTTCTTGCGAAAAAAAAACCATTACTGAGACCAGGGCTAAGCTTGATAAATGCTATAGGGACTCTGCACCATCGATTTCAATGGTAAAAAAGTGGTTTACTGAATTTCGTTGTGGCCGTACAATCACTGAAGATGCCGAACGTCCTGGACGCCCATTTGAGGTCTCTGCACCCAAAACAATCGATAAAATTCACGATATGGTGTTGGCCGACCGAAGATTGAAAGTGCGAGAGATTGTGGAAGCCGTAGGGATCTCGCATGGCTCAGTGGTTTCAATTTTGAATGATCACTTGGGCATGAGAAAGCTTTCCGCAAGATGGGTGCCGCGTTTGCTCACAGTCGACCACAAACGCAATCGTGTAACAACTTCACAGGAAGGTTTGGCGTTGTTTAATCGCAATATGGAGGAGTTTTTGCGCCGTTTTGTAACCGTGGATGAAACATGGATCCATCACAACACACCAGAGACCAAACAACAGTCAAAACAGTGGGTTTCTAAGGGTGAATCGGCGCCAAGTAAGGCCAAGGTGGGTTTGTCAGCCAATAAAGTTATGGCGACTGTTTTTTGGGATGCACGCGGGATAATCCACATTGACTACCTTAAAAAGGCAAGAACAATCAATGGAGAATATTAAAAAAAACCGACCTCATTTGGCCAAGGAAAAAGTTCTTTTCCACCAAGACAATGCAAGGGTGCACACATGTGCAGTTGCCATGGCAAAAATCCATGAATTGGGCGATGAATTGCTCCCTCATCCACCCTATTCTCCAGATTTGGCTCCGAGAGACTACTTCTAGTTCCCAAACCTGAAGAAATGGCTTGGTGGAAAAAGATTTGACTCCAATGATGAAGTCATCTCGCAAACAAAGGCCTATTTTGAGGACCTCGACAAATCATTTTTTTTTTGGAAGGGATACAAAAATTGGAGAAGCGTTGGACAAAGTGTATAGAGCTCAAAGGAGACTACGTTGAAAAATAAAATTATTTTTTTATCAAAAAATCTGTGTTTTATTCCAAAAGTCACGGACTTATTGACCCGCCCTTATGTGGTTCACTATGATCACTTCTTGGAGAAATAACGCGGTCATTAAACTTTTCTTTCAAAATTTGATTACTTCATGATCATTTCATAAAGATGAAGTTTGTATTTCTCAAATTTCAAAAAGATGACAGTTTCAAATGTGACAAATGCAGAAATAATGGACTACTCGAAATAGACTGTCTTATTGGAGAACTCTGTATACCTACAATATATTCTTTCTTATATCCAATGTATTGTAAGATCTCAGATGTAAGAACAACATTTTTTTGATTTTCAGATTTTTTTATATCCGTGTTGCACTGTATTTGATTTTTGTATAGGGTGTCCAATAAAAGGATCGCAACATTTGTATAGTAAATCTACACTAATATTATAAAGAGGAAAGATTTGTATTATTGTATGTAACGAATAATTTCAAAAAGTACTGGACCGATTTTAATAATTCTTTTTTCATTAGAAAGCTACATTATCACTGAGTGACATAGGCTATATTTAGTACTAGATTACCATAGAAATCTTAAAAAAATTCCTATTAAAACCAACCGAAGGTGTAAAAAATTATCCATAAAATGTCTTTCATCGCATACGCTACGAAGAGTAATAATGATAGGACAACAAAATGTTTTCTAATTTAGTGATTCATGGTCGTTTTAATTAGCATGCTTATAACTTAAATATTTGTACCTATTTATGTCTACCCGTGCGAAGCCGGGACAGGCCGCTACTAATAAAATAATTTGACAGCTGACAGTTGTTTAGATTTTGTAAAATTGACATTCAATTGCTTAAACTAAGAGATAATTATCAAAAATCCTTTTCTCTATCTCAGACATTTTACCAATTTGTTGAAATTCATAAAAGTTGTATTTAAGAATTCTTTACTTTTCAAAATTTTACCACCATGAGTTCAGAAATGTTGCAATTTAAACAAAAACCCCAAATTACTGAACTGTTATTACTAATTTTTAAAGGTTAAGGTCTTAAAATATATTTATTTTTGTATTTCTTTCTCTTTAAGTACATTTTAAACAATTTTGCCTTATTAATACCTTTTCTATAGAATATGAATCATTAATATTGTGGCACAAAAATTCAAGCTTTAAAGAAAAAAAAAAAAGAGTTGCGGTTTGTCAACAAAATTACCATAATGATTAAGCTGAAGTTGAACAAAAATTTTAAATTATTTATTTAAATGTTTATTGAACTGTGAAGAAAAAAATTGTCGCTCTAGGCATTTATAATAATTTTTATAAGTATGCAAGCACATTTATAATGAAATAATTATCAATTGAGTAATTTCTTGTTTATAATTGCTTAATATACGCTTTTCAATAATATAAAATCAGTGGTTTTAATTTTATGATAATTTGTTGTAAATAGTTTTCATTTTACTTTTTTACTAACAAGAAACTTAGCTTGTTAAGTAGTTTATGTGACGCATACTTGCATATTAATGAATGATTTTTATAATAGTGATGTCAATGGAAGTCCCCATAAAGAATTTTACTAAGGAATTTATTCTAACATTTTGCAAAATACTGAAATACCTATTTGCAATTTAAATGGAATTTATACAATTCCTTATATTTGGAAACTTCATAATGTTCATGCCAACGAAAACGCAAAGTTGCACTTTTCCTATGGGTTTTGGTTACTTTTAATCAAATCTGACTTTAAAATAACTCCATTACATAAAGTTTTTGAAATATAACTTTTTGAAATTCGGCCTTTTTAAGCTATCTAAATTCATGAAGTAGTTTTATTTCTTTAAAATTCGTGATGGTTTTCCAATTTTATAATCCCTATCTTCAATATTTAGTTCAAATATTATTATATTCAAAATATCTTCACAAGTTGTAAGGATTCGAAAACAGCACTTATAATTACCTCCAAAACGTATTTTTAACTTCCCATAGGAAGTTATTGTAATGGGTCCGATTTGTGGAATTGAAAATTTTGACATTTCTCAACGTTTCAAGGTCCATAGAGTCGAAATAAAAGATTTTTAGAGAGATGTCTGTACGTGCGTGTGTACGTACGTTCGTACGTCCGTACGTTCGCGACGTTTTTTTCGTCGTCCATAGCTCAAGAACCAGAAGAGATATGGACTTCAAATAAATTTTGATATACAGATAATAATGCAGAAAGATGCAGAAATGGCTCTCAAGAAAATTGCGTAGGTGGTTTTTTAACATAGCAGTTTAAAAAAAAAGTGAAAATTTTGGTTAACCCTAAATATCTCACGAACTAATGACGCTAGAGACTTGAAATAAATTTTATATTATATATTGTGACATGATACCCAACAAATATATTTTTGGAAAAAAATGCAATTAACGGTTTTTTTTTTATAAATCAAAAAAAAAAAACTGAAAAAAAAATTTGTCACCCCGAAAATTTTACGAACAAAAAATGATTTCATCTCCAAAACAATTTTTAGAATCGAAAAATAACGTTTTGAACATTTGGTAAAATTTTGAGTAAAATAAAATTGACAGTTTTTTTTTTATAAAAAATTAAAACCTAACAAAAAACATTATTCAAAGTTCGTAAAAATTGATTTTCGACTGAAATATCTTTTCAAAAATTTGAGATTATGGCTTCCAACTAATTTTAACTTATAAAAAATATTGTTTTTAACATTTGGAAAAATTTTGAGAAAAATCGAATTGACAGTTTTTTAAGAAAAAATAAAAACCTAAAAAAAATTAATAAAAGTTAGTAAAAATTGATTTTCGACTTAAATATCTTTTCAAAACTTTGAGATATTGGCTTTAAACTAATTTTATCTTTTAAAAAATATTGTTGTCAACATTTAATTAAATTTCGAGAAAAATCGAATTGAAAGTTTTTTTACAAAAAATAAAAACCTAAAAAAAAACAATACTTAAACTTGGTAAAAATTTACTTTCTACTCAAATAGCTTTTCAAAAGTTGAAAATATTGGCTTCAAACTTATTTTATTTCACATTTTTTCACATATTGTTTTTTTTATAAAAATCCAACAGTCCGTTTTTTTTTCATAAAAAAAAATAAAATCTACACAAAATAGTATGCAAATTTGGTAAAAATTGATGTTAATTTCATTCATCCAATTTGTATTTGTTTATATATAAAAAAAAATACAAAATTTTAAGAAATGCTACTAAAATTGGTAAAAATTGGTTTTGGACTAAAAATATTGTTGGTAATTTTGAAATTTTTAAGAATAATTCAACTGACAACTTTTTTAACACAACACGAAAACCTACAAACTTTTAATCAAGACAAATCGACAGACGGAATGGGAAGTTATCAGTGTGGGTCGCATTCCAGCCTCTTTTTCAAAATAATGATAGCATTAAATTCAAGGTTTTTCAAAACTTCAAATAGAGTCAAATAAAAACTCATAATAATTAATGGGTATTTCAAAAAACTGGGTATCTAGAAGACAAAGATTTCTACTTTATAAAATGTCGTACAATTTATTGTTAAGAACATGAAAGGGTTTTACCTATAAGCCCTAAAACCACCGTTTTTGGTTGTCTTAAATATTTTTAAAGTTATTTCAAAAACCTGATTTGATAGAATAATTTAAAGCCACAATTTGAACTCAGAAAAAAATTCCAGATATTTGTAAGTATTGTAATTTATCAGTAAAAATTAGAATAATATATTTTAGCTGAGGTCATATAAGTTTTTTATTAAAAAACCTAAATTCAACTCAAACTCATTTGGTTATTTTTAATATACCAATATTTTCCGCCAATTTCGTTGATTAACTACCTGAGGGCATTTATACACAGTTTCACTTATAATATAAATTACCATTTCATGTTGTTCTTATAATTTTTATTCAAATGCTCGTTGAAAAAAACTACTTCGCATAAATTTGATACCAAGAAGTCATAAATTCTGTTCCACATACTAAAACTAATTAGTTATGGAAATAGACTTTGAATGGGTAAAGTATAGTTTGTCTTAAAAAAAACTATAGCCAAAAACTAACAACAACTTTTAACGATAACCATAAACCCAGTTAAGTAAACCCGCACACAAAATTCTTTTAGTCAATAAAAGACGAAAAACTAAATATTGTATGGGTGTTACCTTCCTAACGTCCGAAAAGAATTCCATAGAAAATCAAACCAAAACAAATAAAACCAAGAACAAGCCTCTAAGGCAACATTTTTTGAAATCTGATTTTTTTCTACTACGGTCTACGCCATGGAACGCACCCACACTTGAAATGAAAATACCAGATATATAACTAATTTAGACTTCAAGTCTAATAATAATAATAATAATACTGACTGAGTTAAGTATCCCCTTACTCTTTAATTAACAACTGTAATTCATCACGTGAATTTATACTAAACTGCACGTGGGATGATGGAACTACACGCGTCTCGTCTGTCCATAAAGACAGATTCCATTTCATTACGATGATGATGATGATGATGACTATGAATGGAATTCCTCAGCTTAAAGACATACCATTGGGTGTATGAGTCATCATGTAACCATTCATGCGGATTTGATACACACCGCGCATTGATGGCCCATCATGCTATGGGGAATCCGTTCCAAAGAGAAGATTAAGTGTGCGTGATGAAATCGGAAGTTCGAAATTCTTGAGAAGAGTTTCTTAGCGGGAACATACCAGAGTTCAGTGGATGTAGGAAGGTATTCCAGTAAGCTGCATTCCAATCGACATAGTCATATGTAGTTACCGCTGGGAAAAGATATAATGCTCATTGAAGTAGAAAAGTTAATCGTTGTCAGTGCTCCCTGAATGGATGAAGAAAGATCTTGGAGAAATTATATGGAATCTCATGTTTCAAAGATAAAGGCAAATGTTAAATTGTTAAGGAAGATAAAATATTGAAACAACAATTCGATTTAATACTTTTCGTTTTATTTGAATACAAGCTAAAGGCTGTTTTCTTTAATTTAAAAAATTGGGACGCTGGCTGTAAAAAAGCCTTTTGTTTGGATCTTCAACTTGTATACTTGTGCCCATTATCAGGTGGAAATACCGAAAATTGAGGCCATTATGAGCTAGAGTAAAAAAGCCATAGCGCTATATTGTGTAAACAGGTATTCCAAAAAAGCCGCTGTTGACTTTGTAATTAAAACAATATATTTTTGCACTGACTAAAATTAGGCCCCCTAAGATTGTGTTCCTTGTGAGAAAGACAGAAATATTTTTTGGAGAAAAGTGACAGACATTTTCTGAAATAAGCTTTAAAAAAAAAAGGTTTAGTTCTGAGGTACAATAGGCTAAGGTGATACGTGATTGTCAAATTTAACGAATAACGAACTTTCCTTCTGAGTAAAGTAATTCAACTCAATTCAATTGGATTGAACAATTTCCAATAAGCATTGTCAAAATAATGGTTTAAAAAATTGAAATTTTCAAGTAAAAGTATTGAATTGCTGCTTCTTTTTATTTTTTCTGTGACAGAAACGTCAAATTCCTTGAAAAATGACATTCATATATTTCTTGTGACAGATATTTAGCTATGTATTACTAGTCAGGTAGTGACTTTAAAGTCCATTCTCTTCATTTTCATACTTTTTGAACAGTGTCATGAATATAATATGACAAATTCGTTGAAAATTGATCCCAGCTTTCAATGTGTACGGCAAATTGATCCTAACATTATATGTGTGCGTGATAGCTAGAATTGGGATCTTCATAATGGAGTATCTTTGATTTTAACTGTCATTTATCATAAATCAAGACTGATTTAAGAAAGTGACAGTGAAAACGATGAACTCATAACAATTAACAAATATAAAGTTTCATTTAAAGTCTTCTAGTTTACACGAGGAAATTAAAATTCGACGCACTTTTGTTATATATCAAATAAAACATGAAATGTTAAAAAGCCATTAATTCACTAAAGGCTCTCACCTACCCAACCTATATGCACTTTTTTTTCTTTTTGTAAACTTTCTTTATCCACGCATAAAATGCCATTCCAATTTTATTACAAATGTAATGGTCGTAAAAATAAAACATAAAATTTATAAAATGTATATCAATCTAACTTTTCTCAGCGTGGCCATAAGCAAAACATTTAAAATGTCAAAGAGAAAATAAAAAAGCTTATAAACCATCTGTCAAAGCAATGAAAAATCTAAATTGTTCCATATTCTCTCGTTTGACGTCTATAACTCGTATATCTATTGGCGCGCATCTTTTTGATCTACGCAGAATGGAAGCTGCGTGAGTTAATACAACAACAACGTCGACGTACATATACTGATTTTATTATTAAAACTGCTGATCGACGCGACATTTAGTCGTCTTGTCTTGTGGCAGAGATAGTTGAAGTCAACGACGATGACTACGACCACGACGACGCGCCAGAATGACATATAAACAATGTAAACGGTTACTGTCAGTCAATAAACCAAACATTCAACCATTTTGTGTTTATATGATGGAAGAATGTCATAATGTGTGCGGTCTTCATTTTTATACGAGACGAGAGTCACTATAGCTTCGCTGACAGAGCTGTGAATTTCTATTTATCGGATTTATTATTGCAAACTTTGAGTAAAAATAAATTGCAAAAAAAATAAACGTACATAATAATGTAGAAAAATATTAACATTTGTTTGACACATGTGACAATCTTTCAATGGAATCTTTTATAATCTAAAAAAGTGATTGTTTATGTATACAAAGGAACCGTTAGATAAAGTGTATCATATTTTTCTTTGCTGTTGTTGTTAAGAGCAAAAAAAACTTGTTCTGGAATTTCAATTAAAAAACGAATAAACAATCTTCATTTTTTTATGTAAATATGTACATCTTTTGTGTAATTAACAACTGTTTCAATAAGTAAAGTAAACTCACAGCTTAGGTTAGGTGATGATTTAAGTACTTAACAAAAATTTAAAATTGCGACGTAGTATTTATTTTTGATACAATTTTGTTGAAGATTTTGTGAATAGATATGATAAATTTTCAACTTTAAAATTTCAGTTATTTGCAAATCTGACAAATGTCAAAATGATCGCAAAAGAATGCAGAGTCAGGAAATGTTAGTTTGTTTGACGTTTGAGATATTTACACTAACGTCAGAGGTGTCTTCTTTATTTTTGCAAAAACGCTTGTAGACTAATTTTTATCATAATACTAAACTCATATCAGGGTTCTTTTTATGAAAAGATAAGATAAGTGATTATATGAGTTGATTATATTGGAAAAAGTACACAATTTGAAATGCGTACGTGAGTTGAGACTGTTTCTATTATTAATATTTTTACATTATTATAAAGGGTGTCCCAAAATTAACGCAAGATTTGAATTAAATAGAAAACGCCGTTTTTAGTCTTTTGATAGTTATATTTTTATTGACTCGTAAAGTACATAGGATAGGGTTATGTATAGAATAACACATCGGACAAATGGCCTCCACGGCTTTGCATGCACATGCGCACTCTTTTGTTGAAATTTTCCATGACCATTCTGCATAAATGTGGCTGAATTTCGTTGATGCAGCGTTGAATCTCCTCCTTTAATGCACGGGTGGTTGTGGGCTTGTTGACATAGACTTGTGATTTCAAATAAAAAGAAGTCTAATGGTGTTAAATCACACGATCTAGGAGGCCAATTTTGATCACCGAAACGAGAGAGTACACGACCTGGAAATGTCTCATGCAGTAATTGAATTGTTTCACGGGCTGAATGACATGTGGCATCGTCTTGTTGAAACCACATATTGGACACATCAATATCATCCAATTTTGGCAGAAAGAACTGTGTAATCATGTCGCGATATCGAGCACCAGTAACAGTCACTGCTTGACCAGCATCATTTTCAAAAAAATATGGCCCAATTATGCCTCCAGCCCAAAATCCACACCATACAGTCACGCGTTGTGGATGCATTTGTTTTTCGACAATCACATGTGTGTTCTCCGAACCCCAAATGCGGCAATTTTGGCGATTGACAAAGCCATCAAGATGAAAATGTGCTTCATCGCTTAGGATGATTTTGCTCGAAAAATCAGGGTCCACTTTCACTATTTTTGAAATAGTCTTTAATAATGAAGACACGTTGTTCTCTCGTGTAACGCTCCATTTTTAATAACCCTATACTGTTAGCTGTCAAATTGCTTTTTTTTAGGGTTGCCAAGACTTCACTGCACGAATGGCGGCAAATTCAAATCTTGCGTTAATTTTGGGACACCCTTTATTTATCTGTCATTTCGCGGTGTTTGAAGACTGTATGGGCTGTACAGTGTACGTAATGTACTTGTATACTTCAATTCCAATATATAATATGCGTTCATAGTTTTTTCTTGGAAAATATTGGTAAACATTTTAGTGAGTAATAAACGAGTATGTAGGCCGTCATTGAGTTGTATTATGGGTGCAAAGTTCGAGTACTTAATGTTTATGTCTCATATTGTTATTAAATCGATTTTATCGATCAAATTACAGTATGTGGGAAATACCTGGAGATATTAGATATCTTAGTATAATATTGATGAAATAATAATAGTTTTTATTTTAAATAGCTCGCAATTTGAGCAGCTGTCATCTTTTGACATCTCACAAGTAAAACCGACGCCATTACTAAAAATGGAACGATAGAAACGCAGACAACGCATTGAAATTTCAAAAAAAAAAAAAAACACTAAAAAAATAATGCACGTTTTGCGGTCACAATAAGCAGTTTTGAAAGAAATTTGGCCCCAGACATCTTGTGATTTAAGGCCCCATACCTCCTTAGAGGCCGCCAATTACAGAAACGGATTTTATAACACATTTAAGTTACTGTTGGCAATCATTTCTTTGAAGAGATTTATTTCAAAATAGTGGCGTTGCAGCGTTTTTCCGATTTTTTTTTTTTTGATTATGATGCTTTTCTAAAGTTGGAAGTAAATAATTACAAAAATGAACAACACATACAAAAATCCTAAGTACTTCCAAAGAAATTGGTCCATACAAATTAAAAAAGCAGTACCTATGAAGATAAGAGTTTTAAATTTTGAGTACGAACAAATCATAAACAATTTTTGAACATCTTTAATACTTCGTTTTGAAAACCGAGAATTTAAAGGTTTTTCCCGGTCATACTCTTTTGGAAAATCATTTTTTAGGCCAGTTTTTCAAAAATTTTAAGGTAACTAAGAGCTTAAAAACCTTAGTCATTTTAGAAAGATAAGATCTGTGCCAATGTTTAATCAAATCAAGATATTAAAGATGGAATTTAAAATTACTTCAGCTGTGTGTTTAAAAACATGCGTTTTAATTGAGCACACGGATTATAAAACATTTTTCAGGAAACCTGTATTTTTTTTCAAATTTAACTTTAAGAAAGTCGTCGCATAATTCGGAGGAGATATTGTCCCCCATGATTTCACATGTGACAGCCTACTTTTTATGTAGTGGGATTAAAGCTGATCTGCTCTCGTTGAGCTATCTTTTATGTTACCTCCGTATTTCAAATCCAACTAATGTTAGAACTACTTTTTAAAATTGTATATTCGTTGCAAGATACAGTATCAACAGGATTTTGAACATGAAAGTTCTAAAGCTTACACTTAACCTTAGATCTTCTATATAAAACTATCTTCTTACTTCTTCCAAATTTAGACGTGTTTAAATAGTCAAATAAGTAAAAGAATAACACATAAGAAGAATAATCGATAACGTAATCTAATAATTCTTGGAAGCAGTACAAATGTTGTCATGATAAACGTCAAACATTTTCAGAAATCTAAGACTTCTAAGTTTACAAACAAAATACACCACTAACTGAGAAACTTGAAGATACACAAGTGACTTAATGGCATATCTTTATAATGGGTTCTTAAGAATTAGTAAACATTTTCTGAAAGAAATTACAAATTCTATAGATATCATAGTATCAATATGTTTAACAACATTTTTATTTAAAAGATAATCAGGTTTATTTTAAATAATAGACTTCCATTTAAAAAAAATGTCAGTCATCTTTTGAAAGAGGGTTGTATACTTGAGAGTTATGAATAAGTTTGTACACAATATAAGTCTTTATATATTGTTCATGTACTCCATGTTTACACAAATGTTTCACTTTATTTTTATTTACTCGAAAAGTATTGTATTCCAATTATTAATTTTGTTCCAGGAAGCTATGACTGTTTTAATAAAAATTGTATAGCAAATAAAAGAAGTCTTCAATATTATATACGTATGTATATAGGATTATCTGATATAAAAGCAACAATAATTATTGAATTAACTTGTCTTTTATAAAGATATTTTAGATCAACAATCAATACTTAATTAAATTGCAGTTGTCTTTAATTAAATAATATATTAAAAATGGCTTTCAGTCAAAATTGATAAGAGTAAACATTTATTTCATTTATAAATAGATTATACTTTTAATAAACGTTGTTTAAAATGAATCAATTTCCATGAACCAATTAATATTTTTCTTTTAATAATAATCTCATTCCAAAAATAAAAACAAAACTTAATTAAGTATATATTATGATGAAGGCAAAAATACATTTAATTCAATTACTATATATTTTTGTTTTTATTTTATTTTCAGAAAATTTACGCGAAAGCTATTTACGATAATCTAGCTGACACTCCTGATGAATTGGCATTCAAAAAAGGTGACATCCTGACTGTTATCGAACAAGATTCTGACGGTTGTGAAGGATGGTGGCTGTGTACGGTTCGTGGTCGTCAGGTACTTAGATTTATGTATATATATTTATAAGAAATTATCATCATCATACCTGATATATAAAGGGTGTTTTTTTTAGAGATACATACATAACTGTGAAATTAGATGAAATATACTTCCACCTGTTTGCCGTACTACAAAACATTCAGTTTTTGTGGTTGTGACAGTTGGCTAGTATAAATTTCTTAGATTTCTGAGAATTTTCTCAGACGGATTGACAGAGATGAATGAAATAGAAACACAACTATGCATCTCTTTTCATCCTTTTTGAATTGTGAGAAAGAGAATTTGAGAAATCGAATCATACAAATTCTGTTCTCAGATTTCTTACAGCAAAAGTCAAAAACTTGTATGAGAATTTTTATTTATATTTCTGAAAATACCTATAAATCTTTGAGATCTTAGAAATATAATGGCCAAGTGTCTCAACATACACTTGTGGACTACCATCACTCCAAATACGTCACTTTTGTTTATTGACGTTTCCATCGCTAAATAAATTCAAGCGATACATATTTCCAACAGAATCGTGATTTCCGAAACAAGTTTGCACATTTTAGCAGCGTTGTTCATACGTCAGTCTATTTATGTTAAAATGTCAAACCAAACTCAAAATAAATCACTTGACAGCTGTCAAAAATGCCACCGGTTAAAATAGTGTTGCCACCTTAATTTTCTATACGTCTAAAAATAAAACACCCGTTATATACCCACCTTTCCTCCTTGAGTTAATTTAAGTGCACAAGAAGCTAAAAGTTTGCCTCTAGCTATACATTCATAAAATAAATGGCGTTGATCTTTTTATTTTTCCTCTCACTTTCTGGCAATTAATTGGATTTTCACATCCCATCGTTATTATTATTATTATTATTATTATTATGATGATTATATTGCACAGGCAGACTGAGAGGCACATTAACAGAGTCACAGATCCACAGAGCAGAGCCATAGGTAAGGTAAGGTATGTACAAGTACTTTACCTACATTTCTAGGCTTTCCTCTTCCTCCGAAGTCAACTTGAAGAGGCTCTTGACTTATGTGTTCCATTTCCATGGTCGCGTTTGTCGTGTCCTTAAAGTCCACAACAATATAAACCATCCTTAAGAGAAAAAAAAAGAAAACTCACGGAAGAAACCACATAGAAGAAGAAAACCAAAAAACACTTAAGCAAGAAGCAAATGGATAAGAAAAGAATATATATAAAAAAATGTAACTTCCATCGCATTACAAAACAAGGATTCTGAAGGATCCTTTTATATGCGAGATGATGATGTAGCATGATTACAGTTTATTCTTGTTTTAGATGTGCGGTAAAAGAGTCTTATTTATAACAGACAGAGAGAGAGAAAGAGAGGGGGGGCAGAGAATATAGCCCATATTTAAAAGGATATGACTCCTTCGCAAAGAGGTCCTTTAAAAATTTGTATGTAATCCTTGAAGTGTATAGGTACCTATGCTGACGAAGATTTACTGCTTTGCAAAATAAAAACAGGCAAATGTTGTAATAAATTTATGTTATGAGAGGTTTTAAATGCGTACTAAATCCTTTTTCCTTGCAAAATCTATTTCATCCCCTTGAAACTGTATTTTTTCATATTTTATATTATGGATATAGCTAGGATGTGATACGCAATTCAATTACATAGTAGAATAAACAGAAATAGGTAGCTATGTACCAAAGAATCGTTACTGATTTATAGAATTATACCCTACCACATTTATTATGACTCTGATGTAAGAAATATGTAAATAATTTAATTCAATTTTGAATTTGTTTCTTCTCATGCTATAACACACAACAATAACCAATAACCATGTCCTATTTATTATTTAAGTTGTCGGTATAGGAGGACGAGTAAAAAGTTCAAAAAGTCATTACTACCTCACGTATCGTTTTTGTTTGTCGACATTTCCGGTTCCCCCAACCTTCAACCTCATGTTTGTTATAATAATAAGCTTTTGATTTTATTGTATGGAAGAAGTTTAATTTTGACAAGTAATTTACTTCCTCTTTTCTTCCACTTCCGCCGTGAAATCTGCACATCCGACAAAATTTTGCCTCATATAAGAAATTTCCTAAAATTTTTAGAATCATGATGATTTGTAGCTATCAAAATTTAATTTTCTGTGACAGCAAAAGGATAACCCATGGTAAATTTTAGTTTAGCCTAATAACAAATAAAAAATAACAACAAGAGGAAGGTATACTATATTTTCCTACCTTATATTTCGTGATGTCGTAAAATTTTGTTTTTGTTTGACAGGAGGAATATGAAGGAAGCCTAGAGTTTCAGCATTACCATTACATATGTGTGTATATATTTTCCTTGTACAAAAGATTTTAGAAATTTTCTTCTTCTACTATGCAAAACATGAAGTATTGTTTAAGGCATAATATTTGCATTGAAATGGAAATTTTCAATTTATAGTACAGGGTGGTTCCGTGAAAGTAAACACATGCATATTTAACATTTTCAGAAAGTCCATAAGCCATTGAAAACTTTTATTATAGTTTATTTTTATGGTCCCTCTACGAATGTCAAAAAGTATCACATCCTTTCAATTTACAGATTTTCTATATTTTGAAGAAGATGAGAAATGAATATTTCAATTCTAAAGATAAGTTTAGAATAATCAATTCAATTATGATCAAAGTTATAGAAAATTTGATTTTAAACAACTTTTGTTAATAACGCTTTTCCACTAAAGTTTAAAATAAAAGAATTATATAGCTAAATCCATTATATACATATATCTTAAGGGGTTAGGCAACCCTAGAATTTTCGAAAAATATTTTTTTTTCTTATTTTAAATTGTTCCCTAGTACCTCAGAATACTCGGTTTTTTAATGTAAGTTTAAGTGTATTACAAAATTGATTATGATTTTCTTTTACTTGAAACGTCAAATGTGTTAATCTCAATACTGCATTTCTTAACTCAAACAATTTCCAACAAATTGACTTAACATTTTGAATAAATCTTGGAAAATACATTTTCTTTGGAAGTGCGTAGGAGTTTCTATATTTTGTATAATTAATTTGTTATTAACAATTATTTGACGGTTTTCTAGGCAAATTGTTCACTTTTTACTTTAGAAGTGTATCAATTGGCCATAAGTCATTTTATCATAAAATATTTTTAGTAGTTAATTTATGTAATCAAAAAATTCAATTATCATTAAAATAAACAGGAGCTGTGATTCTGAAAGTGGAGCCTTAAAGAAAAGACGCCATCGTAAAAATCGCTTTAAGCAAATTATTGCAAGCATTTACTGACACTTATACAATACAAATGAAGATGACAGCCAACGAAACTAAGGAATTAAAAAACTTCTTTTTAAAACTCTTTCAGGGATACGAGTCCCTTATGGTAAAGAAAGACTTAAGACTGAGCTATAGAAAAATTTGACATTCAACCCACAATGTAATAAAATATACATATCAATCCATTAAAAATGTAATCAAGTATATTTTAGGATAATTTTTAAATTGATTTTGTCAAAAATATTCTTCTCTTTTTATTTTAGTACAAAAGAAGAAAAATATGAAATTTACAGAGTGCGGCAGAGCCGACTGACGAGTTCTGAAGCTTTCAAATGATTTTCGGCACATTTCGACTGGTATGGCCTCGATTTCCGCGGTGATTTTTGCGGTTGTTGTAGTCAGTAGCATTTAACTCTTGGACAAGCATTAATTTATAGGGATGGAATGATAAATCTTCGTAAAGAATTCTCCTCAAAGAACGGTCTGAGATTCCCAAAGCTACCGCGTGTTTCCGGGATGAGCGTCTTGGTGACTGCTCAATTGACTCTCTAACCAACTGCACATTTTCGGGGGTTCTTACCGTTCTGGGTGCTCCGTGTACAAGTCTACTTAGGGTACTTCCAGTTTCTTCCAAATTCCGTATCCACAATTTGATAGTGTTTGCAGAAGGAACAGATTTAGCACGTGGAATGCCGAAGTGTATACGAAAAGCCCTTTGTGTAGCGATCACAGAATGATTATTTTCGTAATATGCACGCACGACGAAACCACGATGTACACCTGTCCAGACCATGATTACGAATAAAAACGGCATTACCGTACAATTCAAAATATACCACTTATTAAGGCCTACTCTTATCTTATCACAGGCTAATGACCTCATTAAACTCGTCAGTCGGCTCTGCCGCACCCTGTACAACCGAATAAATATTAATTATATTTTAACACTAGCGGCCCGACCCAGCTTCGCACGGGTAGACATAAATAGGTACAGATATTTAAGTTATAAGCATGCTAATTAAAACGACCATGAATCACTAAAGTAGAAAAAACGATGAAAGACATTTTATGGCAAATTTTTTTACACCTTCGGTTGGTTTTAATAGAAATTTCTTAAGATTTCTATAGTAATCTAGTACTAAATATAGCCTTTTTTACTCAGTGATAATGTAGCTTTCTAACAAAAAAAGAATTATTAAAATCGGTCCAGTACTTTTTGAGTTTATTCGTTACATACACAAATACAAATCTTTTCTCTTTATAATATTAGTGTAGATATTCACCATTTGGCAACCCTATCTTATGTCAAAAACGTATTGTTGTTTTGTATTATTTGATGAAAGTCATTGGAGAAAACATGAAAGTTATTTGCTTTTTAATTTCATTCTTCAACTTCTAATCCATTAAACAGTTTCTTTTGCAGGAGTGTTAAAGAGTGCAATCTTTTGTGAATGAAATCATTGGATTCAACTAAAGATTAAGACTTCGAATTTTCTCTCAAATGATTGATTGATTTTATTGAAATGATTGGAGAAAAAATAATTGATAGCAAAATTTGAAGTCCAAATGTTTAGGTGAAATCAATGAATGCAATCGCTAAGTTGAATTCAACAAATGATTGCAAACCTCGCATGCGTTCTGCGTTCTCGCATGACAGTACTCTTAACTTTTAAAGGTATTTCACATCAAAGAAACATTTCAGAAAACGGTGTTAAAAAATGTTTCTGAAGTAGAATATTTCAGACAAATTTGAGAAATATTTCTGATATGTTTTTTGGTATGGACCCTTTGGGAGGACGGTCCGTGAGAATGTATTATTTAAATATAAGTAGCACTGATAGCGTCTTTTTATCATCATGCATTTTTTCTACCTCAGCTTTTTCACAATTTATATTTTTTTGTTTTAAGCTTAGTACGCTGCTGATGCGAAACGAAATTTTTCGGCGGTCTCCAAGTGCAGAGCGAAATTAAAACGAAAACCACAGCGGAAAAATATTTGTGGAGAGTTCTGTCTGGAAGTTGAATTTCACTGCTTGTCTTCATCACTTCTTGAACATCACCAATAACATCCTGAGTTTCCGATTCAGAAATGCAATGTTGGAACACATTAGACAAATCCATTTTATTTTAAATTTTAAATCAAATATTAAGCCTAGTACGCAGCTGAAGTGAAATGAATTTTTTCGGCGGTTTCCAAGTGCAGAGCGAAATGAAAACGAAAACCACAGCGGAAAAATATTTGTGGAGAGTTCTGTCTGGAAGTTGAAGTTCAATTTTAAGCCTAGTACGCTGCTGATGCGAAACGAAAATCCCCATACAAAAATGACATGACGAAATCATAAACGAAAATATTCGAAAAATTTTTCAATAAATAAATAAAACGTCAAAATTTCGCAAGCAATTAATATACCGGGCAATTAAATTGAGAACGAAAAGAGTGGAGAATTGTACTAAGAAATCTAGTACAGCTATCCACTAAAATGTCACATTTCGTCGTTCAGCAGCGTACTGAAAAACAAAAACCACAGCGAAATTTTTCGTTTATGATTTCGTCATGTCATTTTTGTATGGGAAATTTCGTTTCGCATCAGCAGCGTACTAGGCTTAAATCAAAGTCAAAACACCGAAAGTCACGAGTAAACAATTTTTTTTTTCAATACAAAAATTAAACGTCAAAACTTCGCAAGCAATTAATGTGCTGGGTAATTAAATTGAGAACGAAAAGAGTGGAGAATTGTACTAAGAAATCTAGTACAGCTATCCACTAAAATGTCACATTTCGTCGTTCAGCAGCGTACTGAAAAACGAAAACCACAGCGAAATTTTTCGTTTATGATTTCGTCATGTCATTTTTGTATGGGAATTTTCGTTTCGCATCAGCAGCGTACTAGGCTTTACATGGAAAACATTTCAGAACTGTGTCGCGAGCATTTTCAGATCAAAGTTAATATTCCGGTTAAATGTTTGAAACTTTTCAGAAGTGTTTCTCTTTTACTGGAATGTTTTTAAAATTGTTTCTTCAATGTTTCTGAAATGTTTTTGTGTGAACACCTTTTTATTTTTTTTCTAGATTTAATTGCCCAAATATATGACAGAATCCAAAAATAATCTTTAAAAATGATAACCGATAGAACTATAACAGAAGCTTTTACATCGCTCAAACCCCTCTGCACTATTCCATGTATTTTATTGTGTAACCGTTATTTTTAGTTTTTAAAAATTAACCAATTGTAACCCCCCCCCTCGTAAATAATTCAGCCGAAATACTCGCACTTTCAATTCTGTCCATAAGATTACCCTTGAGTTCAGTTTCGGCCGTTCTGTCAAGTAAAGAGATTCTTTCTTTAACCGCACATCAAAAATGTGGAATATTTTAACCAACTCTGTTTTTCCCCCTTCCTTATTTTCTTAAGTTATAATCCTTTAAGTTTGTTTAAATTATAGAAAAAAAAAATCAGAAATTAAGGTTAACTGGTCGCTAAGTCACGTTTATTAATAAAGATTTTAGATGAAATACTGACTTTTCATATTTTATTTCAGTGAGAATTAAAACACCCTTTCTTTCATATTTCAAAAAGCACCATCAGCCAAAAAATATACACAAGTGTTCAATGTGTATAAGAAGAAATAGTTACACTCTGGTTCTTCTTGCAGACGAATTGAACAAGAAACAAATTTAATACCTATTACTTTACTTTATGCCTTATGCGTTGTAATCCTGGTTGATTTCTTTATCCTTTTTTTCTCTTCTTCTTCGTCGTCTACGTCTACGTCTACGTCTTCGTGTTCGTTGTCCTTTTCATGTTCATATCGTTTATGCACATTATAGAGGCAGGCCCGTCGAGAGGGGGGGAAAGGGGGGGAAACCCCCCGGGCCCGGGATTTTTTAGGGGCCCGTAAAATTGAAAGCAATGAGAAGAGTGTTTTTTTTTTCAATATACTTTCATCATCAACATACCTATTCCCACTTATTTTTAGGGGCCCGAAAATTTAAAAACCATTCATGCTTTCGCAATCGGGCCCCAGTTTGTATGTTATCTACCAATCTATCAGTCACAAGCTTGCCGATCTGGGCCCCTGATTATTATTGGCGTACATTTTGTTTAATATTTAATGGAAAATTGGGCAACTCTGAACTATTCAAAGAAAGTTATAATAAATTGTTTGGCTTTTCTTATTTATTTTATCAAATTTATTTTATTTTAAAAATGTTTAAAGTCAATTTAAGGGGCCCGGCAAATTAAAACAAAACACAAATATTTATTTCGGTTTCTGTTTTTATAAAGTTTCTTTTCTTCTATTTCTGTTTCTGCTGTAAACGAAATTTTTGATTCGGTTTCGGGGGACCGGAAAATCCCACGCAAACGTTTTTCAATTGTGGTTTCCCTAATATTTATTAATTAATACTTTGAATAAGTTGTTTACTGAAGATTTGATGGATATCAAATCACTTCAAAGTGTGTATATTAAACCAGCCATATGCAGGTAGTTTGGATAATGCTTTTTTGTGCATTTAAGGAAAGATTTTTTATGAATGAATACCAAAGGGTAAATGAATGAATGACTCTTGGTAAATACGTTTTCGTATTTTATAACAGCAGGTAATTAAAATTTAGGGATGATTGGGTTAGTTCTAAGATACTGTGTCTGTGTGTACCTGAATAGAGCTAGATGCATTATGTACCTACTCGTATACAATTTTTGTACGACGATGCAGCTTATTAGATACTGGACTTTAAATGCATATGGTCAAATTGTTTGTTAATTGGGAGTATGTATCATAAAAAAAGGTTTAAGTAAACAATTTAAAGATTGTCAAATTAAAAAATTACCAACATTTGATTTTTATAATGTAGGTAGTCCACCGGAATTTCCCGTTCGGTTCCCCGTAATTTTGTTCTATGTTTTAGATTTTCTGCACTGTTTTAAATGTTTTTTAAAGAATTCTTCCGCCTTCCTAACTATGGTCATTGAGATATGTACATATATATATCGCGTTTCTCAGAAACATTGGGACACAGATAGGGTTTTAGCGGGGATACCGATATTTGCAAATATCTATATAAATATCGCTGGCTTACAGTTTTCCATCATAACGTTTTTGGAAATCCAAAAGACCATACATTAAAGAAAAGTGTAATTATTTCGGCTACAAATTTTAAAATATAAAGAAAAACAAGTTTTTTGTGAGTTTACACTTTGGAACCATAATTAGTCACTACTGCGTAAAATACATACCAAACTGAAAAAAAATATTAGACTAGTGTTGGTGAATTAAAATATAATACAGGTATGTACATTTCCATTAGTTAAAAACATTTAAAAATAGATATTTTCATTACTTTTTTAACTGAACGTTTCAATTACAGATCATGTACACACACCAGTCGGGAGCTCAAAAGCGCAAAGAACGCTTAAAGCGCGAGAGACTTGAAAGAGAAAGCATGAAAACCCAAAGAACTCTGTTGGATTTCGTTTCAAAAACGCCAGAAGAAGAAATAAAATCAAATGAAATACTGGAATTGAACTCAAGCGATGTAAATGATAGTCTGCCAAGTTGCTCATCAGGACTTAATCGAGTGACCGAAAGTGCAGTTATTTCCGATTCGAATCCAATTTCTGGATTGGAAAAAGAAAAAGATTGCACATTACACTCCACTAAGGGAATGGTTAGAACTGACCTTCTTAAAGATTACGATGTTGGAACAATACATACCGAGTTCGTGCAGCCTGACTTAGCAGATGCCGTAGTTCGTCGAGGCCATGAGAAGTTACCTGCTTCTTTTCCACGTGATCGAAACAACGAGCAATTTCCGACCTCGCTGCTTTCGAAAATCTTACCCACCGGCGAATTGATAAAGCGCGATTGGTTAGTGTGGAGTAACCTTAAAAATGCATTCTATTGCCTACCTTGTCGTTTGTTTACAACAAATAAAATCAATACACATCGTTCAAATCTGTGTCGTCCAGAAAGATATTCTTGCCTTCAAGTGTGGAAAAAGCTTTACGACAAATTGCCTGCCCATGAAAACAATACCGATCATGTCCAGTGTTACGTTCGATGGCGCTCATAACAACTGCGAATAAAGAAAAACTTTTCGATTGATTCTGTTCTCAATGACGAAATCACTAGGGAAACCAAAAAATGGCAAGGAATTCTATATAGAATATTGGACACCATTCTCTTCCTTGGCGAAAGGGGACTAGCACTACGAGGCGATAGTAATCTTATTGGAGAGCCAAATAATGGAAATTTTTTGGGCATTTTGGAATTAATTAGTCATTATGACCCCTTACTTCAGGAGCACTTCGAAAAAGTAAGAATTTCACAACAAGAACACAAACGTTTGCAAGTCCACTACCTTTCCGTTGAGATTCAAAATGAGTTCATTAAAATTTGTGCCCAACATGTGAATTCAGCTATTTTGAAGGAGAGAGAAAACGCCAAATACTTCGCTATAATTGTCGATGCAACACCCGATTCAAGTCATGTGGAACAAAACACATTTATTTTGCGATATCTGCGCTTGGAAGAAAATGTGTTCTCCATCCAAGAACGGTTTTTGGAATTTGTCGATTGCAACCAAAAACTGGCACCGCAATAGCTGATTTGATCTGCGAAACATTGGCAAAGAATGAAATCCCTTTAGAAGACTGTTGTGCACAAGGCTATGACAATGGAAGCAATATGAAAGGACAGTATAATGGTGCACAAAGTCATATTTTAAAGAAAAATCCGAATGCCGTGTATTCACCATGTGCAGCTCACAGCCTTAACTTGTGTGGAGTCGATTCAGCGGAATGTTGTACTGCCGCAATCACATTTTTTGGTGTTGTTCAAAAGTGTTTCAACTTGTTTAGCAGCAGTGCCCAACGTTGGGAAATTCTTAAGGAACATGTGCCCGGATCCCTTCACAAACTTTCCGATACAAGATGGTCAGCTAGAATTGAGGCAGTGAAACCATTTGCAAATCATCTAAAAAACCTTAGAACATCATTAGAAGCCTTAAGTGATATTAATTTAACTGCTGAAGCTCGAAGAGATGTAAATGGCGTTTTAAAATATATGCATAAATTTGAATGCGTCCTGATGTCTTCGATTTGGTGCAAGGTTCTTAGCGCTATAAATGAAAGAAGTATCATTCTTCAATCCAGAAACATGACTATTGACGTTGAAATTCGAAATCTTGACAACTTGATCTCGGATTTGAACATTATTCGAAACGGATGGGATCAAATTTTATCTGAATGCCAAGCAGTTGCTACTGGATTGGGGGATGTTCCAGAATCGTTCCCATCGAACCGAAAAAGGCAATTAAAGAGACATTTTGGAGAAAATCGAGGAGGCGGAGAGCAAATTGAAACAGACGAAGATATAAATTTCAAGAGAAACACCTTTTATGTCATAGTTGATTCAATTTTATCTGGAATTTCTCGTCGGTTCGATACGATGAAGAATTTGAATGCTACATTTTCATTTTTATGGCAGTTTTCAACAATGGACGAAATTGAGATTAAAAACTCCGCTACAAGATTCATCCAAAAGTATAACTCGCATGTGTCTCAAGAGTTGAAAGAAGAAATAATTCATCTGAAACACATTTATGAAGCCAATTTTGAAGCAGAACTTCCGCCATTGAGTTTGCTCAATGCTATTTATTCCCAGAACTTGGAGACGATTTTCCCCAACATTTGTGTTGCTCTCCGTGTCTTTTCCACAATTCCTGTAACCGTAGCTAGTGCCGAACGTTCATTTAGCGTCCTTGCCAGAACAAAGAATTTTCATCGTTCGTGCTCATCACAAGATCGTGTTTCTGGACTTGCTACACTATGCATCGAAGCACCTTTGGCAAGGAAATTGAATTTCGATTCAATTATAAGTTGTTTTGCCGCTCAGAAAGCTAGGAAAGCTCGTTTGCAAAAAGAAATATTTCATTGAATGCAAACTAACTCTTATGAAAACATTGTGATAATATTTTAATATAAAGAAAAACAATAAAGAATATTTAATGTAAACCTTTTAAAATACATAGTTTTTTTTAGGGACAAATTTCAAATACTTTTACTTCGCTCTATTTTATTTTCATAGTAGGTAATAGATCTTCATGCTAATTTTTTTTTAAATAGTTAATCGACCGTATTATCAGTTACTAACTGGCGTTGTCTGTTCTACTCGCATGTAGAATTATTTTCTATCCATCTTCCATTTCAACTAAACTGGACGATACCCGTGAGATTGATTTGATGATTAACACTTTTTTTCGGTTCACTTTGCGAACAAAAAATTATTATTTCCGTTGATTCCAACCAATGTCATGCTGATGCTATTCGTAATTGAAATTAGAACGTACCATATCAGTAGGCATGAACTTTGAAAAAAAAAATGGTAAATAAGGGGGGGCCCGAGATTTTTCCGTCCCGGGCCCGGATTTTCTCTCGACGGCCCTGTATAGAGGACAGGATGTTGTCAGCAAAGCACAGAACCAAAAAACATTATTCAACTTCATATTATTAAGTTTTCATGTAAAACTCGATTCGATGATATTTTAGATTTAAGACCTTTTACACGTGACTTAAAGAAAATGACGGTTTTGCTATCGAATAGAGCATAACGGCAAATGGGTAAACATAAAACCCAAGAACCCCAAGTAAGTGTAGAAATGGGGTGGAATAAATGGGCTTAAAATGAATAATTTTAAACTAAATGAAGGAGCAAAAAGCAGAGCAGAGTACAACATTAGCCTTCTGGATGAAATTATAAATGGAGTACTCTATGCTCTGTTACATACATATATATGTATAAGGTCCTTTATAGAACTATAGAGCAAAATGAACATGGTGTGCATTGTTAAAGTTTAATCATGAATAACGGTACACTTTGCTGTGCGGGACCTGTTTTTTGGAATTATATAAAAGAGGAGGACATTCTAAGGAAAGGAGCTATGGTCCTTGTTGTTGTGTTTTTTTTGTTTTGTGTTGCTTTTGTGTTGTTTTCTTTGTATAAATTCTATAAATTCCAATATACTTGAGTACCCAGCTTTTTCAATTTAAAATAGGACAAATTAATTGATTTTTTTTTTGTTTAAAGTGGAATTAATTAGGACTCTGATGAGTTTTCGGTAATGAAAATCAATAAATTAATTGCGAGGTTTTTTGTTCCTCTTTTTTAATTAAATTTGTTTTGTTTGTATTTTATCTTTTATCAATTTGTAAGGAATATTTTTTGTAAAACAATGTAAGGTTCATGTTCTCAATGAATATGGAATAATGCTACAATTTTGTTCTAACTCAAAAATATGCAAACCCATAAAAACATGACCTCTTTTGTTCAGTTTAATATACTTTTTCTTAATTGTCTACCAGTATTTTTGTATGGTAAGGCTTTCAACATTGTTTTTAGTAGATTAGTTTATATCCTTACAATTTAGATTAATTTTCAAAAAAGCAAGTATACGCCACATGTGCTGTTTTTAAAGTATTAAACTCCATACCACAATGAAGATTAGTTTTATTATATAAGACAAAATTTGTTAGTTAAACTTTTTAAATATTTATAATCTTTAAAAACATAAATTTTGGAAAAATTTGGAACTCAAGATTTTAATCGAACATGAAATTACGATGGTAGAAAAGTCGAAAAATACGGTCCAGAGATTCCGTCCGCCTGTCTGTCTGTCCTCGCCCCTACAGCCTTATAACCATTGGGTTGATTGTTCTCAACCTTTGAGACTAAGGTTTTAAGTAGGCTTTTTTCATATTTTTAATACCAAAAATAACACCAATCTTCTTAGGAAATGTTTGGTCAAAAATCGTAAATTCGTATTTTCTCAAAAACAGACCAAACAAGTTCTTAAATTGTCTGAATAATATTTGATGATTAAAAATTCCTAACTTTTTAGGTTTGGATTTTTTAAATATTTAAATTTTACTTTTTAAAATTTAATTTCTCCTAAACGGGTCAACATATTTAAAAGCAGTACAGTAATAAGTGCATACCGAACATATTTCTAAAAAATTAAAAAAAAAATAGTTTTTTTAGACTACCATAATTTTATCGGAGTTGGTTTATTTGACTACTTGATTTCTGCTCAGTTTTATATAATAAATAGATTTACTCATGTCCAACGCTTTCAATTCGTGAACATTTATTTATAACTTCCAACTAACTTACTGGTCCCATACGGACACTCTAAGTTAAACAATAATACTTAATTCTAATGCCTTTCGGCCCTTAGATCTATTTTTCTGTAATTCCATTTTATGTATGTAATTATTTTTTAAAAAATTAAAAAAAAACTAATTTCAATATTTTTTTTTATTTTTACTTAAAAACTACTTAAAATTAGGGTCCTTGATATAAAACATAAAACTAACTTAAACTACTCGTACCTATTCTACCTATAAACTACTTAAAATGAACAACCACAGCAGCAAATCTAACGATCTAGTATTTTTTTGTTTTCCTTTCCTTTTTTTTTCTTCTTATTTCATTTTTTTTTTTTTTTTTTTTGTAATTATTTTTTTTGTGCCACCATGCCTATTCTACTTAAAACTAAGCCCTAAAACTATAAAACAAGTATGTAAGTCGGCCAAAGCTTAAGACCCCATCCCGACTACTCACTATCAAGTGCCGATTGAAGCCACCAAAACTGGTTCTCCTGCTTCACCTTATCTAATTCAAAAAATGGGTCTCTCGAGTGGAATTTATTCAAGCCAGCCGCGGCGGCCACTTGCTAGAAATTGTTCTTAAAACATTATAGAAAACCCTTATATTTATTTTTAAAACTAAACTCTTTGCCCCTTACAGACGTCTTGGGTTAAATTCCTGGCAACGGTTTTTTCACGGGTACTGACAAATCCTCCAAGAGTAATTCTTGTCATGAAAAGTGCTTTCTCAAAATAAGCCGTTAAGATTGAATTTGAAACTGTAGGTCCCCTCCATCCCTGACAACAGGAATGGTTGAGAGTTGTATGTCACTAGGCCCTAGTTCTCAACGGACTGTTCGGTCACTTAATTAATTATTCACATTCTTTGCCATAACATTAAATTATATGTGTTTTTTTTTTTCTTGAAAATTTCACTTCTAAAAACTACCCTTAACAAAATCAATTTAAAAACAAACCGATTTAACGATTTTTGAAAAAAAAAAATAATAAATAAAGGTTTTTTGAGAAATTAAATGACATTTATTGTTTTGAAGACAAACATTTCGCAGGTACATTTTAAAATCTTAAAACATAGGTTCTATTTTTAAACAGACTTCTTGGATACAGGAGCAAGTTCGTGCGACCCATTATCCTTTTTGTATTTTTGCTTATTATTTGCTTATTTCTTTAATTTTAGAAAAAAACAATCATTTAAACTTCAAGTTTGACATTTCCGTTTCATCAACATGAACACAAATTAATTTTTTTAAAGTTGGATAATAAAAATTTCCTAGAAAATACATATAATAAACTCAATTAAGGTTGATTTGGTGTATCAGTTCATAGTTCATTCATTTATCGTCAATCAAAAAATCAATGTTGCTCCAAATTATTGATAATTCAAAATCGATCGTGGCTGTATTCATCAATTTACATTTAAGGTTTGTTAAAAACCTTGTTTTTGTTCAGGCCATAGACACAATTGAGGGCGTCTACATAAATGAGTATCTGCATTTTAAGTAAAAACCACTTTTTAATTAAAAAATACCCTAATCCGTCGAATCAAAACTAGAACGGAAGAAACATGAGTCTATAAAGTATTTCAACAACTGCCCCAATCCAAGATCTAAAAGCACCTACCATAAATTGTGTACTTATGCAAATTATAAAATTATAAAAATAAAACCTAACATAAAATCATAACAAAAGAAGGAAATCGTATCATTTAAAATGTATCATAATTTGCGGGTATTTATTTCATATCAAAAAGAAAAATCAAATTTCAAAACTTATCCAGAGCAGTATACAATTTCACGATCATTGATTGTGTGTCCAAGAATAAAAATAAATATACACAAATACTAAAATTCACTCATTCAAACAAACGACGCTACTCAACGACGAAACCACATTAATTATACTCGTATAGTCCCATTGTTAAGTACGCCATTATAATTTGTGCTGCCGCTGACATTTTGTCAAACGGAAGCTAACATGAAAAGAGTTACTCTATGTCGATAAAATGCCGACATGCAGAGTTATTATACTTTTTTCACCTCCAAAAAAAAACCCCTTTTCAAAACTATGTACAAACAACAATATGTTGACTGCGCGGATAAATAAATAACAACAACAATAATATTCTTTTGTACTTTGCTCCAATAAACAGACAAAACGATCGTTTTTTAAAAGTTAAAAGTTAAAACTGGGCGGGCAACAATAAACATACCAACTGACAGGGAGTTCATTGCGCACGATTGCAAACTGTGCTACCGACCGACCGATCGACGCACCAACGACGACGACGCGGTCAACATAGATTAATGGTGTACACTTTAGTCTATTGTCACAAAAAAAAATAGCCGTATTTATGAGTTCATGGACTTGATCTTATAACAAATGGTTCTGTCTCCAAGAAAGAAAAAAAAAAAAGCAATTTTCATCAATTGAGAGCGCGAATTTTTTCTTCAATGAAAAATAACCTAACTATTTAACTATGGAAACGTATTCTAGTGGAGGTAGAGGTACTGTGGGGGACTGATGCGCATAGCAATTGTACTATGACGTGCGAATTGATTAATTGATCAGGAGACATGCGATTTTGCATGAGCCATATTCACCATCTCCGCACTGCAGTACCGCGCCACGCCACGCCACACCGATCGCACCGGAATGTCAGTCTCTATAAGTATTGAAAGAGAATTTAGTCTACTTTTGGTTTGAATTATTTTTCGCCTCAAGTCCAGTTGACTTAAGGTTAATTGCCTTGATTGAAAGTTTCCAAGTAATTTTAATTAGCTCCTATAACAACAGCAACACAACGTGAGTTGGCCGACAACATTTTTTTGTTTAAAATAAAAACTAGATCGAAGTGAATTGAATTAATTTGTTTACGATATTTGTTTTTATTTTTTAAATGAATAGCTTTTTAAATACAAAAATATATGTATGTGCTAATAATAATGATCGAACGCAATATGGTTTTCATCATTAAAAAAAATTGAAAAGTGTATACAAGAACACAGACCTATTATATAAAGTGTCGGGGTTTTATGGAATTTAGAGCAAGAAGAAAATAGTTCTTAATTGAAAAGTGATTTACTTAGAATGTGCTCCAAATTGTGTCTATGGTATGGAAATAAGCAAGATTTTTACCATATTTTAAATTTTAATTGATGAATACAACCCATGATCGATTTTGAATCATCAATAATTTTGAGTTACAAAGAATTTGAACTGATATACCAAATCATCCTTGATGGAGTTTATTTTATTTTCTAGGAAATTCTTATTATTCAACTTTTAAAAAAATTGATTTGTGTTCATGCTGATGAAACGGAAATGTCAAAAATTGTAGTACAAATGACTGTCATTTCAAAAATTAAAGAAATAAGCAAAAATACAGAAATTAAAATTTGGGGCACACGAACTTGCCACAAGGACAAGGACTCTGTTTAGAAGTAGTACCTATATTTAAAAATTTAAAAATATACATGCAGAATAAGTTTGCATTTAAGTTTAAATTTAAATTCCATTCAATTTCTTTAAAAATCATTAATTTACTAATTTTATTTTTGAAAATCGTTATTTAACTCGATTCCTAAGAACATTTAAAAACAAAAACAGATGCTGGGATGCGACCCACACTGATAACTTCCCATCCCATCTGTCGATTTGTCTTGCTTAAAAGGTTTGCAGGTTTTTGTGTTTTGTTAAAAAATTTATCAGTTAATTTATTCTAAAAAATTGAAAAATAATTAACAATATTTGGCATATGATGAAATAGTTTGATTTCAAGATCTATTTTTGTTAACGAGATTTTTAGTCGAAAACCAATTTTTACCAATTTTAGTAGCATTTCTTCAAAGTTTTTATTTCTTAAATAAACAAATACAAATTGGATGAATGAAACTAATTTGAAGTCAATATTTTCTATTGTTCACGAGATATCAAGAACCGAACATCAATTTTTACCAATTTTGCGTACTATTTTGTGTAGATTTTATTTTTTTATGAAAAAACTGACTGTTAGATTTTTATAAAAAAAAAAAATACTGAATGTTGAAAATAATATTTTTTATAAATAAAATTAATTTGAAGCCTATATCCTAACTTTTTGAAAAGACATTTAAGTCGAAAATCAATTTTTACCAACTTTTGTTAATTTTTTTTAGGTTTTTAATTTTTTCTAAAAAAACTGTCAATTCGATTTTTCTCAAAATTTTACCCAATGTTGAAAGCAATATTTAAAAAAAAAATTAGTTTAAAGTTAATGTCTAAAAGTTTTGAAAAGTTATTTGAGTCGAAAATCATTTTTTTTTTGTTCAGGTTTTTATTTTTTGTAAGAAAACTGTCAATTCGATTTTTCTCAAAATTTTCTCGAATGTTGAAAACAATATTTTTTATAAGATAAAATAAGTTGGAAGCCATAATCTCAAATTTTTAAAAGCTATTTGAGTCGAAAATCAATTTTTACCAACTTTGAGTAATGTTTTTTTTAGGTTTTTATTTTGTATAAAAAAAAACTGTCAATTCATTTTTTCTCAAAATTTTACCTGATATCGAAAACGTTATTCTTCGTTGCACAAAATTGTTTTGTAGATAAAACTATTTTTTATTCGTAAAATTTTCGAGGTGACAAATATTTTTTTTCAGTTTTTTTGATTTATAAAATAAACCGTTAATTGGAATTTTTTTCAAAAATATATTTGTTTGGTATCGCGTTACAATATAGAATATAAAATTTAATTCAAGTCTCTAGCGTTATTGGTTCGTGAGATATTTAGGGTTAACCAAAATGTTTACCTTTTTTTGTAAACTGCTATGGTAAAAAAACTACCCACGCAATTTTCTTGAGAGCCCTTTCTGCATCTTTCTGCCTTATTATCTGTATAACAAAATTTATTTAAAGTCGATATCTCTTCGGGTTCTTGAGCTATGGACGACGAAAAAACGTCGCGAACGTACGTACACATGCACGCACAGACATCTTTCTAAAAATCTTCTATTTCGATTCTAGGGACCTTGAAACGTCGAAAAATGTCAAAATTTTCAATTCGACAAATCGGGCCCATTACAATAACTTCCTATTGGAAGTTAAAAATAAAGCTGCAAAATAAGTTTGCATTCAAAAATGTAAATTCCATTCAATTTCAATTATTTATTTTTGAAAATCGTTATTTAACTCGATTCCTAAAAACATTTAAAAATTAAATAACGGTTCTATGAAGGGTACTATTCTGGAATAATACAAACGTAAAGATAAGTACACATACATAGATTAATAGAATATTTCCGAAAAATGTATTGGGCCGTTTTTGAAAAAAAAATAAAATTTTTCACGAAACCATTTTAAAGAAACTACTGTTATTAATTTCCCATAGGAAGTTATTGTAATGGATCCGATTTGTCGAATTGAAAATTTTGACATTTCTCGACGTTTTAAGGTCCCTAGAGTCGAAATAAAAGATTTTTGGGAAGATGTCTGTGCGTGCGTGTGTACGTACGTTCGTACGTCCGGTCGTTCGCGACATTTTTTTCGTCGTCCATAGCTCAAGAACCAGAAGAGATATCGACTTCAAATAAATTTTGTTATGCAGATAATAAGGCAGAAAGATGCGTGGGTGGTTTTTTTACAATATCAGTTTAAAAAAAAGATGAACATTTTGGTTAACCCTAAATATCTCACGAACCAATAACGCTAGAGACTTGAATTAAATTTTATATTATATATTGTAACGTGATACCAAACAAGTATATTTTTGGAAAAAAAATAAAATTAATTGTTTTTTTATAAATCAAAAAAACTGAAAAAAAAAATGTGTCACCTCGAAAATTTTACGAATGAAAAATGTTTTTATCTCAAAAACAATTTTGTGCAAGAAAAATAACGTTTTTGATATCAGGTAAAATTTTGACTGAAATCGAATTGACAGTTTTTTTATAAAAAATAAACACTTAAAAAAAACATTACTCAAAGTTGGTAAAAATTGAATTTCGACTCAACTATCTTTTCAAAAATTTGAGATTATGGCTTCCAACTTATTTTATCTTATAAAAAATATTGTTTTCAACATTCGAGAAAATTTTGAGAAAAATCGAATTGACAGTTTTTTAACAAAAAATAAATAGTACCTAAAAAAATTAATAAAAGTTCGTAAAAGTTGATTTTCGACTCAAATATCTTTTCAAAAATGTAAGGTATAGACTTCAAATTAATTTTATTTTATAAAAAATATCAATATAAATCTAACAGTCAGTTTTTTCATAAAAAAAATTAAAATCTACAAAAAAATAGTATATACAAAATTTGTATAAATTGATGTTCGGTTCTCGATATCTCGTTAATAATAGAAAACATTGCCTTCAAATTACTTTTATTCATCCAATTTGTATTTGTTTATTTTAGAAATAAAAACTTTTAAGAAATGCTACTAAAGTTGGTACAAATTGGTTTTCGACTAAAAATCTCGTTAACAAAACTAGATTTTAAAACATAACTATTTTACCATTATGCAAAATATTGTTGGTAGTTTTAATTTTTTTTAAAATAATTCAACTGACAACTGTCTTAATAAAACACGAAAACTTACAAACTTTTAAGCAAGACAAATCGACAGACGGGATGGGAAGTTATCAGTGTGGGTCGTATCCCAGCCTCTTTTTTTTTTTAATTAAAATTTGAAAGTAATGCCTAACTTATATCTAATGAAAAGACCTTAATTTCCAAGTTCCTTTATGTCGTAATTAAAAAGATCTAGAAAATAAAACAAACAAAAACAAGTATACGCCATGTATGCCCATTTTGTTTTCACTTATTATAGAGCTATCGAGCTACGAAAACAAAAGTAACCTAGATAAACTTTATCCCAAAAAAAAAACACCGAAAATATAGCACTCCCCCTACCCCGTCACCTCCCTAAGCCTTTCATATTTTTATGTTCCAAATAGAAAATAAATTTATTAATTTTTCAGTTTTTATAAATTTTTTTTTACACTTAGCCTCATTTAGTTTCACTTATGGACTTTTCTAATTTTCTTGGATTCAGTAAGGAAAATAAAGTGATGGTAAAATTTTGAAAATTTACCTCAAATATAACTAATATACAAAACTTTCTGTATATTTGTCTGACATTACGATATTTTACATTGATACCTACAACTCCTTTTTTGGCACAGGACTTGTTAATGTTTCGATTTGATGTGTCAGAAAATTAATTTTTGAGAAATAAATTTATACAATTCTGTTAAGGTACTTGAAAATATTAAACCATATGTAAGTTCATGTACGAGACTTACGAATTCCATTTAAATGATAAGCGATAAAAGTTTAATTCATTCATATAATCCGTGAATAAAGTCCCTTAATTTTTGTTCAATTCTTCAAACATTTGAAAATATAGGTGGTAAATCTTTTGACCTCATGAATTAAGTTTCGATAAAAATTTGACTTTGATTAAATTACAAAAAAACTTGAGCTTTAAAGTAGGAAAGAGAATAATTTTCAACATTCTTGATGTGCAGAAAGGTACGTTCGAAATTGACCTCAAGGGTAAACTGAAGAGCATTCGAAATGCGAGTAATACAGCAGCATTTTTTGAGGAGGGAATGCAACTGGCTATTTCGATAGGACATTGAAATGATGTGTTCTTCACAGCTTATACATATTCTCAAAACCTGTTCAAATATTTATTTCTGAAACTTCAGAAAATCTAAATGTTATTAAAATAATTAGACATTCAATTCAATAAAGAATATTATAATTATAAATACAATTTCCCTTTAGGCCTCCTTTTACATTTAACACGGAAGAAACAGAAATATTTTCAATTACACACCAATAACATACCTTAAGTCTTTTAAATGCAAAAAGTTTCACATTTATCTGATCTCACTCTCACATTATCTTCTATAATATTTAATATAATAATATATGTATGTATGTATGAATGTATGATTATAATGTATCTTTTATTACAGGGCATCTGTCCAGGAAACCGTTTACGTATAATCAACTCATATGACTCTGGTTGCTTCTCACCATCGCCAGCATCGTCACCGTGTCCATCATTGGGCGCATCAACAGCGACACTCAACAGTTCGATATCATCGTCGGAAATCTATGAGAACTCTTCAATCATAAGCGGCTGTACCCAGAACCAATTATCATCATTGCACCACCATCAGCAACAGCAGCATCAACAACAACAACAATTCCATCAACAACAACATCAACAAAACATTCAGCATCAACTCCATCAGAAGAGTCAAAGCAAAAGAAGGTCGTGGCATACAACGCCACATAAGGTAATTACCTCATCTTCTCTATATTGTCTATATTTAGATTCATGTAACTACCTACTAAAGGGTGTTTTTTTAAAGGTATAGAGGTTTGAGATGGAATAAAACAAAAATGATTATTTAAAGTGTAATGAAAGATAATCTTCTGGCATTATAATTTAAGTATGATTTCTGGCAAATGACATTACGAAAGTAGTCTGATATAAAGGTCTAATTTTTTGACATTTGTGGAATGTCAAATACAACTAAATATAAAAACTTTGACAGCTGTCAAAATGACTGCCAGTTAAATTAGTATCACCAACTTAAAGTTCTATGCCTCCGAAAAACAACCATTACTATAAACTATGCATGCATATCGCTTGCTCTCTTGTCTCTTGCCCCCCCCATTAGCTTCATCAGCTCCGCAAAGCCAGAGAATTGTATCTTCCAGGCATGCAAAACAAAGCACATTCATTAAATTGCAAAAAATATATAATATTATACTTATCCGTGTATAAAGCAGGAAAAGGAGTTAATTAATTTTTAGAAAATACAAGTTATAATAACCGACTCGGCGTCGTCGTTGTCGTAGCGTCATTCACTACTGCGTGATGATACTAAACCTTAGGTAATAAAATAAAATTTATTTTTAAACTCTGACAAAGCTTTAAGATCATCAAAATCATCATTACCATCACTTTATTTTGCTTGCTGCATGCAGCATGAACTTGCGATGGCTGTGAGCATTGAGCTCATACGTACCTATGTACATATGTTGTACATACCTTCCTACCTATCTACACTTAAATTTAAAAGTTGATGAACTTATCATAGGATTTTTTTTTTAATTAAATTTTTGTTCGTGTTTTCTTAAGAAAAGTTAAAAAAATTAAGTGAATTAAGACACGGTCATGCTGATGTTGGACATAAAAGTCCGGTTGGGGATTGTTAATTACTTTGTTGTCGAACTTATTTGTTTATATATTTATATATTTACTTGCTCTTGTTGCCAGTCCATATTCCATATATTGTATAGCTACCTAACTTACCGCCTCCCGTGATGCCTCAGGCAGTAATTGGGCTTTAATGGATAAAATTAAAGTACCGACTATACATATGTACAGTGAAAGAGACATTTTTATCTCAATCAAGATTAATAAGTTGATTTTCTCTGCTTGTCTGCAACGTGATTATTTTTAAAGCTGTTTGTAGGTCTTTAAAAAAATAAAGTTTGTTTATTTTATTAACAAATTTGTGTTAATTTAAGCTGGTTACGAAGAAAAACACACTTAAATGGTCTTACATTGAAAATTTCAAATTCTTTCGCAGGTTTTTATTTGTGAAAAGTTTATTCCGTCATAAAGCACTTTTCTTTCAAAACAGGTTGTAGCTTTTTAATTAAGTTTTTATTAAATATTTTTATCTCCATCATAAAGTAGATAAAGAATATTTAACCAACCAATCCAAATTACAGTTAAGGCGATTCTAATCAATTTAAATTTTAACAATTTGGAAATCACAGATAACAACTGTCAAGTTGACTCAGCGAGTCATTTTGATTGTTCATGAATGATCAGCTTTATAAAGACAGAATACGCAGACTGTCAAAATAAAAAATGTAAAAAAAAATAAAAATGGTTGCTAAAGGAAGTTCTTTAATTCCATACTGCACATGATTTGGATTTGAATTTGACAGAACAAAAGTATTTGAATTTGACATGTGGCAGACTATTTAATTCACCTATTAGTTTGAAATCTGATTGATACATGTCAGAACTGGGCAGTATTAGTGAGCACTCTTATGGTACCACCTTAAATATGTGTCTGATGTCAGGCTTGTAAAAAATTGCAATCTTTTGCGATTGTAATAATTTATGGCATAAATTTAAAGGTTGAATTCACCAAGAGACTCGAAGCTTAAATTTTGCAATAACCAATCATTTGATCTTACAAAAATTGCAATCAATTCATTGCTGCCAAATAATTAAGAAAAATGTTAAGGAAATCGACACAATCCCGAAATTTTGAATACATGAAATTCAGAAACACAAAAATCGTCAAAATGCCAATAACCCAAAATCCAGAAAACTCAGAATCCCAAAAACCCAGCATCCCAAAATCCCACAATCATGAAAATAATTCTTTGAAATAAACATTCTAAACTTTTCTTCACTGCACATAAACTTTGATCCAAAAATGAGCTTTCCAATGAAATTTTTCAAAATTTAATATTGGAGCAAACTTTTCATCTACATAATTAAATTTTTCGCAATTTCAATTTTAGAATTTTGTTTATTCGCTATTTTGAGTTTTCTGGATTCTATATTTTCGGGATTCTGGGTTGTAGGGATTATTGGGATTTTGTATTTTCTGGATTCTGGATTTTTGGAACTGTGGCTTTTCGGGATTTTGGGTTTCCTATAAGTTTTGAGTTTCCTAAATTCTGTATTTTTGGGATTCTGTGTTTTATGGATTGTTTTAATTTTGGGCTTTCGGGATTTTGGCTTTCTAGGATCTGGATTTTAATTTTTTAATTTTTTTTTGTCAATCAATTAAAAGGATGAATTCAACAAATGATCTTAAATAATTACATTCACAAATGATTGCATTCTTTTATAATCCTGTCATTGTCAGGAATCAAAAAACAGCTATTGGCAAAAGCTGGTCTTTGATGGTTTGCATTGTGTTGACTATTTTTCGACTCTAATAAGTGTGAATGGCTTATTCAAAAGATGAGTAGTAAGTCCAAAACTTTATATAGTTGGAAACAGTCTGAAAAGTTTTCCTTAAGTCAAGAATACGTTTTGTGTTTTGAAAGTTCTTTTTGCAGATTTTTTGCAAAGACAGAAAGAAATCAAATTCAACAGAAATCTGAATACATTCAGATCACAATAATTCACAGAACATTCTTAAACCCCCTTTGCACCTTTTAATTCGGCTATAACCTATAAAGCTTTTTTTCCTTCAAAACTCGAGTACAAACCTCTAATTTTTAAGTGTTAATGTAATGTAATGTATTGTGAGTATTTTCAATAGAAACTTTTGAATATCTTGAATACTACCTCAATGTTTCATGTATGTCAATATTTAACCGCAATTTTTATAAATAGTGTTCTAGTGAAAAGGATAGACAGATGGCCCTCCTCAAAAAATTCAACCATAATACTTTTATGCTCATAAATATACCTTTGAGGCTGGACTAGTTTTAAATGCAGATATTCTTTCTTTAGCCACACTCTACGAATGTTATCTTCTTTACCCGATTTAGAATTTTTAATTAACTGTAAAATGCAGAAATTCAAAACCAATGAACATTAAAATCTTCTTTAAGTCCCGTTTTTCTTTTCTCTTCGTTCCTGTTGTATTCATGGTATTCATAACCCCTTAAATCTTATTTAAACTTCCTTCGTTTTATAAAATGGATTTAATTACGAAACAATTATAGTTTTTACCTTATTCCCACTTAATTTTAACAGAATACTCTAAAATGTGGGTTTATGAATAAAGAAAGAAAGTATTTACTTCAAAATAGTGAGATTATTTATTCCTAAAGGATGAATGACTTATAAAGTAATTTTTAATAAATTGAAAGCTCAGCCTTGAGGGAAATCTATGTAAGACTTCCATCCTTCCATTATTCTGTTTTAATCGTCTGAATTATCATAACCAGTTTAATTCATGAAATTTTAATAGCTCAATTAAATAACTTTGCTTTGACAACCCTTTTACATTAATTTTGACTTTTTAAAATGCAAATATAAACTATGATAAACTCTGTACTATTTTCTGTCGAATTTTCTTTCACATAAAATCTCCATTAAATTATAAAACTATCCCACCCCCATAGCATTTCAGCTTCTACTTAAATGGAAAAATATTCTTAAATTTATTATATATATCTCCATTTCCAAGTTATGTATGTCATTATTTTTATATCATGCATACAAAATGAAATATGCACAGTATGAACGCCCCCTTAACTTTGCCATTTTGTATGTTTATCTATCCGAAATTTAATTACCCCTAAAAAAAAGTTCTGTTCCCTTCACAATTCAAAAAATGATGCCAGAATTTCTATAAAATGTAGAGAATTTTGGGTCACCAAAATTCCTACACAAACTACAGTAAAAATATAAATCAAATTCCAACTAAAGATAATATCCATTCAACTCTCAACACAATTTTGTTCTAAAATGTCAAAAAGCTGATTTAAAGAATGAGACATTTTCCATTTTCAAATTAATCTTGTGACTTTAAAAAGCTACATGTCATATTAAATTGTCAAACGACAAAGAGATGAATTAATTACATAGATGACAGACAGAGAGAAAGAGAGATAGGGAGAAATTTTATATTCCAAGGAGCAACTTGTAAATTAACACTTGACTGAACCCTTTAAGATTTTGTTTCTCCCTCCCTTTCTGTTTAACTGGTTTCTGTATCGTTTAAATGATAATGATAATCGTCATCCTCATCATGTACAATGAATAAGGATATCCCACTGTCAATCACTGATGGACGACGAAGATGCGATGCGTTGCGGAGAAGTTATATGTGTCTCTCCGTCCGGTTTGACAGTTGCAGTCACTTGCTATTGCAGAAACGTCATTATACGAATATGTATGTATGTCTCTCAGTCCAAAAATGTCAGCACGCAATGATGTCTTAAAAAAGATGGAAACAGATGAGAAGAAATATTTTCTTGTTTGAAAAGACGTTTGATATACGAAGGTGAAGACGGAACAGAGATACACAAAACAAGTGAATTCTTGAGAATGCACAAAATCATTTTGGGCTTTCAATTTCAAGGACTTACCAAAATGTGTACAATGCCCTTTTTATCTTCTCACTCCACCATAGAGTTCATTAGCTCTATCTGATCTGATCTGATGACGATGATGATGGTTTGGTCGATATTACCCCCCTAACACACCAACCACTCTAACCAACAGTCAAGTCTCTCGGTTCCATATTTGGCCAACTTGCCAAACAAACGCAAAGAGATATTTTATACTGAAAACAAGGAATGGAACGTTTTTGATAGCTTGATGCTGTTTATATGCGGAATGCTTCCATATAAACTCAACTCGTCGTGTCGTTGCGTTGCTGCTTGGTTTTATAGTAAGTATAACTTTTGGCTTGAACGTATAAATATCTTATAAGAGTGCTTAAAGTTGTATCTCCTTATGCGTGCGGTGGCTCATATGGCAAACTCGTGTTTTCTTGCCCTTTTCGTTTCAATATGATGATGATGATGATGATGATGGAGACACTGGGGCTGGCCATTTTCTTTACGGAGAAGGATGAAAGAAGCTAACAAATTGCAAGCATCGAATAAGATCACGAACTTTTCGAGTACCATACATCCATACAGTCTCTGGAATCTTTTAAGCTACTGGTACTGGTACTGGTCCGGTGTGGTTTGGTGGAACTTCATCTTCTGCGTCCGTCCTACTAAAAAAAGAGAAAGATGTGCCAAACCGATATGGAATGATATTTTAAAAATGCAGATTACTTGCTCTCTGGCTCTGGCGTATTTGGTTTGTGGAATTTTCTTCACGCTTCTTCATCGAATCATCGTGGTCGTTCGGTTGTCTCTTTTTGATTGTAATATTTTATTATGTCTTTCACCAGACCGTCATCATCATCATCATCAGAGACCAAGACCAAAGTGCGATGGACGGACTGATGGCGGTATAACTTTTGTTAATATTGTTTTACAAGTAATTAAATGTATTGATCGATAAAAAATTGTTTCGAACAATTTACTTTACTTTAATCGTAAATCGAAGAGCGGTATAATTGCATAATTGTGTTAAAATATTTTGTAATTGCTGATGGTTAATGGGTTTTACGACCGACCGACGAAGCACGCAACACATTGAAAGTGTCGGGAAGGTAGGTCGTATGGGAAATTTTAACGAGGTTTAATTTTGTTTTCAGTCGATATTTTGTATCCTGTTGAGTATTTTCATGGATGTGATGGTATTTTGAGTTAAACATCACAAAGCGGAGTTTTGTTTTGGAAAAAAAGAGGATAATTGACATTGCTCCATTCCAATAAGAACCAAAAATTGTATCCCAAGAAATATTTATTTTTTAATTTCTCACAATTTCTTCAATCTTCTTATACCCATTTTTGACCAAAAGTGACTTTAGGGCAAGGGAGGAATCAAAGCATAAGGTTTCAATGTTTTTTATCGTGTTTAAGAAAATAAGATTATTTCACTTGATATTTGAAAATCATCTGATAGAATTTGGCACCAAACTCTTTTATCAAAAAGGGGTGGTTTTGTTAGTGATCGCTTCTTTGTGGGATTAGAAACTACCTTTCTAATCATTCAGTACATTTTGTTTGCGATTCACAAAATAAATACTAGTATTTCTCAGGGTTCCGTTCTGGCTCCGCCTCTCTTTCTTATAATCACAAACGTCGCTTGTCTGCAACTTCTAATCCATTAAACTGTTTCAGAGATTGCAGTACTTTCAGCTTTTTATATTCGTTTCTGGATTCAGTAGCTAGTCCAAAGGATGGGAAACTTAAATTCGGATATCGACAGCATTAGGAATTATTTACCTTGAAAACCCAATTCTATCTCCAGTCGTTTAAGAAGAGTAAACCACCCACAATTCCGCGTTTAGGAAACTAATCGACTTTCGGTCGATTTCGTTGTGTGTGCATCGCACCGATCACATCTGATCAGGGGCGTCTTTAGACTTTTGGGGGCCCTGGGCCCAATAGGATTTGGGGGCCAAATAGGTACATATAATGTATTTTTTTTTTTTTAATTCTATGTAAGTTTATTTCTTTATATTTGTTTTGATTTGTTTTTTTTTTAGATATATGTATATTTAAGTTATCGTCATAGCTCTCAGCTTGTAGTACCCGTCGCATGATGGTTAGTGCGTTGGACTTATTGACATTAGTTTTTTCTAAATTTTCTAATGAATACAAAAATAAATAAAATGAATTGAAGTTAAATAGATCTTAGGGCCGAAAGGCATTAGCATTAAGTATTATTGTTTAACTTAGAGTGTCCGTATGGGACCAGTAAGTTAGTTGTAAATTATGGTTAATTAGGCTAGTTTTATGAATTTTTGTCTAGCTTTAAGATAGATTTAAAATTGAATTAATAAAAATGAATTTGGAAAAAAAAAAGTGCGTTGGACTGTCATGCCAGAGGTCTTGGATTCGATCCCTGCCTATGCCATCTAAAATATTTTTCACGGGTACTGCCTCTTGCGAGGAATTGACAAATTCTCCAAGAATAATTCTTGTCATGAAAAGTGCTTTCTCAAATTTGCCGTTCGGATTCGGATTTAAACTGTAGGTCCCCTCCATCCCTGACAACAGTATTCGCACACAGGATTGGTTGAGAGTTGTAAGTCACTATTCCCTAGTTCTCAACGCCACCCACTTTAACTTTAACTGTATATTTAAGTTTAAGTATACAATAAAATATTATTGAAGGCATACTTTTCTGACTTTGTCAGTTGCAAAATCATGAATTAAGTCATCAAATTCAATTTCCATTTTCAATTGATAAAATTTACAAGCTGTTTAGTCTATCTTGTAGTATTGTGCTTCGAAGTTCATTTTTTTACCGGTTCAATTTCGAAAATAAACGCTCTCCACTGCAGTTTGAAACCATCAAAGATACAAAAATTCTACAGGCAGTTTCTACATTTGGAAATGTGTTTCCAATTTCATCCACTGTAATTTGATTGTACAATTTTGATATTGTAATAAGATCTTCATTTACATCTTTATTGAATTTTTAAATATTGTACGAGGTGCAGGCATTCTACCTTAAGTTCTTCTGCATTAACATCTCTATGATATTTTTTTGAAAACTGTTCGCAAAAATTTTGCAACTCCATTGAAGTCAAATACTCGTATTGCAATCGACAAAAAAAGCCAAACAATGCCTTCATTTCTTGATAGCATTTGGATCGTATTTTTAATTGCAAAGTAATAGTTTCAATAATTGGAAAAAAAAGTTGATATTTTAACTTTTTCTTTCCCAATTAGCTGGACGGATGGTGCAGGACCATCAAAATATGTGGCACGCGAACTTCTACTACTACATATTTTTCGTTGCATTAAGTCTTTATAATTAGCATCCGGATTCTGAATTTTGGCACACGCTTCAAATTTATAAAAATTCTCCCTTATATCATTTATGAAAGAACAAAGCAAATTGGCAGCAACGTCACTCGTTATTGTTTCTTTTTGAAGGCTCTTGCTGGTTTTATGAATTCTTTCTAATATTGTGCTCTGAATTTCTGTTAAAATGAGGAACTCCAGTTTTGACATTTTCTTAGACAGGCTTAGTGCTTCGTTTTTTGTGTCTGGAGCTTGCTCTAGATCTCTAGAGATAGATGTCAAGGCTTCAGTAATTTGCTTATAACCATGATGGAGCGCGTTAACTGAATCAGCTCGTGCAGACCATCTTGTTTCAGAAAGGCTTTTAAGAATTCTATGTGACCCTAAACATACATTCAATTTATTCCAGCGATAGGTAGAAGCAGAAAAAAAGTTGTATATTTTTTGAACCACTTGAAAGAAACTTGTTGCCTCCTGCACACAACCAGCCGCATGAAGGCCTACTAAGTTAAGAGAATGTGCCGCACAAGGTACAAAGAATTCGCACTTCTCCTTTAATCTTGCTTGCAAACCAGAATATTTTCCCGACATATTAGACGCATTATCATAGCTTGTTCCTCTACAATCCTCTATTGAAATATCATGATTTTCCAGAAATGTCAAGATTGTGTCAGCCAAATATTCAGATTTATGCTCTTGAATATAGGTATACATTTTATGAACCTTTCGATGGGAACACAATTTTTAACTTACCGAATTGGAAAAGTCAACTGGTCGATATGAGAAAGGTCGGGTGTACTGTCAACACTTGGGGAAAAATATTTTGCCGATCTAATTTCACCTAAAATTTTCATTAGGACTTGTTTTCCCATTATATCAATGAATTCGTTGCAAATATTTGCTGATAAATAGGAAGTGTATCTCTTTCCTGATCTGCGATGAATTAATCATCATGGAACAACTTTGTGTTTGTTTATGGAGTGAGTTGAAAAGTCAACATGTGTGAAGAACTGTAGAGTAGAACGAAAGCAGAGTTGTTAAAATAATGTTGACAGCGTGTGCAGGTGTATGATTAAAGATTCATGTTGCCAGAAGTTTAATATGTTGAGGAGTAGAATTTCAACGGAACGGAGAGTAAAATGAAACTAAATGTTTTTCGGTTACTGCCCACTAACCTTATTTCGTTTTCTGTATAATTCTTGTATAGATTTATTCATTTTGAGTTGGTGGATTTGGGGGCCAAATATTTGCGGGGCCCTGGGCCCATGCCTAAAGACGCCACGGCATCTGATGGAATGATCACATATTGGACATTGTCAAAAATGCTGCCACATGTTTAGGATTTCTCCGACAAAGGTGAAAGAACTTTCAAAACTTTAATATTTAACTCACATATTTGGGAATGTGCCCCTAAAATATGTTTAAGTCTTTTAGATAAAATCAAAAAAAAAATTACTAAAAATGTTCTGTCAAAATAGCCAGCAACCCGCCCTCCTTCTCAAAACAATTCAGCAGTAATATTCGCACTGCCAGGAATATTCATCAGTTCAATTTCGAGCTCAATTTCGGTCGTACGTGTTAAGTATAGAGATTATTTTTTAACCGCACATCAAGAATGTGGAATGCCAATGTGCATCGGTATCACCTCTTAAATGCTTATCCTTCCCTATTTTCCTAACGCTCGCATTGTGTGTTAGGGGCAGTAATAACCCCTTAAGTGTATGCAAATTATAAGTAAAAGAATAAGACCCCTGGATCTAGATTCTAGGCTATTCCTTACATACAAAAAATACTTCTAAACTTTTTTTTGGCTGCATGAGGTGTTTCGGTGGTTGTTGTCTATGATTTGACAGTTAAGAATGTCAAACTGTGTTGACATTTCTGTTTAGTAAGGTTTACCAATGTAGTACCCGTGGCATGATGGTTAGTGCGTTGGACTGTCATGCAAGAGGTCTTGGGTTCGATCCCTGCCTATGCCATCTAAAGTTTTTTTCACGGGTACTGCCTCTTGCGAGGAATTGACAAATTCTCCAAGAGTAATTCTTGTCATGAAAAGTGCTTTCTCAAATTTGCCGTTCGGATTCGGCTTAAAACTGTAGGTCCCTTCCATCCCTGACAACAGTACTCGCACACAGGAATGGTTGAGAATTGTAAGTCACTAGGCCCTAGTTCTCAAACGGACTGTTGCGCCACCCAATTTATTTATTTATTTTATAAGGTTTACCAATTCAAACCACAGATCAGTCAGTCGGCTTTTTATTGACTTTACTTTATCATGTGTTATAAAGCGCGACCTAAGAATGCAGAGCTTCAAAAAAGAAAGTTTACTTAAGTTAATTTTATTTGATTTATTTACTTATTTCTTTTATTCAAATTAAACAAAAGAAGGAAAGACACTGCTGCCAAATACAGATTCTGAAATAAAAAAAGCAAAATTGCAATGACAATTCAACTGACAGCTGTCAAAGCGCCACAAAATAGAAAATTAATCTCAATGCTTTCGAAATTTATTGTTCGTTTTTTAAACCCTTCTGGAAACATTCATGTGGTCCGAAATAATTTGTCTAATACCTTTTGAATTACGGTTTTTATCCATTTAAATAACCTACTTAGTCTAAATGCATTGTGTCAACATTTGCCTACTCATTTAAAAACTGTTACCACATTCAATTTACACCTGATGGCTTCTTTTGTTTTGGGAAAAAATTCTATAGAATTCTTAAATTACCTGAACATAGGTAAACGAAAATTCTCTGTGGTTCAAGGTCTGGTTTTGCATTTCATGTAATTTTTTTCAACACAAAGGTTTTAAATTTCGAAATTCCTAACCGGATTTTGACAAACAAAAAAATACCAACTTAAATGACACAAACAGGGCACTTTATAAATAATGTTGCATGCATCCTTCTTGCGTGACTTTTTCGTATTTTTGTTTGTCAAAAATAACACAAAAGAAAGAAAGAAAGAAAGGAAGAAATTTATTCGAAAAATTTGCTACTTTTTCCATTTTTTGGAATACTATCTTTCTACATACATAAATATGTACAATACCTATGCATAAAGAATTTCCGAAGTATTAAGGGCCAAATAACAAAAAAAAACCAAGCACAAAAGGATGAAGAAATTGAAAACGACAGCAAGAAAATGTAAAAGGAAATAAATATATATGTATGCAATCATCATAAAGGAATTTTTCAAATTCGCTTTCTTTCGGAACTAAAAAGGAACGAACTGTCAGATATTTTTACCTGGTTGAGTCTTCAACTGACAAAGTAAAAATATACCCACAGAAAGATTTATATACCTTTAAGGAAATATTGTCTGTAATAAGGTTCAGTGATAAGGATGAGTTGATTTTAATTGCGTCTACAAAAAGAAGGCTTAGTCAAGTAAAAGAAAACAAATTTAATTACCTACCTAGAGAAAAATTATAACAATTCCAATTAGCTCTGTTAGTTCATAGTCTAAAGTATTTTGCACTTCCTTTCATAAACTTTGATCTCAAAAAATAGAGTTCTTTTATTTCATTTTACTTTCCTTTGACTTCCCAACTGCTTAAAAACTTGAGATTGGAGAAAATCAACTTTCACAAAAGTTACCATTTTCTTAATTGTGTTAAATGACTTACATATTTCAAAAATGATTCACAATAAATCAAAATGGCGTCTAAAGCTTAGTGTACACGATTGCCAGGTCTGACAATCATTGTCAGATCTGCAAACGTCTGACAATGTGTGAAAATGAGCTGACAATGAGCTGACAATTTTAATTTGTGTGTACGCGGTTTGCAGATATCTACAAACATCTGCAAATCTGTTGCCAAATATTTGTCTGACAATGTCGACAAACTAATTTGGCCAAATAGCTAGCAATAGATTTGCAAGCATTTGTAGATTTTCTGCCAACCGTGTACACACCAAATCAAATTTTGGATGTGCAAATTTATTTTCAGCTCATTGTCACACATCGCATCAGTCAGAAAATTTGTCTGCCAATGAATAAATTTGCAAATGTTGCTCAAGCGGCATCTGCAAATTTATTCACTGTCAGACGTTTGCAGAAACGTCAGAAAATGAAAAAAATTTGGTAATCTCTCAATGAATTTTGTGTACACACGATTGCCACATCTGCAATTTAATTTGTCTTCAAAATGATTGATGAACAAATTAATTGGCAGATATTTGTCTGCAAATTAGGAGCCAAACCATTTGTCTGCAAATTAATTTGGTGTGTACACGATTGTCAGCCATTCGAGACAAATTTGTCAATGACAGATCTGGCAATATTTGCAGATCTGGCAATCGTGTACACTTAGCTTAACAATAATTTTGTTGAAGCAATTTATTTCAAAATGGCGGCTGTGTAACGTTTTGCTGTGACTTTTCTTTTTTTAAGGGTCCACGGTCGGACTAACAGCTCCTTTAGAAGTACGTAGGAGCTGTAATATATTTTTCAAGACACATATATTTAAAACTTTAAGCCGGCGGTTGTTTAAAGATTTTCTGAGTTATGAGTGTAGCTAACTTAAAAACCGCAGTATTGACATAAACTCGTTTAAAGTTTGGAGTAGTAGCAAATCAGGAATAATTTTGCAATACCCTTGCTAATACCTTACTTAAATACAAAAACCGAGTTCTCAAAGTCTTTTCTCCGACAGAATACTTTAGGACAACGTTAAAAAAAAAACGATTATTCAAAAATTCTAGGTTGGCCAAACCCCTCAAAGTACTAGGAATGTAGATGTATGAAGTTAAATTAATGATGCACCTTAAGTTATGATCCATAAGTCATGATAACTTTTGACTTCCGTATTTAATTTTTAATCCTCGTCAAATGTCAGTTTTTATCATTTCAACAAAAGTAGATATATAAACAACGAAACACGTCAAAGTCAAACCTTTAAACCTTTGAGTTGAAAGTATATAAAGCAGGAAAACAACTTCCATCAATATATATGACATCATCCAGTTCAAGGATTGGCTTTGGCTTTGGGTTCGATTGCGTGACCGATATTGATGCCAAATCAAACAAAACAGAAAAACCCATCAGACAATGAGAAAGAGAGGTGTAAGACACAATAATACCATCACCGGAAGTTGCATTTATATTCGAATATATACCTTTTCTTTTATTTCCAAGTAGTACCTAAAATATATAATTGGTTTTGATGTGTCATCCCTCTGTAGTATGTTTGCCTTTCAATCAAATCGATTGTGGTAAAGATAAAAGTCGCCGGTAGCAGTGTAACGTGTAGCATACCAAGAATCTTTTTAAGGTAGCATTTTTTCATGTACCTTTCTTAACGAAGTGTTTTTGTTTTTGTTGCTTTTTTTTCTTATCCCAAGGATAAAAATCTTATAAAATGTTTGAATAAACAACATCACGTGAAGAGTATAATTATTATCATCATCATTGTATGTTAAACAATTTTCATTCGCCCTAAAACATCCTTTATAATGCAATTGAAGATACTCATATGTATGCGTATACCATAACGACACGACGAAAACAACAACAATAAAAAACTCAGTTTAACATGACAACTTAAATGTAATCCTGCTTAAAATTCAAGCAATGTCTTATGTTTCTTCAAAAAAAAATTTTAAATCGGTGATTTTCAAAAAAAAATTCTTGAAATAATTTTTGGAAGACAATCAAAAAAAGAAGGAACAAAATTCCAGTTGACCTTTAAACACAAACAAAAAATTAATTGGCGACGACGACGTGCCAATTTTTAGAAAAAGAATAAAATTGAAAGATGCATGCATATTTTACCGCCGCCAGGTAGAAAAAGGAATTTTGTTTAGATGTGAAATTGCAGAACCGAAAACGATAAAATAAAATTGACAGGTTAGAGAAGCTGTGTGTGGATTTATTTGCAACAAAATTGAATGCAAGCTGACACAAGATGTATGATCTTTGAGGGGTAAAATGAAACGATAACTGACAAGTGGTATATGTATGTATTCGTATTGAAACATTTTCTAAAAGGACTTTATTAAGTTTTTTTTTTAACTTTTTAAGTTCATTGTAATAATCCTTCAAATCAAATAAACAGGGTTTAAGTATTTAATTTAAAGGAGCTTTCTAAAAGGTTCTTTTGAATGTTTTCTGTCTAAAGCAGCATTCACATGAGCGCGACCAACGAACGACGAATGAATTACAAAATTTGAGTTTATATACATACGTTTGAAGACATATTTCCACACGAATTCTTAACAAATCGATAGCCATATAGTTTTTATTTGATTTATGATTGATTTTAATATCATATACATACATACATATGTATTAATAAATTTAAGAAAACAAATTTATTCGTCGCGAAAAAAAATTGTAGTTGATACGAACTGTCAAACTTTATTCGCGTTCCACATTATCCACACTCGCAACGAATAAAATAATCGCGCGTACTTAACCTAAAAAAATCATTCTTGTTTTGGTTTCGGTGGTGAATGGTGTTCGGCTGTGCGACGAATTAAAAACTCTCATGTGAAAGAAATGTCAAAATCGACGAATATTCGTTCATTCGTTGGTCGTTGGTCGTGCTCATGTGAATAGTGCTTTAATCCTAAAGACTTTTAGATTTCAGGGTTTCGAATATGTCCTTATCGTATTATTGACGGATTGTTCACTTCACTTAACGGCCGACTCGAACTAAGTTGAGATAATATATTTTAGGAATGGGTTAAGCCAACAAGCCTCTGTATGACACTAAAATAATGACACTCAATTTGACATATATGACAGAAAAGAGCACCGAGCAAGTCTAGTATAAGTTTTATCATTGTTCTCCGATTTATTTATGAAATACACTGCAGATCTGAACTGTCAAATTTTTTTAGAATTTGACATCTGTCACCTCCATACCACACGAAACAAATTTGAAGTCAGCTGAGCTCAGATTTTTACTTTATTAGGCGTTTTTCTTTTTTAACTCAGAATAGAGCTCTGAACAGTCTGAGTACGAGTATATCGAGCATTCTCTGAACATCCTCTGAACAAAGCGTGTTCTTAGCGTTCAGAATTATTTTTGAAACACACCTGAACACTTAAGCTGTCACTTTTTGACATTCCAATTTATTTGTCATTTTCTGCAGAAGCAAGAAATAAGATTTAAAGCTTAAATTAAAATGAAAAAACTAATTATATAATGAAACAAGCATTCGATTAGTTTTTTGCAGAAAGTGAGGATGAAGATTCTGAAACGGAAGACGTTGTTCCAAGGTTTTCGCACAGAACTTTCAAAAAACATTTTCGAATAAATCCAGGTATTTTTGAGACATTATGCAGAGAAATACATGCTATGGATGTTTATAATTATGGACTTAAAAGAGAGTCTATTTCAATAGAGAAGTCTGTTTTAATAGGCCGACTTATTTCTTGTTTATTTAATTGTATGATTTTTTTTTTCAATTTCACCTGTCAAATGCTTGTGTTCAGCATTCAAATCGGTCTGCTCAGTTATTTTATTTTGAGCTCAGAACACGATCAGAAAGAAAAATGAAACAAAAATTTGAAGCTTTGAACATTCAGAGGTAAAAAGAAACAAAATTTTTTGTTTGACAGTTCAGGCTCTGCTCTAAACTAAAAAATAAAAATGCCTATTAACTCGATCATTGTATTCCGCGCTAGCTCTGATTGAAAAAAGAAACACTATTTCTGTGCTCAGATACGTCTGAGCTAAAAAAGGAAAACTGATCTTTTTATTTTGACAGCTCAAAACTTTGCTCTATGGTAAAAAAAATACACCTAAAACCACAATCTGTCCTATTGGAAAGAAATTTATAAATAAATGTACTGTTAAGTCATTTTCAAGAGCGCTGCAATTTATTAATTTTTTTTATTAATTTTTTTTTTGGTTTTTATTTCTTGTAAGAAAACTGTCAATTTGATTTTTCTCAAAATTTGTGCGAAGGTTAAAAACATTGCGAGTACCAACTTTTTGCATTTCTTGATACGAGTATGTTCAAAATATTCTCCCAGCTTCAAAACAAAAAATCAATGGAAACTCTTTTCAACATCGAACTTATTTTCTGGTAATTCCCTTTAAGCACGAATGTTTCATAAAACCAAAATAAATTGGTCACTTAGTTTTAAATTATCGTAAGTAATAAGCCCAAAAATCCCAGTTATCCAACAACTCTTAATTATAATCCTTCTTTATATTGCAAAAGTATTTATCGTATCATCTGCATACAGACGCTAATTTTCACTTTCCTTCCACCTACATACATACATCCAACATACTCGAATTACAACAAAAATGTTTCGCAACATTATTTATGTAGGTGCAAAAAATCAAACACAAAATATGCCTAAAATTTATCGGCAACATCAATATCACTCTTAACCTGTTGTCCGGCGTGTATCACCGGAGATAAGCATCAAATATATGGTGGTGTAATAACTGTCAGAAACACATGCGAAAATCATGATACATATTTTATTAATTAATTATAAATTATATCACACTGGCAGGCGGATTACAACGATGACAAGCGTCGCGTCGCGCGTTGTTGCGTTTCCACCTATAAATGTGTACAGTACATACAAATACAACACACGGCACACGCTGCAAATAATAATTTGTATCTGCAACATGTAAATACACACGCAGCCAAAGTACAATGAGCTAGCTGGATGACTTGACTTGGCTGTGACTGCGACTGTGACAAATCCCCGTTCGTATGTTCGAGCACAAAGCGACTCTCTCTAAGTAGGGCAATCTTGTTTTTTGTATCTTTGTTTGCGGATAGATTGCAAATCCAATGAGCAGCCTCAAGTAAACAGCTTTTATTTGTTATTACCATAAATGTACAAAACCCAACCGCGCGTCTCGTCGGCATCGTCGCTGCCACTGCCCCCTGCCGGCCAAACAGCAATTCCTGCTGAAGTAAGGTTCACCATCATCGTCGTCGGTAATATCGTGTGGTAAAAATAACACTTACCTGCGCTGCTGGTTTGATACACACGCGTGTTTGGAACTTTTCCTTTTTCTCCCGGTAGCTACGATCAGTGAGAAGTTTTGAAGTTGGAAGTAGTCCCGCGTCACATCGATCGCACCACGGGAGACTCTAGCAGCAGCCAGCAACGCAGGCAGCGTCCTACTCACTTTTGGTCCACCAAAGGAAACTAGTTTCTTATAGCAGGCTCAATACTATCTCTGTATATGCCCAAGCCCATGCCCACAAATAACAACTCATTATTGCATTTGTAAGCAATTTTTTTTTTGTTGTTCACTGCACCTAAAGCCATCATTCGATATTTTCCTTATTTGCTTCCAAAAAACACCTTAAGTTGAAAATTTGATTGAAGGTTTGAGATAAGCTCAACTCCCATCATCTGTATCTGTCTTTGGTCTCTAGTGTATCGCTGCCAATCGAACTTATCACGATTTAGAAAAATGATCCTAAGTTTTCAAAACTTTTCACTCGTTGGAACGTTGTAGCTCAGCTCTGCTCTTGCTTGATGCTCTCTCTCTCTATGCCTCCGGTCGATTTCGTTTCGATTCCAGCGATATAAAAATAAAATACAGTTACATTTAGCTAAATTCTGCAATCTTGATCGGGCTAGAGAAATAATAGCAATTGATTTAACTAGAGAAAGATTCGAATATGGGGTTTTTATTTGTTTTAACGCCTGAGTCGAATCGAGTCGATTTGAGTCTGACTGAGTCTGGTGCATAGATACGGTGACCATCCGTTCATTATTATAATGAACAGTTCATTATTTGAAGAAAATGTTCATTATGCATTATTGTGTGCCGGAAAACATAAAAATGTTCATTATTTTATACCTTACATACCCTTACATCATAATTCGTTGTCTTTCTTTTTCGGAACACTTCCTAATCCCACAATTACAAAAATCAGATCATATCATACATCCTAACACACAGGGGAAGTTAAACTAATACGCTTACACTTGCGCACAGGTAAAATTAATTTCCAGTGGTGAAAGTCACACTGGAAATTAATTTTACCATTGAGTTGTACTGACCATGACAATGGTAAAAATAACTTTCAGTGAATGTGAATGAAACTCATCTTTTTTCCATTTGGACTAGTTATAGCATTTTCCATAAGTACTTTTGAGAGTGCACTCCGACTGTTGGAATTATTGCATTGTTGAAAAACTCTCCTTCCTGGGACTAAGTGGAGTTGAGTTTTATGTATATTATGAAAAAGAGAAGCAATATTTCAATTAATAACACTAAAGTTTTCGACGAGTTTTCACATGTACAAAATTATGTTTCTTCAGAAAAAATTTTTGAATGGAAATGAGTGCTGGAGATAGATGGGTTTAAATTTTCAAGTTTTTCAATGAAAAAATGATACAGTATGAAAACATTTCAAAAATCGTAGAGTTTTGTTTATGCCTTCCTGGTTCTAATGCCCCTATAGACAGTGATGGATTTACGCCTAGGCCCGTGAGGCCCAGGCCTAGGGCGGAATAATTTGAAGGGCGGCAAAATTTATGAAATGCTTAACACTTGAAAGCGTTTCTACATTTAAACATACCTTAATGAAAGGCACAAATATATCTTCGATCTAAAGTTTCGGAACGCATCCAAAATCATAACTTCTGTTTGCCAATTTAAAAATTCAATCGAGAAAATCTACGTTAAATTTGAAATTGCGAAAACAAACAAAACAGAACTGTAAGATAGAAAAATCTCACCTCATCTCTTTGTTTTTGTATCTGCAGGGATCAGTAATACTGATGATGCAGACTTTAAAAATTCTAGAAATGTTTATAGTGATAAAACAAGGTATTGTTTCAAAAGTTTATTTCTACGTACGCAAAAATGGAGAGATTCAACGCCGTGAGTGGTAGATTTATTTAGAAACTAAAGGCTCTGTATTTTGTATTCCATGCTTATTATTTGGTAGAAGTGGTGAAATGAATGCTTTTACTGACGTAGGATTCCGTGACTGGAAAAAATCAAAAGCACGCATCGAAGAACATGAAAATTCTGACTTTCACAAAACTAAAGTTAGTCATTTTAAAGCTTGAGCAGTAGTTCACAGGCGTGTTGATCAAAATCTAATAAAACAACTCGATAAAGATATAATGGAAACAAATTTTTTACCGAGCAATTGCAATTATTAAATCACTAGCAATAAGAGGCCTGCCATTTCGAGGAAATTCAGAACGAATAGGAGATCCTCATAATGGGAATTTTTTAGGAACAGTATGACTCCTTGCTAAATTTGTTCCATTTTTATCTGAACATTTAAAATTGTATGCACACCCTGGTAGTGGGAATACATCGTGTTTATCTAAAACAATCTATGAAGAAATTATACTGTTGATTCAAAATAAAGTACTACAACAAATTTCTAGTGAAGTGCAATCTGCTAAGTATTTTGGTATAATTGTAGATTCTACGCCTGATTTAGCACATGTCGATCAGCTTACTATAATTATACGATATGCATGTACGTGGTAACGGTGAAATTGTTAAAAGGTTTCTAGAATTTCTACCAAATATCGGCCATAAAGCTAAAGATATTAAGGATGTATTGTTAAAATCTCTAGAAATACTTTACAAGAACTATACAATTTCTTTACTATATCTGCTTATCGTTGAGAAATCTTGGTGCAGCGTACAAATTTAAGAATTAAGAGTCTTTTTCAAACTCGTTGGTCTGTTTGACATGATGCATGTTACGCATTAGAAAAAGAGTGGTCTGCAATAATTGATGCACTGGAATTTATTGTCGAAAGCAGAGATGAGAAACCGACTACGCGATCTGAAGCTACGAGATTGCAGCGAAAATTACAACATTTAGAAAGAGCAATCCTAGTCGTTGTCTGGATTGTAATTTCAGGTCGTTTTAATGCTGCTAGTAAGAAGCTTCAAGAATCTCAAGCTGATTTATCATCCGTTGTGCAGATCTATAGACATGAGAGACAGACAATTTTCTGAATATGAAGAAAAAGCTAAAGCACTGTCTGGAGTTCAGGATTATTATCATTATGATACTCGTCGTCACCAGAAAAATGCAGCCAGATGACTCACGGCTAAATGAAAGACCACCTTTTTCTGGACCAGAAAATGTTCGCACAAATGTTTATTACTCTATTTTAGACACTCTTAGTCTACAATTATCCGGGCGTAAAAGTGCATCTGAAACATTTTACCAACACTTCAATTTTTTCGAAAATTAATGTGAAATAGATACAAACGAGTTGAAAAATCTTGCTAATAAATTAGTCAATAAGTATCCTGACTATTTGGAAGAGACGTTAGACAATGAATGTATTAATTTCCATTATCAATTCAAAATTCCTTAGCAAAAATAGAAGATGCCATGTATTGCATTCCCGGAGTCTTCTAGATGTTTATCCAAATTTGAAAATTTTTGAATTGATTAATATAAAAAAAAATATTTATTATTTGTCTTTCTAAGGATCATAACTTATTATAAATCTTTCATGGTAATTAATTATATTTATAAATTATACTACAATAAAATAAAGTTATTTTGAAAAAAAAAAAAAAATATTGGATACAAATTTATGAAAAAAATTTAACAATAAGGGCGGCGCATCGAACGGGGCCTAGGGCGGCAGCAAGCCTAAATCCGTCACTGCCTATAGAGAGAATTTTCTCAATTTTAAACAATGTATGGACAAACGAAAAAAACAATATGAAAATTGAAACAATCAGGTCCATTTTAATTTGCAAATGCAAAAAGGAAAGCCAGAATTAATTAAAAAATGTGTTCTTCCGAAAAGTACTTATTTTAACAATATTAATATATTGTAATTCAATGTCAAAGTTGTTTTATTAGCCAATATGATATAAAAGAGTTTAAGGTTTTGTTTATTTTTTTTGTAAATTTGTTAGAGACTGAAAAAATCTGTGTTATTTTTATGTTTGTTTTGTTTATTATCGATGAAAGGTCCTTTTTTGATTAGTTTATAAATACATATACCTAATTATACTATATTTATTAATTAATTTATATTATATATATTATATTTATTTACTATTACTCAATGAAATACAAAAAAAAATCTTGAAAACTGGTCAACATTTTTCATTTTTTGGGTAGGTACTGTTCATTATTTTTTCTCGGAAAATATGGTCACCGTATGCATAGAGTATTACCAGCCAAAGGAAGGAGTGTGTAGGATTTGAAAGCAGCGGAAATGAAAAATCGAGGTGGGCTATAACGTTTTGCCTACGCCTTGGGCTAGGATAGGAACCAAGCTGGTGCTGGACTGCTTTAAGCAGACATAAATCTAAAAATAAAAAAACAAAAATATTAAACATGAAAATAAAATGCAGAATACTCTTTTGAGTAAACAGCGCAAATTAATGGATAATTTATTATGTTTCGCTTGTAAATTGAGAGAAATGAATGGATGCAATTGATTTTGAATTAAATTTACAGAAATTTCCATAAACAAATAGTCGAGTTAAAAGTTAATGCATTTTATTGGATTTGATTTCGATTCGGGATTTACAGATGCGTACCTAAGCAGGTGGTGGAAAATGGAAGTAATAAAATTATTATTAGTAAAGGAAATTGTAAATGTTATTCAAATTGATTTAATTTAAAATGATGTTATCTGTCATAAATGTACATAGCTTAAGGTGAAAGAGAACATGGCTTTTAAATAAGGAATTGATTTAGATGGTTGGAACAGGCTTACCGCATCAGAAAGACACATGTACACTCTGCAACATTTATGATATACAATTCTGTCAAAACAACATGAGAGTAGAAGATATTTTGACATATAGACTGTCAATGTCAGTAATGCCAAAATCCGATTATTTGTACATTTTTTCGTTTAGAGTGTTGGCTGTACTGATTATGCTTAGAAAAATTAAGGTAAGCAGAAACAGGCATTTTTGTTTTTAGTTCAGAGCATAGAACTGTCAAATAAAAAAAAATGTTTCTTTTTTACCTCCGAACGGTCAGCCCAGACCGAGTTCAATGTTGAGTACAAGCATTTGAAAGGTGATTGTTTTATTATTATTTAGTTTTTTTCATTCATATTTAAGTTTTGAATTTTTTTTTGTTTTTGTTGAAGAAAATGACAAGGAAAATGACAAATATAAAATAGTGATAAGTGTTCTGGTGTGTTTGAAAACTAATTTTGAGCGGTTTGTTTAGAGGATGTTCAGAAATTCGTAGCTTGCTTCATATGCTCAGACTCTGTGCAGAATTCTTTTCTGCACATATCGTATTGTTTTGCCCAAATACTCACAAATAGGGGTATAATGTAGTGGGAAGCAGTAGGAGCTTTTCTTTTTAAGCTCAGAGCAGAGAACTTACTTAATTTCTTAAGGTAGCGCTTTAGCCCGGGGTTGACCTGGGCCTCAACCAACATGCGTCTCCAGCCAGCTCGGTCCCTAGGTAGCTGTCTCCAGTAGAGGACTTAACTGTTAAAAAAGGTCTATGTTTCTTTTTAAGCTCAGACATATCAGAGCGCTCGGGTTGTGTTTCTTTTTTCAATCAGAGTTAGCTCGGAGTGCCCTCTATGACGTTTGTTTTGTGTCTTATGAAAGAGACAGATATCAAATTCTAAAAATTTTGACACCTCGGTTCTTTTGTGGGTTTCATACAAAAATCGGAGAACTCTGATCAAATTCTGAGCTTACAAGGGCAAACGAATATAAGCAGTTTTGTATGATTTGTGGTTCAATGTATAAAGAAAGTTGCACTATTGCCATCTACTGGATTTGAAGATGCAACTGCAAAATGTGTACTATTTTTGAATGTTAATATAATAAAATAAAATCAAGTTTACGAGTATTTCCACTCGCCTTGTGTTTCTAAAAACACTCCTGCTTTTGAAATGTCAAACAAATTGCAGATTCGGTTCCTTTGTGTTTAACCAGTTATTGGACTGAGTTCTTTTTATGGATGTAAGAACAAACTCTTCTTATTTTGAAAGAATCCGCACTAATGAGTACACAATTGGAATGTTAATTAAGAAAAGGAATGATACAATTGATCGCAACCTTTGGAATCGATAAGATCTGTTTGAAGTGTTTAATTGGTATTTCTAATTCCTTATGCTCTATTAAAAATGTCATTATTACTATCAGTCGATGAATTGATCATTTTATATAGAATAAATATGTATGTTTGTCGCAACAAAACCCAATCAAGGATGACAAAGTACATTCCAATGGCACTAATTATGAAATGACATTAAGTTTTCTCATTTAAAGGAATTTAAAAGTACTTTTTCCCAATCTGTCAAATTCAGAAATGGCAGTGATTTGATTACTTTGTGGAAACTGACAGATGTAAAATTGCAAGCAAAATGAAGAAAGACATTAAAAACAGATTTTATCTTAAAAGTAATTTCTAAGTGATTTCTTTATCATTGAAATGTCTTTTTTTCGATAAAATCAAAATATATTAGTGTCTGTATGAAAAAAATTGTATTTTTGCCAAAAAAACCCTCATGATTAAATCTATTTGGCCAAATGACTTTCATATACCTATGTAGTTGAATAGAAAATCATTAGCAGAAAAACGAACATAAAGGGTGTGAACATGTACACCGAGAACAGCTTTGACAACAGATGTGAAGTGTCCCTCATTAGAATCCAACAAACTACAAATATAGTACCTTAGGAGAAAAAAAAACCAATAGCTCTGTTTGTTTACACATATATTTGCCAACAGTCATCTTGTCATACCCTCGAGATGAATAACAACATGTACTTCTTTACATATGTACATATAGAATAACGGCGACATACATTTGCCCAAGTAAACAATGTTCCAATCAAAATGAAATAAAGCACTCGCTGGCTGGCTGGCTGACTGCCTGTATGGCGCAAACAATCCAAACGTCATCGTCATCATGACAATCTCAACGGCAGCACCATCGCACCACCCTCTCTAATCGAAATAGAAGTTGTTGACATTATTTTTTGTTTCTCCTTGTTGTTCATGTGTGGTACATATTTCCTAATGTTCCAGTGTCCTGATTTCAGTGCAAATACCCTTCTCCTGTCACATCACAGAACACAGCACATTCATCAGAAACTTGAGAATATTCAATTAAATTTTCACCACCGTTCGTACTAAATTTAACCCACAGCCACAATTGAATTATTATTTTTTGAAAAAAAAGTAAAGAACTGTTGAAATTTGACAAGTAGCCGGTAGTATCCCGTTAGAAAAACTAAACATGAATTACCAAAAATAACAGGATACATTTATGTGCTTGTAAAATTTGGAAAGTAAATGTCATAATGGTGTCAAATTTATTATATTCAACCTCGTGCTTGACGCGCGAACGGAAACAGACGACTTTTTTTGTCAAATTCTTTTATTTATTTTCTTTTATAAATTAGCTATTGAAAGGGGATCATTAAATGTTAAAAGATCCCTTTTTGTGTTCCTCTTTTGCAAATAGGTTGCATGTTTCACTCTTTTGTATTCCATTCTATACTCGTATTCTCATCTGGCACTCAAAAAGGAACAGATCTTTGAATGTTAAACATCAGATATCTATTTCGATCTTTGAATTGAACATCTGCCCTTTTCGAAGCAAATTTATTAGTTTGTTATTAGTTTTCTAAAGAGGAAATTGTTAAATTGTAACCCAATTTCTTACACACTTCATTAATTTATTTAAGCACACCATGTGCAATGGGAGCTCCATAAAGCAAGAATGCAGATGCATAGTTATGACGTTTTCGATTGGTCATCCGCATAGAATCCTATTGCACCCATAAAATGACAGTTCTTCTTGTTGATAGAAGGGAAAATGTCTCTAAATTTGAATTTAAATTAAAAATGACGTTTGTCAAATTTGACAATTCAACAAAATTCGAGTTCGAACCAAATACCAAACAAATAATGTATATTTTTCTCGAAGTTTTGTATTACAAGTTAACAGCACAAATTAATAAACTTCCTATATATGTACATATGTGTGTGACTTTCTTGTTCGGAAATTGTTTATTTAAATATTTAAAATGGATTGATTCTTAAATAAACACTCTTTGTTGTTGATTGAGTTCGATGTCAAATGAATGGAATGTGTCATACAAATAGCTTTCCATTTTGAATAAAGTGCAACGTGTGCGTTATATCGATTTTTAATGTATGACTGATGGCTTTAAATATAAACGTGTGCAATGCTATGCTTTATAAAATAATGTAAACTTTTATTTATTAACATAATTTTGTTAATGAAAATGGGGTGATACTTTTTGCTTAGAACTCATAATAATAATTATTATTATTTACATATTAGTATAAGCAGGTGTAAAGTAAAAAATATGAGAAATTGAAGTACAAATGAAGTAAATTGTTTTGTATAACAAGGACAAACCGTTGGCTGAAAGTTTAAATGCAATTTGCAAGTGTCAATCAAGCCCAGAACTGCAGTTCACAAAAATGTTTTATTTATCAGGTTTTCCAATGGTAAAATAAATAATATTGATTTTGGATTTAAATCTGTCAATACTTCAATTTTCCATTTTTTTTTATTCCATTGAGCTAAGTGAATTGACAGATCCAATTATTTTGAGAGATTCCTTTTGACAGTTCATTATTTTCTCCAAATTCTGAAGATGGCGAGTCTTTTTGAAGGAGTGAGAAAAAAGAATGAATCCCCCTAACAAAAAGTCCAATGTAAACACTATCTTTAATTTACATAATTTAACTGTAAAAATTATTATTTAGAAATGTCAACATAATTGAGGATTATGTTAGGATCATATCGATCTTTCAAAGTACGTTAGACTAAAACAAGTCTGAATGACAGCTACAAAAACATTAAAGTTCAACTAGAAATAAAAAACGCCAACACAGTAACAAGTATAAGATCAATTGAAAACCGTCTTCCATTCGCCATAAAAATATTTCTCTACTGAAGTCAATGCTTTCATTGCCTTTCATCATTTAAACCAATGATTGGAATGTTTTTGCTAGCTCGGTTTTAGCAATCATTGAACATTTTTGTCATTGAACAAATGTCCTGATTGAAATCCAATAGAAAATATTTTTTGACAGAAATCTATTATCGGTATTGAATAAAATTGAAGCACAGGTTAGTGAAACGATTCGTTTTCTTTTTTGACAACACGGAATCAGCTGTCCAGGAAAATGAATGTTCGTCAAAAAAAAAAAAATAGATAAATTAATTTTTTAACAAAATATAACTGTAAAGTTCAAGTTAAGAGCAGTACCTATGTACTGTACATAGTTTGTGTTTCTAATCAAAAGAAAACACATAAAAACATCCACTTAAACATTTTTCTGGCTTGGTTTCCATGGTAGCTATAAGTAGTTTGCAAATAATTCTTTTTTATTTAACTTAATTGGTCTTTTCCCATTACAAAAACAAATTTATTGGATCTTGCAAAACACAATTCCTGGCAAGTCTTCCAATTGGCAACAAAAAATTGATTTTTTATTGATCTAAGATCAATTTTTCGGTAGATTTAATTCTCATTGTTCAGAACAGATGACAGCTGACAGTTTGACAAGCATAAGTATTTAAAAATTAATTCTCAGCTCGACATTGGGCAGGTTCAGCCGACATAAGGGACTTGAAAGTAAGGCAAGTTTGTATAGCATCTGATTGGCCAGCTGCCAAAAAATTGCCTTCCAATTAAGGCAACTTTATTGGAAAGTTGACTGGAAAGTTAGTCAAGAAAAATCTCCCTAAATATCAAGTCAAGCCAACTTATGTCAAAATGACAATTGATCATGTTTTTTAATTCAACTGAAAGCTAAACTTTATTACTCAATGATTTATTTTTTTTCGGCACAACTTTATTTAATGCTTTCTATAAAAAGGTTCCTCGTAAATTTGAAAAGATATAAGTAATGTTTCTTTAAAATACAAAATACAAATCGTAATGGACTTGTAGCTTGCCTGAGGAGTGTTTTGTAGGAAATAATGATTTTGGTAGTTTTTGTACTATGAACTTGAAGTAGAGGTTTGTGAAGTAAAGATCTGAATTTTAAATTCATGACACTTGAAAAACAAACTAGTTGCCTTGGTCAAAGTTCACGTTCAAAGGATGAAGTTGACTGCAAATGAAGTCCCTTGTGTTGTCTGAACCTGCCCATTGTTTATTGATAACATTTGTAGAATAATGGCAAACTTTTGAACTGTCAAAGTGAGTTGCATAGCTGATTTTGACATGTTTCTTATGAACGAAAAGGAGCTTGTGATTTTTTTTTCTCTTATACCTTTAATACTGAATTCGATCTATTGAATCATTTTTATATTTCTTTTTATCCGCAACAAATCAATAAGATTCTTCACTGATCAAATTTATCAAACAATTTAAGATCCTAACAATATTGAACCAAATAAGAATAACCATCTTTTGAAACGCCTCTTCTTTTCTTATCTACATAATTTCAAAAACATCAGCTTTATTTCAACAAACCCTCAAAACACCTACATATAATTCCACATCATCAATAAACCAATGAAGAAACTCATCTCCCCCCTCCCTCCGCTCCAAAACCCTTAATGGAACAATATTTAAGCAACCAAATTACATTACACTATTCTACAAATACTGCTTAATGAAGCATCTTCATCCCATAATCGATCGACTAAAGAGTTTAATAATATTCCTTAAATTCAATTTACATAGCTAAATAAGCGTCGAAACCCCACATTATTGTCATTTGCATGATTACTTTGAAAATAATATATTCGAACCCTTCAAAATCTTCATACACATTCAAAATCTCTTAAAGCACTGTATAAAATATAGATAGAAGCAATAAGTTCATATAATAAAAGACCTTACCCTCGGCTCAAATGTAGCAAATATCTTACATAATACCCCCAAACCCCCCCCCCCCTCCAAACCATTCCTTCGACTTTTGCAAAGAAATCTATTTTCGCCTAGACGACTTCTTCAACTATTTCGAAACTTTCAACAATCAAAACCAAAACAAATCCCCCACGAGAGAGATACAATCCTTAATATTGTCGTCATAGGGAATAAAACCAATGGCGGGGCTAAATGCAGAACTCAGACAATTCTCCCAGGTCTAATGGGGGCGCCACATCGCCGTCGTTCATCAAGGGGGGTTTACTGACTGTTTACTGCTCTGAACCCTCCCCAACACAGAACCTATTGCAAAAAAAAAAATAAAGAAAATAAATTGCAAACAACAAAAATTCAAATGTTAAATAAAAGTCCCTATAACTATAAAGTAAGTACACCAAAATCCCCTCCTTGACACTGACAATGAGATTCAAAACACCCGCGGGCGGGTAACTGACTTTTGGTTGTAAGTTTTTTTTTCCGTTATAGATACACATCACAATCATCAGCGGCCTCTGTCATCCAAACAAGGGTGAAATATTTATCTTCTATAGTATTGTACATACAAAAAAAAAAAATAAAAACTTTAGTTCGGCGAAGAGAGAAAACGCCTGCGCTTACAAGAAAGTCTTTCCCCTTCAAAAAAGAAAGAACTTAGTAACTTTTGCTCCTTTATACAAAAGCAGGAAAAAGATAATAGTGGTAAAAAATCCCATTAGAGACTCATCGGTGCACCAAAGTAGACGGTTCGGTTGTTGCGCGTATTGCAATGACCAACAGTAGAAACTTTTTATACATTTTTGTACTTTTTATATAAATTTTTATAAAACTTAAATATTTTATACAAAGTGTAGTTCCTAAGGTACAAGTTCTTGTGTTCTTGATAAATGATAAGGATAAATCAAAGAAGAAATTTGAATTTGATTCTTCTTTAGTGTGTTACCGATGATGATGATGTTGATGGCAAAAGTTCTGTAGAAGTGGCAGAGGAATCAGTGAAAAATCGATACTGATGGTTTAGTAGGTAGATATACGACTTCCTGCAACCCAACCCCATTTTTTTGGATTCAAAACGAAATAGATAAGAGTTAAATTGAATAATATACCATATTCCCCACCATCCTTTAAAAAATTACATTTTTCTATATAAATATGAATGAGTTATACGTCACACACCTTATTCATAGTAAATTTGTTGTTGTTGTTGTTTGTGTGTCATTAAATTCAATTTTGTTATCATCACTTTTTTTTTTTTTTTTGTATTTCCAGGTAATCACACCCCAGAGACATGGTGACGTTTATGTATACAATTCAGTCCCATCATCGGCAGCTTCCTCGCACACGTCAAGCAGTAGTTGTAGCAATAGCACCTACCAAAACCTATCTATGATGTCCTCGGACTCATTCGAGACATACGACGTACCAAAGCCAGCAACCCCCATAAATTACGATTGTCCAAAGAATTGGTGTCGAACACCAACGAAATATTTTGACCAAATGTCCACCACCACAACAACCCCCACATCCGGTATGACGAAGGTGCATCAACATTCGATGGGCAACAATGCCTCGTCACTGCAAGAAGAATGTTATGATGTACCGAAGCCGATAAATCTGTTGCATCAACAGAATATGACACCGAGCAGTTCAAATTCGTCGCTACTTACATCCGATAGTTTGAGCTTATCGTTTTCTTCTTCGAATCGATCGTCGTTGGCAAATATGCCAGACTATGATATACCGAGAAAGAATCCGATTGCTGTACGAAATGGTCATCATGTGAATCTTAATTTACAGCAACAACAACAACAACATCATATGATGCAACAACAACATCAAAATCAACAAAATACATATGACTATCCGTTGCCTGCAGCAGTTGCGCATGCGGGCGGCGGTGGTAATGGGATTTGTACGACGACGACAACGACGACGACACCATTGCAAGACAAACATTCACTATCACTATCGGCGGCATCTCCAATTCCAGCTGTTACCAAAGAATTACCATTAGAATTATCATCGGCGTTGGAGACTCTGGCGAAGTTGCAAAATGAAGCAACTACAGCGATATCGAGGTAAGTCTTTCTTGTGATGTTTGTATTTATATAAAATCAAAGATCAACTCTGCAATGTTTTGCATTTGAAAAAATTATAGAATTATGGTGAATCAAGTTTTTGAGTCAAAAGAAAAATGTACAGAATTGATTTGTTGGGCGCCATTTTTAGTGATTGTATAAAACTTGAAATAAAATTATTAACAGATTATCAAAAATCAGAGAGTTACTTGATGAAAGTACAGGCAGGAAAAAGCTTCTTTTGATTGATTCTTTGAGTGCCATTCAAGTCTTATTTATGACAGTTGGTTTGCTTTGTTGGGCGCCATTTAAGTCCTTAAATGAGTGATTGTGGTGCAGACGGCAAAAAGCAATGCTTTTTTATCTTGAATTGCTTCGATCGGTGCCATTTATGTCTTTTAAGAAGTTATAAAGGCTTAAGTAGAAAAAATTACAAATATTTTGAATTTGAATTCCTTTGTTGGGCGCCACTTAATTATTTTCAATAAGGCTTAAATTCGTTTGGAAACAAATGTGAAGGTATTTCAATGCTATTTTTCGTCTTTAATTATAGACTGATAAAAGCGCAAGCAGATATATTAAAAGCTTCACGCTTTTCGATTGCTTCGTTGGGCGCCATTTAAATTTTGAAAAAATGATTAGACAGTGTTAAGACATAAATAAGCTTACAAAACTAGAAAAAGTGTTATCCTTTTCATCAAAAATTATGATGGGCACTATTTAAGTCTTCAAAAAAATTATTGAGTAGGCAGACAGTAAAAATATCAAAGCTTTTTGATCTTGGATTGCTCCTTTGATCGCCATTTAAGTCTTTTAAAAAGTTATAAATACTTAGGTAGGAAAAATTTAAAATATTTCGGGTTTGTATTCCTTTGTTGAGCCTGATTTAATTCCTTTTAACAGTGATTAAAAGTCCTTTTAAATGCTTTTTTTGGTGCTATTTTACGTCTTTTAAAGAGTGATAAAAACATAAGCAGCTAAATTACATGCTTTCCGCTTTTCAATTGATTTGTTGGGCGCCATTTAAGTCTTTTAAAGATTGATTAGTGCAGGCAGGAGAAACTACAAAGCTTTTCGTTATTGGTTTGTTTAGTTGGGTGTCACATTTAAATCTATAAAGAAGTTATTAAGGTAGGTATAAATAAACTGTAAAGATTTAGGTTTTTGGTTGGTTCGTTGGGCGCCATTTAAGTCTTTTACTGATTTATTAATATCTAGTATAAGAATTTTGCGAAGTTTCCTGCTTTATGACTACCGCATTCGGAGCCATTTAAGTTCTTTTAAGGAGTGACTGGACAAATTATACTGCTTTTCGAACTTGTTATGATTCTTTGGGTTCCAATTTAACTCTTGGAATGGTTCTTTGAGCTGCCATATAGGCCTTTTAAGATAATTGCTTCATTGGGCGCCATTTAAAGTCATTTAGTGATTGATTAAAGCTCAGATCGTAGAAATTTGTAAACCTTGTTGTTTTGTACTTTTTACTTTAGGTGCAATTGCTTTGAAAGAGTGAGTTAAAAGTAAGCTAAAAAATTGCAAAGCTTTCCGCTCCGTAATTTTATCGTGGGGCGCCATTTAATATTTTTTAAGGAGCGATTAATCAGCAATAAGACATATATAAGCTTTAAAAACTATGAAAACTATTATCATTTTGATCAAAAATGACGAAGTCAGAAGTTGATATATAAAAAATCAAAAAGCTTCCCGCTTTTTGTTTCCATTGTTGAGAGCCATTCGATTAAAATAAGAATTGTTTCTGACAGAAAATCGAATACAATTGATTCTTACGATTTTTGAATCAAATTTTGATCTTTCATTTTTTTTTACAACTTTATGCATGTGTTATAAAAAAGTTCGATGAAATTAAAAATTTCTTTTTTTCTCTACTTTCAGATTACTCTATTTTGTTACACCAAATTGGAGAAATCGCGAAAAACTCGAACCAGTTGTGATGGAAGTTAAATTAGCCGCAGTTAGACTACGAACAGCCCTGCATGATCTCACTGAATTCGGAGAAGGAGCACTTGGTAATGCAGCACGTTCGGAAGATCGCAATTTATCCCTTAAACTACGTCCTCTAGTCAAAGCTCTTCGAGATGCTGATAAACTAATTCATGAATCCTCACAAACTCTAGACAACCAAGGTGGTTGGACAACGGAAAACCTTCAACGAAATGATGATCGAACTAATTATCCTCCTGATAGTTTAGATCAGCTGATTGCATGCGCACAAACGTCAATTGAGGATGTGAGGCAGACGACGTCATTTATTCAAGGTAACGCGCCATTGTTGTTCAAAAGAAGTCTTGAAATTATAGAAACCCCAACACACGAGAACAACAACAGTGATTGGTTAAGTGATAATGATTATGTCGATTTGGAGTCAAAAGACGCAGCAGCTAAGAAAAATTCATCTCTCCGTGAAGCTATTCCACAAAATCTACAAAAGAAGTTCGATAATGTGTTGAAATCAGCTGAAGAAGCTGCTTTTGCCGCCACTGACAGCCGAAACAATGAATTGAATACAAATGACAAACTACTGGTGAGGTATTATGCCGCTCAGATTACAACGCACATGGGTTACTTGACCCAAGCTATAGACTCGTTCCTAGAGACCGTGGAGAAGAATCAGCCGCCAAAGTTCTTTATTGCCTATGGGAAATTTGTTGTCCTAAGTGCGCACAATCTTGTGACCATTGGGGATATTGTCCATCGAAATATTTCGAAGCCGGAATTGAAAGAGAAGGTCTTGAGATGTACCGACGCCCTTTCGGATGCTTTAAAGACTTGTGTTACAAAATCAAAGAAGGCAGCACAACATTTTCCCAGTGTAACAGCCGTACAGGAAATGGTCGATTCAGTGGTTGATATTTCACATTTGGCCAGTGCTCTTAAGATATCTATGCTCAAGGCAGTGCAATTAACAAAAACTTAAAGGGGCTTTAGAGTATTACATATGTATAAATATATTGTTTTTACAAACTGCGCTGCGGGATGTGCATGAAGAAGAGTTGGGTCCCCCTCTGATTTTTTCTAGCTACAGCAAAAGCATTCAGAAAAGTCTTCCAAACAGAGTCAAATAATAGAATGTATGCAGTTTAAGAAGTAATGACAGCTAATTTGACATTTGCTCCCGCTATTCCAATGGAATAATTTGTTGTCCCTATGCGTTAGTACTTTTATTTCGTACAAGCTACAAGTCGTGTATAGAACAAAGAATGTTTAATCCTGCATTTTTCCCAGTGACAAATGGACATAATTTCTGACAAAAAGTAATGTCACTAAAGTTGACAGATTTGTTGCAGTCAGTTGCATATGTCACTTCTTTGACCAAAAACAAATGGCGTGTAGCTAAGAGAAAACAAAATGGCTACAATTTGTCAAAAATATTGACATTTCATAAGTCCATGTTTCTTGTCATTCTTTGAAAAGTGTAAAACAAAATGGGAGAAAATGACAGTTTGGCTGTACATTACAAATATCAACTATGCTTGCGTAAAAAGCTTATAATTTACATATTTAAAAACAAAATTATAATGATTTCATTATTATATAAATTTATATTTGTGATATGTTAAGATTAATCTATCAAACAGCTAGCATTACTAAAAAATTAATAAATGATAAAATAAACAATAATTTTATTATCCTCAGTTCGAGTTTAATAATTTTAATGTTTACTTCTTGTAAATAAATACCTAAGCACTTAAAACATAAGATGTTACCATATGTTGAAGAAAAAAAAAAGAAAGTATTCAAATTCAAAATGTAAACAATATGTTATTATTTTTTTTTTTTAATTAAATTGTTTAATTTGTTTTTAATAAAATAAAATATAGCTACCTATATTCTATAATACATTAAAATGCTTGTAGAATCGGCAGTCACATAAAATATTGCAGTAATTTAAAAATGCTTTGCAATTATTGTAAATAAATATTTTTTGTTTTAATTTTATTATTATTTTGTTTAGTTTTAAATTTAAATAAAACAAATTAAACATACATATACATTAAAAAAAAAATATTATAGTGGTATAAATAGTCATATTTATTAGAAATATCTATTAATCATTATTTCAAATAATAAAATAAAAGTATAAAACGCATTGTATAAAAATACATAATATTTGTATGAACGCAATTGCGTCAGTTTAATGTGCAACCGTTATTGTAATAGAAGTAGAACAAAACAAAACAAAATATACTACATTATACAAATAAAAATATTAAATCGTTGAATTAAGAATAAAATATAATTTAAAAAACAAAATATGTGGCAACGATAAGACTACTAAAGATATATGTCAACAGAAATAAAAATGTTGTAATAAATTATGAAATCTACAATTAAAAATAAATTATACATATATATCAAGTAAATAATATTGTTTTTTTTTTTTTTAAATTTGAACGCAAAATAAGACTTACGCAGCTAGTTCATTTTCCAGACGTTATTAATTTTAAACTTGGAATTTTACTTGACTATCTACCAACAACATTATTATATCAAAAAACACCTTACACAGGTTTCATAGTCCATTATAATTTGTTTGTTGTATTCTAAAGAGACAAAATCCTTACTCCTTTTCCAATATGACAAAAGGAACCCTTTTACATACAACTTTAAATAAATGACAAAGTTATGAAGTTCAGCTTTCAACTTTTGAATAAATACGATCAGCTGACATTTTGACATAGGGTCAAAGGGGGTAGGTTAGGTTAGGTTAGGTTGCAAGGGGTGTGCACAGCATGAAGCTGTTGCGTACACGGGGGCCTACTGGTCCATTGTGATCCCCTGTAAAAGTAAAAATTTAGCAACGATGTTCCTCAATTCTGTCGATTAGCGTAGACTGGCTCGTTGACGAACCAGCCTGTGCTATCTATAAATTTCCTCATGTTTGCCATTGATACCTGTGCTAGATCATCCAGTTCTCCAACAAACCTGTTTCCGAAATGACGGAGTCGGCTGGTTTGGAGGTTCGGACAGTCGCAGAGCAGGTGTTTAATGGTTTCCATTTCTTCCTCATCCTGACAGCTCCTACAAAAATCGGGTGCAAATGCCCCTATTCTGTTAGCCATTGTGCCAATGGCGCAATGACCTGTTAGTACACCTATCAGGATTTTAATGTTCTTTTTACTCAGCGATAGAATATACCGAGTTTCCTTTTCATTTGTGTTAGGCCATAAACTTCTAGAGATTACACAATCGTCCCTGGATTTCCAGGAGATATTGATTTTCTCTTTTAGTTTAAGGTCTATCTTCCTCTTGAGTACCCCAATCGGGACGAGTGGTCCCCTGACTGAACTTATAGAAGGGAATGATATAGTAGATGAACTAGCCAGGAAAGGGTCAGAAGCAGACACCAGTAGTAGCGTGTCTGCTTCTGACCCTTTCCTGGCTAGTTCATCTACTATATCATTCCCTTCTATATTGCTATGTCCGGGAACCCAGCAGAGCTTTACCTGGTTAGTGTGGCAGATTTTGTTTAATTATTTCTTACAGTTTAAAACTGCTTTTGATCTTATGGTCTCACTGGCTAAGGCTTTGATAGCAGCCTGGCTGTCCACGAAAAAAGTAATCTCCGAAGAGCTTAGATTTTCTTGATGTGCCAGTTCAGCTGCTTTTCCAATGGCAAAGATCTCGGCCTGAAAGACACTACAGTCAGCCGGGAGTGTATATGACGCTCTGATGTTTAGAGATTGGCAAAACACTCCAGCACCTGTTCCTGATTCCATTTTTGAACCGTCAGTGTAGAAAGGGATACCCTGTTTACTTATAAGTGAATTAGGATCCCAACCCTGTCTGTCTGGTATGAAAATAGAAAACTTCCTGTCGAAATCTAGCAAAGGGGGGATATAATCGGTGGTCTCCCTCAGTCCTGGAATCGTGTCATAACTTTGTAAGATTGACCCGTGGCCATAAGTGCTCTGCCTCCAAAAACACAATTCTCTTAAACGAATTGCAGTTTTGGCTGCCGTGCACCTTATGAACTCATCCAGAGCCGGGAGGTCCAAGATCATTTCCAATCCAGCTTGTGGTGTGGATCTTTGAGCCCCTGTTATTCATATACAAGCTAGTCTCTGTACCTTATTCAGGTTCTTGAGATAGCTTGATTTTTCCACCGCCTTCCACCATACAATAGAGCCATAGGTAAGAATGGGTCTGACAATCGCTGTGTACATCCATTGGATGACTTGCGGTCGCATACCCCAACGTACACCGAAGGTCTTTTTGCATGTGTAGAATGCACATAATGCTTTTTTCATTCTTTCCTCCGTATTACGCTTCCATGTAAGCATGGAGTCAAGGATTACTCCTAGAAATTTAGCTTCTTTAGAAAGTTTAAGATGAATACCATTTAGTTTGGGAGGGTTGAAGCCCTCCAGTTTCGGTTTCTTCGTGAACAAGACTAGCTCTGTCTTGGTGGGGTTGACCCCGAGACCGTTCTTAGTTGCCCAAGAAGATAAATCCTTTAATGCATTTTCCATAATGTTTTCGATGATGGTAAGAAACTTGCCTGATACCAAAACCACTATGTCATCTGCATATGCTACTATTTTAATGCCCTGATCTTTGAACTTTGTGAGAATTTTGTTGACTACGAGGATCCAGAGTAGGGGTGAGATGACTCCTCCCTGTGGTGTGCCTCTAGTAACTGTTTTCTCGATAGTGCTAACTCCTATTTGAGAGTTGATAATTCTGCCATTTAACATGGTGAAAATCCAATCGACAATGACAGATTCAACTCCAACTTCAACTAAGGCAGTCTTGATCGATTCCGTTTTAACGTTATTAAACGCACCCTCGATATCAAGAAATGCTGCCAGTGTATATTCTTTATGTTCAAGACTTTTCTCAATATGTGAAACTACTTCATGCAGAGCAGTCTCCACTGATTTACCTTTAAGGTAAGCGTGTTGGTAGTTGCACAAATTGTTTTCGTTGAGAAGTTCTCTAACATGTAGATCAATTATCCTTTCCAGTGTCTTAAGGAGAAACGAAGAGAGACTTATTGGTCTATAATCCTGAGCGGTCGAGTGAGTCGGTTTCCCTGCTTTTGGGATAAAGACTACCTTGACCTTTTTCCAGCTATTAGGGACGTATCTAAGTTTAATACAACTTATGAAGATTACCCTAAGCCACGGAGTTATTACTTTGAGAGCATTTTGAAGAAGAGCTGGGAAAATCTCGTCTGGTCCCGCTGATTTGTAGGGTTTGAACGAGTTTATTGCCCAGATAATCTTTTGCTCAGTAATAATCTGATTTAGTTCTAAATTTGATTCCGTGTGAGTAAAATCCAGCGTGTTGGATTGCAAACAATCAGAACTTCCTGGGTTTCTACAACCGGGGAAATGAGTTTCCATGAAGAGTTCAAGCGTTTCTAGGCTCGAGTTCGACCATGATCCATCAGGGTGTTTTATGTACCCCGGGATCGTGGGATTAATGGCCAGGGTTCTACGGAGCCTTGCCGCCTCGCTTGTTTTTTCAATGGATTCACAATGTTTAGCCCACGAATCCTTTTTGGCCTTCCTTAACTCTTTGGTGTAAGTGTTAAGTGCGACTCTATAAGACTTTAAGTCCTTTTCTAATTTACTCAGTTTAGCTTTATTTAAAAGTTTTCTAACCTCTGTTCTACGTTTCTTTAGTACACCATTCCACCAGGGTGGGTTAGTGGAGTTATTGGAACGAGATAAAGGAGATAAAGGGCAGTGTTTTTCAAAAGACATTCTCATTTTGCTAGACAAGTTTTGGACAACAGTGTCAATGGTTGAAGTACTTAGACTTGTATTGTCCTCTGGTGGATCAATACAGTCTTCCATCCATTTTTCGTACTCTGTCTAATTCGTTCTAGTTGGGTTCCTGTAAGGTTTCTTTTCAGTAAAGTTCCTGTCTATAGAGAAGAGTATCCTAAAGTGATCCGAAAAAGATTCTTTAGGAGAGACTCTCCAGTCAGCGATTCGAACATGTTTGCCTCATAAAGTCAAAGGGGGTAATTGTAAACGATTTTGCATTTTTTTATTTTTTTTTCACTTGTAATGTTTGTAACAGCTTAACCATGCGATCTCGAACATTTTTGTTTATGCTACTTAAGTTTGGATAGTATTATCTATCAAAGAGTAGTAATCTTAAATAAACAAACGCCATTTGTTTATTAGTTTTCATAAGATGTTTGAATTGATGTTTACATTTACCCCCCTAGTTTTTTAAGTAAACGAGAAAAATGGGGTAAATGAAAACGGTACCAGTCGTCCTAGCACTGTGAAAAGGGGTAACCAAGTTATCTGTCCTTATATATGTAGGTACCTACTAGACCTAAGAGATCATCTTTATCGCAAGGGTAACCAGCACGAGATCTGAAATAAGGCACCTTGCTATAGTGTCCTCCACGTCTGACGAAAGTGCTGGTTTTCTGCCTCTAGATATAATGACAGTAGGATTTTTCCCTTCACCGATCCTCTGACGTGTATGATGGAGCTGTGGTTTTTGGTTGATATGTATACGTGGCATCTTTTTGATATAAAATCTTGTTAGATCAACACCAAAGCCATTGAAAATGAATGTTTACAACTACCCCAAATTGTTCACTTTTATCCCATTTCGGTGTTTACATTTACCCATGATAGGAACATAATGGGTTAATTGTAAACAGCCAATAACTTTTAAATTTTGTTATACAGACAAATAAAAACATATAGCATGCATTTATACTCATATTTCACTTTCTTAAAGATAAAATTTAACTTACTTCGATCGCCTTTGTTTGTTTTGCAACAATTTTAATTAGCACTGAAAAATTAAATTTTAAAAACACAGACAAACGAGAGACTCATGGAAACGAACAAAACATTAATAACCCGTTGACAGATAAGGCCTTCCACGCGTCAATATGATTTAAATATAATCAGCCTTATTTTGTCAGTCTCTTTCGTTCGAAAGTTATTCGAATTCGTATGATACGTATTTTCACTTTCTAACGATTCGAAAGTTCATTTTAATTCGAAACTAAAGCAAACTTTGACTTTCTAATCATTCGAAACAAACGTCATTTATTAAGCGTTCACATCTTGATGAGAGAATTAAAAGAAAAACATGAAAGTTCTGTTTTTTTTTCCGAAAAATAAAGAAAATGGAATATATTTTTATGAAAATCTATTGATGTTTTTATTAAAGGTCACAGTCACACTCAAATTGGACAACTATAGAACAAAAGGAAGTTCTTATATAATTAATGGAAGAAAACCATGAAATCGCGAGAAGTTTTCTTACAAATCGAATCCCCAATCGATTTGATGCATCCATAATTCTTCTTCGATTTATGCTGCTTTGATTTTTCATAAATAAAACAATTTGAATTTTTGAAAGACAATTTAAACGATTTTATCGACTGTGTTACTTTTTGATTCTCGTTGACAATTGTGAAGTGTGACCAGGTGTGATTCAAATAAAGAGATTTAAAGTTACATTTTTTTGGTAATACATGTGGGACGAAAGCAAATCGAATTATAAGTACATTAATTATTTTATTAGATTTAAAGGTGCTGAGTTAGCTGTACAAAATTTTGTAATGTATTTTTTTTTACTTTTCATATCAATAAATTTAAATTTATGTTCCCATATTCAAAGTGTCATTGATGGTTTTTTAAATAATTAACATCACTAGCACTTAGAACTTTATTAATTTAATTTTTCTTAAGTTAAGGTATTTTTTGTATTCCATCCAATTGTTTCAATGAAATTGAAAGTTTGTGGAACAACAACAATTCTAACGAATTGACTATTCATTAGAATGTCAGAATAAGCGTGAATGTCTTTTAAAATAATTTCATGGCATGCTTCAAATTATAAACGGTTTTGAGAAAATTAAGTGTGTTTACAATTACCCCTGTTTACAATTACCCCCCTTGACCCTACATATGTAAGTAAACTTGACTTAATAGCTAGAGGGATTTTTTCTTCTTTCTTTCCAATAAAGTTGTCTTAATTGGAAAGCAATTTTTGCAGAATTAAAATACTACTACCTTACCTTCAAGTCACATTACATAGCTTAAGTCTGCCCATTTGAATCCCATTACGGCAAAATATGTCAGTTAAAAACAACTCAACGTTGATAAGACAAACTCTGACTTCTTTTTCTAATGCTTGCACTGTGTTTTTGGAATAAAAGGTTATAAAAACCCTTTGAAAAAAGAATACCAGTTCACAAAATAGCCGTCCAATTTAAGTACACATCTACCTAAAAAAAATAAGTTTTTCTATACCAATGTTGAGCCTTGAGCCTCTTTCAATGTAAATGATATATCTTCTTTCTTCTGAATAAGCTATTCCCAGAAAGCGCTATTAAAAAGTCTTTGTAAAGTTTTCCTATTACCAAAGCTATTGCACTGCACTGGTTGGAAAGGTTCTGCTCCTGGCAATAAAAATGCGTTTTTCGGATAGGGTTTGATTGCTTCAATTCAAATCATGCTCCAAAATCACTCTTCGGAGTAAGGTTTTTGAGATATGACTTTTTTAAATTAAACAAAAAAAAACACATATAAATAAAATGATTTTTAAGGTTACATACACATAATCCAAAAAGTCTCCGTACAGCAGCTTTTTTTTTTGTTGATTCTGAGATAAAATATTTTAATTATTATTATTAAACAAGTATTTTGAAAATCACAATCACAATTTTTTAAAATTTGGTAAAGGTGGAAACTAAGTTTTTTTCAATGTTAATACTTTGGTTTTTACATTTATTCCTAGTACCTTTTTTCAAAAAACACTAAAATTAGGCTGCTGTACGGAGACTTTTTGGACTATCCAATAAAATTCGTGATAGTTTTCCAAATCTATATCCCTATGTTTAAAAACGGTTAAATGTGTATTGCATTGGTCCGTTGTTCGATTTAAGAAACGCTGAACCATTTATGCTATAACGGTTTTTAACGCAGTCGAGTCTATTGCAACAAGTTTTTAAAATATGTATATTGAAAAAAAAAATGTACTATTAAAAAAATTTGAGCAGATAGTTAAAATAGATTTTAGTTCAGGTTTGAAATGAGTATTTTGTAACACCATAAAAGCAATGATGAAACCCATAATTAATGAAAATTTCCAGAAAATAAGCAGGAAACTTTAAACTGTTTCTAGAAGACAAAGATTTAAACTTTGCAAAATCATTATGAAATTAAGAACTATCTGTTGTTTTTACCTTGGCCTTTAAGATCCCATTTTTGGTTGTCTTTAATATTTTTTTATTTTAAAACCCTCTGGTGTGACATAAGAATAAAGGGCAAGATCTTATCCTTTAAAAAAGTATTGATTTGAGAGCACCATAAACAATCTCATATATATCATCAAAAAAAAAAAGAATTCGAGTTACCACAAAAAAGTATAAGTTTTCCAACCGAAAATAGCATTAAACTGCCTTAACTTGTGAAATAATAAACTTTTCGGGAAGTATTAATTAAAATGCAAAAAATAGTTGTTTTCAATATGGTGGTACCACTCTAAAAGTTTTTTGATAGAAAATATGTTTTGAAACACAAACTAAAGATTAAAGTTGTCTCCCTTAAAAACAAAATTACAATTTTTTAATTAATTGTACGAAAAAATGTCATCCATCTTCTTTGTGTAAAATTCCATTGCCTATTAAGTGTAGGCCCACGACTTTTTTTCGACTCCAAAATAAAAAGACGAATTTATAAGAAATGGTTGAGATGTACAAATGGTTTAGATAAACATATGTATAAATGAAGCTCTCGTAGTATAAATCTTATCTTAAATCTCAAGAACTCAAATCTAAAAAGCAACCTGTAAGCAGTGGTTCAAAAATGAATATATTTATTCTAGAATTTTGCATTCATGTTCACGATAATTTATTAAAGTAGTAATTTTTGTTTAAAAACTAAATATACATATACTGTGAGAATCAAAAGTCATGGCACACAAGTGAGCTTTATGTTTCACTCACCATAATTTCCTTACTCTTGGGCCTTGATAAAAGTTTAAGTTTTAAATCAAAGCCTTACATTCATATCTATAAATATTTATACATATTTTGCAATTTAACTAAGTTCTTTTTATTTTTTGAGTAAAATCATGAATAAAAGTCCCACTGTGATGAATCAAAAGTAATGGCACATTCAAATTAAACAACTAACAACAACAAGTTTGCTCAAGTTAACAGTTAGTTAGACTTCTTTAACAAGTTGTTTTAATGTAAGAAACAAACATAACGGTATCTCTAATACTTATATAAAATATTCCTGTCACAGTGTTAGTTGCCATACTCCTCCGAAACGGCTTAACCAATTTCAATGAAATTTTGCATATACATTCGGTAGATCTGAGAATAGGTTTTTATCTATGTATTTTTTATATTCCTGAGTGTTATGATTTAATTGCATCAACATCATATACGATGCAACGATCTTTCGATAGTATTCAGTGACGCTATGTACAATGAAGCATTGATTGCTATTGAGGATCTTTGCATTATCAGTGCGAACTTACCACTCAGTCAATTCGGTATGCATTCAATGAAATGCATCTAATTTAATAGACATTGAATTGAGTCGTGAACTACAATACAAAACTGTAGAAATGGCAGCGATTGTTGCTCGCAGTCGCAATGTCCCACGAATGAATGAAGAACAAAGAACCATTTTGACCACATCATGCTGGCAGTTTCCGCAGGACAAAGTGGATTCTTTGGATGCACCAGGTGGAACTGGCAAAACATTCCTTATTTCGCTAATTTTTGCTAAAATACGATGAAATAATGGTATCGCATTGACTGTTGCGGCAACTTTATTGGATGGATGCAGAACAGCTCATTCAGTATTTTAACTGCCGCTAAATATTCAAAATAACCCAGACCCAGTGAGCAATAGTGAAATTAGTGAAAAAGTGTAAAATTATCATCTGGGATGAATGCACTACGGCACACAAACATTCGCTTGAGGCGTTAAACAGAACATTAAAAAAGATATAAAAAACAGCGACACACTATTTGTCGGCACTCTATTACTCCTTTCAGGTGATTTCAGACAAACACTTCCCGTTAATCCGCGATCCACGTACGCTGATGAGATCAACGAGTGCTTAAAATCATAGCCGCCGCCCGTTGCGGCGTATTGTTGAAAGAGTACAACTGAAAGTAAATATGCGTGTTCAAATGCTTCAAGATCCATCCGCTGTAACATTCTCAAAACAACTGTTAGATATAGGCGACGGAAAAGTTACTTCAGATGAAATTGGATGCATAAAATTACCGGTCGATTTCTGCACGTTTATTGATTTACAAGATGCTCTCATTGACCGGATATTTCCCGATGTACACAGACAATATACAAATCATGAGTGGCTGGCAGAAAGAGCAATTTTAGCAGCAAAACAAATGGATGTCAACGAATTAAATCTCAAGATACAACATTTTTTAACAGGAGACTTGGTTTCATATAAATCTATTGATACAGTTTTTGATGCTACCGAAGCTGTAAATTATCCAACTGAGACTTGGTTTCATATAAATCTATTGATACAGTTTTTGATGCTACCGAAGCTGTAAATTATCCAACTGAGTTTGTGAACTCATTAGATTTACCAGGTATGACACAGCATAATTTACAATTGGACCTCCGGTAATTTTGTTCCGTAATTTGAACCCACTACGGTTGTGCAACGGCACGCAATTAGTAATTAAAAATTGATAAAAAATGTTATCGAAATCATATTTCTAAATGGAAAATTCTGAGGTGAAAATATATTATTACGGCGAATCTCTATTATAGCCACAGATGTGCCAATTCAATTCAAACGCCTTCAATTTCCAATTAGATTAACATTTGCAATGACTATCTATCAATAAGTCTCAAGGCCAAACGATGTCTGTCTGCGGCTTAGATTTGATCACTTCATGTATTTCACACGGACAATTATTATACGTGGCATGCTCTCGAGTGCGCAAACCATCCAGTTTGTTTGTATTGGCGAAAGATAGGATCACAAAAAATATTGTAGGTACACTCTTTTGCATTAAGGGATTGATATTGTTTTTTTTTTTTTTTTTGAAGTATTGTCATAATTAGCGATTAGTAAATTATTTTAAAGAATTAATTTTAACAAAGTAAAAAAAATTGTTTGGTGATTTGTTATTTTAATATTTTGTCACCGTTTACAGTGCTCTATACCTCTCCCACTGGGAAATTTTAGATCAGCGAGTTCGAAAAGGAGAAATTTCTAACAAAGAGGATTTAAAAAAAAGTTTTGCTTGAGGAATGGGCTGCTATATAGCCAGATGTTACAAAAAAAAAAACAACTTGTAGAATCTACGCCTAGACGTCTGCAAGCTGTCCGAAAGGCAAAAGGAGCACAAACAAAATATTAGATTTAAGAATACAAAGTTATTTAAGCTTATTTAGTCTAAGTATGCCATAACTTTTGATTTGTAATAATAGTATTGTTATCATGCTTATTTCTTGAAAAATAATAAATACAATAAAAACTTTAACAAAATTTTATGAAATATCGTTACTTAATAGTTAAACTTAATTAAAAATATAAATATGTTTTATTTTAATCTCTATTTTGTATTATATGTATGTTAAAAAAAACCATAGAAATCTGATCTGTGCCTTGAATTTTGATTAAATTCGAACTCTCTCTTTTTTTGCTAACCAGGCGAAATTCGTTACTATTTCAATCACTTGAGTTATGTACAGGGCCGGACAAAGCATATGTGCAAGATGTGCAAATGCACAGGGCGCAGAATTCTGGGGGCGCATTGCCAGGAGCAAGAAAATGTAATCTGATCTTGCAAACAAATATGTACTACTACATATTTGCCATTCTTTAACCACAAACATTCTTAAAATAATCTCAAAAAAACATCCATCACAACTGTCCTAAGTTATCTCTTGCGCACTAACTAACATCACTTTCATTGTTGCATTCAATGAAAATTTAACTCAAGATATCGCAGAACTAAAAATTCTACCTACCTCATTTCCAAATATTTCACCCTGTTCGTACAAGAGAAAAAAAGAAAAAAATCTCAACACAAAAAAATTCCATGCAAGAGAAAAGAAGAAAAAATCTCAACACAAAAAAGTTCCATGCCACCTCATATGTGCAAGATATATTTTATGCACACCGAGTCCCAAAATTAACATAGAGAATATGACAAAGCAAAATACTTATTCATATTGAATCGTATGGGCTAGAACGTGCAGGTTTTGTATCACGCACAGTACCCTGTATGTGAGACTCACATGAGACATTGTGAGTTCTCATCTACAAAGAAAACAACAAAAAAAATATATGCTGTTTGCTGTTTCTTTGATTTGTAGTAGAAGGTAGCACAGAATACAGAAACCTACCTGCTCTCTTTTTTCAGAGACATTTTTTTGTTGTTTTCTTTGTAGATGAGAACTCACAGTCACAATGTCTCATGTGAGTCTCACATACAGGGTACTGTGCGTGATACAAAACCTGCACGTTCTAGCCCATACGATTCAATATGAATAAGTATTTTGCTTTGTCATATTCTCTATGTTAATTTTGGGACTCGGTGTGCATAAAATATATCTTGCACATATGAGGTGGCATGGAACTTTTTTGTGTTGAGATTTTTTCTCTTGTATGAACAGGGTGATATATTTGGAAATTAGGTAGGTAGGTGTCTTTGCTACAAATAATGGTGAATGGATGTGCAAGTTTTCTTTTTTGCACACTGAGTATCGAAACTAACATGGGAGATATTTAAAAAAAAACTTATTTATACGGAATCATATGGATCAGAGCGTGCAGGTTTTCTTATTGCACACTGTGTAAGAGTTAAGTGCCTGATTACAGGAGATGAAATTTTTAATAGAATGGAAAAGGAGCATAGAGCTTAAAAATTAAAGAGGGATGATTCTATTTGGAGTCGAATTGTTCTTGCGCAGGCAGTTTGTTTTTTTTTGTTTGAAAGTTAATGACTATTGTAACGGCTACTTTTAATGTATATCTAGTCTGGTGCAGAATGCAGATTGTTTCAATTGTTTTTTCGCTTTGTTGGTTAATTAATATTAAATAAATAGCTACCAGTTTTTAATAGAAGTGACGTATTTTGTGACAAGACCGTAATGTGACTGACTCAGTTGATTTTAGACAAGCTTGAATTACATGGAATTTTAATAAGTAACTGTCGAAGCCAAAGTTATGATAATGGTTCGAATATGAATATGAAAGGAAAAGAAGCGGGCGTTCAGAATCGAATTCGAACCCTGGAACCAAGAGCATTTTTGGTTTCATGTTGCCCGCATTCCTTAAATTTAGTGGTTAATGATGCTGCTCGGTTCTCATTTTATGCAGTTAAAATTTTCGATACAATTCAATGTTTGTTTAACTTTTTTTCAAGTCAAGAAATATATGAAGCCCTATAGAATTAAGAAATCTAGAGGCAAAAAACATTGCAGAATCGTTAGGAAATAAAATTTTTGATTTTACATTTATTTGCTGCCTGCTAATTTGGTTTGATATTTTAGAAAATGTAAATTAAACTAGTAAATATTTGCAAAGTCCGTCCGTTAATCTGTCAACTGGCATAACAGTTTTAGAAAATACAAAAAACAGTTTGATTTTAATGCGTTCCGATGAAAAATTTAATGAGTAGGTATGTTCAATTAACCGAGCGTATTGCTAGTTCCCTAGAAATACCAAATATGTTTCTTGTAGCTTCATCATTGCGATCTCAACGGAGAAAAATACTTTATGCTGATGAATGTCCTGAAACTATATTAGCCGAAACAAAGATTCAAAGTTGAATTTTTTTTTTCAAATACTTGAAAGGTTTGATACGTATAGTATCAATTTTACATTTTTGAGTAACATAAGCGAATGTTTAAAAAATAAAAATGTACGTGCTTCATGCCTTAATTTGCAGAATGTTTTAACATAAAGTAGTTTTAAATATTTAGATGGAGAAGAATTGTTTCAAGAGTTAACCGTAATATCCCAGCTTGTTACGCCACAAAGCTCAAGTTTAGATGTGTTAAATTTTATTTTTAGTTTAAACCTTGAAGATTTTGCTCCGAATTTAGTAACTGCTCTCCAAATCCTTAATACAATCCCGGTCACGGTAGCTTCAGGAGAACGTAGTTTTTCTAAACTTAAAATTATTAAAAATTATCTTAGGACAACCATGACTCAAGAGAGATTGGTAGGTTTATCTATAATGTCCATTGAAAAGAAATTATTAAATTCTTTAGACTTTGATGATCTCATTTCTGAATTTGCAAAATGTAAGGCCAGAAAAGTAAGTTTTCAAGTTTAAAAGTTTCCCCTCTGCTCATTTCTTCGCTGCGTTTTAGTTTAATGGTTTAGGCCTCCTGGGGATACCTCAATAAAAAAAAAACGCATTGAAAGTCTACCTCCTGGGTAATCTGGGAAAGGCTTATGCTTGTGTATCAGTTTATGTGTAAAAAAAATATAAAAAAGGGGCGCTTTCTACAAATCTTGCACAGGGCGCAAGTTTGGCTTGGGCCGGCCCTGGTTATGTAGCTATTTTGTCTAGTTATTCAACAAATTGAAAAGAAGGGCCATGTATTTTCGTTTTGGTCAAATCAAACAAAGTTGAAGCGTGTCATAGAAGGCTCTACTTTTTTGCAGCAAGGCCACATATTAGCCCTTATAATTTAAATAAAATTCTGACTAATTGCGAGTGCAAAGTTTAATTTTTTTTTTAAGTTCAAGAAAATTTGGAAGTGTAAAAAAACATAATTTAAAGGTATTAAATGAAAAAGAAGAGAGGAGTCATGTAGGATAATTTAAAAGCCTTACTTGGAACTCAAGCTTAAACTCAGCAATAAACGAAAAAAAAACTACGAATTTGAGAACTATTCTTAAAAAATGAAATATTTTCCTGTTTTTTTTTGCGTTTTTATTTTTGTGTGTTTATTTAGCTGAGAATATGAATTCTTTAACTTGAGTGTGTTTTGCTAAAGTTTTAAATTTTAACTCTTAAAAAAGTAGGAGTCAAAATATCAAATTTCAATATTTGTCGAGCTCTTGTGTGTTTCTAGATTTGTGTTCCTTCGAAATGTTTGTCATTCGAGATTGTTGCCATTCGATATTACGCCATGATTCATAATAGGAAATTTTGCTTAAAACAAGACTAATCCTATTTTTCCTTTTTTACAAATTATGTTTTAAGAAAATAGTTTAAATAAATTTAATAAGCGTGGGAATTTTATGCTTACTTACTTACTTACTTAAGGGTGCGCTACAGTCCTGTGTGAACTAGGGCCTCACCCAACAAACTTCTCCATCTAGCTCGGTCCCTAGCTAGATGTCTCCAGTTTCGCGCTCCAGATCCGCGGTCTTCCTCTACTGCGCTGTCCTGTGGGTGTGGATTCGAAGACTTTCCGGGCCGGAGCATTGGTTTCCATGCGCTCTACGTGACCCAGCCATCTTAGTCGTTGGACTCTTACCCTTCTGGCTAAGTCTACGTCGCTGTACAGCCCGTACAGCTCGTCGTTCCATCTTCTTCTCAACTCCCCTCCGATGCATACGGGACCGTAGATCACACGTAGAACCTTTCTCTCGAAACGACCCAAGGTTGTCATAGTCCATGCTTCTGCACCGTATAGCAGGAGGGGGATGATAAGGGTCTTATACAGCGACACTTTGGTCCTTCGAGAGAGGATTTTTCCACTCAATTGTTTTCTTAGCCCAAAAAACAGCGGTTAGCAAGAGTTATTCTTCGTTTGATCTCAGCTCTGGTGTTGTTTTACACAACTGTTAAAGTACAGGAACTCGTTAATTGAACATTTTTAAAAGATGCGTTTATACAAAAAAAAAACAATAAGAACCCTAATAAAACAATAACAAGCAAAAATATAGCGAAAAGAAACCAAAATTGCGCATCCGGTTGAAAGAAACTTTTGTTTTCAACATATATGTATGTACATAAGTTGTCCCGTGTTAACATGTACTTACATTCAAATCTGTTGGGGAGAGTGCGATAACTTTGGCGACAAAGTTTAATGACGGATTTGTATAGAACAGTTAAAAATAAGAATTTTTTACTATAGGAGGGGGTCTATCTCCCCCCGTTTAGGCGGTAGGGGCAATTTAAAAAAATATGTACATTAAATGGAAAAAAATAATTAAAAAATAACGGTAATACTTACAACTAAGTATTATTATACCTTTTTTTTAAACCAAAATTTTTGTCTATTAGCTTGTTTTTAAATCAAGTCAAAACTATGCATAGTTTTTGAAAAAAATTGTTTTAAACTAAAAATGTATGCAAAAAAATTTAAAAAAAGGTTTAAAGTGTAGTTTTTCAAAACTTTCAAATTATCTACTGTTTTTTTCTTAGAATTCATTGCTCTTATTTGTTTTTGATCAAAAACTGAAAACTAGATCACTTTACGTCTTCTAGTTCTTGAGAAAATTGAATATTTTAATTAAATTACTTTTTCCTTGCTAAAGTATTAACGTAGTAACGTAGAAACTTTGCATGCACCCCATCTTGCACCCACCGAGCCTTGCCCCCTCCCCACCTTGCACGCACTCCAACTTGCACCCACCCCAAATCCTATAGTGTTCCCAAGCAGGGGGGTTGCAGGGGGGCAGCATGCCCCCCCCCTTACAGATCCCACTGTTGCATACACCCAAACTCGCACCTACCATTGTTACTATCAAAATAAGACCACTCAAGCAAAAAAAAAAGAATTAAATTAAAATAATAGTTGTGGTTATTTTCAATTTTCTCAAAAACTAAAAGACATAAAATCATCTAGTTTTCAGTTTTTGATCAAAAACAAATAAGAGCAAAAAATTCTGAAATAAAAACAGTGGTAGATAATCTTAAAGTATTGAAAAATTACACTTTAAACCTTTTTTTTTAACTTTTTTTACTCAAATTTTGAGTTTAAAATTAAATTTTCCAAAAAACTACGCATAGTTTTGACTTGAAATAAAAGCTGGCTAATAAAACAGAATGTTGGCTTTGAAAAATGTACAAAACTTAATTGTAAGTATCACCGTTATTTTTTAATTATTTTTTTCCATTTTAAATAATAATTTTTTTAAATTGCCCCTACCGCCTAAACGGGGGGAGATAGACCCCCCTCCCATAGTAAAAAATGCTTGTATTAAGCCCCTCTACCAAAAACCGTTATTATATCTTGGCGCCAAAGTTATTTGTACTCGTGCCAATCTGTTTTTCTTTTTTATTCTTTTAGATAGCCTGCATTTACTTTCAACAAAATTTTAAAACAATTTTTAATAATAACAAACTGTTGGGTGCCCTTTCTTCTGCTGTATGCAAAAGTTTAATCCACGTGGATGTTTAAATTAATTTTGTTTTTCTATTTAATTTCTGTCTTACTATTTACTTTCTAAGAAGTACTCGATTCTCTGGGGCCTGATTATGGGATTCGCGGCGAATCGTTTTGCTAGTGAGTTTGCCATTTTTTAATTATTGCTTTCGTTTTCGCCTTATTTGTTTTGAATTCGACCAATTGACGAATTCGAAAGCGAATTTGAAATTTTATAATGATTGTTGGCGAGTTGAAATCCAACAGCTTTTTTTTTGGCGGATTCAAAGGCGAAAAAAATTGATATAGCTTTATTTTAGTTTTCTTATAATTTATCCACAATCCATAATAAAATATAAAATTTTGAATAAATCACCGCAAATTTCACAAATTCAATCAAAACAAAACAAAATTTGTGGAAAGCTGTCAAATCACTGGAATATGGGAAGAAAAAGATAAACCAAAAGTGTCAAATCACTGGAATATAGGAAGAACTATTTTCGCTTCGCTGCGAATCCGTAATAAGGAAATACGACGCGAGTCGAATTTGAAAGGTCGAATTGAAAACGATCCGCCGCGAACCTCATAATCAGCATCAGGCCCCTGAAATTATTTTATATTAAAATTTTTTGACGAATGGTTTATGTCTATCAGATAGGAGAAAGCAATTTTGTTTAGCCGAATAGGGCTTGTGTAGGGCCCGTAATTTAAAACAAATTTTATTGGTTTTTTTTTTAATTTGGTTTTTCAAAAAAGATCAAAACAAAATATTGTTTGAATAACAATACTTCTATCTTTATCTACAAAGGTCTCAAATTCTAGTTTTCGATCGACATAATAGTTTGAGATAGAACTTCGATTTATAAGACCTTAAAACATAGACACATCAAATATGGTGTGTCAACTATAACTACACTTTGTAGTCCGGACCGTCGTGCGTTGAATTTCCTTCGAAATGCTTCTCCCCAACGAAATATGAAAACGTTAATACTTCTGCAATGATATCTCATTTTTAACCTATCAACACAAAAGTCAGTCATCTAAAAACTTAATTCTTAATTTTAATAAATTGCACGGCATTTTTTCGATACTGTTTCAAATATTCGAAGATATAAAATTCTCAAGAAAAGTGTATTCATGATAGCAACGTTTGTCCACTTGTTGGCTATTTTGCGATGAATTTTTGGCACTCCCTATTTCAAGTAACAGTTTTAAAAGTTACATAGAATTCTCTTTTTAAATAAAAATACCCTTCATCTTGTTCTCGGCAAATGCTTTCTTTATACAAAATAAAAGAAAATAATAAAAATTAAAAACCTCTTAAGACTACATGTAGTATTATTTTTTATTAAAAAAAAAACCGCCATCTACTTCTAAATCAGCCACCTCTCAACAACAGTGTCCATCGTGCATGCTGTGATCATGGGGAGATACGGCCTTAAACACAAGTTTAGGACCTGCCTCTAGCTCTTTCTCCGGGTGCAATTCCCTGGCGATCTCACCCAAATCACGTCTCATCGAATAAGCATCCTCTCCGTCGGCATAGTACTTGGGTTCGATTTCCAGAATCTTGAATTTCAATGAGTTGGTGTATAGATTCAGAGCCGCCCTGTTGCTCTTTCGTACGTGCAACGACACGTATTGAGCATCAAAACATTCCACCATTGCCTGTGACGCCTGGTTCATCAATTTCTGAGCCAAACCGAGTCGACGGTAGGATCGCTTCACTGCCAGCGATGTGATATGTCCATGTTTGCTTTCCTCACCCGGCTCGGGCTCTTCCATTTTAGCCAACACGTAGCCAACAATGTTGCCTTTGTCGTCCTCGGCGACATAACTCAACTGGGGCCATGTCAGGCCGTGGTAGAAGTAATACTTCATCTGGTAGTTCTCGGGCAGACACAGCAGATTGCAGTGCTGCATATTCATTAGATCTTCGGGCTTTGCACAACGGATATTCATGGCGTGGCTTGAAGCTTGAAGATTCGGCGGTCTAATCTAATAAATGTTAGTCTTTTCGAATCTTTCGGGATTTGGAGGATTTCTCGGGATGATTGCTCTGGGCGTGAGCTTTATCTTCGTTCGCTTGGCCTAACAGCTCACGAACAAGCCGGAATTTTGATAGGAACGCCTTCCAAATAAGAAACCAACCTGGAAACAAAAAACCAACAAATGTCTAATTATAATTTAAAAGAAGAACTTCTGGTCAAAGGTTGATTTATTGACATAAAAATAGGTTAGAATAGGAAAGAAAAGGAAAACTTCTCCAACTACAAGCCAACAGCTTGTCATTTGAAATTGATTTCTTTCGTGGAATTGAAAAATCAAAGCCCTTTCTTTTACCTAAAAGTATAATAATTGCAACAATGCTAATCGATGCCAACACAGTGAGTAGCAAGACGAGGGTACTTTGCACAGTCATTTGGATCACAATCTTAGCAACAATACGAAAAGACAAGAAACGACGCGAGGTAAGAAGGAATAAGAAGTAATTTGCTTAATTATTTATGGCGATGTTTGTATTTGTTGGTTGCACATTTGATTTTTATGATCAAACTTAATTTTAATTGAAATTTATAAACATTTTAAAGGAGCAACATAAAAATAAAAAACACGTCAAATGTGCACCGTCCCCGTCGTTGTTGTAGTCGTGTTCGTCGTCGTTGTATCTTTTACTTGTTTGATAATCGTTCGGATTCGGATTCGGTTCAATTTTCGGAACAAATCAAGTAAAGTGACAGTGACAGTTCAATGGAAATGAACATGGAGCGCGTGGGAGTGTAGAAGAGGTAGAAAAGAAAAAGATAGCAAATTGATATCGATTACACATCATGTGGAAACAGAAAAATAGAAGAAAGACAGAAAAAGTGATATCGATTACATGTCGATATGAAATCGCCAAAAATATTTGCAGGTCCACATTATTTTAAATAAATTCTAATTAAATATTTTAGTATGAAATATTTTGCTGTATTCTTGATTAAAATGAATGCACTGAACAAACTGGCACGTGAGATTATATTTTAGGCGGCTTTAAATGATATAATTAGTCTGAAAAAGAAAACGATTTAGCGGCATCCACTATAAGCTACTATCGCACAACGAATTCATTGAATTAAATTAAAGTCGAAGAGTGTTTTTAATACTTTGGAATATTAATGGTTGATGTTGTAAAAGAATAAATCCACAATTACCTTGATTAATATAATTAATTGGTGATTTAAGAGTAAATTTCTTAGACGAAAATTCTAAAAACCACAAAATTTCGCACACGGTTCAATTGAATTTTGACAGTTCTCTTTTGCACCTGCATTCTAAAAAAAAGTGTTTAGAAAGTTTTCTTTGCGTTGAGCTTTAGAAAGTGTGTGTAAATTTTATACATAACCAGGGGTAATATTAAGGGAGTTCTTGGAAAAAATGAATTTTGTTGGCATTATGATTTTTATGACGAAAAATGTCCACTTATATTACATTGGTCAAAAAATTAAACACGCTTTCTAAATCAAAAAACAAATAATACTTTTCCAAAGGATTTTTCTGTCCTAAATTCATGTTTAACCTTTTCATTGGCTCAACTTTCCATTACCGCAGCACGAATTTCGACATGCGTATTTTTATTTGATAGATATGTGCAAATAAATAATAACTATAGCAATTTTAGAGCCAGAAAACATTTATTTCTATTTTAAATTTGTTTTCAAAGTTCACTTTTTCACATACAAAACACGCAAAAATGGTTGATTTTGACATTTCTTCCCTGTTTTTTGTTCAGTGTTGCCATACTTGCTTTTTTTTGTTGGGGATTTCTTTGATTTTAGTGCTAATATGCTAAAAGTACTTAACATATACCCAAACTCACACCCACCCCAAATCCTATAGTGATCCCAAGCAGGGGGGTCGCAGACCCCCTTACATACCAAGCTGTTAGTACGCTGTGCTATCAATTCAAAAAAACTTGTTTAGGCTCAAAAAATGAAATACAAAAAAAGGGTTAAGTCCGAAAAAGAAAATATTTTTTCTGTCTTAAAGGTGTTTCCTCGCCTTAGTATTTAAAACATGTTCCATTGAGACCCCTATCTAACTGTAAAAAAAAAATCAGAAGGAAATTCGTGCTGCGGTAATGAAAAGTCGCCCCGTTTGATTTGTCAACACAATAAAATCAGCTGTTAAGGAATGAAGATCGGTCAGGAAAATAGAAACATGCGTTTTTAACCAAAAATTATTGTTTAATTAAACTTTTTTTCTCAAAAAATTCCTTGAGTGATTTCAAATCGATTAGTATGTAGTTTGTGTTCATAATTAAAAGGAAACACAGTCAAATATGCATTCAAAAATATTTGGGATTGATTTCAATGATAGCTATTACTATAGGGTCCGCCAAATAACTTCTTTTTTTTTTTTAAATGCTATAAAAACATCGAGTGTAGCTTCGGCTGTGTGGCACGTAGCGCCATCCTGTTGAAACCAAATGTTGCCAATATCCTCTTCCTCCATTTGTGAACAAAAATTCGTTCAACATGGCCCGATAACTATCGCCATTGACTGTAACGGCCACTCCTTGATCATTTTCGAAGAAAAATGTTCCAAATTTTGTCTCTGGACCAAAATCCGCACCAAATATTGACTCGTTTTGGGTGTATCGGCTTTTCAATGTATGCGTGCGGGTTTTCTGTGCCCAAAATGCGACAATTTTGCTTGTTTACATACCCGCCAAGATCAAAATGAACTTCGTCTGAAAAAAGATGATTTTTTTTTTGGCAAAATCGGCATCTTCTCTAAGCGTTGTTCAAGCGTATACACAACCATATTCGTTCATCGGAAAGATAAAACTAATTATCATACCATTCACGAAATAAGCACTAGTTAAAAAAAACGTTAGATGGCGGACCCTTTATAATCAAGGCATATTTTCTTAATAACTAACTTTATAATGGTATTGTAAACTACGAAAAATGTTAATCTTTTAGATACAGTTCAAAACATCTCAGTGTTTCAACTAGTTGCCGGAAATTGAATATGTCTTCATTTAACGCTACATAAGGTGTTGAATCTTGTGTTTTCATGGTTTTGAAAAAAAAAAAAATAAGTTTTAGAGTTAATTATTTCGAAAAAATACTCATTTTTAGGGTTATTTTTATATATTTTTTATTTATTTAAGCAAAAATAGTTCTGTGTTTCTTTTAGGACTATGTAGGAAAGGTAAAGACTTAAAATAAATGATGACTTTTCAAAAATTATATGAAATACTGGAAATACTTAAACTGGATATTGAATATTTTACTAAACAAAAAAAAAACTAATTGATGAATTTAAAATATCCAAAAATGATGATTTCTCCGAATTATTAACTGTGATGTCTCAAAATCTTGACGTGTTAAAGTGGTTTTGAAGCCATTACTCTGATTTTCAAAGACCTTGTGTGCATTTTGTTCTCAAATTGTGTCCATTTTATTTTTATATACGAAATGCAGCACACGAAATCACATTAAGGGGCCGGTTATAGCTATCAGTAAAATCCATCAGTAAAATTTTTGTTTTTAGTTTTTGAACCTGTTACAGATTTATTTCTAGCGAAAGATTGATGCAATAAGATGAATCCTATATTCAAGTATTTTTTTCAAAAAGAATCAATGCATTTAAAGTTTTATTTAATTTATAAATCCATTTTAATTTTTTTAATGATGTAAATTTCATTTTACTGAACAGCTGACTACCAAAAGCCAAACAAAATTCCTTTTCGTTTTACTGTTGGTGTTCCAATTTTTTACTTTTCCGATCACATCATTAAAAATTTTACTGATGAAAGCAGCAGTAAAAAAATTGTCTGAGGCGCGAAGCCTCAAAGTGACATTTAGGCGCCAGTTATAGCTATCATTGAAATCGATCCGGAAAAATTTTTGAATCGATATTTGACTGTGTTTCCCTTTGATTAGAAATAAAAATTATGTACTGATCGATCGGAAATCACACAAAGAATTTTTTTTGAAAAAAAAAGTGTAATTACGCATGTATTTTTCTCTAAACATGTATTTTTCTATTTTCCGGACGGAAATTCATTTTCCTGAACAGCTGATACTTTTATGTTCAAAAGTGAAACGAATTGTTCCACTGATTTGTGTTCCAATTTCACACAATTCCAATGACAGATGTCTGTCAGTAAAAGTTTTTCGGTGGATTTCAATCAGGAAATTTTTTTCAATGACAGAAATTTTTAATGGTAGCTATAAACGACCTGCCAAAAAAAATCCAATGTTTGTTTTCAATGATGAAAACCAATGATAGCTATAACTGACGCCTTAATTTAATGACGTAAATTTACTGATTGCTATAAAGGCTCATCATTAAAACATTTCAGATTCCTCCTGTTTTAAAATTTACTGATGGATTTTACTGATAGCTATAACCGGCCCCTAACTCAGGTCAAAAGGCTGAACTACATAGAGTAGTATTTTTATAAAAATTAGGTGGCGCACAGCAACAGTCCGTTAAGAACTAGGGTCTAGTCTAGTGACTTAAAACTCTTAACCATTCCTGTGTGCGAGTACTGTTGTCAGGAATGCAGGGGACCTACAGTTTTAAGCCGAATTGGAACGGCTAATTTGAGAAAGCACTTTTCATGACAAGAATTACTCTTGAGAGATTTGTAAATTCGTCGCAAGAGTCAGTATCCGTGAAAAAAAACTTAAGATGGCACAGGCAGGGATCGAACCCAATACCTCTGGTACTAACCATCACGCCACGGGTGCTACTCTTTGAAAAGGTTGACCGTATGAAAAACACATTGGGACAAACATTTTAGCAGATTTTATACTTAATAATTTTGATAAAGGTGTTAACACTATTGGACGAAATGATAATCACGAAAAGGCGTGTTTCGCGACTTTTGGCAATCTATAACTTACGACGTGGACACGGGATCTTATGAGAATTTTTACACAATGCTTAGGACACCAAAAGAAAGGTATAAACAAATTTTAAGCTTATTATCTCTCATTCCGAGGTGAAAACCTTATTCTACTGGACTATATGTGAAAAGTTAAGTTTTAAGATGTAAATAAAAAATTATTATTTGAATACATTTTTACAACTTTAGAAATCTCTTTTTGTTAAATGTGTAATTAAATTTTGAACTTATAACAAAATAAAAAAACATACGACAGTTTTTGATACGAAATGTGTTGATTTAGAGTTTGGCAGTATAAGGCAAGGAAATACTTAAATGCTTATCGAACTTGGAAATACGACACATTTAAACTACGTTGTTATTGAGCAACTGATTTCGTTAGATTAAGAGAAAAATTTAAGTAATGAAACAACTACTTTAAAATCAAAAACTCAATTTTTCACATCCAACAAAATCTTATTTAGACAACCAAATACTTTTTTAATGCCGTACATAGCAGTCTATTATTAGGGATATTGCATTTATTTTCAAGTTTTTTTAATTATTTACATTTATAAAAAATTCTCGGTATCGTTTTTGAGATAAACATTCTTGAACTAAAAATAAGTTTTCTAACAGTAGCAAATTGTTACTTAGGACAAATATTTTATTTAGACGCTGAAATGTAAATAAATAAAATAATCGATTTTGAAACCCCGATGTCCACCGAATATAGCTTCGGTTTGTTCACTTAAGCTTTAGTTTGTATTTAAAGAAGCAGTCCTTTTTAAACCGAGATATCGAGCTAATACTTACTAAAAATAGTGTAAGTCCAGGCTAAAGATTAGGGCGTTTCAAAAAAAAAAAAAATATTTTTTCTCGGAACCAGGCTCAAGAGTTTCGTTTACATGCCAAAATAGGCCTCTGAAAATATGAGCCCTTAATATTTTGTGACATCAGACCTTTTTTGTAGAGCGTTCAATTCTCTACAAAATACATAAGAGGTATTACAATGCAATTTATCGTTCGTTAGTTATAAAAATCAGAAGAAAAATAAAATTGTTTCCTGTGTTATTCTTATGGGAAATCGAAATATTAATATTAAGGGCTCATATTTTCAGAGGCCTATTTTGGCATGTAAACGAAACTTTTGAGCCTAGTTCCGAGAGAAAATAATTATTTTTTTTTTTTTTGAAACGCGCTACTAAAGATATGCTAACATTTTTCTGGTGAATCCATCTGAAGAAAATCCTTAATACAATTGAAAAAAAAACAACGGCAATTATTTTTCGTACCTTTAGTGTTTGAAACAAACTTTATTCTAATAAAAATCACTTACATCCTACATTTGCAATCTCTTTTCTATAAAACTAATATATTTTTTAATATTAAATTTTCCAACTCAGCCCTCTTCTTCATCTTCTTGAAGATGTGACAAAGTTAGCTGCGAAGACTTTTCAATCTTGCTGGGAGATCTTTTCTTTCTTTTGTCCTTTTCCGACTTTTGGCCAATTACGTACTCAGGCATTACCAATTTTGAACCTTTTAACTTTGGTTTATCAACTTCCTCATCATCTACTTCTCCAGAAGTTCTTATGCTTCGTTTGGCTTTTACTGCTTTATTGAATGATATCTTACCAGAAGCACAGTCAGTTGATTCTTCTTCATCTTTTGAAGATTCAATTTCTTTGAGAAATGAAAGTGCAGCTGCGGTATTTGTATGGTCTGATATGTCCACATCGGCTAAGGAATACTTTTTCCATTTGTGTGGATTTACCTATCAGAAACAATTAAAGATAATTATTTAGTAAAACAAGTTTGTTTGATTAAAATTTACCTGATAATCTGGAGCAACACGAGGTTTGAGGCATTTAGCAATAGGGAGTTCTGGTTTCTTGAAAATACTTTCTTTTCCACGGAGTTTTGTTAATGTACGGTCCGAAGATATTATTTCCTCCGAAGGGGCAGAACGTTTGAGCAAGTTTACTGTGTGAGACTCGGGCCCGGTTTGGTCGAGAATAGTTCCTTTTAAATCTTTGCCAGCTATATCAAGACTGGCAAACAATGCATTTCTTTTCATTTCAAACTCTTGCATTTTAAAAGCTGTGAGTAGTTTTTCTTCTCAATTAAATAGTTTAAATTAAATATAATTTTAAGGCAGATCAAACAAATCAAAAAAGAAAAACAAGAAATTTTATCTGTCTTCTGTCAAATGTGACACTTTGATTTAATCAGCTGAAAGTTACAGGGGTGGCAACCTTCTAAAAATGAATTTGCGTTCAATGATTTAAACTGGAAAATGAACATGTTCAGACATTTAACTTAGTCGGCCGAGTAGGTTTAGATCAGTTCAACTTTTATATTATTATTATATTATAAGGAATTACAAAAGGATTTTTTGTAATTAACACACAATTATTTTTTTTTAAATGTTTTACCTTTGACAGACCTAAAACTAAAGTTGATATAAAGTATAATTTAAGGAACTAACGTCAATGGCGACAAATTCGATTGGTGCATTTTTTATTCTTTATAGCTGGAATATTAATAGCATCCATAAAAAGGATAGTTTTCGAATAATTCTTAACTAGGTAAGAAAATAGTATAGTATAGAAAATGACATCATAGATATCCATCTATTTGTCGTTGAACGCGTTAATTGTCATTGAATTGTATTTCATTTAGCAAATTCTGTTGCTTGAGTTGAAATAATAGCCAACTTAATCATTGTTAATATTAGTCCAATCAATTGTTATTGATTGTCATAGTAAAGGTCAATAAAAGCAACAAGACAAATGCTTTTAATAATATCACAACATATTTCAATTGATGCCACTGTTGCTGTCAAAATAATGACTACAAAAATAAACGTGGTGGCGCCACCGTTCATAAAGAACCAAGGCCTAGTGACTAACAACTCTCAAACATTCCTGTTTACCAGTATTGTCAGAGATAAAGGGGACCTACGGTTCTTATGTCGAGTCCAAACGGATAATTTGAGAAATCATTTTTCATGACAGGATTTGTTGTTTTGTCGCAAGAAAATTTTAGTAGGAGGCAGTAATTGAGCCTCTGGTATGACAGTCATACACACTAACAATCATGTTACAAGTATACTATTAATATAATAATTAGAACATCATTTTTTCCGAAAAACTAAATAGACTTTTTATGCCTGTTTAACAACTTGAATTCTTCACCAAGTATCGTTAATCACTGTTTTTGTCTTTCGGTTTTTGAAAGCAAATTGTGAACATTTTACTTTAACACTTCTTCTAGGGCAAAACTCAAAGTTTTTCCAGCCAAAATTTGATGATAAGAAAGTACTCATCTGACAGAATACAGTTAAAGCTTCACAGTTGTTTTGTGTTGTTCTGTCAAAGATATTACTGAAGTAAAATTGTGAGATTGGGAAAGTTAACGAACTTGAAAAAAAAAATATAATAAAAATAACACCAGCATATAATTTTCAACATATAATTTTTTTATTATTATTTTGATAACTGATAATATGGCAATACCTTTGATATAATTTAGCTATTAATACAACAACAATGAGTCTGAACATAAATAATATTTTATATATTTTATTCTAGATAATAATTTACTCTGCAAAACGCATAAAATTAACATACCTTTTATTTTAAAAGCTGAAAGTTGACACCCCTAAACTATAATATTTGGGGAGCTATTAAACGATGTTTCCTTAGCAGCCAGACATTTTCGAGGGTTCTATCATCCTGTCAGACACTTTGAATTGAGCAGAAGTTGCGAGAGCGCGGAGCATATGTAGTAGACGGTGCGAGCGAAACAGAGCATTCGGTTTATTGCGATCTTTGGGAAGAGTACGATAACTCAGGCGACAAAGTTTAATGACGGATTTGTATAGAACAGTTAAAACAAGCATTTTTTACTATGGGAGGGGGGTCTATCTCCCCCGTTTAGGCGGGAGGGGCAATAGACATAGACAAACTCTCAGCTTTTATGATAAAAGGTATGTCTGGCCGGCCCGGGCTCTTGGACTATTATGTTACATAACAAATATTTTAAAATTTGTTTATTTAAACAAAAATAGGAACAAAACAAGTAGTACAAATATTTAAATGCTTTTACACATTTTTGTTCAGTCATGATAAGATGGCTCTCTCCAAATTGACTACTATACTCAGTCGAAAATGCATGCAAGTACCGTCAAGCAGTTCATTCCGAGATTCTCCCAACATCCGTCGTTTCCGTTTTCGGTTTTCTCAGCACGTCTCATCTTTTTGGGGTAGTTCTTCGGATTACTCCGATCACTGAGGTGGATAGGCATTTTCGCGAACTCCGGTCGTGGTGTGAAGAGGAATTTCTCCAACATGTGCGTCTGTTTGGAGGTGAGATGCTTCATTTTCTTTCCGTCGATGGCTTCTGCGACGAGTAAGACTTCCTCTGGATCCAACAGCTCCACCAGATCGCATGCTTTTCGAAAGTCTTCTGCTGTCATCGTAAGGTATCGTGGGGCATAGCACAGAGGACCCAGAACTCTTCGACGATTTTCGGCATTAGGGTCGAGTTTCTTGCGCTGACACTCTTCCAATGACCAATCGGCAAGGCATTCAAACAGCCCCAGCTCTGAATGGAGTTGTAAGGCATTCCGTTTGGCAATCATTTCCAGTTCCTCAAAACGAAGTGCTGTCATCCGTTCTTTTGTCAGCACCAACTCGGCGTGCATGTCAATCAACTGCAGGGAGTTATTCAGCAAAGCGATCATGTGATCTTCAGGAGTGAATGGATACGAGTTGGTTGTAGTTGATTCGGATTTTGTCGATGACGCCTTCCCGGCCTCCTGACTAGTCACCCATTGATTTTGATGGATGGTCGAAGGAGCTGCACTAATATAGTACCATAGGGAGCGAAAAACATCCAAGACAATGGCACTAGTCAGCTGCAAGTCTAACTCTCGTATGCAATGGATGACAAGATCGGGGCAGTTGAATCTGTTGGCTAGTTCGAGAATCTCCAAAATGTGCATATGATCACGGTACTTGACGAATTTTGTTTCAAGAAATCGAATCAGCAGCTCGAAGTCCTTCTTGTCAACGTTGGATATCTGAAAATGGTTGTTATTTTTGCGTCCGGCATGGATTATTTTCCCCAGTTCAACACTGTTTTCGAGGACTGCTTTGCGTTCGCAGCGGATCATGTTTCTATCATCGCCGTTGACAACTATGAACTCAATATATTGAATTTGTGGCACGATTACAGGTACGGCCGTTACTGTCGTTGTGATGGGCACATGTGGCTCGGCAGGTGGCGCCGTCGGCGGTACCATGGCACGGCCAGATGCAGTCGGATGCTGCCCATCTGGCCCAAGTCCCAACGGAAGAACCATATTTCCTGCTGACTGTGACTATTTGTTTATATGTATGTTCGTTAGGCTTCCGTCACTTCGTGATATAAGGCGCTATTAATCGGTGGTGGCAGTGTGACGTTTAAATGGATGGTAATCTGCAAAAAAATTAAAATGCAAATGAGAAGAATTTTATTCGAAAATTTCTATTTTCGGAGGCAACTACATATTTGCTGACGTAAATCATTGAACCATTGGTATACTTCCACTTAACATGAAAATGGTGTCCTCGTGAAAAATGTGCATACCAACAGTTAGCATCATAATTAAAAATTATTAGTATTTTATATAATATTCATGCATTTTATTCGAAATTAGAGCCTTTTTTCAATTTCAGTCAATGACCGGCATTCGGTGGTTTGATGTATGTTGTGTATATATTTTCATTACTCAACAATAATTTCTTAATTTATCTTAACCGGCTTCATTCAAATTTAATCATAAAATAATATACAGAAACAAACATCATAAGATACTCGCTATAAACGCCTACACTCTAAAAAAAAAAATGGTAACGGTGACCAGATTTCCCGCTAAATTTATCCAGAAAAAGTGGTTTTTAGATTCCTACCAGGCGTCTACCAGGATTTTCTGGAAAATTTTACCAGGAGTTTTTTCAAAGAATTCCTGGTAAAATACACCATATTTTTTTCCTGATAAAAATTATACCGGGAATAAACCCACTGCACTCTTAAATCACGAATCTTTCCAAACTTTTCTCTCCCTAACCAACTTTAGTTTTTTAAACGAAAAACTGCTCCTACCTCTATAAACCATCAATCCAAACGAGTTTATTTTAACCCTTCTCATCCAGGTCTTGGTTTTTACCTTCCGATGGTTCATCTTTCTGTCAAAACATCTGCGTCAAAACATCATCAGTTTCCCAAGAACCACAAGGATTCCTTAACCCAATGATCCCTCCAAATGTCAACTTAACTAAACATTTATCTGAGGCCAATTCTAATGATCGGTATGTTATGTCCCATCTTAGAGACCACAAAATTTACAATAATGTTCGTCTTTACCTAGCTTTCTTCCACGACAAACCAAATTCTCTTTGCTTTGAAGGTAAAACAAATACAAACATAAAAGTTTTAATCTCCTAAGAAGGCCTCCCTACCAAACGTGATGCACTTATGGAAATATACTTGAAATTTCATGATGGTCTTTAAATTTCTCCTCAAAAAGTGAGAGAAGACCTAACTTCTTTTTCGTCCTTTATCTCTTCAAAACGATTATCTCGTAACAAAAATCCCGTGCAGATATGAAGAAATACTAACGCTCCCAATCTGAAGACCACTAAACCTAAATGTCTTAGCCTTTACTATCAAAATGTAAAAGGGTTAAGGTCTAAAACGTCTGCCGTCTTTAATAGCTGCCAAAATCTTCCTAATGACATCTTTGCCCTTACCGAAACCAACCTCACACCCGATATCCTTAGTAAAGAACTCTTCAACAAACGACTATTAATAATACACATGGCCTTGGTGTGCTTTTAGCTATCAATAGTAATTTTGAAAGTTAACCACTGAACCAAAAAGGTAAAAAAGTTCGTTGAGACAATGAATAAAATGATTGAGTTTGTCCAATAATCATATTAATTGTGTCAGTGAACTATCGTTTATTATTCTCCATTTCCGGGTGAAAATTTTACAAACAATTTAAAATTTTCATTTATAACCACAATAAACTGAGTTTATTGATTTTAATAAATCCATTAATAAACATAAACAACCGTTCATTATTTCCGTTTATAGTATTAATAAACCCGTTTATAGCCTTAATGGATAGAGTTTATTAATTTTAATAAATGCGTTCATTAATATAAAAAACCGTTTATTATTTCCGTTTATAATATTAATAAACCTGTTTATAATCCCAATGAACAGAATTTATTAATTTTAATAAATGCGTTCATAAATATAAACAAATGTTTATTATTTCCGCTTATACCTTTGGTGGGGGAAAGCCTCTGTTAATATCCAACTTACTTACCACTAAACCTGTGTCAATCGTGATTGATTCGGTCTTTATGACCCATTCATCAAAAAGATTGAGTGATTGCAATCGTAGTAAACCAAATCAATCGTTCTCAGTGTCAATCGTTTCATCCAGCTGTCTTTCGTAAACATAGCTTTGAAACAATCAATCAATTATTTCAATACTAATCGTTCTAAAGACCGAAACTGAATGAAAATGAAGTACCTTAAGCTAGCCATAGACGGTGAACATGTTGGTGTGATTTGTTGGGCAGCGCTTCGCCATACACGGCCCAACATGTTTATAAACTTCATTTTTTGTGTGACTGTCATGAAGTCAAGATGTGCGATAGAAGTGCGGATGATGCAATAGCATGTTTGATAACGACATGTTAACTCATTGAAAATAACAACACAAATGACGAATTGTTGTCGCACAACGCCATACACGACGAACATGTTGATAAACTTCAAAACGTGTTGTAAACTTGCCCATACACAGCCAACATGTTAGCCACAACTTCACGGTTTATAAAATATTTCATAAACCGTCGATTTGTTGGCCAACATGCCCATACACGAATGATTTTCAGCCCAACACCAACAAATCACAACAACATGTTCATCGTCTATGGCTAGCTTTACCTACTCTACTGCAAAAAGTTTCATATGGTTCCACCAAAATGAAACAGAAACCTAAATGATTGAAAAAGTGAACGATTGGAATAGAATGAAATTTCCCCATTTTATTCGCAGCCAAAATGACACAGAAACCAAAATGATTGAAAAAATGAACGATTGAAAAGAACGAATCATTGAACTGAACGACATATGAACGATTGAATCTTTTAAAATGAACGATTGACACACCTCTACTTACCACTGATCCTTGCTTAGCGGCGATCGAAGTCCAACTGGTTTCTGCGGTCTGGTTCACTCTTTTCAACTTCCTTACTTCTATTCCTTTTGCTTCTACTTCTCTTTTTCTGCTTCTACTACTTTTTTGTTGGTCTTGTTCGGTTCTACTAGGCAACCTTTTGGTAACAACATAGTGTGAATTATATCCTTGCGAATGACAAAATAACCTTTGCAAATTAATGTCACCGAGTTCTGGTCAAGTTGAGCATGTAATTTATTAATTTAATTAATTTAATTAATTAATTAAGTTATGCATGTGGGATAACGACACTACGACATAAACAACTACGAATCAGAACGAAGACGACGAAAAGACTTGAACACACAAACACAATCACACACGTACAAAGCAGACAGTCACCAAAACCAGAGTATATCTAATAATGAGTAGGGACACTCTCCAAATTTTCGTTCTGAGTTCATATTTTAAATTACCGCTATGTCACACAAACACGAGAAATAGATGGTAATAAGAAGTGTTACAGTGTAAAAGAGAAGGAAGAAAAAGAATTTTTCTTTTGACTGTAGCATAGGGTGTTCCGAAAAATAAAGGCATATGTATATCATTTTTAGAGTAATTTTATTTAGGTCTTATAAATAATGTTTTACATATGTGTAACGCTTAAATATTTATGCTTATTGCTAGATTTTTTCATAGTTGCATTGAAATTCTTGAGGATATGGTATACTCGAACTCGAATAAAAAACTTTATAATAAAGTCCTTATTTTGGTTCTTACAGCAATTGTAATCAAATTCATTTTTTAAAATATCAAACATTTTCATTTCAAAATTATTACAAAAATATAAATTTGGAAAATTAGTTATAAATTTTTGTTCGAGGCTCTCTAATGCATCTAAAAAATCTTGTTGTGGTCGTGTTAAATTCGCACCATCAAATTCTTTAAAATCTGTGAATATGGAGGAAATATTAGGTTGCTGGCTCAGTTCCACTTCACACTTATGGTTTTGACGGTATTTTTTAAAATATAGCCCGCAAAATAATAAAAAGCATTTTGACAACCAAAATCAACAGTTTTGTAGTCAGATTCGGTTTCAAAAGCGTAAATTACTTCGTCTTTTTTTTCTTCGTTTGATTTAATGTGGATATCAATATGCGGCAGTTCCAAATTTATAGTTGGCTCGCAGTTTCCTTGGGTAATGTCCATCCTTTCTGTTTTTTTTTATAGTTTGCAATATGAGTTTCAACAATTCGAGCTAACTCTTTAGGTAAAACGTTTTTTGTTTTTTCTAAATACGCAGCATCTGAACATTTTTGTTTTTTTTTTTAAATTTCAATTTCTTTTTTTAAATTCTTACACTCTTTTCTTAATTGAAATACCTCGGCTGTTTCCTTGATGTTTGTCTGCGTTGCCTTATGCTCTCTATATGAGGTTTTCGCTTCGATTGATTCTCCAACTTGAATAATTTCGCTAAGCGGTTCATCTGCTTCAAAGATTTCTAGTAATTCAGCACTTTGGATTTTGCCCACTCCTTCCTCTAAAAACTCCAATTGCTCTTGATTAGAAACCACTTTCACTTCTAAACTCTCGTCTTCTTGTGTTGTATTCATATTCCCTTTATTCGTCTCACCTTCTGCAGTGTCAGTTAAGGTTTTTAAAATATTTAAGTCAGGTATAGCCGACAATTTTAAACGAATTTTGGAAGCGGAAAACATATCTTTTGAGAAATGATTTTCGCACACCCTTAAATCTCGTGAAGTTTGCTGTTCTAACAAATGTGGTTTGTAAATAGCACTTAACCACTTTGTTCTCCTGAAGAAAGAAAAAATAATTATTTTTAACCATATTTTAAGTCTGATCGTAATCTCAGGCAGTTGATGTTATTGTGTTTACAAAACGCTGAAAGGGCGCGAAGTTACAACCAAAATTTAAATTGATCAAAAACCACACAATCAACTACCACAAACTAAAAAAGCGTTCAGATCGTACATCTTTTATAACAAAAAAACATAATCATAGCCTGAGATTATAAAACCAGAGATTTTAAATGTATTTTTTGTACTCAACACAAAAAAAACCGTTGCAATTTTTACATTTTCAATAACAAAACAGCAAATATTGCTTACCTTTCTATATTTTCTGGCAGTTTAAAATATTTAACACCAGAATTAACTTCTTCTTCTCGACCGCATGCCAAACACTTTAAATAATGTTTACCCATTTTAATTTTTATTTCAATCACTTTTAAGATACACAAGTCACCCTTTATTCAACTCACTGAAACACTTCCGCACAAATGAATACAATTCAAACCAGATCGCCTTTAAAAATGCATTATGAAAAAATGTAAACAATTCCTATTCCACCCCTAATTACATTTTAGTGTTACCAGCTGTTTTAAATACGTACTAAAGAAGTAAAAAATACTGTTTCTTATACTACGCTAAACATAGCTTTTTTTTATGTTTTTAGAAGAACAAAACAAAGATGAAGTTGCAATTTTCATATTTCAGAACGATACATTTATTTAAAAATTAAATAAGAGGTATAATTTATAAAATAAAAAAGTGACACAATAAATAAAAGAAGAGTAGAGGCTGGTCACATTCAATTAATGAAAAGCACAGCAAAACCACACACACACATGTGATCAAACTGGATCGCCTTTAAAAATCCATTATGAAAAAAGACCTCGTTTATGTATCATACGATCGAAGGTGTATGTGTTGGTGTTGGGAAAACCGATTGTGTATCTTTCTAACATTAGCTATGTCAGGTAAGGATTAAAATGGATACATTTGACCTGTTTTCACTCATAATAATTTTTTGTTTTGTTTTATTGTTCATTTTTAATTGTATTAGTAGGTGTTGCATATGTGTAGAGAGTGTCCCTACTCATTATTAGATATACTCTGACCAGCGTTGCCAAAATGTGCCCGATCGGGCCATTTGGCACTAAGTTTTTTATTTTGGCCCGTGGCCCGGGGCCAACATGGAATGGCCCGCATATTATATATTTTCTTATAACCTGCATAATTATATTATTTATTTTTATTTTATTTATTATTTTATGAACTGAATTTGTACAAGTGTGATAACTAGGGCTAGGATTTCCATGCAAATGCATATTTTCTTTGACAAACTTTAGAAGCAAGCGAACAAATTATCTTTAAGAATCATTAATTTTCCTTTAAAATGGCATTCAATCGTTAGTGCATATTTTTGCATATTTAACTATAAATGCATATTTTGCATATTTTTGCATATTTTTGCATATTTTTTTATAATAAATGCATATTGTTCGTTTATATTAAAAAAAATGGACATAAAATTAAAAAAACATCAGTTTCAAAGAACCATTAAAATTAGAATCAATGAGCTAGGTGAAAATACAAATAAATTCTTCTCTTTTTAACCGATGCGGCGCAATACATGTTTAAGGCAGCTAGAGGGTTAAAACTCTTTTATCCGAAGTTGATACAATCATGTAACGTGTTTAGATCATGCATGAAAAATACCCTTTAACACCTCTTCCACCACAGCCTATTGTTACCCGGTGGGGAACTTGGCTACAAGCAGTTGCCTATTACGCAAAGCACTATGAGGAGTTTTAAGAAGTGGTTAATAATTTCGATGATCTGATGCTGTTGCAATTAATATTGCAAAAGAGATATTGAACCAGATCTTACTTAAAAGCCAAATAATATTCATTAACTCTAACTACAGTTTTCCTTGTGATACCCTAACAAAGCTTGAGGGAAAGGACTCATTAAAAAATCAAATTGATTTAGTTGAAGATGCTGTTGTAAAAATAACTGCTGTTAAGGATCTCTTGCTCAAGCCATACAAAATAAGCTTGATAATGTTCTAGCAAAAATTGAATTGTTTTCAACAATGAAAAATGCAAGGCATTTACATTGAATTGCAGTAATGAAAATTATTTGAGAAACTTTACAACCGATGAAATTTCTTCTTTTAAGAATGCACCACTTACGTCAATTGACGTAGAACGTTCCTTTTCGATGTATAAGACGTTTCGAAGGCATAATCGCCAAAGCTTTATTTTTAAAAACTTTAAGAAGAATTTCATCATTTATGTCAATTTTTCTTTTGTCTGTGTTATTTTGAAAAAAAAAAAAAAAATTCAAAGGTATATCTATTTCCTATGTTGATGTAATTTTTATTTATTGTTTATGTTTTGTGAATTTTTTAATTTTAGAATGTACCAACTTGTTTTTTAGTTCCTTTAAAAGATAAAATAAAAGACTGATTTTTTTTATAAAAACTGTATAGGTCCTAAGACTTTTTTGTGTTCAATTATATGATTTTAAATGCATATTTTAAGTGCATATTTCCCATTTTTAAAAGCATATTTTAAGCGCATATTTTGCATTTTTAAGTGCATGGAAATCCTAGCCCTAGTGATAACTAATACCGTAAACACAAAGACCTGAAATAGAATAAGTTTATTTAGAAAAGACAAACTGTTATTATTTTCTTAAACAAATTTTTTCCAGGGTAGTGGGCTTGTGGCCCGCACATTTTGGAAATGGCCCTCAAAATGGCCCTTACAATTTTTTTTCTTCGCGGCAACGCTGACTCTGACCAAAACACAGAATGCACCAACATCCAGTCAGTCTTATTTGCGCTACCGAAGAGGACACACATGTGACACTATTGCTTCTTAGTATTTTAATAATTATAGACAAATTTTGAGATAAACATTCTTGAACTAAAAATAAGTTTTCTAACAGTAGCAAATTGTTACTTAGGACAAATATTTTATTTAGACGCTGAAATGTAAATAAATAAAATAATCGATTTTGAAACCCCGATGTCCACCGAATATAGCTTCGGTTTGTTCACTTAAGCTTTAGTTTGTATTTAAAGAAGCAGTCCTTTTTAAACCGAGATATCGAGCTAATACTTACTAAAAATAGTGTAAGTCCAGGCTAAAGATTAGGGCGTTTCAAAAAAAAAAAAAAATATTTTTTCTCGGAACCAGTCTCAAGAGTTTCGTTTACATGCCAAAATAGGCCTCTGAAAATATGAGCCCTTAATATTTTGTGACATCAGACCTTTTTTGTAGAGCGTTCAATTCTCTACAAAATACATAAGAGGTATTACAATGCAATTTATCGTTCGTTAGTTATAAAAATCAGAAGAAAAATAAAATTGTTTCCTGTGTTATTCTTATGGGAAATCGAAATATTAATATTAAGGGCTCATATTTTCAGAGGCCTATTTTGGCATGTAAACGAAACTTTTGAGCCTAGTTCCGAGAGAAAATAATTATTTTTTTTTTTTTTGAAACGCGCTACTAAAGATATGCTAACATTTTTCTGGTGAATCCATCTGAAGAAAATCCTTAATACAATTGAAAAAAAAACAACGGCAATTATTTTTCGTACCTTTAGTGTTTGAAACAAACTTTATTCTAATAAAAATCACTTACATCCTACATTTGCAATCTCTTTTCTATAAAACTAATATATTTTTTAATATTAAATTTTCCAACTCAGCCCTCTTCTTCATCTTCTTGAAGATGTGACAAAGTTAGCTGCGAAGACTTTTCAATCTTGCTGGGAGATCTTTTCTTTCTTTTGTCCTTTTCCGACTTTTGGCCAATAACGTACTCAGGCATTACCAATTTTGAACCTTTTAACTTTGGTTTATCAACTTCCTCATCATCTACTTCTCCAGAAGTTCTTATGCTTCGTTTGGCTTTTACTGCTTTATTGAATGATATCTTACCAGAAGCACAGTCAGTTGATTCTTCTTCATCTTTTGAAGATTCAATTTCTTTGAGAAATGAAAGTGCAGCTGCGGTATTTGTATGGTCTGATATGTCCACATCGGCTAAGGAATACTTTTTCCATTTGTGTGGATTTACCTATCAGAAACAATTAAAGATAATTATTTAGTAAAACAAGTTTGTTTGATTAAAATTTACCTGATAATCTGGAGCAACACGAGGTTTGAGGCATTTAGCAATAGGGAGTTCTGGTTTCTTGAAAATACTTTCTTTTCCACGGAGTTTTGTTAATGTACGGTCCGAAGATATTATTTCCTCCGAAGGGGCAGAACGTTTGAGCAAGTTTACTGTGTGAGACTCGGGCCCGGTTTGGTCGAGAATAGTTCCTTTTAAATCTTTGCCAGCTATATCAAGACTGGCAAACAATGCATTTCTTTTCATTTCAAACTCTTGCATTTTAAAAGCTGTGAGTAGTTTTTCTTCTCAATTAAATAGTTTAAATTAAATATAATTTTAAGGCAGATCAAACAAATCAAAAAAGAAAAAAAAGAAATTTTATCTGTCTTCTGTCAAATGTGACACTTTGATTTAATCAGCTGAAAGTTACAGGGGTGGCAACCTTCTAAAAATGAATTTGCGTTCAATGATTTAAACTGGAAAATGAACATGTTCAGACATTTAACTTAGTCGGCCGAGTAGGTTTAGATCAGTTCAACTTTTATATTATTATTATATTATAAGGAATTACAAAAGGATTTTTTGTAATTAACACACAATTATTTTTTTTTTAAATGTTTTACCTTTGACAGACCTAAAACTAAAGTTGATATAAAGTATAATTTAAGGAACTAACGTCAATGGCGACAAATTCGATCAAAGCCATTGGTGCATTTTTTATTCTTTATAGCTGGAATATTAATAGCATCCATAAAAAGGATAGTTTTCGAATAATTCTTAACTAGGTAAGAAAATAGTATAGTATAGAAAATGACATCATAGATATCCATCTATTTGTCGTTGAACGCGTTAATTGTCATTGAATTGTATTTCATTTAGAAAATTCTGTTGCTTGAGTTGAAATAATAGCCAACTTAATCATTGTTAATATTAGTCCAATCAATTGTTATTGATTGTCATAGTAAAGGTCAATAAAAGCAACAAGACAAATGCTTTTAATAATATCACAACATATTTCAATTGATGCCACTGTTGCTGTCAAAATAATGACTACAAAAATAAACGTGGTGGCGCCACCGTTCATAAAGAACCAAGGCCTAGTGACTAACAACTCTCAAACATTCCTGTTTACCAGTATTGTCAGAGATAAAGGGGACCTACGGTTCTTATGTCGAGTCCAAACGGATAATTTGAGAAATCATTTTTCATGACAGGATTTGTTGTTTTGTCGCAAGAAAATTTTAGTAGGAGGCAGTAATTGAGCCTCTGGTATGACAGTCATACACACTAACAATCATGTTACAAGTATACTATTAATATAATAATTAGAACATCATTTTTTCCGAAAAACTAAATAGACTTTTTATGCCTGTTTAACAACTTGAATTCTTCACCAAGTAACGTTAATCACTGTTTTTGTCTTTCGGTTTTTGAAAGCAAATTGTGAACATTTTACTTTAACACTTCTTCTAGGGCAAAACTCAAAGTTTTTCCAGCCAAAATTTGATGATAAGAAAGTACTCATCTGACAGAATATAGTTAAAGCTTCACAGTTGTTTTGTGTTGTTCTGTCAAAGATATTACTGAAGTAAAATTGTGAGATTGGGAAAGTTAACGAACTTGAAAAAAAAAATATAATAAAAATAACACCAGCATATAATTTTCAACATATAATTTTTTTATTATTATTTTGATAACTGATAATATGGCAATACCTTTGATATAATTTAGCTATTAATACAACAAAAATGAGTCTGAACATAAATAATATTTTATATATTTTATTCTAGATAATAATTTACTCTGCAAAACGCATAAAATTAACATACCTTTTATTTTAAAAGCTGAAAGTTGACACCCCTAAACTATAATATTTGGGGAGCTATTAAACGATGTTTCCTTAGCAGCCAGACATTTTCGAGGGTTCTATCATCCTGTCAGACACTTTGAATTGAGCAGAAGTTGCGAGAGCGCGGAGCATATGTAGTAGACGGTGCGAGCGAAACAGAGCATTCGGTTTATTGCGATCTTTGGGAAGAGTACGATAACTCAGGCGACAAAGTTTAATGACGGATTTGTATAGAACAGTTAAAACAAGCATTTTTTACTATGGGAGGGGGGTCTATCTCCCCCGTTTAGGCGGGAGGGGCAATAGACATAGACAAACTCTCAGCTTTTATGATAAAAGGTATGTCTGGCCGGCCCGGGCTCTTGGACTATTATGTTACATAACAAATATTTTAAAATTTGTTTATTTAAACAAAAATAGGAACAAAACAAGTAGTACAAATATTTAAATGCTTTTACACATTTTTGTTCAGTCATGATAAGATGGCTCTCTCCAAATTGACTACTATACTCAGTCGAAAATGCATGCAAGTACCGTCAAGCAGTTCATTCCGAGATTCTCCCAACATCCGTCGTTTCCGTTTTCGGTTTTCTCAGCACGTCTCATCTTTTTGGGGTAGTTCTTCGGATTACTCCGATCACTGAGGTGGATAGGCATTTTCGCGAACTCCGGTCGTGGTGTGAAGAGGAATTTCTCCAACATGTGCGTCTGTTTGGAGGTGAGATGCTTCATTTTCTTTCCGTCGATGGCTTCTGCGACGAGTAAGACTTCCTCTGGATCCAACAGCTCCACCAGATCGCATGCTTTTCGAAAGTCTTCTGCTGACATCGTAAGGTATCGTGGGGCATAGCACAGAGGACCCAGAACTCTTCGACGGTTTTCGGCATTAGGGTCGAGTTTCTTGCGCTGACACTCTTCCAATGACCAATCGGCAAGGCATTCAAACAGCCCCAGCTCTGAATGGAGTTGTAAGGCATCCCGTTTGGCAATCATTTCCAGTTCCTCAAAACGAAGTGCTGTCATCTGTTCTTTTGTCAGCACCAACTCGGCGTGCATGTCAATCAACTGCAGGGAGTTATTCAGCAAAGCGATCATGTGATCTTCAGGAGTGAATGGATACGAGTTGGTTGTAGTTGATTCGGATTTTGTCGATGACGCCTTCCCGGCCTCCTGACTAGTCACCCATTGATTTTGATGGATGGTCGAAGGAGCTGCACTAATATAGTACCACAAGGAGCGAAAAACATCCAAGACAATGGCACTAGTCAGCTGCAAGTCTAACTCTCGTATGCAATGGATGACAAGATCGGGGCAGTTGAATCTGTTGGCTAGTTCGAGAATCTCCAAAATGTGCATATGATCACGGTACTTGACGAATTTTGTTTCAAGAAATCGAATCAGCAGCTCGAAGTCCTTCTTGTCAACGTTGGATATCTGAAAATGGTTGTTATTTTTGCGTCCGGCATGGATTATTTTCCCCAGTTCAACACTGTTTTCGAGGACTGCTTTGCGTTCGCAGCGGATCATGTTTCTATCATCGCCGTTGACAACTATGAACTCAATATATTGAATTTGTGGCACGATTACAGGTACGGCCGTTACTGTCGTT